>CM028129.1:93707500-94907500 GCA_016271365.2 Neoceratodus forsteri | reverse complement strand
GAGAACTGTACCAGTTAAAGCAGAAGGAAGCGGGTAAGGCAATCAGAATAGCAGAGGCCCAAACCGAGGAAAAGATAGCCAACTTGGTTAAGAAGAGGGATAAAACCTTTTATAGGTACATTAGGGAGCAAAGAAAGACTAAGGCAGGGATACTGAGGCTGAACAAAGAGGAAGGTGGTTGGGCAGAGAGCGACAGTGAAAAGGCAGGGATACTGAACGAATACTTCTGTTCAGTATTCACCATGGAAAAGCAGGGGGAAATACCTAATCCAGTCAACAGAAGCACTCTGAATAGGGGGGTTGATATTAGTCCTTTCACAGAAGAAAGTTTTCTGAAAGAACTCTTAAAACTGAAGGTAAATAAAGCAATGGGGCCTGATGGGATTCACCCCAGAATTTTAAAAGAACTAAGGGAAGAACTAGTAACACCACTGACTACCCTTTTTAATAAATCATGGGAGGATAGGGTGGTACCTGAGGACTGGAGGAGGGCGGATGTGATTCCCCTTCACAAAAGTGGGAGCAAGACAGAGGCAGGAAACTACATACCTGTCAGTTTGACCTCAGTGATAGGGAAAATGATGGAATCACTTCTGAAGGAAAGAACTGTTGAGTACCTAGAGGCCAGTGGGACACAGGACCCAAGGCAGCATGGATTCTCAGCGGGAAGGTCATGTCAGACAAATCCAATAGATTTCTTTGACTGGGTGACCAAAGCAGTAGACCAGGGAGGGGCTGTGGACATGGCCTACCCAGACTTTAGCAAGGCATTTGACACAGTCCTGCACAAAAGATTAATAAACAAATTAGCCAGCCTGGGAGTGGGTCCCAGGGTGGTAGCCTAAGTAAACACTGGTTGAACAACAGGACACAGCGGGTAATAGTAAATGGAGTACACAGTGAAGAACGTAGGGTTACTAGTGGGGTACCGCAGGGTTCAGTACTAGGGCTGGTCCTTTTTAATGTCTTTATAAGTGACATTGCAGAGGGACTGGAAGGGAAAGTATGTCTCTTTGCAGATGACACAAAGATCTGCAACAGGGTTAATACACAAAGTGGGGTGGAAAGGATGAAAAGGGACTTGGCAAGGTTGGAGGAATAGTATGGCAGCTGGGCCGGCCCGTCGTCGCAGCGGTTGGATTTCCGTCTGCGACGCCGGCGACCCAGGTTTGGGAATGGACTCGGGTTGCCAGAGGGCTGGCCGGGGGGAGAAGGATAGAGCATCCAGGGACAGCTCTCCTTCTCCAGGAGGAGGGCAGGGGACGCATACCCACATAGGCTGACTCCTGGCGGAAGCTGGGAGTGCAGCAATACAGCTGGGGCACGATGTTCAAGGGGGGCAGTGGCAGACGTCGGCATACGCCTTGACATCAGACGTCACTCCCCGCAGGAAAGCAGAAAAAGGCTGCCCGGTCCACCGGATGATGGCTGCCGACTCCCCACCGCCTCAGATGCCCTGAGGCCCCGGAATCTGCCTCAGCAGCACCCAGGGACTGATTAGTGAGTGCGGTGGTATCCCCCCTCCTGGCGCCTTCCCCCTCGGAAGAGAGGGACCCATCCGGTGAAGGGTTACGCCCGGCCACCCCTGGGTCAGCTGCGATCTGAGGTGAGTAGGAAGGGGATCGGGATGAGGAGGTTGGGGGGGGTCTTGTGCAGGCCAGAAGGAGTGGCGGGCCGGGGGCCAGTAAGGTAGCATAAATAACATAATGCAAAAAAAAAAATGTATGGCAGCTTAGATTCAATGCAAAGAAGTGCAAAATAATGCACTTGGGAAACAAAAACCCAGGGGAAGAGTACACAATGGGGGGTGAGATACTGACAACAACAAAAATGGAAAGGGACCTGGGGGTAGTCATATCAGATGACCTAAAGGTGGGCCAGCAATGTGAGAAGGCAGTAAGGAGGGCCGGGGGGATACTGGGATGCATAGGGAGAGGCATCACCAGTAGAAATCAGGAAGTTGTTGGCCCTCTGTACAGACAGTTGGTAAGACCACATCTGGAGTACTGTGTACAGTTCCGGAGACCCCATCTCCGCAAAGACATAGACAGGGTGGAGGCTGTCCAGAGGAGGCCAACCAGAATGATGCAGAGTCTGCATCAGAAGACATATGAACAAAGACTAAAGGAACTAAAGATGTATAGCCTCGAGGAAGGGGGGAGCATGATAGAAACTTTCAAATACCTCAAGGGAATCAACAAAGTCCAAGAGGGTAGCATCTTTCAGAAAAATAGATGTGCAACAACAAGGGGGCACAATTTGAAGATAGAGGGGGGACGGCTCAGAGGTAATGTGAGGAAGTATTTCTTCACAGAGAGGGTTGTGGATACATGGAACAGCCTTCCTGAGGAGGTCGTAGAGTCAAAAACAGTGGAGGAATTCAAGAATGCATGGGACAGACATAAGGCAATTCTAGTGGGGGGGTAGGAGGAAGTAGGCTGTTGGTTAACTAGGATCTGCAGCTTATCCATTAGGTAGGGAAATGGGCAGACTAGGTGGGCCAAGCATTCCTTATCTGCCGTCAAATTCTATGTTTCTATGTGTCCCTGGACTTTCTGTGGGACATCCTGTTGACCTTTCATTTCCTAGATTTCTTTACAGCCTGGCTGCGCACTTTATATACAGCACCCAAGGCCTCTGTTTCGATCAATGGGTTCTTGTCTCCCCCCCGCACCATTTCATTACAGCGAGGTATGAGACAGGTGTCCCTTCTCCTCTTTGCAATACCTAGAACCACTAGCCTGTGGAATCCGAGCTGAACAGAGTATTGAGGGACTCCCATTAGGCCAAACACTACATAAAATATCACTATTCGTCAACAATACTTTGCCAACAGTCATCTCCTGAAGAATTGATTCCGGCGGTCTGGTCAGTTCTTGAGAAATATGAACATATAGCAGGTTTTCAGCTTAATGTTTCAAAAACAGAAGTTTTAACTACCAGATTCTCCCCCCCATCCTTGAAAACCCGACCTGCACTGAATGGAATAGGACACAAATAAGATATTTAGGTATAAATATAACGCAAGACCTAAACAACATAGAATTGATGAGCTACAAGCCTTTAACTCATTCTGTTGAACAGGACCTAAAAAAATGGGTAGGGTATCTTTTTTTCCAAAAAATTGTTGAGAATAAACATATTGCCATGCCTGTTATACCTATTTCAAAACATTCCAGTCTGGCCCTCCTGTTTTTGTTTCACTTCATGGAATAAAACAATTTCATATTTTATCTTGGGGGCAAGGGGGAGAGGCCCAGGGTTCGAATGTCCATTCTACAGTTGCCTTTAGCGGTAGGGGGATTAGTTTACCAAATTTGGAATGGTATGCAAAAGCAGCGTTTTTGAAGATAGCAATTTTATGGTTAACTTCTACTTACAGAGCCCTGTGGAAGGACATCGAAATCCAGCTCTCTGATCTCCATGACATAGCTGCCATACTTTTTGCAACAAGACAAGGGTCAACACCACTTAATAAATGTGCTGGTTTTACGAGGGAGGTGCTAAGGGTAGGGAATAAACTGAAGTACCATATGGCATTATCAGATGTCTTTTTTTTTACATGCGATTGATATCAGCCGATGAAAATGTTTTGCCCTCATTACTTGATCCTACTTTCAAAAAGTGGTGCCAGTTGGGTTTCCACTATATACACCAAATATTAAATAAAAATGGCATTGCATCCTTTGAAGAAATACAGGCAGGGGTTCGGCTCCCACGGGGAGACTTTTTCTGATTCCTTCAGTTACGAACATATATACAAAGCCAAAGCCAAGAAAGATATAGCTTGCCTAATCCCAGGCCTCCTCTTTTAGTAATATTAATGGAAAGTGCCCAGGGAAATGTGGCAGGACACCTAATTGGACAACTTTATAGGGTACTTAGAGATAGACTGGGGGATTCCACCCAATTTTGGATGGCTGGAACACAGACCTGGAGCTAACTATTTCCCCGGAGGAATGGCTGCAGACAACTTTACCAGCTATTAAAATAACTCACTCCTCAATATGGTGAGAATACTTTTGGAAGTGCCGATATATGTATTTTAGATCTTCAGCGTTACTAATGAAATATGTGCCTCCAGAATATGGCAAATGCTGGAGGGGGTGCAAATGTCCAGAAGCAGATTTAGGTCATATTTTTGGATTATGTCCTCTCCTTACACCATTTTGGTGTCTATTGCAGGCTGAACTGAAGAAATGCATGGAGAATCTCTTGAATTAACAGCAGAGATGGTCCTTCTATTTATCTTTCCGAACCATATCCCACAATGGCACAGTACATTACTGCCTATTTACCTACTGGCTGCTAAAAAAGTTATCACACGTAAATGGATGACTAATAAAATACCAGTCATACTAGAATGGAGAGCTGTAGTACTAGATGTATATCAGATGGAAAGGTTAACGGCTGGTTTATATGACCGAGTGCCCAGGAAATGGCAACCTTGGATCTGGCATATGGGTCAGGTGGAACCGGATTTTGTCCCTAAAGCATTCCTAAGGCTCCCCGGAAATAAAAGGTGCTACTCTTGCTAGGGGAGAGGAAGGGTTTGAAAAAAAGGGAGACTGGTAGACAACTTCTAAATATAGGATGACAAATATAACGTGATAATGATTGACAAAGGTATCTATCTTATAGTGAATAAGGCTCTTAAATATAAATGGAAAAAAGAAACTTATTGTATACCATAAGATAAAAAGTAGTGACTTTATTGTATACACCATACGATTAAGTGTGGTGACAACTTAGCCAAGTGTAATAATTGTACCTGTACAAGAATATGATGTGTGTCAACTGAAAAACTTAATAAAAATTATATAAAAAAACTGGTGACTTGGGTGGAAAACTAGCTGAGGGGAAGAACACAAAGCGCAGTAGTTAATGTGGAGTTTTTGAGAGGTAAGGTAAGTAACAAGTGGAGTACCTCAGTGTTTGGTGCAGGGCCTGGTCCTTTTCAATATGTTCACTTATGATTTCAATGTGTTCACTTACGTCATGGCGAAGGCATTAAGGGCAAAATCTGTGTTTTGGCACATGACACAAAGACCTGCAAAAGGGTGGACATAGAGGAGGGTCAAGGGAATTCTGGTTGGATATAGAAACACAGAATTTTACAGCAGATAAGGACCGCTTGGCCCATCCAGTCTGCCTGTTCCTCCCTACCTACACTAATACCGCAAACCATTCCCAGCCTACAGCTCTTTCTCTTCCCAACCCCCCTTCCCTTCCCTTCCACTATGATTCCCTTGTGCTTATCCCAGGATCCACATCAACCCAGTGGATGCCAAAGCAGTGCGGCACACAGCAGAGCGGAAATAACAGCACAGCACAGAGCAGCTCGCAGCAGGGACAGCTAACACAACTCCATCTAATGGAAAAAGCAGCACAGTGCCGGTGCCCACCAGTTCCTTGTTGCCCACGTTCACAGCTTGTGCTCCGTGTGTGTGGGCATGCCATGCATGGTGTTGCCATGGCTCTGTGCTGGCACCCTGCCAAGCTGCACTGCCCCCTCTTCAATGGTCCCACTCCACCGCTCACTGCCCAGCTTTGCACCTCTCCCTCCTCTGGTCCCACTGCACTGCTCATCCCTCTGCTGGCTCCTCCGCACCCTGTATCTGCTGTGTGCTCCCCAGTGCTCTATGCGCGTCCTGCATCCTGTGATGGCTTGTCGCAGCTCAACAGTACACCTCACTCCTGTGGCCATCACGCACTGCACTGCACGATCCCGCTCTCGCAGTTTCCGCATTTGTGCCAGTGATGTAGAGCCCTTATTCCACACATTCTGGAATCCCACCTCTGTTTTTGTCCTCACCACATCTACTGAAAGACATTTCCAGAAAGTCATCATGCTTTCTGTGAAGTACTTTCTCACATATCTCCTGAATCTACCCACCTCCAGCTTCACAGCATGTCCCCATGTTCTTTAGCACCTTTTCTCCTGAAAAATACTTTCCTCTTGTACCTTATTTTTTCCCCTGTAAGGTATTCAAAGGTCTCTATCATATCTCCCTACTCCCTCCTCTCTTCCAGGGTGTACATACTGAGGTCTTTTAGTCTCTCCTCATAGGGCTTTTGATGCAGACCCTGCACCATTTTAGTTGCCCTCCTCTATGTCCTTCTGGAGTTGTGGTCTCCGGAACTGGGCACAGTACTCTAGGTGGGGTCTTACCAACGATCTATGCAGTGACAACGCCACCTTCCTGTTTATGCTGGTGATACTCCTCCCTTTGT
Source organism: Neoceratodus forsteri (assembly GCA_016271365.2). NCBI lineage: Eukaryota > Metazoa > Chordata > Ceratodontiformes > Ceratodontidae > Neoceratodus > Neoceratodus forsteri. The sequence goes on along the minus strand of CM028129.1, from coordinate 94,901,266 downwards.
ACCCCAGCACCTCACTAGCCCTCCCGATTCCCTTGTCACACTACCTGGACACCTTTACATCATCCGATATGATTGCCCCCAGGTCTCGTTCCTGCTTGGTGGTTGTCAATACTACTCTACCCACTTTGTACTCCACTTCTGGGTTTCTGTGCCCTAAGTCCATTACCGCATTTGCATGTTTTCACACTGAAACCCAGCTGCTGCTATATATGACCACTCTGGTTTTCTCAGGTTTCCCTCATCCTTTCCACCCCACCCCAGGTGTCCATCCTATTGCAGATTTTGCTGTCATCCACAAAGAGGCAGACCTTCCCTTCCAGCTCCCCTGCAATGTCATTTATAAAGACATTAAAGAGGACCAGTCCTAGCACTGATCCCTGAGGCACCCCGTTGATCCTCCCTTCCTCGGAGTGAGCTCCGTTTACCACCACTCTCTTATCACCTATCCCCTAACCAATTTCTTATTCAGTTTGCCATCTTTGAGACCAACTCCTAAGCTACCCAGTTTGCTTACTAGTCTCCTATGTGGAATTATTTGGGGAGGCAGAGGCTGCCCGGCCTGCTGCCGTTTTTGGGAATGTATGCTCGTGTAGTAACTCTCTCTGAGCTTTGGGTCCGTTCATTGTGACTGTGCTCTCCAATATGTGCTTTGGGTCTGTCCTTTGCGAAGGTGCTCTAAAATGTGTGGGGATCCTGGTCTCGGTCCATTGCCCAGAAGAGGGGATGGAGGTTCAAATTATTTGTACTAGTAGTAATTTTCTGTGTACTTTGCCTCTGTACCTGCAAATACTAACATACTAACATACTAAAATGCCAGCAGAATAGGCCTAATGGTCTTTCGTGTCTGCTCGTTTGGTCAGCCCCCACCCTGGGTGCTGGCCTTGCTGTCCCCCTCGCCTTCTCTGGCTTCTCCCTTCCCAGTTCCGGATATTCTTGCTGCATTGGATTTTGCTTCCTGAACCCTTCCCCTGTACCTGTCCCACCCCCTCTTGAACCCCTCCACTGTCTCTGCCTCCACCAGCCCCTAGGTAGTGCATTCCATGGCTCTACCACCCTCTCAGTGAGTAGCACCTCCTCCTTTCTCCCTGAATCTTCCCCCTCAGCTTCCACCCATGCCTCTAGTGGCCCCTCCTCCTTCCTTCAAGCACCCTCACTGTTCCTCCCTATTTACCCCTCTTCATGTACCTGAAGACCTCTATCATGTCCCCCGGTCCCTTCTCTCTTCCAAAGTGTACATATTTAGCTCTTGAGACTCTCTCTGGGTCCTGTCCCCCAAGCCCCAAATCATTTGGTTGCCTCCTCTGGACCTCTCCAGGAGGTTAATATCCCTCTTAAGTCTGGCCTCCAAAACTGCACGCTGTACTCAGGTGCGGCCTCACCAACCCAGTTATACAGAGAGGTATCACTTCCCCTCCTTCTGGAGGTGATCCCCCAGCGATGCATCCCAGCATCCTGTTGGCCTTGGCTGCTGCCCTCCTACAAGTCTCAGGTTGTTCATCTTGACATCCACCACCACCCCAGGTCCCTCTCAGCCATTGAGACTTGTAGTTCCCCCACGGGTGTACACTTGGCCTGGGTTTCTGGCCCCAGGTGGAGTACCTTGCATTTCCCTGCATTAAACCTCAGCTTCCACTTTCTAGACCATCTTTCCAGAGCCTCCAGGTCCCCTGCAGGCCACCCCCCTCCTCCCATCCACCACCGCCCCCAGTTTTGAGTCATCTGCAAGAGACTCATCTCACTCTGATTCCTGTCCTTATGTCAGATCGTGAGTTGAACAGAAGGGGCCCAGGACTGATCCTGTGGGACCCACTAATGACCCTCCTTGGGAAGAGACTATCCCACCAACTACGACCCTCTGGGTCCGGTCCTGGAGCCAATTGCCTACCCATCGGATCATCTGGTTTCCCACCCCCATTTCTCCTAGTTTATCCAATAGGCCCATGTGAGGAACAGAGTCAAATGCCTTGCTGAAGTCTAGAAAGAGGACATCCACTGGTCTACCCAGGTCCAAGGCACTTGTCACCCAGTCATAGAACTCCACCAGGTTTGTCTGACACGATTTCCCGGGATGAATCCATGCTGTCTATCAGCAGGCACCCTGACTTATCCAGGTCCCCCTAGCCTCTCCTTGACAATGCCCTCCATCACCTTGCCCACCACTGATGTCAGGCTGACAGGCCTGTAGTTCCTGCCACCTCCTGATCCCCCTTGTGGATAGGCACTACATCGCCACCTTCCAGTCTTGGGGCACCACCCTGTCCTCAGAGATGGTGAAAAGCTCTTCCAGGGCTTTCATGGACATCTGCAAGTTCCTTCAGCACTCTAGGATGTAATTTATCCGGCCTGGTGCTTTCTCCGTCTTAAGGGGCTGAGGGCTTCCTCACTCTCTCTGTGATTTCCACTTCCAGTACCTCTTCTCCCTGTAGCCCTCCCCCACCTGCCAGTGATGCCCCCCCTCCCCAGACCTGCCGATTGGTAGGGACCCCCCTCCTCATTATCTCTGTCTCCTCCATGTATGATGCAGCATCCCCATTTTCCTGGTGAAAACTGAGGTGAAGTACTCATTTAGTACCTCAGCCTGCTCCTCTGGGTCTTGTGCCCATCTCTTCCCTGATTTAATCCTGCCAATCTGCCCCTTCACCCTTCGTCTTTCCCCAATGTATCTAAAGAACCCCTTTTTCTCCTCTCCTAATTTCCCTGGCCAGGTTCTGCTCCTTCCTTGCCTTAGCCACCCTCACCACTCTAGTGGCCCTTCTAGCCATCAGCTCATACTCCCTCGATCCCTTTCACTCCTTGAGCACTTGAATTTCTTATAGGCTGCTTTCTTCCCCACCACCTCCTGGACCTCCTGGTCCACCAACAGGTTTTTGGGCCCTACGCATTTCGTCTTACTCTTGCACAGGTGCTGGTAGCATCCTGCACCTCTCCTGATGATTTCCCACCTACTATTAGCGTCCATGTCTGGACAATCCCATCCAAATGCTTCTTAAGGATCCTTCCCATTTCCTTAAAAATCCACCCCTGAGTCGGTTACTTCCGTCTTTGTGCAGCCTTCTACCCCTCCTAGGTCCAGGCAGAACCAGACCGTGGCATGGTCACTCCCGCCAATGGGTCCCTTACCTCCAGGCCCCCAATCTGGTCACTGTCTGCCAGGACCACATCCAGTACCCGTGCCTCCCTGGTCGGTTCCCTCACCTGCTGAGTTAGGAAACGTCTTGAAAGACATCCAACAACCTCTGTTCCCTGGTCACAGAGGATGTCATAGTCTCCCAGTCTGTTCCTGGCATGTTTAAGTCCCCTAACACCACCACCTTTCCTCTGCCCAGTCTGCAGTGTCTCCTAACATCTGCCACCAGACTGTCCTCCAGCTCCTCCGCCAGGGCAGGGGGTCTATACACCACTCCTATTTTTACTCTCTTGCCCCCCCTTGTTATCAAGGTGACCCAAATCGCCTCCACGGTTCCCTCCGCCTCCTCTACTCCCCTATGCCAATGCAGTTTTTACTATCATTACTACCCCCTCCCTTCCCTCCCCTGTCCTTCCTGAACATAGTGTAACCCTCAGGTTCAGGTCCCAGTCATGTCTTGCAGTGGCCCAAGTCTCAGTGACTGCTGCCACATCCACTGCTCCCTCAGTTAACATCGCTGGAGCTCAGGCATTTTATTGCCAAGCTCCTGGCATTTATGGGACTACCTTCCACCCTTTCCTATAGTTCCATTTCCCTGCTCGTGTTCCTTGGGGATTCTGTTTTCTCCTGGTCTGCACTTTGCCAGTTGGTCTTTTCCTGCAATCCTCCTAGTCCCCAGGGGGGGTGGAGACAGAGTCCCTCCTTTATCGGCATCCCCTTGACTGCCTTTTCTCCCATCCCACCCCCCTTCACAAGTTTAAACCCCACTTTTCACCAATGAACTCCTCTATTTTCAACTAAGGATTCCCTCCCTCCAAATTGAGATGTAGTCTATCTCTAGCATACAGCTCCTTATCCTCCCAGGTCTCCCCCCAATCCCCCATCAACCCATACCCTCTGGCCTCACACCACTCCCTGAGCCACTGGTTTATCTCCCTAATTTTTCTTTTGTGTTCCCCACTAGCCCTTGGCACTGGCAGGATTTCTGAGAAGGAAACTGTGCATCCTATGTCATGACAGACCCTGGCGAGCTCCCTGAATCTTGCCTTTATCTCTAGCTCGCTATTTCCCTCAATGTCATTTGTGCCCACAGGTGGACCAGTATGTACAGGGAACCCCACAGTCCTTTGCCAGCTGATATACCTCGTGCTTAGCCCTGTGCACCGTTGGTCCAGGGAAGCATCTTTGTTCTAACTGGCCAGGCTTCTCCTCCCCTATCCCATTTGATAAACCTGATCATAGAATCCCAGCAGGAGCACTCTGACCACCCCTTTTCCTCCATTCCCCCCCCTTCCATGTCCCTCATCCTTTCTACCGGCCCTTCCACCCAGCTGGCTCCTTGTTCCTCCCCCTATCTGTGTGCCACATGCCACCCGCTCCTTATTTACCATGGCCACTCCCTCCCCTCCAATCCTATGCCTCTCCTCCTCCTGTGTATCTTTCTGTACCTTGTTAATTCCCCCCCTCACTGCTCACAACTGGTCCTTCTCCCCCATCTGCTAAACTAGCCTGGCTCATCCTCCCTTCCTTCCTGTCTCCATTTAGTTCCTCCTTGCTCGTCGTGCTCCTGGCCTACCCCTCAGCTCTCTTTACTGAATCCTCCTTGTACTTCTGGTCCTTCTTTACCTTTCCTCCCAACTGGTCCTTCTCCTTGCCTTTCCTCCCTCTTCCCCTGCCCCTCCTGCTCCGATTCACTGCCCCCATTCTCCTGCATTCCAGGTCCCCCTGTTCTTCCTGCTATCTGGCCCTGCCTCCTGCCCCCACTCCCAAACCTTTTCGTCTCTAACCACCTCTGTCGGCTACATCCCCCCATCCTTGAGCAGTAGAAGAGAATTGAAGCGGTTACTAAGTATAAGGTCTGATCCACCTCCCTGCCTTGCTTCCTTCTGTCCAGCACTGGCTATCCGCCTACTTCCCTGAGAATGTTGTCCCTCCGTCCCCCCTTTGTGAGGGTCCCCAGTTACCTGCCTGCTTCCTTGGTAGTGTCCTTTTGGGCCCCCTCTGCCAGGGTCCCTATGTGACCCCTGAGTATTCTCCTGCACTCCTTTCCTATACCCCCACCTCCAGTGCTTGGTGCAACCCTGTGGAGATTTCAGCCCCTTCCCAACCATACCACCCCTTCCCCCAGCTTTCTCCTCATCCCGCAACCTCCTCCCTAAGCTGTGCTGGCTGAGCGCACTGGGCAACCACCAAACTTCAAGCCCAGTCCAGTATCATGGCTGCTCCACACCCTGTGCACCCACCACCCTCCCAAAGATGCTGGCCCTAATGATGTGGTTCCATCCCCTTTCAAATAGGTTTCCTTGGGTGAGCCACCAGGTTCCCCTATTCCAAGATACCCCTACTGCCTAATCAGGTCACCCACTAATCCTAGAGACAGTCCCACTGTACACCAGTAACTCTGTTACTAGGTGCAGTACAACACATTAAACATGTAAGGAAAATGAACAACTCCCTAAGCTCCTCTCTCCCGGCCTTTAAATACAACCCCAGTGGCTAGAACTACATGAGCTGCACCAGCAGCCTTTCCTCAATTGCAGGGCAGGTCTTCCCTATAAATCTGCAGACTTCTGGGGAGGGAGGGGTGGGGAGGTGGGTCTTGGGCAGACACCTGACAAGAGAGGTGTATCAGCCCTGTGTCTCCCTCCAAGCCCTGCAGCTAAAGAACCAGGCCCAAGCAAATCCCACCAAACAGGTTTTAAATCAGAAATAGGCCTCTACCAAGCGCAGCCTGTTACAAAGTGAAACATCCACAAAAGAGCCCCACTTACAGCCACTAAATCAGTTTACAAACATCCAGGATACCCCAGAACAATACCCTGCTAGCCCCTTAGAAGCAAGAAAGAAAAGAACTAACCTACCAAGTAAAATCCACAAGAACCCTGTGAAAACAGCAGCAGCTACTGTCCTGGAACACAACTGATCCTGCCCCCTTCCAGTTCTTTCATGTCACATTTTTTCTGACTGACCATCGTGTCAGAAATAAAACCATATTGCATGACCTTATATGCTTTGTGGACATTCGATTCTGTGTGTGACCTTTGTGACTTTCTGGGGCCTCCAGGACTGTGTAAACCCACCATTGCCAAGGTATCTCCCATAGGACTTGGAGTAAATAGAAATGTTTTTATGTGCCTTCCCCCCAGCTTCCTAGAAAATAAGTCAGGTACTTGCCCTCCAGCCAAGGGTAAGGACTGTCATCATGTTGCCCAAGGGGGGAGTGGGTTGCATCTGTATAAAGTACTGTGCGCAGTTCTGGAGACCACATTTCCAGAAGGAGAAAGACAGAGTGGAGGCTGTCCAGAGGAGGGCAACTAAAATGATGCAGGGTCTGTATCAAAAGCCTTACCAGAGGCCAGCCTGCCAGTGCAGTAATAGGGCTACCGCTTGCGATGCTGGCGATCCAGATTTGGGAATGAGCCTGGCTCATTGGCGGGCCAACCAGGGGGAGGATGATTGAGTGCCCAAGGGGCCGCTTTTTATTTGGGGAGGGGGGAGGGAGGGCTGCCATTCCCACTGCGATACTGCCACTTGGGTTACCATGGGTGGCAGTGCAGCTGGGAGCACAAGGGAGGGACGGACGTCAGCTGAAGTCTGGAGCAGCAGCATGTCGTGGCATGCACGTCTCCTTGGACCACCAAACATGCCAGCATCCTCAGGGCTCAGGGAGGAAACAGGAAAACAGAACCCCGCCTCCGCACCGGATAATGGGACCTGGTGCCTAGCCACCAGACTGACCTGGGGAACCCAGATTTAACCACCCAATGAAGCAGTGTGTTGGGGGAAGAGAAGGTCAGGCTCTCTCCCCCCCTCGCTGCTGGGGGGGGTAAACCGTGTCAAGGAAGGGGGTCGGTCCTCTGAATGTTCCCAGGAGCTCAGCCGAGCCACAGGATGCCTTGGGAGTCCCTCAGGGAGAGGTGCGGAAGCAGCGCAAAGTAGAGAGTATTAAAAAAAAAAAAAAAAAAAAAACCCTACGAGGGAAGACTGAATGACCTCAATACATAAACCCTGGAAGTGAGAGAAGAGAGAGGGGGGATATGACAGAAACCTTTAAATACTTCACAGGGGTAAATAAGGTATAGGAGGGAAATATTTTCAGAAGAAAAGGTGCTCAAGAACAAGGGGACAGAGCACTTACAGTTTTTGGGACGGGGAACATGGCGGACAGGAAGTCATATCTAAAGTCTTGTTCAACAACGAGACTTCAGATACATTCCTGCCAGAAACTACATGGCAGATGATACCTTGTATTTGAAATGTCCGTTCAGAAAGAAAAAATTACTCACCGCAGTAATCGTCTTTCTTCCAAGAGGTCCTTTAGCATCAGTAACTTTTTTGCACTTAGCTGGCTAGGTGCAACTGCCCCAGAGGTGTGCCTTTAAGAGATATTGAAATGAGTGTAGGGCCGAGCCAATCAAAAGACAGGAGGGGGGTGTGAGCTGAGTGAGAGCTATTTAATGCTTCAGAATTTTTTTCAAGGAAAAACTGGGGCAAATGCCCCCAAAAAAGAATCAACAGGATTCAAAAAACATGCAAATGTCCACAAAAGTGGAAATAGAAACAACAGCAACACAAGCTAAAAACTCATCAATAAGAAACTCCAAATTTGGTAAAAGGTGACATAAGAGCCCTTCTCCGACAGGTGAACTGGGGAGGAAGGGTGGGAGCTTACTGATGCTAAAGGACCCCTTGGAAGAAAGAAGATTACTGCGGTGAGTAATTTTTTCTTCTTACCCCAGGAGTCCTTTAACATCAGTAACTTTATTGCAGACTACCTAGCAGTACCAAGTGGGAGGTTGGCAGAGAACCTGCTTAGGAAAAGGCTCTGCAGAACCGCCCTGCCAAATTTGGCATCAGATCTGGTCTGCTCATCCAAACTGTAGTGTTTCACAAAGGTGTGCACAGATTTCCAGGTAGCTGCTTTTTATTTTTATTTTATTGAAGTTTCGGAATTACAATCCTTTGAGTCGATGACTCTTTTGCAAAGGCTCCACGTCAATACAAAATAGACACAGCACTTAAGACAATTTTGTACATTGCTCACTAAGCAGGACATCACATTAAGACAATTAATACATGGTTACCTCGTACAGAATAATTTACATTGTTTAGATTTGTTTCACTAGGGTAGCTATGGATCCTAGGTTGTCGAGTTGAAGAGTGACTGGATACTGTTTCGGTGGGCCTACTAAGGCATAGGGGCAGAAGTCTACTTCCCGACGGGTGCGTAGGCCTATATTTGGGTCATGAGCGACACTTGTTTTCTATCAGAATCAGAAATGTGGGAGGGATGTTTGTAACAGCCACATGACTCAGAGTCAAGGAGCAGTCTCTTAACACCCATTTTAAATAGGCCAAGGCTAGGGGTCAGGGTGATGGAGGAGGGAAGGTCATTAAGCCAGCGGGGAGCACGATAACGGAAGGACCTTTGCCCTACTAAAGTTCTACAGTGGGGGACTAAGGGGGGGGTGCTATCCCAGTTTCTGGGGGTGCTCCTGTGTGGGGAAGGTTGGATGAGGGGGTGAAGGTCCGCGGGTGCAAGATCCATAAGGATATTTTTGGCTTGGAGGCAGGTGTGGGACCTTGGTCTCCCTTCAAAGGTCAGCCAGTTTGCTCGCTTGTAGAGTTCGCACATATGAGTTAATCTATCACTGCTTGTGACTAGTCGTCAGGCTTTGTTGAGGGCTAGATTGATGCTGTTTAGGGCTGTGTGGTCGGCCGTGCCATATGTAATTATCCCATAATCGACCAGAGATATGACTGAGCTGGTAACTGTCAGCCGTAGGGCCTGGGGGTGAAGGCAGTGTTTGTGTCTGTAGAGAATGCCAAGCCGGGTGTTTACTGAGGAGGAGAGGTGGTTAATGTGTAACTGGTAGTTGAGGGATGAGTCCAGTGTGATGCCTAGGTATTTGAAGTTAGGGACCTGTTCAATACGGATGCCCTGGGAATTTGAGATGGATAGCTGGGCATTCCTGTAGGGGTTTTGGCAGTGAGCAAAGATCAATGATTTAGTTTTGTTGTAGTTTAGTATTAGTCGATGTTCTGAAAACCATGACTCAAGTTCTCTGAAGCAATCTTGCAGGGTATTTTTGGAGTGAGTTTGGATTTGTATTTTTCCAGTACACTACGGCATTGTCTGCATATAGCAGCAGTTTACCACTGCAGGCCTTAGGCAGGGTGTTCAGAAAGAGGGTGAAGAGTAGCGGGCCAAAAATGGACCCTTGAGGGACACCCGCAAGAACTGGTAGATTGGCAGACAGGGTGGTGTTGATTTTGACTTGTTGAGTTTGGCCAGTAAGATAGTTTTTAAACCATGAGATTGCTTCAGGGGCGAGATGGAGGGAGGGGAGAGAGTGGATAAGCAGAGCATGACCGACGGTGTCAAATGCTTTAGTCAGTTCAACATAGATAGCTCCTGCTATTGACCCCTGTTCCAGCGCCTCATGTATTTAAGATGTAAATTTTAGAAGAGCAGCAATTGTGCTATGCCCTGCTCTGAACCTGTGCTACTCTGGGCAAAGCAGGACATAGCACATAGCAGTTCGCTCCTGGGGGGGGGAGTTGGGTGATGCTGTCTAGGACTGAGTCAGAGGCTAGCTTCTGGTTGGTGGGGGAGGATGTAGACAGCCATGATGTAGAGTGCTTTCCCAGGAGTGCTTAGGGTGGCTTTGATCATAATGGCTTGGACCCTGTTTCCCAACGAGGGCAGTGGGACCAATAGGGGCTGCAAAAAGGTTCTGGCGTATATGGCACATCCACCACCCCTCTTGCCTGATCTGTCAGCTCTGAAGATGGCATAGTCGTTTAAGGAGACAGCTGCATCTGAGAGATTCTTGGAGAGCCAGGTTTCAGATAAGGCCAAGATGTCAGGAGAGTGTTGGGCGATCCAAACTTGAAGCTGCGGGAGCTTCTTACGGACAACAAAAGAAAGGAGCACTCCAAAACAATATGAATGAATATAAATGGGCAGACTGGGTGGGCCAAGCGGTCCTTATCTGCCGTCAAATTCTATGTTTCTATGTTTATGCTAAGACAGCTTTTTATTGTTGCCAAAAATTCCAACAGAAAGCCCTGCGCTTGAGAAACACTCATATACTACACCTGTGCTTATTTCTAATCATCAAAATCAAAGTGAAACCCAGTTTCTGTCATAACATACATAAAGAACTCCTATTTTTTATCCTATTTCTTTTATATTAAAAAGAAATTAAGTAATTACATCTCACCTTTTCAAACATCAACATATATACACATTCTCTATTTATTATAGTTAGAAAAACATTATTTTTTCTTTTACTGGAAACAGGTCAAAAATCCATTTATAGTATTTAATATATAATATAGACCAAGTTTCAAAAAGTAAAGAAGTGTATTCCAACCACAACTGGGTTTCACTTTGACAGGTGTAGTATATGAGTGTTTCTCAGGTCTCACTTTGATGAGGTCATCAGCTGTATATATAAAAGCCTTTTGTATCCCTAGCTAGTTATACCCCCTTTGAAGGCACATAGCCGAAGCGCAGGGGTTTCTGTTGGAATTTTTGGCAACAATAAAATGCTATCTTAGCATATATTCATATCGTTTTGGAGTGCTCCTTTCTTTTGTTGTGCTGATTTGAGGTTAGCAACCTCTGTTGGGAGCACCACCTTGCTAACTGAGCTCTGCTCAAAAAAATGTGTTTTGACTTTGACCTAGCTTCTTAGGAAGGCTGCAAACGTTAAGGGAGGCCAGCAGAAGTCCACCTTTCTCGTACCCCATGGGGACACCAGTTGATGCAGGTCCAGGATTGGGGTGTATGTTACCCGAGATGAGAAGGAGGAGGAGGAGAGCATGGTGGAGAATAGCTTTCCGTAACAATTTGGATGTGGATATATGGAGGCAAGGACTAGTGGTAGATTTATTGGGCCTGACTGGTATGAAACAAAGAATTTGATGGCAGATAAGGACCGCTTGGCCCACCTAGTCTGCCCATTTTCCTACCTAACAGATAAGTTGCAGATCCTAGTTAACCAACAGCTTACTTTCTCCTACCCCCCCCCCCACTAGGACTGCCTTATGTCTGTCCCGTGCATTCTTGAATTCAACCACTGTTCTTGACTCCACGACCTCCTCAGGGAGGCTGTTCCATGCATCCGCAACCCTCTCCATGAAAAAATACTTCCTCACATTACCTCTGAGCCGTCCCCCTTCTATTTTCAAATTGTGCCCCCTTGTTCTTGCACATGTCTTTTTCTGAAAGATGCTACTCTCTTGCACTTTGTTGATTCCCTTGAGGTACTTGAAAGTTTCTATCATGTCCCCTCTTAAGCTCCTGTAGCATTTCTTCGTATGTCTTCTGGTGCACACCCTGCACCATTTTGGTTGCCCTCCTCTGGACAGCCTCCACTCTGTCTATGTCTTTTGAGATGGGGTCTCCAGACCTACACACACTACCCAGATGGGGTCTCACCAACTTCCTGTTTTCTACTATTGATGCCTCTCCTATGCATCCCAGTATCCCCCCAGCCTTCCTTACTGCCTTCTCACATTGCTTTCCCATCTTTAGGTCATCTGATATAATTACCCCCAGGTCCCTTTCCATTTTTACTGTTGTCAGTATCTCACCCCCCATTGTGTACTCTTCCCCTGGGTATCTGTTTCCCAGGTGCATTACCTTGCACTTCTTTGCACTGAATCTGAGCTGCTATACATTTGACCATTCCTCCAACCTTGCCAAGTCCCTTCTCATCCTTTCCACTCCACCTTGTGTATCAACCCTGTTGCAGATCTTTGTGTAGTCTGCAAAGAGACATACTTTTCCTTCCAGTTCCTCTGCAATGTCACTTGTAAAGACATTAAAAAGGACCAGTCCCAGTATTGAACCCTGCGGTACCCAACTAGTAACCCTCCTTTCTTCACTGTAGACTCTGTTTACTACTATCCTTTGCATCCTGTTGTCTAGCCAGTTTTTTATCCAGGCTACCACCTTGGGACCCACTCCAAGGCTGGCTAACTTGTGTATTTATCTTTTGTGTGGAACTGTATCAAATGCCTTGCTAAAATCTAGGTAGGCCATGTCCACAACCCCTCCCTGGTCAACTACTTTGGTCACCCAGTCAAAGAAATCTATTAGGTTCATCTGACATAACCTTCCCATCGCAAATCCATGCTGCATTGGGTCCAGTGCCCCACTGGCCTCTAGATACTCAACAATTCTTTCCTTCAGAAGTGATTCCATCATTTTCCCTACCACTGAGGTCAAACTAACTGGTCTGTAGTTTCCTGCCTCTGTTCTGCTCCCACTTTTGTGAAGAGGAGTCACATGCACCCTCCTCCAGTCCTCAGGTACCACCCCATCCTCCCATGATTTGTTAAAGAGAGTAGTCAGCGGTGTCATTAGTTCTACCCTTAGTTCTTTTAGAATTCTTGGGTGAATCTCATCAGGCCCCATTGTTTTGTCCACCTTCAATTTTATTAGTTCTTTCAGAACCCTTTCTTCTGTAAATGAACTGGTATCGACCCCCGTCTTCAGAGTGTTTCTCTTGTTTGGTTTAGGTACCTCCACCTCCTCTTCCTTTGTGAATACTGAGCAGAAATATTTGTTCAGTATCCCTGCTTTTTCACTGTCACCCTCTGCCCACATTCCCTCCCCTTTATTAAGCCTCAGTATCCCTCCTTTGGTCTTTCTTCACTCCCTAATGTACCTATAAAAGGTCTTTTCCCCCTTCTTAAGAGTTGGCAATCCTTTCCTCTGTTTGGGCTTTTGCTATTCTGACTGCCTTCCCAGTCTCTTCAAAGTTCTCTGTCCTGCTCCTTCTGTATTTCCTTATATTTCCTGAATGCTTTCCTTTTCTCCTTAACCTTCCCTGCCACCTCATTTGAGAACCATAGCGGTTTTTTCCTTTGTTGTGTTTTGTTGATTTGCTTTACACAAAGGCTTGTTGCCTCTGTGATGGCTGTTTTACTACCCATTGTTCCTCCACCCCACCTTCTTGCCTGTTTGCTAGTGCTTTTCTGAGGCACTCTCTCATTTTCCCAAAGTCAGCCCTCCTAAAGTCCAATACTCTTGCTTTTGTATGGCTTGATTTTATGGCTGTGTTTATTGTGAACCACACTGTTTGGTGGTCGCTTGTTCCCAGATGGCTACCCACTTCTAAATCAGAGATTCTTTCTCCATCCCCATTTGAGAGTACCAGGTCTAAGATTGCTCCCTCCTGAGTGGGTTCCAATACTAGCTGTCTGAGGCATGCCCCCTGTAGGGCATTAAGAATGACCCTTCTCTTGGATGTGCCTGCAGTAAAGGTGCTCCAGTTAACATCTGGCATATTCAGGTCCCCCATCAACAATATCTCCCCTTTTTCTGCCATTCTAAGGATGCCTTCTATCATTTCCTTGTCCATTCCCTCCCCCTGAGATGGGGGTCTGTACACAACCCCCATGCGGATTGTGGTGCCATTTCCTGTCTCCAGGGTGACCCAGAGTGCCTCATCTGCTCCCTGTTTACTCTTTAGTTCTGTTGCTTTGATCCCTTCTTTTACATAGAGAGCTACTCCTCCTCCTCTTTTACCCTCCCTGTCCCTCCTGTAGATTGTGTATCCTGGTATGTTGACATCCCAGTCATGGTTCTCTGTGTACCATGTTTCTGTGACTGCCACAATATCCAGGCAACCCTCTTCCATCAAGGCCACCAGTTCAGGGAGTTTGTTGGCACATTTATAAGGTAGAAAAAGAAATGGGCAGACTGGATGGGCCTTGCAGTCCTTATCTGCCATCAACCTCTATGTTTTGTTGCAGACTACGGGCATTGGTACTCATCACCCTCCACTTTTTGATGGCCTTACCCCTTTTAGCCCCATCCCTGTTCTTACTGCCTTTGCCTTTTTTTACATTTACCTCTGTCCTGCTCCCTACTGACTTTTCTACCTTGATGTTTACCTCACTAATTACCGTGTTTTGTGGGGGGAGGCTGGGATTTCCCTGCTCCTTTTCAGTGCCTCCCACCTTGGCTAGTTTAAATGCTTGCCAATGAAGCATTTAAACCTCTCACCTAGGATCCTGGTTTCCCCCTGGGCAGATGCAGACCATCATGCCAGTATAGGTCTGCATCCCTCCAGGTGGCTCCCCAGTCCCCAATGAAGCCAAAACCCTGAGCTCCACACCAGTTTTTCAACCATTCATTGAATTCCCTGGTGAGGAGTACCCTAGCATCACCCTTGCCATAGACAGGCAGCACCTCAGAGAAGGTTACCGTATGCACTACTTGTCTAAAGCCCCTCCCCAACTCTACAAACTCCTCTTGCACTGCTCTGATCCTACTCCTAGCCAGGTCATTTGTCCCTAGGTGGACAATGACATCCAGCTCCCTCCCTCGTGCAGCTGCTCCCACGATCCTGAGGATTCGCTTCCTGTCCCTCCAAACCATGGCACCAGGTAGGCACCTTACCTCCCTCTCCTCTTCCTCCCCCACTTCTACCCTCCTAATGATTGAGTCCCCCACCAGGAGTTGTTTCCTTCCCCTGTGGGGTCCCATGCCACCCTCCCGTGGGTCTCCTTTGTGAAGGTTCCCAGCATCCTTCTCAGTCTCCACTGCAGGTGCCTCCATAGAGGAACCACTATCCACCAGAAGAGTGTAGGGTGTGGAGAGGTACAGCTGGAGGGATTCAACTCTGTTCCACCACCCTCTCCCTCCCTGATCCCACCCTGGTCTAGCCTCTCCTCTTTCTTGGCAACCTCTGAGGTAGTGGCATTGGCCCTGATGGTCTCTGGGTGGGGAAGGAGCTTTCATGAATCCTAGCCAGGTCAACCTGGAGACGGGCAACCTCCTCCCTCAGACCAGTTGGTGATGGTAAGGACTATTTGGGATAAAAGTGCTTGGGAGAGGAGAGGATTGGGGCAATTGAGCGTGTGATTCTTAGTGGGGGTGCAGCTTGCGCCAGTAAGAATCCGCTTTTAGTACCACTTAGGTTTGAGGTATAATTGGTGCTGGGCTGAATTTAGGATGAGAGGATACCAGAGGTGTGCCCAGGTTGTATTTCTGGGGTAGTTGAGTGGTGAGGCATAAGTAGTGGTCCCCGGATGGGGATTTAGTCTCCGGAAGATGTGGGTGAAATTGAGAAAAGAATGTAATTAATAAGGTAGTTTGGGTTAGGGTCCACAGGACGTATGCCATGCTGTCAGCTGGGGAGCTTAACAGTGAAAGAATTGAGAGGGAGCCCTCTAGTGTTTAGCTAATATAAGCTGCAGATTGGAAAGTGAGCTGATTGGTTTGAACGATCAGGTGGTCAACAGTATAAAACTAGATGTCGACCAAGAGTGGTGGTGGGGACGGCGGGGATCAATTTCGGCAGTTTCAGCTGCTACACAGTGGGAGCAGCAGGGGATCTTGTGGTCTCTGGGCATACCTGTTCACGGCTACTGGAGAGGGAGGGCTGCTAAACAGACCCTCTCAACCTTCTTGTTGCGTCCTGGGCTGGCTGTGGGGAAGGGCTTAGAGAACAGACCCTCACGACCTCCGACTTGGTCCCCAGCTGTGGACAAGGAACAGGGAGAGGAGAAATTACTTTATACTGCCAGGTTCTAGGGACATCAAAATGCTGCAATAAATACGGAGCAGGCGCTGTAATTCAGTTTACACTCTGGTACCAGATAGGCACACCGACCAGCATTCCTGCTGGATTCCTATGCTAGCAGCAGGTAGCTTTACTTTTACAGTGTAGCAGGAACTAATTCATTAATTTAAACAGCAGCTGCACTAAAGCGCAATTTAGGAATTTAATCTGAGTCATGCAGATGCAGCTACAGTCCCTCCGCACACAGTTTGGGCAGTTAATTATATCTTTTTTTTTTTGATTTTTCAATTCGGAATTGGCTCCAAAAGCGAACAAAAGGACTGGGCAGAAGCTGAAGCTGGGCGCCCTGCTATTACTAATAGCCACTACCACAGAGACAGAGTTTTGAGCAGTTACAATATTGCAGGTTTCAGCAAAAAGAGTCAATTTCAGCAGTTTCAGCTGCTACACAGTGGGAGCAGCAGGGGATCTTGCAGTCTCCAGGTGTACCTGTTCATGGCTACTGGAGAGGGAGAGCTGCTAAACAGACCTTTTCAACCTTCTTGCTGTGACCTGGGCTGGCTGTGGGGGAGGGCTGAGAGAACAGACCCTCACGACCTCTGACTCGGTCCCCAGCTGTTCACGGCTACTGGAGAGGAAGAGCTGCTAAACAGACCCTCTCGACCTTCTTGCTGCGTCCTGGGCTGGCCGTGGGGGAGAGCTGAGAGAACAGACCCTCACGACCTCCGACTCGGTCCCCAGCTGTTCATGGCTACTGGAGAGGGAGGGCTGCTAAACAGACCCTTCTCCCACAGGTGAACTAGGTAGGAAGGGTGGGAGCTTACTGATGCTAAAGGACCCCTTGGAAGAAAGAAGATTACTGCGGTGAGTAATTTTTTCTTCTTACCCCAGGAGTCCTTTAACATCAGTAACTTTATTGCAAACTACCTAGCAGTACCAAGTGAGAGGTGGGCAGAGAACCTACTTAGGAAAAAGGCTCTGCAGAACCGCCCTGCCAAATTTGGCATCAGATCTGGTCTGCACATCCAAACTGTAGTGTTTCACAAAGGTGTGCACAGATTTCCAGGTAGCTGCTTTGCAGACATCCAGTAGGGGAATGTCCCTTGCTGCTGCAAGTGAGGCTACAGCAGCAGTGCCCCTGGTGGACTGGGCCCTGAGCTCACTGGAAGTTGTTGACCAGCTTTCTAATAGCAGAATCTAATACAAGAGACCAACCAACGAGAAATAGTTCTCTTGGTAGCTTGTCTTCCTCTGCCTACATCCCTGTAGGTGAGCGGAACAACTGAGTGGAAGAGCCTCTGGACTGTCTAGTATGCTCACTGTGGAGCCTTTGCTCGCCAGGAGTGGATGGCTCAGTAAAGAAGACAGGCAGAGTAATGGACTGGTTAAAGTGAAACTCTGAAACCACCTTTGGCAGAAATGTCCCATTTGTCCTGAGCTCAACTTTATCGTTGTGAGGGATGATGTAATTTAGCTCAGTGCACAGGGCCTGTAGCTCTGAAATCCTCCTGGCAGATGCAATGCAATGCCGTGAGTGAGGAACAACTGAGTGGAAGAGCCTCTGGATTGTCTAGTATGTTCTAGGTAGTGAGAGATGGCTCATTTGACATTAAAGCTGTGGAGCTTTTGCTCTGCCATGAGTGGATGGCTCAGTAAAGAAGACAGGCAGGCTAATGGACTGGTTCAAGTGACTCTGAAACCACCTCTGGCAGAAATGTCTATTTGTCCCGAGCTCAACTTTATCGGTGTGAGGATGATGTAATTCAGCTCAATGCACAGGGCCTGTAGCTCTGAAACCGCCTGGCTACACGTAATGGCTAACAGGAAGACAGTCTTCCAAGTTACAAACCTAATGTGGGCTGTGGACATAAGCTCAAAAGGTGGATTCATGAGCCCATCTATGCAAAGGTTCAGGCTCCAAGGAGGAACAGGCTCCCTGGTTGGAGGCTGGAGGTGCAAGAGGCCTTTGAAAAACTGTTTAAAAATGTCGTGGGAAAAAAATGATTTATTCAAACAACATGAAGTCTTGCTATATTATGACATATGCAGTGAGTCCCAACCTTCGAACTGCTCTGGAGGTGAAAGAGTTAACTTTCCCTGCCAGGCATGGAACGCTGAGCTCAAGCTCGAGCTCGGTTGAAAACTCTGTCTGGTCTTCAAACTCAAACTGTCAGATTCTTTACTCCGCCTCACTGAACAGTCGCTCCGGAGATTTATCCTTCTGCTCGGTTCATTTTGTCGGTTAAAGTATTATTTTCTTGGTTTTTTGACCGAATTTAAACCGCAACTGGTCGGTTCAAGCTCTGTCTGTGGTATTTGTGAGTACTAGATAGGTTTTACATTTATTTCTTCTGTGTGGAACTTGTAAACGGTTTATCAGTTCGGTTTGAACTGATCAGGTTGTTAAAATATATTATTCTTTCCTTTAGAGTGTGGTTACGGTTCTTATCGGTTCTAAAAAAGCAGTTTTATTACTTTTTCTCCCGACCCGTGACACGTTGGGAACCGATAAGAGGTCTTACCTGGCAGATTGCCATAAGCGGGTAAGTTTGGTTAGGCTGGCATTATGTCTGAGAAACCCAAAGAAAAATGTGCCCACTGGGTTTCAACACTGCAGTGTCTGTGGGAAGTCTTTCGCAAGGCTGACCCCACACCACCTGTGTTTATTGTCTGGGGTTTGACCTCCTCAATGCAGACTGCCAGATTTGCAAAAATTTTCCTGCAGCTACCCTGTAAAAGAGAGTTGGTAGGCTCAGGGAAAGAGAGGCCAAAAAGTCCGCTGAACCGGATGGCCAGCCCGGTTCGGTTCCAACTGAACCGGAGTGGGTGCCCTCTGACCAGGGCGAGACTTCCTCGGGCAAAAGGAGAGCCGACTTGGAGGAGTCGGTTCCAGCAAAAAGGACTAGGAAATCAGCTGGTGTGGAGCCAAAACTTTCCTCTCCAACCGCTGAAGAAATAGTCAAAGCGATTAAAATTGTCCAGTCGCTTTCCCCGGTTCCGACTGAACCAGCACCATCAGGTAAGCGTACGGTTCGGCTGGTTCCACCGGTTCAAGAGTACGATTTAGAGGAATTTTATGAACCGGAGGATGGGGAAGAGGAGTATGAGGAGAGTGAATGTAGATTTGAAAGTCTGGATGTGCCCATTGAACGGATATCTCCCCAGACAGACCTTCAGGAGTGTCTCCTCCTAGGCTTTCTGAGTCCCCTTCTCATTTTATGTTTTATAAAAAGTGGCTGAAACCCTCCAGCTCCCTATGGAGGAAGCTGTGGATGATCAAGAGGAGCCTGACTATGTGGAAATGATGGATATCCCAGAGTCGGAGACTGTCTATTCCTTTGCATAAATCTTTTGGGAAACAGACAGTAAAATTCTAAAACTCCTCACACTATACCTCCTGTGGATAAAAGAATGGACAAGAGGTACACATTGTCAGGCTCTGATACGGAGTTCCTTACACAACAATGCAGCCATGTTGGGGTAGTGCAGGCTGCAGCCTGTGACAAGGCAAATATTCCCTTGGCTTCACACCCCCCTGACAAGGACTCCAGGAGGATTGATGCCATGGCAAAGAAACAGTACATGGCAGCATCCTTGGGACTCAGACAGACAAATTATATGGCTTATGTTGCTAGATACCAGAAATCCAGATGGGATACTGTTATGGCTCTAGCAAAACAGGTCCCTGGCCAGCTTGCCAAGGAGCTGGAGCAGGTGGCTGCTGATGGTATTGAGGCATCTAAGGTGCAATTCCATGCTGCAGTGGACTCTAATGATGTGTCATCAAGAGTCATGGCTACATCTGTGGCACTTCGCAGAATGGCTTGGCTCAGATGTACTAGCCTGTCACAGGATACCCAGACTAAGGCCATGGATTTTCCTGTTATGGGTAATTCTCTGTTTGGGGAGCAGACAGAGAATTACATGAAGAAAATGGATGAGTATAGGACCACCTATAGACGTGCACAGGCCAAGGAAAGGCAGGCCACTCCTCAAAGGCAGCCTTCCAGGGGCAGGGGCAGGCCTTTCCATAGGCCTTTTTACCAAGGCCAGGCCTCCTCTTCTGCTTACGCCCAGAGGGGGTTCTTTAGAGGGAGAGGCAGACGGGGTACAAGCAGGCCTGCTTCCATCCCTCAGCCTAAAGCCCCTGCCAAGCAGGCACCCTGATGGGGTGGCCAGGGCCGATTCTCAACTACCTGTAGGGGGCAGGCTGGCTTACTTTGTCCAGGACTGGAAGTCTCTGACATGAGACAAGTGGGTCCTGGAAGTAGTAAGCCAGGGACTGGTTCTCAGCTTCAAAAAATTTCCAAAGATGAGAACCAGAGCCTTTCCACCTGCAAATCCACCAGAGGCACTTGCCCTAGAGGCAGAAGTCTCTTCCCTCCTGGCTCTCAGAGCCGTGGAAAGGGTTCCACCCCTACACCAGGGCAAAGGATTGTACTCCAGGTACTTCCTTACCTCAAAAAAGACAGGAGAATGGCGGCCCATCCTGGATCTCAGATACTTAAACAAGCACCTTTTAAAACCAAAATTCAAAATGGTGACTCTGGGAATTATTCTACCCTCTCTAAGCCCAGGGGACTGGCTAGCGTCCCTGGACCTCAAGGATGCCTACTTCCATATTCTCATCAGAAGCTCCCATCGAAAGTACCTCAGGTTCAAGCTGCCCTCAGGCCATTACCAGTTCAGAGCAATGCCCTTTGGCCTCACCTCTGCTCCAAGGGTATTCACAAAATGCCTGGCAGTAGCAGTTGCCTACCTAAGAAGGAAAAAAATTACCATCTTCCCTTACCTGGACGACTGGCTCATAGTAGGCCAGTCTCCAGACCAAGTCAAGTTACATCTTCAGATAACTCAGCAACTGCTTACCTCCCTAGGTTTCCTTCTGAATCTTTCAAAGTCAGTTCTAGAGCCTGTCCAGCTCCTCACCTTCATAGGCGCAGAGCTGAACACAGAGGAAGCCAGAGCCTTCCTTCCTTTGGACAGGGCAAGGACCCTGGTCTCTCTGGCCTCCTCATTCACCCTGCAGGTCTCTCGACCAGCAAGGCATTTTCTACAGCTCCTGGGGCACATGGCTGCTTCTACAACAGTAGTGCAAGGAGCAAGATTTCAGATGAGGGACATCCAGTTCCATTTGAGAGCCTTTTGGTCTCAAAGCAAAGACCCTCTAACCAAGTTGATCCCAGTAACTGAACCCTGATCCAAGCCCTACAGTGGTGGCAGGATCAGAGCAATCTGAGACAAGGGGTTCCCTTTGTCACTCAGTCTCACTCTTTAATCCTTACTACAGATGCATCCCTCTTGGGGTGGGGAGCTCACATGGGCGACCTCACTACCCAGGGATTGTGGTCCCCTCAGGAATCTCTGCTCCACATCAATCTGTTGGAGCTCAGAGCAGTTTTTCTAGCACTTCAAGCTTTTTCCAAATCTGTTCAGAACAAAGTTGTACAGGTCAGAACAGACAACACCACCACAATGTGGTACATCAACAAGCAAGGAGGCACTCGGTCTATGGCCTTGTGCACCGAAGCAATGAAGTTGTGGTCTCTGGCTTACTCCCTGAACACCTCCCTTACGGCAGTTCACCTCCCAGGCAAGGACAATGTCCTGGCAGATGCTCTCAGCAGGATTTCCCAGGGCCATCACAAATGGTCACTGGATCCCCTGGTCCTGGAGGTAATATTTGCCAGATGGGGCACCCCGCAGATAGATCTTTTTGCAGCTCCAGACAATCAACAACTTCCCCTTTTTTTTGCTGCAGGCCCCCAGTGTTGGGCTCAGTCCCTCTGGATGCCTTAGTTCTCAATTGGGAAGGGAAGTTTCTCTATGCTTTTCCCCATTCCTCTCCTGTTCAAAGTGTTAGTCAAAATCAGATCTCAATCCTGCAAAGTGATTCTGATTGCTCCAGATTGGGCCAGACAACCCTGGTATCCACTCCTACTGTCCTTAGCAGTCCATCTTCCCCTGTGTCTTCCCAGGAATCACAATCTGTTAACCTGTGCTCAGGGAAGGGTTTGGTACCCGAATCTCAAATCTCTCAATCTCAATCTCAAGGCCTGGCTCTTGAAGAGTTAGAGTTTGCTGATCTACACCTCTCCCAAGGTGTAATGGATATATTGAAGGCTTCTAGGAAGCCTTCCACCAGGGCTACTTACAATTCCAAATGGAAGAGGTTTTACATATGGTGCTCTGGGAAGCATATTTCCCCAGAATCTGCTGATTTACCCATAGTCCTGGATTATATGGTCCATTTAAACACTTTGGGGCTGAGACCAGCTACCCTAAAGATGCATATGGCAGCTGTGTCTGCTTTTATTTCAGCAGGTAAACTCTCTTCTCTTCAGCTCATCCTGTATTCTCTAAGTTTTTTAAGGGATTGCTTCACACCAACCCTCCATTCAGGAACCCTGCCCCTGCCTGGGATCTTAATGTTTGCATTGCTCAGCTTATGCAACCTCCCTTTGAGCCCTTGTCTTCAGCAGAGCTTAAGTATTTGACTTGGAAGACTGTGTTTCTGGTAGCCATCACTTCTGCCAGACGCATAAGTGAATTACAAGCTTTGTCAGTGGAGCCTGATTTTATCTCCTTTCATAGAGATAAGGTGGTCCTCAGGACTAACAGGAAGTTCTTGCCTAAGGTGGTTTCAGATTTCCACCTTAATCAATCTATATCTCTTCCAGTGTACTTCACTGACCATTCCTCCTCTGGCGAGAGGAGGCTGCACAACTTAGATGTGAAGAGAGCCCTTAGTTACTACACTGAGCGTACCAAGGGTCACAGGTTTGACTCCCTCCAACTGTTCCTCACTTATGGTGAGGTTGGTAAAGGGAAACCTGCCACTAAAAGATCCATTGCCAGGTGGATTGTCTCTTGTATCCAATTCTGTTATGAAAAGCTGGGTAAGGTTCCTCCCTCAGGCCTGAGGGCTCACTCTACCAGAGGTACAGCTGCTTCCCTGGCTGCTGCCAGGGACATCCCCATTCTAGAGATTTGTCAAGTAGCTACCTGGAAAACAGTTCACACTTTTACCAAGCATGACTCCCTGGACATCCAGGCTAGGAGTGATGCTCGGTTTGGCACAGCTTTGCTTCAAAGCCTATTCCCTAAGTAGGTTTTGTCCCTCCTCCATGGAGGTACTGCTGTGTAGTCTGCATATGTCATAATATAGCAAGACTTCATGTTGTTTGAAGAAAAAATTACTCACCTTAGTAATGTTGTTTTTTCTAATGGAGTCTTGCTATATTATGACCTTCCCCCGCCTGCCCCTCTCAGAACCTCTGTTTTTGGGATGTGGGTGGGCAGTGCAGTGTTGGCACTTAGTGGATGCCCACCTTGTTATTTTCACCCCTCCTTTTTTGGGGTGACTGGGTGTTGTGTTTTTCATTTTTTGGATCTCCTGACTTGAGTCTTTGTTTTGGGACCAAAAAATGTGTTCTTATATCTAGTAACCAGTTGGATAGTGTAGGTTTACAGCTTCCACACAGGATCTTAGTGAGTTTAGCTTGTAAAGATCTGACAGTTTGAGTTTGAAGAACAACAGACAGAGTTTTCTACCAAGCTCGAGCTCAGCATTCCATGCCTGGCATGGAAGGTTAACTCTTTCACCTCCAGAGCAGTTCGAAGGTTGGGACTCACTGCATATGTCATAATATAGCAAGACTCCATTAGAAGAAACAACATTACTAAGGTGAGTAATTTTTTTCTTTTTTCCCACTGAAAGGTAGGCTGAAATTGCCGCCAGGTGTAGCTTGAGTGAAGATGGTTCTACCTGATGCCTGTAGGTGTACCAGGTAGTCTAGCAGCTGAGGGTCTGAAGCTGATAGGGGTTCAGCCTTTTCGCTTCTGCACCAGAAGGAAAGCCGTTTCCATTTGGCTGCATAAGTCTTCTTAGTGTTCATTTTTTTTTAGCCATCTTCAGTATCTTAAGGACCTGTTCGGAGTACTGTGAGGATGGAAACTGTAACTCCTCAAGAACCAGGCCTTGAGGTGAAGAAAGTGTATGTCTGGGTACTGCACTCCCATCTGAGGAAGGGACAGCAGGGAGTGGATCATTGGTGCAGGCCGCTGTCTGAGTTTCAGCAAAACCCTGAATAACAGGGGAAAGGGAGGAAAGGTGTATAGGAACCTCCCTGACCAGTCCAGGATCAGGGCATCCAGAGGAAGTGTTCCCAGAACTGGGAGCCTGCAACAGTACAGAGGAAGCTGAAAATTGAGAGGAGAGGCAAACAGATCCACATCTGGTGTGCCCCACCGCCTGAACACTGTGGCTAGTACTTGTTTGTTCAGTGTCCATTCGCTCTGACCTTGACTGATGCAGCTTAGAGCATCTGCCAGAGTATTGAACTTGCCTGGGAGGTGAATAGCTGAGAAGCTGACTCCTAGGGAGAATGCTAGAGACCAGAGCTTCAGAGCTCCCAGAGTATTCCTGATCTGGTACCACCCTGTTTGTTTATGTAGAACATTGCAGTGGTGTCGTCCGTTCAAATTTGAACTGCCTGCCCTTCTATGCTGGGAGCAAAAGCTTTGAGTGCTAGTAAGATTGCTCTGAGTTCCAAAAGATTTATGTGCAATTGTGACTCTTCGGAAGTCCAGTTGCCGCCTACTGATGCACTGTCTAAATGAGCTCCCCAGCCCAAAAGGGAGGCATCTGTGGTGATCACCTTTGTGGAAAGAGGAACTTGAAAGGGAACCCCTGCCTGCAAATATGGAGGGTTCTTCCAGCACAGCAAGTTTTGGAGGAACTGCTCTGACACAGGTATCAACTTTACAAATGTGTTGCTTCTCTGAGACCAGTGAGCTCTGAGGTAGGCTTGCAGGAGTCTCATCCTGTACCTGACCCCTGGGACTACTGCAGTCATAGAGGTCATATGTCCCAGAAGTTTGAGGAAATGTCTGGCTGATCTTGGCTGTCCCTGGGAGAAAGAATCTGCCACTGAAAGGAAACTCTGAATTCTTTCCTGTGGGAGGAAAGCATATCCCTTCTGAGTGTCCAGCTGGGCCCCTCTGAAGGTGAGCAGCTGGGTGGGTTCTGGGTGAGATTTCTTTAGATTTACCAGGAAACCCAGAGACTCCAGAGTGAGTTCTGTGAGGGAAAGAGATTCCTTGACCTGGCAAGGAGATTTTGCTACTATGAGCCAGTCGTCCAGATGGGGTAGAGAGTGACACCCAGTTTCCTGAGATGTGTTGCTACCACTGCGAGACACTTGGTAAAGACTCTTGGGGCCGAGCACAGACTGAAGGGCATTGCGGTGAACTGATAGTGACCCAAAGGAAATTTGAACCTGAGAAACTTCCTCTGAGATCTTCTCATGGGTATGTGGAAGTAGGTGTCCTTTAAGTCAAAGAAGGCTAGCCAGTCTCCCTGATATAAGGACTGTATGACCAGTGACAGAGTGACCATTTTGAATTTTGTTTTTTTTCAGATGTTTATCTAAATATCTAAGACCTAAGATAGGTCGCCACTCCCCAGCTTTCTTATGTGTCAGAAAATACCTGGAGTAGTTGAAATAAGGAACTTAGAATTATCAGGAAAGATAGTCTTTCAAGCAACAGCGGGAGGTGGATCTAGCTTTGCTTTTGTTACAATTCTTAAGATTTTCAGTGCAGGAAGAGTTTAAAGCACAGCTGACTTATTTTGGGGCTGACTGCTTTCAGAGCACAAACCACCAGGCTGTTTTGGGGCTGGGGAGATTTACCTGTGTCTGACTTGGATGTCTGGATTTTTCTCTGTTTGATTAGCAGGGTATTTTCTCTGTCAAATTGTTGTGTAGGGCATCTTGCTGACAGGAAGGCACTCATCACAGTGGTGGGTCAGAGCTTTTAGCTTATTGTTTTGTGAGGGCACAGTTTGGCCCCCCTACCCACCCTCACCCACCCACCCCTGAAATAGTTCCTTTATACCTGGGGTTCTGACATCATTTCCTCAAGAGTGCAAAGTGCATATCACTGTCATATCCTCTCTAGCACACTGCACTGACATTATAAGCATACACATTGTATAATATATATATTTCTATATAACAAACCACACACACACACACAAAACGTAGATAAACATGTGGGGAGTAGTGCAATGTAATGGCTGTGGGGCAGCAGTCTTCCGGGAGTCTTTCTGGAGGCTGAGATGCTGCCCTATTTGCAGACAACTCTCTGCCCTGAGGGAGGAAGTTGCCCATCTTCAGGCCACACTGGACAGTAGTAAGGGAACCTTCCCCCAGGCCACACTGGATGGTAGGAAGGGAACCTCCCCCATCCAGGAAGCACCAAGCGCCACCACTACCTCAGAGGTTGTGAAGAAAGCACAGCAGTTGGACCACAGTGGGCTCAGGGAGGGTGAGGATGGTGGAACAGAAGCACACCCAGTCAGTTGTTCCACCACAATCCATACACAATTCTGGGGGAGCATAGCTCCCCTATGGATGCACCCGCAGAGGAGACTAAGGAGGCTGAGGACAACTGTCACAAGGGAGGCCCACAGGAAGGAGGCAGAGGACACCACAAGGAAAGGAAGCAGCTCCTGGTGGGGGACCTGATTATTAGGGGATAGAACTGGGGGAGCAGGGAAACTGAAGTAAGGTGCCTGCCTGGTGCCATGGCTTGGAGGGACAGGAAGCCATCCTCAGGATCACGAGAACAGCTGCACGGAGTTCTGAGCTGGACGCCACTGTCCACCTTGGGACAAATGACTTGGCTCATCATGAGATTACAGCAGTGCAGAAGGACTTTGTAGAACTGGGGAGGGGCCTAAGACAAGTAGCACACACAGTATCCTTCTCAGAGGTGCTGCCTGTCAATGACATGAGTGAGGCGAGGGTACTTTGCACCATGCAGTTTAATGAATGGTTGAAAAAATGGTGTGGAGCACAGGGGTTTGGCTTTTATGGGACTGGGGTTCCACCTGGAGAGACACCAGCCTATACTGGCAGGATGGTCTGCATCTGTCCAGGAAGGGAACAAGTCTTTTGAGCAATCGGTTTAAATGCTTCATTGGCAAGCTTTTAAACTAGTCAAGGGGGAGCACTGATAAGCAGCAGGAAAATCCCAGCCTCTCCCTACAAAACAGGGTACTAAATGAGAAAAACACCAAGGTAGAAAGGTCAGTGGGGGATGCTGCAACAGAAGGTAAAGCCATCAAAAAATGGAGAGCAATGAGTACCAATGCTAGTCTGAGTAACAAGCTTCCTGAATTAGTGGCCTTGATGGAGGAGGAACATCTGGATATCGTGGCAGTCACAGAAACATGGTACACACAAAACCATGACTAGGATGTAAACATACCAGGATACACTATCTACAGGAGGGACAGGGAGGGTAAAAGAGGAGGAGGAGTAGCTCTTTACATAAGGGAAGGAATCAAAGCAACAGAACAAAAGGGTGAACAGGGAGGAGAAGAAGCACTGTGGGTAAATTTGGAAACCGGCAATGGCACCACAATCCGTACAGGGGTTGTATACAGACCCCTTCTCAGAGGAGGAAATGGACAAGGAAATGATACAAAGTATATTCAGAATGGCAGAAAAAGGGAGATATTGCTGATGGGTGATCTGAATATGCCAGATGTTAACTGGAGTGCAGCTGCAGCAGCCACTTCAAGAGTGGGGTTATTCTAGATGCCCTACAGGAGGCATGCCTTAGACAACTAGTATTGAGCCCACTGAGAGGAGCAATCTTGACCTGGTTTCTCTCAAATGGAGATGAAGAGGGATCACAGATGTAAGTGGGTAGCCATCTGGGAACTAGCCACCATCGAACAGTATGGTTCACAATAAACACAGCAATAGAGTCAAGCCATACAAAGGCAAAAGTACTGGACTTTAGGAGGGCTGACTTTGCCAAAATGGGTGAGTGCCTAAGGAATGCACTAGCAAATGGGCAGGAAGGAGGGGTGGAAGAACAATGGGGAATAATAAAAACTGCCATCACAGAGGTAACAAGCCTTTGTGTGAAGCAAATAAACAAAACGCAACGATGTAAGAAACCACTATGGTTCTCAAAGGAAGTGGCAGTGAAGGTTCAAGAGAAAAAGAAAGCATTCAGGAAGTACAAGGAATCACAGAAGGGAGGACAGAGAACTGTATCAGATTAAAGCAAAAGGAAGCTGGAAAGGCAGTCAGAACAGCAAAGGCCCAAACCGAGAAAAGATAGCCAACTCAGTTAAGAAGGGGATAAAACCTTTTATAGGTACATCAGGAGCGAAGGAAGACCAAGGGAGGATAGTGAGGCTTAATAAAGGGAGGAGGGTGGGCAGAGGGTGACTGTGAAAAGGCAGAATACTAAACAAATATTTTTGCTCGGTATTTACAAAGAAAGGGGAGTACCTAAAACAAACAGTAGAAACACTCTGGATACAGAAGTTGATACCAGCCCATTTACAGAAGAAAGGTTCTGAAAGAACTCTTAAAACTGAAGGTGGACAAAGCAATGGGGCCTGATAGAGTTCATCCCAGAATTCTAAAGAACTAAGGGTAGAACTAGTGACACCACTGACTACACTCTTTAACAAATCATGGGAGGAGGGGTGGTACCCGAGGACTGGAGGAGGGCAGATGTGATTCCCTTCACAAAAGTGGAGCAAAGGCAGAAGCAGGAAACTACAGACCTGTTAGTTTAACCTCAGTGGTAGGAAAATGATGGAATAACTTCTGAAGGAAAGAATTTTCCAGTATCTAGAGACCAGAGGGCACTAGGACCCAAGGCAGCATGGATTCACAGCAGGAATGTCATGCCAGACAAATCTGATAGATTTCTTTGACTGGGTGACCAAAGTAGTAGATCAGGGAGGGGCTGTGGACATGGCCTACCTAGACTTTAGCAAGGCATTTGACACAGTCCCACACAAAAGATTAATATACAAGTTAGCCAGCCTGAGAGTGGGTCCCAAGATGACAGCCTGGGTAAAGAATTGGCTGGAGAATAGGACACAGAGAGTAATAGTAAATGGAGTCCACTCTGAAGAAAGGGGGGTTACTAGTGGGGTACTCAGGGTTCAGTATTAAGACCGGTCCTCTTCAATGTTTTTATAAGCGACACTGCAGAAGGACTGGAAGGAAAAGTATGTCTCTTTGCAGATGACACAAAGATCTGCAACAGAGTTGATGCACAAGGTGGGGTGGAAAGGATGAGAAGAGACTTGGTAAGGTTAGAGGAATGGTCAAATGTATGGCAGCTTAGATTCAATGCTAAGAAGTGCAAGTAATGCACCTGGGAAACAAAAACCCAGGGGAAGAGTACACAATGGGGGGTGAGATACTAACAACAACAAAATGGAAAGGGACCTGGGGTAGTCATATCAGATGACCTAAGGTGGGCAAGCAATGTGAGAGGGCAGCAAGGAGGGCTGGGGGGATACTGGGATGCATAGGGAGAGACATCACCAGTAGAAAACAGGAAGTTATTATCCCTCTGTACACACAGCTGGTGAGACCCCATCTGGAGTACTGCGTGCAGTTCTGGAGACCCAATCTCCGCAAAGACATAGACAGGATGGAAGCTGTCCAGAGGAAGGCAACTAAAATGGTGCAGGGTCTGCACCAGAAGACATATGAAGAGAGTCATAAGGTAATTCTAGGGGGTGGGGGTAGGAAGAAGTAGGCTGCTGGTTAACTAGGATCTGCAGCTTATCCATTAGGTAGGGAAATGGGCAGACTGGGTGGGTCAAGCGGTCCTTATCTGCCGTCAAATTCTATGTTTCTATGTAGAGACCCTTGCCCTTCTCGTGGGTGGGCCCCTCCTCCACTGCTCGTAAAGCCAGAAGGTTTTGTACCTCCATTTCCAACAGCAGTATCTGTGTTGGGGATAGAGGTCTTGACACCTGGGTACGCTTGAGGTCTGGCAGCTTGAACTATAATGACAGACCCTTCTCCACTATCTCCAGCACCCACTTGTCCGACGTGATGAGGGACCAGTGCTGAAGATAGTGAGAAAGTCTGCCTCCAACTGGAAATGGGGAGGTGACCTGGACACTCACATCAGGACTTAGACTGAGAGGCAGATGACTGTGTAGAGGTGGCTCTTCTTTGGCCCCTTCTGCCCCTGCCTCTGAAAGACCTGCTGTACTGACTAAAGTCAGATTGGAGATAGGGATTGTAAGGCCTGGGAACAAAATTTCTGCCCCTACGGCCCCTGGGACAGGATCTCTGAGGGGTGGCGGGTTTAGGCTTGGATGAGTAACTCTGCCAGGAGGCCTTATACTCCTCAACTTTTTTCATGTAATCAGTGGCTCTGTAACCAAACAACATATTTTGATCACAGGGAAAATCCATGGCCTTATTCGGAGTATCTATGGTCAGACTGGTTCTTCTAAGCCAGGCGAAGCATCTCAGAGAGATGGCATGGGTCATTGCCCTAGAGGCTGCATCATTGTTGTCATCTGCCATGTGGAATTAGTACATAGTGGCTTCTAGGGCAGTTTTTGATGTATCCACCAGTTCCTGCACCATAGAATCTAATCTGTTGCAGGCGATAGCCTGGACAGATTTCTGAAGGGCTTTCTGACATCTGGCCGTGAATGCCATGTAAGAAGAAAGCCTGAGAAGCAGAGAAGCTGTGGCATACATTTTCTTTGCTATAAAGTCAATTTTCTTGGAATCCTTGTCGGGGGAGAGGTTGACAAGGAGACTCCAGCTTTCTCACAAGCTGCCTGCTGCACTATACTTTCGTGGCTAGAGTGTGCAGACAGGAACTCAGTACCATTTTTAGACAATTTATATTTTCTCTCAAGCCACTTATCAACCCGATACTAAAGTGGGGTGTTGAAGCACTTTCATGGTATTTGTTCTAAATGCATTATAGATAGGGACGACCAGCGTCTTTGAGGATGAAGGACCCTTCATCTCCCCATAATCCTCGTCTTCATCGACATCCTGGTTGGGCTCCTACAAAGGGAGGTCCAGGATATCCAGCATATTTTGTATAAATGTAAACATAGAAGAAGGATCCTCGTGGTTACCTGGGGGATCCCCAAGGTGAGGGTACGGGGACTCCTGGGGCTCAAGGCCCTCAAAATCCATGTCAGGGGCATCATAAAATCGGTCATCACCTGTGTCACCCTCACAGTCTAAAGAAGAGAGAACTGTGGAAGAGTGCTTGCCAGCCCCAGTAAATTGAGGACCCATCTTTTGAAGGGTCTGAAACAATTGCCATGCTTTTTCCATATCTTGCACTGATGGAAGAACATGCGCAGTTTGTAAGTGTTTTGTTTTTTTGTATGCTTTAAGCTGCCTGTTGTCTCACTATTGGCTTTCCCAGGAGTAACGAGAGCATATTTGTCTTGACGAGTTTCTTTTTAGCCTACAACATCAGAGGCTTGATCAAGCTTCCTTTTTTCGTCACTCTTATTAGTTTTCAATTTGTGAGGAACTTCATCATTGGAAGCTTTATTTTTTGGCTGGGATCTGGAGAGTTCCTCAGCACCTCTGCTTTTGGTATTAGTACTTTTGAATGGCCCCTCATTGGAAGCCTTTGATTTATCCTCAGCCATAATAATCAAAGGTTTGTCTGCTATGTTTGCCAATTTAAACAAAGCAAACCAGTTCTGGACCTACGAACTGAGTGCAGGTTTCTATGAAAATGCCACCGGACAGTCCTGCCCCAGTTAATAAACTCTATCTATTACTAGTGTCTTTTTTGGGGGGTTGTAAAACTGGGATTTATACCAGTGCCAGTCTTAATAGAAACCCAGTAATACTCAACTGCGGACAGGTGGCTGCTGGGCCCTTATGGGCAGTCCTGACACAGATGATACCAAGGTCCAGTAATATAACAAAAAAGGTTTCCTCGTAATTGCCAATCTAGAGAGAAAACCCCCAGGCACTGTTTACATTTGAAATCTACCGCAGGTGCCTCGTGGTAAACCCCACAAGGTCTGAGGTAAAAAAACAAGGCAACTGTCCCTAATTCAACAGTTCCCACAAGAATTTCCCAAAAATGAAGGAAACGGTAGAAAATAAGCACCTGCCATAAAATTAGGCTTTAAACTAAACAGCCACAGTAAAAATAAAGTAAAAATAGCATTCTTGTGCTAAAAATAAAAAATCTGTGCAGCGCTAATGAAAAAGTAAAACTTTCACTCAGCACACTAAAGGAAATCATTTAAGAGGATCACTTTACCCAGGTAAGCACTAGGAGGCTATCAACAAGAAAAGTTGGGAGACACCTCAGAGACAATGTTGCTCAGTCCAGTGGAGAAAACATTCTGAAGCATTCAACAGCTGTCACTCAGCTCACACCGCCTCTTGTCTTTTGACTGGCTTGGCCCTACACTCATTTAAATATCTCTTAAAGGCACACCTCCAGGACAGCTGCACCTAGCCAGCTAAGTGCAAAAAAGTCAGGTGTACCTGTTCATGGCTACTGGAGAGGGAGAGCTGCTAAACAGACCTTTTCAACCTTCTTGCTGTGACCTGGGCTGGCTGTGGGGGAGGGCTGAGAGAACAGACCCTCACGACCTCTGACTCGGTCCCCAGCTGTTCACGGCTACTGGAGAGGAAGAGCTGCTAAACAGACCCTCTCGACCTTCTTGCTGCGTCCTGGGCTGGCCGTGGGGGAGAGCTGAGAGAACAGACCCTCACGACCTCCGACTCGGTCCCCAGCTGTTCATGGCTACTGGAGAGGGAGGGCTGCTAAACAGACCCTTCTCCCACAGGTGAACTAGGTAGGAAGGGTGGGAGCTTACTGATGCTAAAGGACCCCTTGGAAGAAAGAAGATTACTGCGGTGAGTAATTTTTTCTTCTTACCCCAGGAGTCCTTTAACATCAGTAACTTTATTGCAAACTACCTAGCAGTACCAAGTGAGAGGTGGGCAGAGAACCTACTTAGGAAAAAGGCTCTGCAGAACCGCCCTGCCAAATTTGGCATCAGATCTGGTCTGCACATCCAAACTGTAGTGTTTCACAAAGGTGTGCACAATTTCCAGGTAGCTGCTTTGCAGACATCCAGTAGGGGAATGTCCCTTGCTGCTGCAAGTGAGGCTACAGCAGCAGTGCCCCTGGTGGACTGGGCCCTGAGCTCACTGGAAGTTGTTGACCAGCTTTCTAATAGCAGAATCTAATACAAGAGACCAACCACGAAATAGTTCTCTTGGTAGCTTGTCTTCCTCTGCCTACATCCTGTAGGTGAGGCGGAACAACTGAGTGGAAGAGCCTCTGGACTGTCTAGTATGCTCACTGTGGAGCCTTTGCTCGCCAGGAGTGGATGGCTCAGTAAAGAAGACAGGCAGAGTAATGGACTGGTTAAAGTGAAACTCTGAAACCACCTTTGGCAGAAATGTCCCATTTGTCCTGAGCTCAACTTTATCGTTGTGAGGGATGATGTAATTTAGCTCAGTGCACAGGGCCTGTAGCTCTGAAATCCTCCTGGCAGATGCAATGCAATGCCGTAGGTGAGGAACAACTGAGTGGAAGAGCCTCTGGATTGTCTAGTATGTTCTAGGTAGTGAGAGATGGCTCATTTGACATTAAAGCTGTGGAGCTTTTGCTCGCCATGAGTGGATGGCTCAGTAAAGAAGACAGGCAGGCTAATGGACTGGTTCAAGTGAAACTCTGAAACCACCTCTGGCAGAAATGTCCTATTTGTCCCGAGCTCAACTTTATCGTTGTGAGGGATGATGTAATTCAGCTCAATGCACAGGGCCTGTAGCTCTGAAAGCCGCCTGGCACACGTAATGGCTAACAGGAAGACAGTCTTCCAAGTTACAAACCTAATGTGGGCTGTGGACATAAGCTCAAAAGGTGGATTCATGAGCCCATCTATGCAAAGGTTCAGGCTCCAAGGAGGAACAGGCTCCCTGGTTGGAGGCTGGAGGTGCAAGAGGCCTTTGAAAAACTGTTTAAAAATGTCGTGGGAAAAAAATGATTTATTCAAACAACATGAAGTCTTGCTATATTATGACATATGCAGTGAGTCCCAACCTTGAACTGCTCTGGAGGTGAAAGAGTTAACTTTCCCTGCCAGGCATGGAGCAGCTGAGCTCAAGCTCGAGCTGGTTGAAAACTCTGTCTGGTCTTCAAACTCAAACTGTCAGATTCTTTACTCCGCCTCACTGAACAGTCGCTCCGGAGATTTATCCTTCTGCTCGGTTCATTTTGTCGGTTAAAGTATTATTTTCTTGGTTTTTTGACCGAATTTAAACCGCAACTGGTCGGTTCAAGCTCTGTCTGTGGTATTTGTGAGTACTAGATAGGTTTTACATTTATTTCTTCTGTGTGGAACTTGTAAACGGTTTATCAGTTCGGTTTGAACTGATCAGGTTGTTTAAAATATATTATTCTTTCCTTTAGAGTGTGGTTACCGGTTCTTATCGGTTCTAAAAAAAACGGATTTTATTACTTTTTTTCCACGACCCGTGACACGGTTGGGAACCGATAAGAGGGTCTTACCTGGCAGATTGCCATAAACGGGTAAGTTTGGTTAGGCTGGCATTATGTCTGAGAAACCCAAAAGAAAAAATGTGCCCACTGGGTTTCAACACTGCAGTGTCTGTGGGGAAGTCTTTCCGAAGGCTGACCCCCACACCACCTGTGTTTATTGTCTGGGGTTTGACCTCCTCAATGCAGACTGCCAGATTTGCAAAAATTTTCCTGCAGCTACCCTGTAAAAGAGAGTTGGTAGGCTCAGGAAGAGAGGCCAAAAAGTCCGCTGAACGGATGGCCAGCCGGTTGGTTCCAACTGAACGGATGGGTGCCCTCTGACCAGGGCGAGACTTCCTCGGCAAAGGAGAGCCGACTTGAGGAGTCGGTTCCAGCAAAAGGACTAGAAATCAGCTGGTGTGGAGCCAAAACTTTCCTCTCAACCGCTGAAGAAATAATAAAGCGATTAAAATTGTCAGTCGCTTTCCCGGTTCCGACTGAACCAGCACCATCAGGTAAGCGTCTGAGTTCGGCTGGTTCCACAGTTCAAAATGCGATTTAGAGGAATTTTATGAACGGAGGATGGGAAGAGGAGTATGAGGAGAGTGAATGTAGATTTGAAAGTCTGGATGTGCCCATTGAACGGATATCTCCCAGACAGACCTTCAGGAGTGTCTCCTCCTAGGCTTTCTGAGTCCCTTCTCATTTTATGTTTTATAAAAAGTGGCTGAAACCTCCAGCTCCCTATGGAGGAAGCTGTGGATGATCAAGAGGAGCCTGACTATGTGGAAATGATGGATATCCCAGAGTCTAGGAGACTGTCTATTCCTTTGCATAAATCTTTTGGGAAACAGACAGTAAAATTCTAAAAACTCCTCACACTATACCTCCTGTGGATAAAAGAATGGACAAGAGGTACACATTGTCAGGCTCTGATACGGAGTTCCTTACACAACAATGCAGCCATGTTGGGGTAGTGCAGGCTGCAGCCTGTGACAAGGCAAATATTCCCTTGGCTTCACACCCCCTGACAAGGACTCCAGGAGGATTGATGCCATGGCAAAGAAACAGTACATGGCAGCATCCTTGGGACTCAGACAGACAAATTATATGGCTTATGTTGCTAGATACCAGAAATCCAGATGGGATACTGTTATGGCTCTAGCAAAACAGGTCCTGGCCAGCTTGCCAAGGAGCTGGAGCAGGTGGCTGCTGATGGTATTGAGGCATCTAAGGTGCAATTCCATGCTGCAGTGGACTCTAATGATGTGTCATCAAGAGTCATGCTACATCTGTGGCACCGCAGAATGGCTTGGCTCAGATGTACTAGCCTGTCACAGGATACCCAGACTAAGGCCATGGATTTTCCTGTTATGGGTAATTCTCTGTTTGGGGAGCAGACAGAGAATTACATGAAAAAATGGATGAGTATAGGACCACCTATAGACGTGCACAGGCCAAGGAAGGCAGGCCACTCCTCAAAGGCAGCCTTCCAGGGGCAGGGCAGGCCTTTCCATAGAGCCTTTTACCAAGGCCAGGCCTCCTCTTCTGCTTCGCCCAGAGGGGGTTCTTTAGAGGGAGAGGCAGACGGGGTACAAGCAGGCCTGCTTCCATCCCTCAGCCTAAAGCCCCTGCCAAGCAGGCACCCTGATGGGGTGGCCAGGGCCGATTCTCAACTACCTGTAGGGGGCAGGCTGGCTTACTTTGTCCAGGACTGGAAGTCTCTGACATGAGACAAGTGGGTCCTGGAAGTAGTAAGCCAGGGACTGGTTCTCAGCTTCAAAAAATTTCCAAAGATGAGAACCAGAGCCTTTCCACCTGCAAATCCACCAGAGGCACTTGCCCTAGAGGCAGAAGTCTCTTCCCTCCTGGCTCTCAGAGCCGTGGAAAGGGTTCCACCCCTACACCAGGGCAAAGGATTGTACTCCAGGTACTTCCTTACCTCAAAAAAGACAGGAGAATGGCGGCCCATCCTGGATCTCAGATACTTAAACAAGCACCTTTTAAACCAAAATTCAAAATGGTGACTCTGGGAATTATTCTACCCTCTCTAAGCCCAGGGGACTGGCTAGAGTCCCTGGACCTCAAGGATGCCTACTTCCATATTCTCATCAAGCTCCCTCGAAAGTACCTCAGGTTCAAGCTGCCCTCAGGCCATTACCAGTTCAGAGCAATGCCCTTTGGCCTCACCTCTGCTCCAAGGGTATTCACAAATGCCTGGCAGTAGCAGTTGCCTACCTAAGAAGGAAAAAATTACCATCTTCCTTACCTGGACGACTGGCTCATAGTAGGCCAGTCTCAGACCAAGTCAAGTTACATCTTCAGATAACTCAGCAACTGCTTACCTCCCTAGGTTTCCTTCTGAATCTTTCAAAGTCAGTTCTAGAGCCTGTCCAGCTCCTCACCTTCATAGGCGCAGAGCTGAACACAGAGGAAGCCAGAGCCTTCCTTCCTTTGGACAGGGCAAGGACCCTGGTCTCTCTGGCCTCCTCATTCACCCTGCAGGTCTCTCGACCAGCAAGGCATTTTCTACAGCTCCTGGGGCACATGGCTGCTTCTACAACAGTAGTGCAAGGAGCAAGATTTCAGATGAGGGACATCCAGTTCCATTTGAGAGCCTTTTGGTCTCAAAGCAAGGACCCTCTAACCAAGTTGATCCCAGTAACTCGAACCCTGATCCAAGCCCTACAGTGGTGGCAGGATCAGAGCAATCTGGGACAAGGGGTTCCCTTTGTCACTCAGTCTCACTCTTTAATCCTTACTACAGATGCATCCCTCTTGGGGTGGGGAGCTCACATGGGCGACCTCACTACCCAGGGATTGTGGTCCCCTCAGGAATCTCTGCTCCACATCAATCTGTTGGAGCTCAGAGCAGTTTTTCTAGCACTTCAAGCTTTTTCCAAATCTGTTCAGAACAAAGTTGTACAGGTCAGAACAGACAACACCACCACAATGTGGTACATCAACAAGCAAGGAGGCACCGGTCTATGGCCTTGTGCACCAAGCAATGAAGTTGTGGTCTCTGGCTTACTCCTGAACACCTCCCTTACGGCAGTTCACCTCCAGGCAAGGACAATGTCCTGGCAGATGCTCTCAGCAGGATTTCCAGGGCCATCACAAATGGTCACTGGATCCCCTGTCCTGGAGGTAATATTTGCCAGATGGGGCACCCCAGATAGATCTTTTGCAGCTCCAGACAATCAACAACTTCCCTTTTTTGCTGCAGGCCCCAGTGTTGGGCTCAGTCCTCTGGATGCCTTAGTTCTCAATTGGGAAGGGAAGTTTCTCTATGCTTTTCCCCATTCCCTCTCCTGTTCAAAGTGTTAGTCAAAATCAGATCTCAATCCTGCAAAGTGATTCTGATTGCTCCAGATTGGGCCAGACAACCCTGGTATCCACTCCTACTGTCCTTAGCAGTCCATCTTCCCCTGTGTCTTCCCAGGAATCACAATCTGTTAACCTGTGCTCAGGGAAGGGTTTGGTACCCGAATCTCAAATCTCTCAATCTCAATCTCAAGGCCTGGCTCTTGAAGAGTTAGAGTTTGCTGATCTACACCTCTCCCAAGGTGTAATGGATATATTGAAGGCTTCTAGGAAGCCTTCCACCAGGGCTACTTACAATTCCAAATGGAAGAGGTTTTACATATGGTGCTCTGGGAAGCATATTTCCCCAGAATCTGCTGATTTACCCATAGTCCTGGATTATATGGTCCATTTAAACACTTTGGGCTGAGACCAGCTACCCTAAAGATGCATATGGCAGCTGTGTCTGCTTTATTTCAGCAGGTAAACTCTTCTTCTCTTCAGCTCATCCTGTATTCTCTAAGTTTTTAAGGGATTGCTTCACACCAACCTCCATTCAGGAACCCTGCCCTGCCTGGGATCTTAATGTTTGCATTGCTCAGCTTATGCAACCTCCCTTGAGCCCTTGTCTTCAGCAGAGCTAAGTATTTGACTTGGAAGACTGTGTTTCTGGTAGCCATCACTTCTGCCAGACGCATAAGTGAATTACAAGCTTTGTCAGTGGAGCCTGATTTTATCTCCTTTCATAGAGATAAGGTGGTCCTCAGGACTAACAGGAAGTTCTTGCCTAAGGTGGTTTCAGATTTCCACCTTAATCAATCTATATCTCTTCCAGTGTACTTCACTGACCATTCCTCCTCTGGCGAGAGGAGGCTGCACAGCTTAGATGTGAAGAGAGCCCTTAGTTACTACACTGAGCGTACCAAGGGTCACAGGTTTGACTCCCTCCAACTGTTCCTCACTTATGGTGAGGTTGGTAAAGGGAAACCTGCCACTAAAAGATCCATTGCCAGGTGGATTGTCTCTTGTATCCAATTCTGTTATGAAAAGCTGGGTAAGGTTCCTCCCTCAGGCCTGAGGGCTCACTCTACCAGAGGTACAGCTGCTTCCTGGCTGCTGCGGGACATCCCATTCTAGAGATTTGTCAAGTAGCTACCTGGAAAACAGTTCACACTTTTACCAAGCATGACTCCCTGGACATCCAGGCTAGGAGTGATGCTCGGTTTGGCACAGCTTTGCTTCAAAGCCTATTCCCTAAGTAGGTTTTGTCCCTCCTCCATGGAGGTACTGCTGTGTAGTCTGCATATGTCATAATATAGCAAGACTTCATGTTGTTTGAAGAAAAAATTACTCACCTTAGTAATGTTGTTTTTTCTAATGGAGTCTTGCTATATTATGACCTTCCTCGCCTGCCCTCTCAGAACCTCTGTTTTTGGGATGTGGGTGGGCAGTGCAGTGTTGGCATTAGTGGATGCCCACCTGTTATTTTCACCCCTCCTTTTTGGGGTGACTGGTGTTGTGTTTTCATTTTTTGGATCTCTGACTTGAGTCTTTGTTTTGGGACCAAAAATGTGTTCTTATATCTAGTAACCAGTTGGATAGTGTAGGTTTACAGCTCCACACAGGATCTTAGTGAGTTTAGCTTGTAAAGATCTGACAGTTTGAGTTTGAAGAACAACAGAGTTTTCTACCAAGCTCGAGCTCAGCATTCCATGCCTGGCATGGAAGGTTAACTCTTTCACCTCCAGAGCAGTTCGAAGGTTGGGACTCACTGCATATGTCATAATATAGCAAGACTCCATTAGAAGAAACAACATTACTAAGGTGAGTAATTTTTTCCTTTTTTCCCACTGAAAGGTAGGCTGAAATTGCCGCCAGGTGTAGCTTGAGTGAAGATGGTTTCATACCTGATGCCTGTAGGTGTACCAGGTAGTCTAGCAGCTGAGGGTCTGAAGCTGATAGGGGTTCAGCCTTTTCGCTTCTGCACCAGAAGGAAAGCCGTTTCCATTTGGCTGCATAAGTCTTCTTAGTGTTCATTTTTTTTTAGCCATCTTCAGTATCTTAAGGACCTGTTCGGAGTACTGTGAGGATGGAAACTGTAACTCCTCAAGAACCAGGCCTTGAGGTGAAGAAAGTGTATGTCTGGGTACTGCACCCCATCTGAGGAAGGGACAGCAGGGAGTGGATCATTGGTGCAGGCCGCTGTCTGAGTTTCAGCAAACCCTGAATAACAGGGAAAGGGAGGAAAGGTATAGGAACCTCCCTGACCAGTCCAGGATCAGGGCATCCAGAGGAAGTGTTCCCAGAACTGGGAGCCTGCAACAGTACAGAGGAAGCTGAAAATTGAGAGGAGAGGCAAACAGATCCACATCTGGTGTGCCCCACCGCCTGAACACTGTGGCTAGTACTTGTTTGTTCAGTGTCCATTCGCTCTGACCTTGACTGATGCAGCTTAGAGCATCTGCCAGAGTATTGAACTTGCCTGGGAGGTGAATAGCTGAGAAGCTGACTCCTAGGGAGAATGCTAGAGACCAGAGCTTCAGAGCTCCCAGAGTATTCCTGATCTGGTACCACCCTGTTTGTTTATGTAGAACATTGCAGTGGTGTCGATCTGCTCAAATTTGAACTGCCTGCCTTCTATGCTGGGAGCAAAGCTTTGAGTGCTAGTAAGATTGCTCTGAGTTCCAAAAGATTTATGTGCAATTGTGACTCTTCGAAGTCCAGTTGCCGCCACTGATGCACTGTCTAAATGAGCTCCCCAGCCCAAAAGGGAGGCATCTGTGGTGATCACCTTTGTGGAAAGAGGAACTTGAAAGGGAACCCCTGCCTGCAAATATGGAGGGTTCTTCCAGCACAGCAAGTTTTGGAGGAACTGCTCCGACACAGGTATCAACTTTACAAATGTGTTGCTTCTCTGAGACCAGTGAGCTCTGAGGTAGGCTTGCAGGAGTCTCATCCTGTACCTGACCCCTGGGACTACTGCAGTCATAGAGGTCATATGTCCCAGAAGTTTGAGGAAATGTCTGGCTGATCTTGGCTGTCCCTGGGAGAAAGAATCTGCCACTGAAAGGAAACTCTGAATTCTTTCCTGTGGGAGGAAAGCATATCCCTTCTGAGTGTCCAGCTGGGCCCTCTGAAGGTGAGCAGCTGGGTGGGTTCTGGGTGAGATTTCTTTAGATTTACCAGGAAACCCAGAGACTCCAGAGTGAGTTCTGAGGAAAGAGATTCCTTGACCTGGCAAGAGATTTTGCTACTATGAGCCAGTCGTCCAGATGGGGTAGAGAGTGACACCCAGTTTCTGAGATGTGTTGCTACCACTGCAGAGACACTTGGTAAAGACTCTTGGGGCTGAGCACAGACTGAAGGGCATTAGGTGAACTGATAGTGACCCAAAGGAAATTTGAACCTGAGAAACTTCCTCTGAGATCTTCTCATGGGTATGTGGAAGTAGGTGTCCTTTAAGTCAAAAAAGGCTAGCCAGTCTCCCTGATATAAGGACTGTATGACCAGTGACAGAGTGACCATTTTGAATTTTGTTTTTTTTCAGATGTTTATCTAAATATCTAAGACCTAAGATAGGTCGCCACTCCCCAGCTTTCTTATGTGTCAGAAAATACCTGGAGTAGTTGAAATAAGGAACTTAGAATTATCAGGAAAAGATAGTCTTTCAAGCAACAGCGGGAGGTGGATCTAGCTTTGCTTTTGTTACAATTCTTAAGATTTTCAGTGCAGGAAGAGTTTAAAGCACAGCTGACTTATTTTGGGGCTGACTGCTTTCAGAGCACAAACCACCAGGCTGTTTTGGGGCTGGGGAGATTTACCTGTGTCTGACTTGGATGTCTGGATTTTTCTCTGTTTGATTAGCAGGGTATTTTCTCTGTCAAATTGTTGTGTAGGGCATCTTGCTGACAGGAAGGCACTCATCACAGTGGTGGGTCAGAGCTTTTAGCTTATTGTTTTGTGAGGGCACAGTTTAGGCCCAACCCTACCCACCCTCACCCCACCCACCCCTGGAAATAGTTCCTTTATACCTGGGGTTCTGACATCATTCCTCAAGAGTGCAAAGTGCATATCACTGTCATATCCTCCTAGCACACTGCACTGACATTATAAGCATACACATTGTATAATATATATATTTCTATATAACAAACCACACACACACACAAAACGTAGATAAACATGTGGGGAGTAGTGCAATGTAATGGCTGTGGGGCAGCAGTCTTCCGGGAGTCTTTCTGGAGGCTGAGATGCTGCCCTATTTGCAGACAACTCTCTGCCCTGAGGGAGGAAGTTGCCCATCTTCAGGCCACACTGGACAGTAGTAAGGGAACCTTCCCCCAGGCCACACTGGATGGTAGGAAGGGAACCTCCCCCATCCAGGGAGCACCAGAGCGCCACCACTACCTCAGAGGTTGTGAAGAAAGCACAGCAGTTGGACCACAGTGGGCTCAGGGAGGGTGAGGATGGTGGAACAGAAGCACACCCAGTCAGTTGTTCCACTCCACAATCCATACACAATTCTGGGGGAGCATAGCTCCCTATGGATGCACCAGCAGAGGACTAAGGAGGCTGAGGACAACTGTCAC
The DNA here is from genome assembly GCA_016271365.2 of Neoceratodus forsteri. Lineage (NCBI taxonomy): Eukaryota > Metazoa > Chordata > Ceratodontiformes > Ceratodontidae > Neoceratodus > Neoceratodus forsteri. The sequence continues at coordinate 94,859,354 of CM028129.1, read as the reverse complement.
AAGGGAGGCCCACAGGAAGGAGGCAGAGGACACCACAAGGAAAGGAAGCAGCTCCTGGTGGGGACCGATTATTAGGGGGATAGAACTGGGGGGAGCAGGGAAAACTGAAGTAAGGTGCCTGCCTGGTGCCATGGCTTGGAGGGACAGGAAGCGCATCCTCAGGATCACGAGAACAGCTGCACGGGAGTCTGAGCTGGACGTCACTGTCCACCTTGGGACAAATGACTTGGCTCATCATGAGATTACAGCAGTGCAGAAGGACTTTGTAGAACTGGGGAGGGGCCTAAGACAAGTAGCACACACAGTATCCTTCTCAGAGGTGCTGCCTGTCAATGACATGAGTGAGGCGAGGGTACTTTGCACCATGCAGTTTAATGAATGGTTGAAAAAATGGTGTGGAGCACAGGGTTTAGCTTTTATTGGGACTGGGGTTCCACCTGAGAGACACCAGCCTATACTGGCAGGATGGTCTGCATCTGTCCAGGAAGGAACAAGTCTTTTGAGCAATCGGTTTAAATGCTTCATTGGCAAGCTTTTAAACTAGTCAAGGGGAGGCACTGATAAGCAGCAGGAAAATCCCAGCCTCTCCCTACAAAACAGGGTACTAAATAGAGAAAACACCAAGGTAGAAGGTCAGTGGGGATGCTGCAACAGAAGGTAAAGCCATCAAAAAATGGAGAGCAATGAGTACCAATGCCCGTAGTCTGAGTAACAAGCTTCCTGAATTAGTGGCCTTGATGGAGGAGGAACATCCGGATATCGTGGCAGTCACAGAAACATGGTACACACAAAACCATGACTAGGATGTAAACATACCAGGATACACTATCTACAGGAGGGACAGGGAGGGTAAAAGAGGAGGAGGAGTAGCTCTTTACATAAGGGAAGGAATCAAAGCAACAGAACAAAAGGGTGAACAGGGAGGAGAAGAAGCACTGTGGGTAAATTTGGAAACCGGCAATGGCACCACAATCCGTACAGGGGTTGTATACAGACCCCCTTCTCAGAGGGAGGAAATGGACAAGGAAATGATACAAAGTATATTCAGAATGGCAGAAAAAGGGGAGATATTGCTGATGGGTGATCTGAATATGCCAGATGTTAACTGGAGTGCAGCTGCAGCAGCCACTTCGAAGAGTGGGGTTATTCTAGATGCCCTACAGGAGGCATGCCTTAGACAACTAGTATTGGAGCCCACTCGAGAGGGAGCAATCTTAGACCTGGTTCTCTCAAATGGAGATGAAGAGAGGATCACAGATGTAGAAGTGGGTAGCCATCTGGGAACTAGCGACCATCGAACAGTATGGTTCACAATAAACACAGCAATAAGAGTCAAGCCATACAAAGGCAAAAGTACTGGACTTTAGGAGGGCTGACTTTGCCAAAATGGGTGAGTGCCTAAGGAATGCACTAGCAAATGGGCAGGAAGGAGGGGTGGAAGAACAATGGGGAATAATAAAAACTGCCATCACAGAGGTAACAAGCCTTTGTGTGAAACAAATAAACAAAACGAAACGATGTAAGAAACCACTATGGTTCACAAAGAAGTGGCAGTGAAGGTTCAAGAGAAAAGAAAGCATTCAGGAAGTACAAGGAATCACAGAAGGAGCAGGACAGAGACTGTATCAGTTAAAGCAAAAGGAAGCTGAAAGGCAGTCAGAACAGCAAAGGCCCAAACCGAGGAAAAGATAGCCAACTCAGTTAAGAAGGGGATAAAACCTTTATAGGTACATCAGGAGCGAAGGAAGACCAAGGGAGGATAGTGAGGCTTAATAAAGGGAGGGAGGGTGGGCAGAGGGTGACTGTGAAAAGGCAGAGATACTAAACAAATATTTTGCTCGGTATTTACAAAGAAAGGGGAGTACCTAAAACAAACAGTAGAAACACTCTGGATACAGAAGTTGATACCAGCCCATTTACAGAAGAAAGGGTTCTGAAAGAACTCTAAAAACTGAAGGTGGACAAAGCAATGGGGCCTGATGGGATTCATCCAGAATTCTAAAAGAACTAAGGGTAGAACTAGTGACACCACTGACTACACTCTTTAACAAATCATGGGAGGAGGGGGTGGTACCCGAGGACTGGAGGAGGGCAGATGTGATTCCCCTTCACAAAAGTGGGAGCAAGGCAGAAGCAGGAAACTACAGACCTGTTAGTTTAACCTCAGTGGTAGGGAAAATGATGGAATAACTTCTGAAGGAAAGAATTTTCGAGTATCTAGAGACCAGAGGGGCACAGGACCCAAGGCAGCATGGATTCACAGCAGGAATGTCATGCCAGACAAATCTGATAGATTTCTTTGACTGGGTGACCAAAGTAGTAGATCAGGGAGGGGCTGTGGACATGGCCTACCTAGACTTTAGCAAGGCATTTGACACAGTCCCACACAAAAGATTAATATACAAGTTAGCCAGCCTGAGAGGGTCCCAAGATGACAGCCTGGGTAAAAATTGGCTGGAGAATAGGACACAGAGAGTAATAGTAAATGGAGTCCACTCTGAAGAAAGGGGGGTTACTAGTGGGGTACTCCAGGGTTCAGTATTAAGACCGGTCCTCTTCAATGTTTTTATAAGCGACACTGCAGAAGGACTGGAAGGAAAAGTATGTCTCTTTGCAGATGACACAAAGATCTGCAACAGAGTTGATGCACAAGGTGGGGTGGAAAGGATGAGAAGAGACTTGGTAAGGTTAGAGGAATGGTCAAATGTATGGCAGCTTAGATTCAATGCTAAGAAGTGCAAGGTAATGCACCTGGGAAACAAAAACCCAGGGGAAGAGTACACAATGGGGGGTGAGATACTAACAACAACAAAAATGGAAAGGGACCTGGGGTAGTCATATCAGATGACCTAAAGGTGGGCAAGCAATGTGAGAGGGCAGCAAGGAGGGTTGGGGGGGATACTGGGATGCATAGGGAGAGACATCACCAGTAGAAAACAGGAAGTTATTATCCTCTGTACACACAGCTGGTGAGACCCCATCTGGAGTACTGCGTGCAGTTCTGGAGACCCAATCTCCGCAAAGACATAGACAGGATGGAAGCTGTCCAGAGGAAGGCAACTAAAATGGTGCAGGGTCTGCACCAGAAGACATATGAAGAGAGTCATAAGGTAATTCTAGGGGTTGGGGGTAGGAAGAAGTAGGCTGCTGGTTAACTAGGATCTGCAGCTTATCCATTAGGTAGGGAAATGGGCAGACTGGGTGGGTCAAGCGGTCCTTATCTGCCGTCAAATTCTATGTTTCTATGTAGAGACCCTTGCCCTTCTCGTGGGTGGGACCCTCCTCCACTGCTCGTAAAGCCAGAAGGTTTTGTACCTCCATTTCCAACAGCAGTATCTGTGTTGGGGATAGAGGTCTTGACACCTGGGTACGCTTGAGGTCTGGCAGCTTGAACTATAATGACAGACCCTTCTCCACTATCTCCAGCACCCACTTGTCCGACGTGATGAGGGACCAGTGCTGAAGATAGTGAGAAAGTCTGCCTCCAACTGGAAATGGGGAGGTGACCTGGACACTCACATCAGGACTTAGACTGAGAGGCAGATGACTGTGTAGAGGTGGCTCTTCTTTGCCCCTTCTGCCCTGCCTCTGAAAGACCTGCTGTACTGACTAAAGTCAGATTGGAGATAGGGATTGTAAGGCCTGGGAACAAATTTCTGCCCCTACGCCCTGGGACAGGATCTCTGAGGGTGGCGGGTTTAGGCTTGGATGAGTAACTCTGCCAGGAGGCCTTATACTCCTCAACTTTTTCATGTAATCAGTGGCTCTGTAACCAAACAACATATTTTGATCACAGGAAAATCCATGGCCTTATTCGAGTATCTATGGTCAGACTGGTTCTTCTAAGCCAGGTGAAGACCTCAGAGAGATGGCATGGGTCATTGCCCTAGAGGCTGCATCATTGTTGTCATCTGCCATGTGGAATTAGTACATAGTGGCTTCTAGGGCAGTTTTGATGTATCCACCAGTTCCTGCACCATAGAATCTAATCTGTTGCAGGCGATAGCCTGGACAGATTTCTGAAGAGCTTTCTGACATCTGGCCGTGAATGCCATGTAAGAAGAAAGCCTGAGAAGCAGAGAAGCTGTGGCATATTTTCTTTGCTATAAAGTCAATTTTCTTGGAATCCTTGTCGGGAGAGGTTGACAAGGAGACTCAGCTTTCACAAGCTGCCTGCTGCACTATACTTTCGTGGCTAGAGTGTGCAGACAGGAACTCAGTACCATTTTTAGACAATTTATATTTTCTCTCAAGCCACTTATCAACCCGATACTGAAGTGGGGTGTTGAAGCACTTTCATGGTATTTGTTCTAAATGCATTATAGATAGGGACGACCAGCGTCTTTGAGGATGAAGGACCCTTCATCTCCCCATAATCTTCGTCTTCATCGACATCCTGGTTGGGCTCCTACAAAGGGAGGTCCAGGATATCCAGCATATTTTGTATAAATGTAAACATAGAAGAAGGATCCTCGTGGTTACCTGGGGGATCCCCAAGGTGAGGGTACGGGGACTCCTGGGGCTCAAGGCCCTCAAAATCCATGTCAGGGGCATCATAAAATCGGTCATCACCTGTGTCACCCTCACAGTCTAAAGAAGAGAGAACTGTGGAAGAGTGCTTTACCAGCCCCAGTAAATTGAGGACCCATCTTTTGAAGGGTCTGGAAACAATTGCTATGCTTTTTCCATATCTTGCACTGATGGAAGAACATGCAGTTTGTAAGTGTTTGTTTTTTTGTATGCTTTAAGCTGCCTGTTGTCTCACTATTGGCTTTCCCAGAGTAACGAGAGCATATTTGTCTTGACGTAGTTTCTTTTTATTCTACAACATCAGAGGCTTGATCAAGCTTCCTTTTTCGTCACTCTTATTAGTTTTCAATTTGTGAGGAACTTCATCATTGGAAGCTTTATTTTTAGCTGGGATCTGGAGAGTTCCTCAGCACCTCTGCTTTGGTATTTAGTACTTTGAATGGCCCCTCATTGGAAGCCTTTGATTTATCCTCAGCCATAATAATCAAAGGTTTGTCTGCTATGTTTGCCAATTTAAACAAAGCAAACCAGTTCTGGACCTACGAACTGAGTGCAGGTTTCTATGAAAATGCCACCGGACAGTCCTGCCCCAGTTAATAAACTCTATCTATTACTAGTGTCTTTTTTGGGGGGTTGTAAAACTGGGATTTATACCAGTGCCAGTCTTAATAGAAACCCAGTAATACTCAACTGTGCACAGGTGGCTGCTGGGCCCTTATGGGCAGTCCTGACACAGATGATACCAAGGTCCAGTAATATAACAAAAAAGGTTTCCTAAGTAATTGCCAATCTAGAGAGAAACCCCCAGGCACTGTTTACATTTAAATTATCAGCAGGTGCCTCGTGGTAAACCCCACAAGGTCTGAGGTAAAAACAAGGCAACTGTCCCTAATTCAACAGTTCCACAAGAATTTCCCAAAATGAAGGAAAGCGGTAGAAAATAAGCACCTGCCATAAAATTAGGCTTTAAACTAAACAGCCACAGTAAAATAAAGTAAAAATAGCATTCTTGTGCTAAAAATAAAAAATCTGTGCAGCGCTAATGAAAAAGTAAACCTTTCACTCAGCACACTAAAGGAAATCATTTAAGAGGATCACTTTACCCAGGTAAGCACTAGGAGGCTATCAACAAGAAAAGTTGGGAGACACCTCAGAGACAATGTTGCTCAGTCCAGTGGAGAAAACATTCTGAAGCATTCAACAGCTGTCACTCAGCTCACACCGCCTCTTGTCTTTTGACTGGCTTGGCCCTACACTCATTTAAATATCTCTTAAAGGCACACCTCCAGGACAGCTGCACCTAGCCAGCTAAGTGCAAAAAAGTTACTGATGCTAAAGAACTCCTGGGATAAGAACGACATTTCAAATACAACAAAACACATGCAATCAACAATACCTCCAGCAGACACAGTACACCATCACAATAATTATTACAAACCTAACATAAAGTGACCATCTCTCACTAGTGAATCACCCACATACACACTTCCCCATCATGTGTTTTACCTTCCACCCTGCTGCAAATACATACAGTTACTACCCCACTTATAACTAGAGATGTCACGATAACATGACGATATATAGAGAATAAAGTATGGCGTGGTGTGTATAACGAGATTTTACACACACCTGAGTTGTGGGACGCTACATAAACCCTGAGGGTGAAGCCAGAGGAGTTTAGGAAATGCATCCCACAATGAGGCAAAGTACTTTAGGTGAGATCTCACCAATGATTTATACAGCAGTATCACCACCTCCCTCTTTCTGCTTGTGATACCCCTTCCTATGCACCTTAGCATCCCACTAGCTCTACAAATTGCCTTGTCACACTGTCTGGCCACCATTAGGTCGTCTCAACGAGGGTGAGTGTAAAATCGAGTTTTACACACCACCCCATATTTTATTTTATATAATTGCCGGGTATCATTTTTTCACCGCAGCAATTATATAAAATAAATGATGTTCCAGTGCTACCGCGGACCTGTCGGGCTTCAACGTGGTCCGCAATGTAAAGTGCCAGCAGCAAGAAACATTAATGCCGCCCCCCCCCCAATTTTTTAAAAAGCAGAACAGTTTGCAGGAGGTTAGCCCAGTGCTTTTTCCTTTTTAATGAACTCACTGCTGTGTTTGAGCAGCAGTGAAATCTCAGTCTGTTGGCAGCTGGTGGTACGAAAGAGCCACAGCTGGCGCATGCGCAGTGCTAGGGAAACCCAGCGTATGTTTGCCGTTATAACCCGCAGGTTATAATGACTAATTATAACCGGGTTTCCCTATGGGGAAAAAAAATGATACCGGGTTATATCATGATAATTACCACTAACAATAATTTATTGTTGTCAAAAACCAATACCGCGATTATCGTGTAGTACGCTGTACCATGATGTACAGTGATAAAGTGCCTCAGTTTGCTTTTCCAGCAGCACATCCCTTTCCGAGTGTAGCCATGATTCCTGATTCCCCACCATCCTCCTATCAGATTTTCACTATTTTTCCTTAAAATCAGAAATGCAATTCCAGCCCTGTGGCGTGGAATTTGGAGGGCCTGGGCGCCTCACCAGTCGTCACGCCAGTAAACCAGGTTCAGGAACAGACCTGGGTCGCTCGAGGGCTGACTGCATGAAGGAGGACTGAGCATCCACTGACGGTTCTCCTTCTTTGGGAAGGGGGGACAGTACAAGCTGCTGCTTGTTTGACATCTAGCGGAGGCTGGATGATGCAACAGTAACAGCCTTCTGACTTTCTGGGTGCAGGGGCTGAGTACATACAACATCTTTATGTCACTGACCTGCACCATTGCACATGTGCCAGTCTAAGAGACTGGAAAAAGAAATGGAGGGAAGGTATGTGCACCAGTCGACTTACTTACACAGAAACATAGAAACTGACAGCAGATAAGGACCACTTGGCCCACCTAATCTGCTCATTTTCCCTACCTACTGTAATACCACAGACCTACTTGGTCTCCGGCTTTACCCTCCCTTTCCTAACCATTAAGGTTCCCTTATATCTATCCTATGCGTTCTTGAATCCCGTTACAGTTTTTGCCCTGACCACCTCTGCTTGGAAGCTGTTCCAGGTATCCACCACTCTTTCTATGAAGAAGTACTTCCTCGTGTTTCCTCCTGAATCTACCACCCCCAAGCTTCATAGCATGACCCCTTGTTCTTGAGATTCTTTTTTTTCTGAAAAATGCTTCCCTCTTGTACCCTATTTATACTCATGAAGTATTTGAAAGTCTGTCATATCCCCCCTCCCCTCTTTCCTCCAGGGTGTACATACGGAGGTCCTTTAACCTCTGCTCATAGGGCTTTTGATGCAGGCCATGCACCCATTTTAGTTGCCCTCTTCTGGACCACCTCTACTCTGTCTATATCCTTCCAGAGATGTGGTCTCCAGAACTGGGCAAAGTACTTTAGGTGAGATCTCACCAATGCTTTATACAGCAATATCACCACCTCCCTCCTTCTGCTTGTGATACCCCTTCCTATGCACCTTGGCATCCCACTAGCTCTACCCACTGCCTTGTCACACTGTCTGGCCACCATTAGGTCATCAGATATGATTACCCCAGGTCTCTTTCCTGCTTGGTGGTTGTCAGTACCACTTCCCCATCGTGTACTCTGCCCTTGGGGGTTCTGTGCCCCAAGTGCATGATTTTGCACTTCTTCACACTGAATCTTAGTTGTCACACTTTTGACCACTCCTCAAGCTTTCTTGGATCCCTATTACTCCCCCCCCCCCCGAGTCTCTACTCTATTGCAGATCTTTGTGTCATCTTCGAAAAGGCATACCTTCCCTTCCCTTCTAGCCCCTCTGCAGTGTCGCTAGTAAAGACATTAAAGAGGACCGATCCCAGTACTGATCCTTGTGGCACTCCACTGGTCACCCTCCCTTTCTCAAAATGAACTCAGTTTACTACCACCCTCTGTCACCTATCCCCCAAACCAATTCCTTACCCAGTTTACCACTTTTGGATAACTCCCAGCCAGGCTGCCCAGCTTGTTTACAAGTCTCTTATGTGAATCCATGCTGCCTCGGATCTTGTACACCACTGGATTGAAGATATTTCACAATCCTTTCCTTCAGTGGTACTTAACAGCGAACAGGAGCCCTTGGACCTCTCCCCATGTTCATCAGTTGGGGCTGGGGCAACAGAATGCCCTACTTTATGCAGATGACCTTGTCCTCTTCACTAGTGACAAGGATCTTGAGAATATATCCAGGGCTTTATCCAATAACTACTCTGCCGTGCACACCTGGTTCCACTCACATCGCCTAATTGTTAATGCTAAAAAAACTAAATCCATGCTATTTGGATATAAACCCTATCTAAGGTCGTCAAAGGCTGGGTGCACCCTCTCAGTAGTCTCACTGGACGACACTGTACTTGAAAATGTACTTTCAAATATCTGGGAGTTTTCCTGGACCTGTACCCTTGCCTTTTCCGATGAACCTTACTTTGCTTTGTTATTTGTTTTCCCTCAACTACTGCCATCATGTATTGCCAAATGTAACAGCTGTAACCTTTCACTATGTATTACCTGCTCTTGTTATTTTGATGTTTCTACTCTGTGCCGCCTTACGTGGCCCGGGTCATGCCTGAAAACGGTCCCTGGGATCAGTGCACCTACCCGGTTAACAAAATCATAAATAAATAAAATTAAAAAAATATCCCCTCTGTTATCTGCCGTATTAACCAGTAACTTGGTGCAGCTTATCAGATAAAGTCACTCCTGACCGGGGAAGCCCGTTTAGCCATTGCCCAAGGCAACCTGCTACCCTTGATTGACTGCTGCTCCCCTATTTACTCACACACATCCTCAGCCTTGCATGCACACCTCTGCTCCATGTACAACATATGTTGTTTCACTCTCCTGGCACTGTATTCCACTCACCACTGCCACCTCTACCAGACTCTTGGCTGGCTCCCACTACACTGTAGATTTGATTACGGACTTGGCTGCCTCCTGGATAGTGCCATCAGGCATGGTGAAGCCTCCCTTTACACATCTCTTCTCAAGACCAGAACTTCCTGAAGGTGTCTGCGTGCATCCTCAGGCCCCCGATATCCCAAAAGTCTCCTCAGCTATGGGTAACACGGCATTATCTGTAGCTGCTCCCACTCTGTGGAACAGAATCCCTGTGCCTATCCACTCTCTGGACTCCCATGCCACTTTCAAGACACATCTCAAATCCTGGCTGCTTGATGAGGCCAGATGCCATTGCTTATTTGGATTACCCCCAACACACACACACACACACACACACACACACACACCACACACCTTTCTGACTTTTCTCTCTTGGGCTGCTTTGGCCTCTCCTGTCCTCTCTCATTTCTTTGGACTCCTGTCTTACATCCCTCACTACCTGCTTCTTGGGCTCTCCCACTTGGCTATTGTCTTGTATGTTTGTTTTGTTTACATAATGCATTAATTTGCACTGGCCACTTAACTTTAGTAAATAATTGTATAATAATTGTTGCTTATAGTGATGTACTGATTTTTTTCAGCCTGTCATTAATTTTACTTTCCGATGTCACTTTCTTTGTTCACCAATGATGTCTGTATATCCACTTTGTTCACCAATGATGTCTGTATATCCACATGGCGTGTACTCATTGTATAACTTGTCACTACCTCTGTAACTGTCACCTGTGTGGCCCGGGTCGTGCCTGAAAATGGTCCCCTGGATCAGTGCACTTACCTGGTTACCAAAGACTTAAATAAATAAACTGGTATAGACCAGGTCCAAACAGCAATATGGGGAAAAAAATGTAATTCTGATTATCATAATTTTAACCTGAATATCATGATACTAAAAATGTTATATTGTGACATCTCTACACTATATATTGACCAGCCCACTTACCTGCATCACCAGAATGTAGTTATAAATGCACTTAGGACATTGATTTTCTGCGGAGAGCTTTGCCCCGTTCGCCCACCCTTAAATATATATAATCAATTCCAATCATTGCATATCCTCCACCAGTACATTACTACAGGTCCCCAATATTCACGCCCTCCATACTGTTTCAGCCATGCAGAGTGTTCCTGCCCATGATATTCTTGTGTGGGGCACGGTGTCCCTGTCCGGCACAAAATTCCCATCCACCATACTGTTTCCCGTCCAGTATGATATTCCTGTCCGCCATATTTCCTGTCCCAAAAACTGTAATCCTGCCAAAACCCGCTGATAGGCAGAAGGGAATCATAGTGGGAAGGGGGGGGGGAGAGCAGATCAAATACAGTCTGTGGTAACAATGTAGGTAGGGAAAAAAGGGCAGAGTGGGTGGACCAAGCGGTCCTTATCAGCTGTCAAATTCTAAGTTCCATGGAGTACTGTACCTGGGGTACTGTCAATGTGCAATGTTTATTTGTTTATTTAGATCTAGGATTACAATTACCTTTGAGCCAAGGCTCTTTTACAAAGGCTCCATGTCAGGAGAGTACATACATGTTAAACAAGGGCATAGAACATTAAAGAGAGCATACAACCATATTCATTAGTTCAGGTACGGCATCACGGTAAATAGGATACGTGAATAACATATACAAGGAATCATTTCAGAAACCTAGAAGAAATCAGGGAGGAAGGGTGAGAGGATGGGGGTGGCAGCCAAAAAAGAGACTAGAGCAGCTCACGGCATTGTCAAAGAACATCAGAGGGGGGTGGTTGATCTCAATGGGGAAGGGGGAAGTTAGGGGTGGCAGTCACATGAGTTGGAGGCCATGAGATGATGATGGAGGCTTGATTTGAATATGCCCAGTGAGGAGGTGGAGGTGATGTGAAAGGTACTGGAGACCATACCTAAGAAAAGACTACAATAAAGTTAAGGAACAGTGCAACCAAGATAATAGACAGCCTAGGGGCAAGACGTGCAAGGAGAGGCTGCAGGACCCGACCATGTACACCCTCAAGAAAAGGGACAGAGGGGACATGATTGAAAGAAACAAGTACAGCACCTGCATGGGATACACTGGCAGCAACACTGAAGTATGTGAAAGCATAGAAAATACATATTATACAATAGCAAGAAAAATCCCTGTACTCCGATTGGTCAGTCTGGGGCTAGACCCGTGATGTTATCCCAGTACAACAACACGGCTCTAGTCCCAGCACAAACATGACCATCTGAAATGTTAAAAGTATCATGCCACAAGCCATATCCAAATTGCCCACACTTGACATAGCAGAAGTGAAGTTTGCCAATACTTTCTAATTTTTTTCTTAGTGAAACCCCTCCCTTCCACAGCTCACAGATTCAGCAAATTCCCCTCCAAAATGCCACAACTTAAACCCCAACCAAAACCCTACAGCATTATTCCAAAAAAAAAGAAAAAGAAATCTTAAAGGAAGTGATCAGTGCCATCGGCTACGCTGCTGGCAGTCTTCTCTAAGCCCCTAACACTGTCAGCGCGTGTGCTCGATTTCCTGTTTTGAAGAAATCTTCTCCCGGTACAAACGTGCCGTGCCGATTGTACTGGAAGAAAATTGCAGACATGTACTCATAGGGTTCTGGGGTAGGACAACCACAAAGCCCAAACTGCCTCACACACAATAGCCAGCCTGAAAAGCATGAGCGTGTGCTTTTGAAAAGCAAACCGCGCCTTACTGAATTGCCGAGTGCAGTTCTATGTATCTGGAACATATTTCATCTCCTGCTACAAACACATGCCCACTGTACCAGGAGAAGGTACACAGAACAATCAGAACTTCTATCGCCAGCCTGGGTGGAAGCTGATTTCTGACGTCTTTGCAGCCAGCAGCACAGAATGGTCCCAGCTGCCGATTGCCGGAGAGGTGGGGGCAGATGTCTGATTTCCTCACAGCGGACAGCGTGACCAGCAAGAAAAAGGGACACAGAAAGAATTATGAATTGGAGAGTCCTGGCAAGTGGCAGCAGAGAGACATAAATTTGGGCGGGGGACACGCAGGCAGCGCACCGAGGAATACACACAGAAAGGCTGGTTGGGGGGTGCAGAGCCATACACCACCTTCACCTACTGGCAAAATCAATAAATTGGCACTATTTTTTGAAAAAGTATACATGCCCATTGATAAAAATAACAAAATAATCCTTTTCAATCTATGTTACCATCTTTTTTTGTTTTTAAAGAGCCATTGCATAATAGCAATAATGCACTCCAGGGTGTGTGTTGTGCTGGGATAACGTCACGCCTTGCTGTTGGACGCACTCGGCCTTCGGCCTCATGCCCAACCACACAAGGCGTGACATTATCCCAACACAACACACACCCTGTCGTGCATTACTGCTTAAATGACAGCAACATGGGACAGAAATACAATATCTATAACGTATGAATAGGAATGAGATTGTACAAAGAAGCAACATAATAAATTCAAGGATTCTGGATTAGTTACGGTCCAGAGCAGACTAGTAAGATAGGGTGGCCAGACTGGCAGGACCTTTTTCTGCAGTCATAGTCTGTAAAACTCTTAACCAAATCACTGCAATTTGTTGTGTAGCATGTCGGACTACAGTACAGTAGCAAATTACTATTTGAACAATACTGGAACTAAATACTGCACATAAATTAAAATGCTATTTAACTAATAGTGACAGCTGGCACCAGATAATTAATTCCCGTACATTCGTCAGTGACTACACTAAAGGTCTGTAAAGCAACAGCATTCTCCGACTCCAGCTTGCCTCCTCCAAGATGGCTGACAGGATGTTCCTGAAACAGGTCCTGGAAGGTCACGGCAAGGTACAGAGATTTTTAATTTTAAAATACGTTCAAACTGTGGATTTCAATTAGCATCTCGTATTATGCTATAACTTATTGATAATATATATTTTACACTTAGAAGTAATCTTTATTGGGTAAAGCCTTTCATTCAACCAGTAAGATTTCCTTTCAGGACGCCTGTACAGCGATGCCAGGCCCTCGCTATCCTTCCCAGCAGCCCCTGCTCTCCCTCTTCCTCCGTGCTGTCTTGTAGGAAGGTGGACTTTCCTACATCTGGTGAGCGAAATCATCCATTAACATCCTTGAAATAGAGACGGAGTATATCAGTCTGTCTTGTTCAGATACGATCCGAGTGTGTAAATCAGTGACGTTTCTACAATATTGTGCCGATACGTGCTATTTTGTACCAAATAAAACGGAAAACGTTCGGGATGAGGGGGGCCGCCAGCAGCCTCTTCTGTTTCGCGACAGGGGGATTGCTAAGTACCAGGCCACTGGGATGGAGAGCCGACTATCGGCGTTTGAATCCCCGAAGTTGTGGAGAGATGTGGAATTTCTCGTTTAATGCCGGATTTGTTAAGGGGTCCGTGGCTAGGCCTCGGTACAGCAGCGGCGGGGGCCGCACAACACACACATGATAGTTAGGGTACCGCGGCTGATCTGAATTTGGACAAGCCTGAAATACCCCTCACTCGTCCTGGACTTGAAGAACCTGGTTATAAAGACGTGTTGTGTATCAATCATGTAGTCACCGAGTCTCCCTTATTATGATGTTCCCAAGGAGTTAGCCAGTCGGCTGTACACCAGAGAGTGGCCCGCTAGTAGCCCGTTGCATTCAGGGGACGTGGGGCAGGTTTTTCAGAGGGGGTGTTCGTATAGTGTTAAGTACATTCCCGGTTATTCTACAGCTGGGTATATGTTGCGGTAATTATAACGGGGGGATTAATATTTTGCAGTTACTGACCAGCCTGGCTAGTAGTTGACAGAATCTACCAACGCAACAGGATCGGACAGTGATCACAAAAAAATTGGCCTGGCTACCAGATTTTGAGTGTTACAGGACAACTGGCTGCCACCTGCTTGCATATTTTTTTTTTTTAGTCTTAAACTTGATGACCACTAAAAAGTATTGATTTGATTAGATTGTTTTTGGCAGCTGGTGGCCAAACTGACCACCCTCTCACAAACTGATTTGTCTCACCCGTTTCAGCAGGTGCAGTTATTAAAATATATTTCCAGCACAAACCATTTGGGATAGAGAAAGTTATTGGGCTGGTGCTAATACAAACCTGCAGTATATACAAATTTTAGTTTCTGTGTTAGAGCCCAACTTTTAGGTATGTGATTTAAAATCTTTTTTACTCTGTGTAATGTGCTTAAAGTAGTATAATTCTCATTCAGCAGTGTGTCAGATTTTTCTTTACCTGCACTAGTGCTAGACTGATCTATTCTGCATGTAAGCAAGTAGCACAGGTAGATAATCCGATAGATCACCTGCTTGTGTTTTGTCCAAGGACCAGTACAATTATAAACATGGATCTAAATTGGCACTGGTCCGCTAGCGAAATGCTGGTAGATTTTGTATTGGGATAAGATTTCCACTTAAGTAGCCCTGCAAGCTTGTACTGGAGAAGGTAATATTTCAGTAAGTGCACCAGCTGGACTAGTGCAGGGCTCATTTCAGATACTTATCTACGTGGGACAGTGACCCACTGGGTATGAAAAGTAAGGGTCAAATGAAAAAATAATGGGTCATAATGTTCATCCCATCCCAGACTCGTAAAACAGCTGTTTAAAAGCTCTAGAACAGCGAGTTGCTTGTCCGCAAGATACAAGAAAAGGTGGGACACAATTAAAAAGTGTATGCCAGTTGTCTCAGTTCCCCCACCCAGAAATGAACCCTGCCAGTGGAATAGTCTGTGGGGCTAGTGGATTTTCCCAGTCACGAGCCCTGCTGGATAGCTGCCGCAAAACTTAATTCTGATTCTTGTGTAAGCATGCAGGTTGTAATTTTTCAAATTCTTGCTGTCTGTCAACCTTGCATGCTTGGTCATCTAGGGCTGTTCATTGGGCCAACACGCATATTGTTCAAAGATGTTACCAGTATATGGGCTTTTTAGGCTACAAGACGCTTAGTGGGTCACCTTTCTCTTATTTAGCAGCTTTTTTTTTTTCCTTTGCATGCAACTGTCTTTCCTGTGGTTGTGCAGTAGTTTGTAAGACAGAGTAACTGGTGGGTGATTGTGGAATGCGTAAGCAATAAGACTCGATGGTGTTGGTGGCAGTGCCGTAAATGCATGACCAGGGATGTAGTAAGGTGTGAAGCGGCAGGCAGAATGCCTTCAGCCCCTGGAAGTGCATTCAGGGAACTACTGCAAACAACCTGGAGTGTCTTACTGCGCTTCTAAAATTGGTGTTGGATGGTAAAATGATGGAGAAGAAATTGTTTGCATTTTCCTTTTTTCTCAGTTTTTTCTGGGTCTAGAAATTATCTGTAGGTGGCATTTGTGAACAACTCAAAGGTCATAGAAAGTCTGACATACACAGAAACAGTGTTATTTATTTATTAAATTTTGGTGACCGGGTAGGCCCACTGAGCCCTGAAGGTCCTTTTTTCAGGGGCGACCCGTGTTAGTTAAAAAAAAAAAAACCTATGGGTCTATCCAGTTTTATTTTGTTTTTGTGGATCAAAGAATTCAGGTTGCGGTTTTGAAAGCGAGATTTCTAGTCGTTGTGTCCCAGCGTTGGTAGTACTACAAGTGTTGCATTTTCCCTAGTCTTCATATATATAAAAAAAACTGGTCAAGAGGGCTAACCAGATTATAAAGTCACAGCTGAAAGGGTGTGGCTTTTATGTCTAGTTAACTTATGATGGGTTTATTTTCTTATACCACATTTAAACACGTTATATAATCAAATGCAGTTGGATAGTTACTGTGTTTTTATTAACAAAAGAATTCAGCTTTTCCTTTCCCTGGCTCACCTGTTGTGCTGGTTCGGCACAGCACTACTGACCAGACAGCCTCCTTCACTGGATCCGGAGTGACCCGGCCCAGCACTACTGACCAGACAGCCTCCTTCACTTGATCCAGAGTGACCCGGCCCAGCACCACTGACCAGGCAGCCTCCTTCACTGGATCTGGAGTGGCCAGGCCCAGCACCATTGACCCAGGCACCCTCCTTTACTGGATCTGGAGTGGTCAGGC
Organism: Neoceratodus forsteri; assembly: GCA_016271365.2. Lineage (NCBI taxonomy): Eukaryota > Metazoa > Chordata > Ceratodontiformes > Ceratodontidae > Neoceratodus > Neoceratodus forsteri. Next base: position 94,842,901 of record CM028129.1, on the reverse strand, counting down.
CCAGCACCACTGACCAGGTAACCTCCTCCACTGGCTCTGGAGTATCCCTGCCCAGCACTACTGACAGGCAGCCTCCTTCACTGGCTCTGGAGCGGCCCAGCACTATTAACCAGGAACCCTCCTTCATTGGATCCGGAGAGGCCAGGTCCACCACCATTGACCAGGCACCCTCCTTCATTGGATCTGGAGTGGCCCTGCCCAGCACCACTGACCAGGCACCCTCCTTCACTGGATCTGGAGTGGCCAGGCCTACCACCACTGACCAGGTACCTTCCTCGTCAGATCCAGAGCTCTGCCGTTACCCAGTAATCAGTCCAGTATTCCAATATGTTCTAATTCTGTCAGTAGCCCAGCGGTTAAGGGCAGCACCAAAAGTTGGGGGCGAAAAGCCATTGGAGGTCAGAGGCTAAGGGAGTATGTACCAGGAGAAGGTGGGTGCAAGTGGGGCTGGCCAGAGATGGCAAAGTGTAAGTGTGTGTGTAGTATAAACAAAACAGAAAGAGGAAGCTAAATCAAAAAGTTTATAAAATATAAGCTGAAATGCTAACATTAATGTTTTTTTTAAAGTTTTCCAGGTGTGTGTGTGTCAACTGCTGGCATTTAAATTTAAAGTTTTGATATGGTGCAGGAAGCGTAGGTTTCACAACCATCGCATGACAGTGCCACATGCCCACCAATGTCTCTGATTTTCAATAGTTTACTCCTGCTAAATCGTAAGGCTTGCCCTGTTTAATTTAAATACTTCTCAATTTTCCTTCAACTGCATCATGGCTGCGCTCCGACCCCTGGTGAAGCACAAGATCGTTAAAAAACGAACAAAGAAGTTCATACGCCACCAGTCCGATCGCTATGTTAAAATCAAGGTAAGTGTGTTTTTTTTGTTATAACTTTTATTTTGAATAAAATGATAGAACATAAAATCACAATCCATGGTTTAAAGTACAGGATACAGTCATCAAAAATGTTATACTAGGAATATCTATTTTCTGGCTCTATGTTAACACACATGGGAGAAGCTGTTGTATAACCATGTAACTCGCGTTACTAAAAAGGCCAGTTTGGTCACATGAATATGTACGAAAAAAAAGCATACTGTATATACTTGGAACTATTGCTTTTACCGGCTTCTAAAAAATGTGAGAATTTGACCTTTCTCAAGATCTTATTGTATGTATGCACTGCTTTTTGTGTGTGTTCTCCCATATACAGTACAGTGTAATTCCTGGGGATGTAGGTAGCGTAAGCGCTGTCCATGTTTTCTTTCCTGCTGTGTGCCTCCTAGGTGTGTGATGATTTGAGATTTTAACCGGGGGCATAGTTTTGTCCTGTGTCAATATTATGGCATCTGGTAAGGGTTTGTTGGAGGGAACGTTGCTACCCTACTTTCAGTCCAGTAACCCACGTCCCCCACGAAACTGAATTTTTCACATCTTATTCAGATATAGTGTGGTGTATCTTGAAAAACATGTTATATTATAGGAAAACGAGATGACATTGGTATCTGCAGTGAAAATTACTGCGCTATCATAAGACAAACTGTTACTGTGACATTCCTAGTGCCTTCCCAGTGCTGTGTGTAACATGCCACTTGGTGACCCTCCCCACCCACACGTACATGCATTACACTTCAGGAAAAATGCTGACCACCTTGATCCCTCTTGTTTTACATATTGGGGGTGTATAGTGAGCTGCAAATGGCTCGTCTCCAGGTGTGCCTGATGGAGTACATGGGATACACAAGAATACAGTAATAAACCGTATACAGTGGCACAGTTCACTACCACCGTGAAAAAGAGTAACTTTAAAAATTAATATTTATTTAAAAAACCTTGCTTGCTGGCTCCATGGCACTAGGTGTTGAGGGATCTGGTACGATGATGACCTTGGTTCACACACCGAGACCTGGTATGTCAGGAACAAAGACCAAGAGGGAGGGTAAAGTTTGTTCTTCGGGGGGAGGAGATGTGTGCAGCTTTGGGAGCGGCACTCGTAAGTAGCATGGGGCCATTGCCTACATGAGAAGTTGTGTGTTGATGGGTTCATCCCTCAGGGTGCCGAGGTGGGTATCCTCTATATGGAAGGGAGGCAGAATGTGGGTGGGGAAAAGCAGAAAATGCCGGCTTTACAGTTTTGGGTAAGAAGTGCATATTCCACAAGGTTGCAGACAAACTCAAAAGGTGCAGGGATGGTGCTTACCACAAGCTAGTCCTCAAACAGAAATACACTAATCCAGAGGGGTGGTAGTGCACACTCAGTGAGGTAACCAAAATAAATTATAGATACTATGGGTCCGATTCTCAAAGGGGGGGGGGCTACGTCTGGCGCAAGCTGCGACACACAGCAGCTTGTGCCGAAGCCCCGTGCGCCATTGGCACTGCACCTGATTCTGGTACAGGAGGAGTCCCAGCGTGTAAGTTCCCACGTTTGCGACAATCCCTCCCTTGCACCAAACACCTGGCACAAGGGAAGGGCCTGTGGCAGGCCAAGTAGTTAGAAGAACCTCCTTCCTCGGTGGTCTAGTGCCCACTCCCCTCAACCCCGATGCAGTCTGATTCCTGAATGAATAGACTGTCCCCTCTCCCCAATCTCCATTGCCACCATATTTCATTTTTTGTCAACCGGGTAAGGACACTGGGGCAAGCCAATTTTCAGGTCCGACTCGACAAAAGACAGAAACAATAACAAAACAATACAAGTACATTTAGACAGAACAGATACATGACTTCATAGAGTTCAAATAAGCCCTAAAAGTGTTCTTTAAATTTAAAAGGGAAGTGAAAGAATGTACTTCAAGGGGCAGTGCATTCCAGAATTGAGGGGCTGCCACTGAGAATGACCTTGCACCCACTTTAGTTTGAAAGGAGGCATTTTTCAAAATAATGCCACTGTTAGAGCGCAAGTTACAGATAAGAGGGCCTTGCTACAACCAAGTCTGATAACGGGTACGTGGTTTAAAAAAATTAAAAATAAAAAATTTTAAAACTTGACAGCCAAAATAAAAGGTGATCCTATTATTCAATGCTAGCCAACCAAGCTTAGAGTACAGTAAACAATGGTGAGATCGAAATGAAAAATCCAGAGCAAACCAACAAACATTATTATAGGTCACAGTTAGCCCTTTAAGCTCACTGAGTCTATAATAAAGATTAGCAACATAATCTAAGTGTGGCAAGAGTATTCCCATGGCAATAGACTTTCTAATATCGTCATAAAAATATTTTTTCATTTTAGATAAAATACCCAATTTTTGATTGACTTTTTTTACTGATGGCTTTTACTTGCAAGGAAAAAGTTAAACCTGGGTCCATTAGGACTCCCAGATATCTGAATTCTTTTACAAATTCTACAGTGGTCCCTCCAGGATTATAAATCAACAAAGTGGGATCCTTCAGCAAATGAGGGGTTCCAAACAACATGGATTTGATTAATGTATTACAGTACCTCCACTCCCGAACCCTGATGCCACCTTGTGTACAACTGTAATCACCCCACCCCTGAAGTCGACAGTAGTCATCGAGCTGTAAATCCATTTCCCTGGTGATCTAGTGACCCTCTGCCACCGCCCCACCAAGCAGGTAGTGCCAGCCCCCCCCCCCCAAAATGCCGTAAGGGAGCCGGCGCATCCTCCTCTCACCTCTATGGCCGGAGCCAACTGAACTGTAATTAAGACCCAGTACTGTACAGCGTACGCGATGTGCATACTCTGTACAGTACTGAGGTCCAATTACAGTTCAGTAGGTGCTGGCCGCAGAGGTGAGGAGGGCTGTGCCAGCGCTGTCTCCCTTATGGGATGAGGGGGTGGCACTACTTGCTGGGTGGGGTAGTGGCAGGGGGCCACTAGATCACCAGGGAAACTGATTTACAGCTTGTTGACTACAATGTTGACATCGGGGGGGGGCTAATTACAGTTGTAGAAACGGCAGCATTGGAGTTCAGGAGAGAGGTTACTGTAATACATTAATCATATGGTGTCGGTGGGGATGGGGAGAGAGGACTGTCTATTCACTCGGGACTCTGACAGCATCGGGGTTGGGGCGGGGGCATGAGACCACCTGGGAAATGGGGCTTATTTACTGTGCTTGGGGATTGGGACCTGTGCACCTTTGCCAAAACAGGCTGCTCTCCTAGGGAGAATTTTCTAAGTCCCCTTAAACCAGCCCTAGCTGGTCTAAGGGTGCTTAGAATTTCTCCCTCTGGGTGATCTCTGTGAATTGCGGGTCTTGGGCTGTGGGGTCTTGCGTCTGCCCCTTGTCGAAGCCCATTTCTGGGCGCACGGATGGTACAAGCCCCGTTTGGGGCAGGCAGCCTGCAGTTCACGCAGCTGCCTTTGAGAATCACTCCTGGCGGCATTGCTTGGTGCAAGGGGTACTTTGCGCCATGCCGGGAGTTTTGAGAATCGGCCTCCATTTATTTGAAAAAAATGGCTACAGAGAAAGATTTCAAGATCTCCAGTTTTTATCCTTTCACAGCAAGTTTAAAAAGTTGCTGTAATATAGCATAAAGTACATCTGTTGCACAAAATGAGGACCATGTTATGTTGTCCCAACTGTGCTGGATATCTAGGTGCTTCACAAATAAAGTGCAACAGATAAAATGCTGATTTGACAGTATCATCACCCCCGAGAAAGCCCTTGCGATGCGTTGGGGATTTATTCGGTGAACTGCCTCCATTTCTCATTGTCTTTAAAGGAGAAGTCCACCCAAAACTTGAAAAAATATATGTTGTGCAGAGTGTTTTAATTTGTATGTGAAGTTCTAGTGTTTCCTTCCCTCTGACTGGCATTAGGAGTTTTTTCTAAATTAGCCTGCTAGCTTTAGGATAGTTTTACGACCCCTGGAGATCTCCATATCAAACAGTTTAATTGTATTTCTTTGTCCTACAATGCACCTTGTTTCATGTGATGGTGATGCAGCAGAGCCCATAAATCCAGCAGAAAGCATTGCTTTACAATCGGTTCACAACAATAGAGATGGCTATATTTTAAAATCTGTAGAATTAAGCTTCGTGACCACCCTCATCGTAAATGTCTTACTGTCCTGAAAAACTTTGCTGGTAATTTTTGTGCAGCTTGTAAAGCTTCCAAGGTATTTAGTTTGTTTGGCATGTGTGTGCTGAATGTTGGGTTTCTCTTACATCATTGTCACATGAGACAAGATGCACTGTGGGAACAAGAAGTAAGCATTAATCACCGACAGAGGAGGGCTCTGCCGGTGGATTAATGCCCGCGGGGGGGGGTTGGTGCCCGAGGGTCCAACCACTGGCGAACGTGATCCCGGCAGAGCCCGACTGAAGGTGATTCGCTGTAACGGCATAGGCTCGCGGCGAATGACGAGCCTATGTTACCGGCATCACCTGCGGCTTGTCGCGATCAGGGCGCTGCTGGCCTCCTGGGTGGGTGGGTCACTGGGGTTCCAGGACTGGCGCGGAGAGGAGATCTGTCTCGCGTTCGGCTTGCCTGCAGGCGCGTGGTCGGGGTCCGGCGGTGGGGGGGGCTCACGCTGAGTGCCTGGTGCCTTCCGGCCAGATGCTTCTGGGTGACGTGGAGGACAGCGGGGCTTGGCGGCTCTGTAGCGCCGCCGGTGGGGGCTCATGGTGGTGACGGAGCGGGCGGCTACCCTCTAGTGCCTCCATGGCGACAGCTGGTACTGACCGAGCGGGTGTTACCTGTGGGTTAATACCCGATCGGTTTCAGTCAGCTGTGCCACTTCGGCGAATCTGGAGGCTCCATTCCGGTGGGCTGCAGTGAGCCGTGTTACAAATACAATTAAGCTGTCAGGGATGAAGATCTCCAGGGGTCGCAAAACTAGCATAAACTAGCAGGCTAATTTGAGGAAAAACTCCTAATACCAGCAGAGGGAAGGAAACACTAGAACTTCACATACAAATTAAAACACTCTGCACAACATATATTTTTTCAAGTTTTGGGTGGACTTCTCCTTTAAGAAGGTATAAGTCGCGGCAGTTAGAAACATAGAATTTGCTGACAGAAAAGGACTATTTGGCCCACCCAGATGGACCCTGCCTTGTCTGTCTTGATAGACCATAACTGGTTTCCAGCGATTCTCTGTCTCGTAATATTCTCCTGTGTCTGTCCCACGCATGAAACCCCCTGCTGTTTTCACCTCCACCACTTCCGCTGGTGGTCTGTTCCAGGTGCCTGCAACTCTTTCAGTGAAGTAGTACTTCCTGACATCTATCTTAAACTCTCGCCCCCTGCTTCATCGCATGCCTTCTGGTCCAGGTTCTGTTTCTCATTTGAAAGAGACCCCCATGCATCCAGTTTACCCTTTGAGGTACTCATAGGTTTCTATTTTGTCCCTGCTTGCTCTCCTCTCTCCCAGGATCAATTAATTAAAGCTATTTATACAGCGCAAATTTCAGGGAGTCAAGGCATTTGACATATTAACATGAAAATCTATTTATCAAAATTCGCTTTAATCACAACTAAAATGTTAAGATCCTTAAATTAAGTCCCATCAGGGAAGGCCTGGCTAAATAAAAATGTTTTAAATTCAGCTTTAAAATTGTTGATGTGGCACTCTGTAATATGATGAGGTAGAGAATTCCACAGGATTGGGGCTGCAAAAGCAAATGTTCCGGTCCCAGATACCTAGTTTTTAGTTTGACCCTGGGAATAGAAACATAGAAGTTGACGGCAGATAAGGACCGCAAGGCCCATCCAGTCTGCCCATTTCTTTTTCTACCTTATAAATGTGCCATCGGCCTTTGCTCTGTCAGTGGCCTATCTATTCATAGTCATTTGTATTGCTCCCTTATGCTCATCCCATGCCTGTTTGAAGCCCTGCACTGTATTCATAGCCACCACTTCTTGTGGTAAGCCATTCCATGCATCCACCACCCTTTCTGTGAAAAAGAATTTCCTCACATTCCCTTAATCGGCCTCCTCTAATCTCATGTTGTGTCCTCTTGTCCTGCTATTTTTCTTATATTTAAACATGTTAGAACTCTTTCACCTTGTTTATGCCCTTAAGGTGTTTGAATGCCTCGATCATATCACCTCTCTCCTCCTTTGCTCGGGGTATACATATTGGCGCGTTAATCTGTCCTCATATGTCTTCTGATGCAGTCCCTGCACCATTTTGGTTGCCCTTCTCTGGACTGCCTCAATTTGGTTAATGTCCTTGTGAAGGTGTGGCCTCCAATACTCGCGCAGTACTCCAGATGGGGCCTAACCAGTGTCTTGTACAGAGGGATTATTACCTCCCTCTTACGACTTGTGATACCCCTACTAATACACCCTAACACCCCCCTAGCCTTACCTACTGCTTTAGAGGTCTGCTTGGGTGATTTTAGGTCATCAGTGATGATGATGCCCAAGTCTCTTTCTTCCTTTGTGACTGCTAACTCCCTCCCAGCCTATAGGTGGCTTCAGGGTTTCTCTTCCTATATGCATGATTTTGCACTTCTTTGCATTAAATCCCAGTTGCCACTCTTCTGACCATTCTGCTAGTTTATCCAGATCTCTTCTCATTCTGCCCACCCCATCTGGATCATCTACTCTGTTGCAGATCTTGGTGTCATCTGCAAACAGACAAGCCTTACCCTCTAGTCCATCTGCAAGGTCACTAATGAAGATGTTGAGAGGACTGGCCCCAGGACTGATCCTGAGGTACCCACTTGTGACTTGCATCTCTTCTGACTGTATACCATTTACCACCACTCTCTGTTTTCTGCCTTCGTCCAACCAGTTTGCCACCCAGTTGACCAACTTCACAGCCACCGAGCCTACCCAGCTTATTTATCAATCTTCTGTGTGGGAACAGTGTCAAAAGCTTTGCTGAAGTCAAGGTAGGCGACATCAACTGCCCCTGGTCCACCACTCTGGTTACCCAGTCAAAGAAATCTGAGATTAGTTTTGACAGGACCTTCTTTTGTAAACCCATGCTGTCTTGGATCCTGTGCCCCTATGGATTCCAGGTGTTGCACTATCCTTTCCTTAAGGAGTGCCTCCATAATCTTGCCCACTACTGAGGTAAGACTGACCGGTCTGTAGTTCCCTGCCTCCTTCTTGCTACCACTCTTGTGGAGCGGGATCACATGAGCCCTTCTCCAATCTTCTGGGACCTCTCCTGTGCTCAGAGACTCACTAAACAATTCTGCTAATGGCTCTGCTAGTTCCTCCTTTAGCTCCTTAAGTACCCTGGGATGTATGCCATCAGGTCCCATTGCCTTATCCACCCTGAGCTTAGCAAGCTCTTGTAGGACCCTTTCTTTTGTGAAGGGAGTAGTGCTCACCTCCCTCCCCCCACCCCCCCGTGTCCATGATGCTGAGCTGTGGGCCCTGCCCTACCTTCTCTTCAGTAAATACTGAGCAAAAGTATCTATTTAGGATAGATGCCTTTACAGGGTCCTCCTCCTCACATGCTCCCTTTTCTCCATTAAGCTTAGCAATACCCCTCTGGATTTTCTCCTTTCACTAGCGTATCTATAGACAGTCTTGTCACCTTCTTTTACTGTTACGTGCTAGTGTTTCCTCAGTTTGGGACTTTGCCTGCCTTTACTGCCTACCTGCTTCCCTCTTAGGGCAGTTTGGTATGCCTCCCTATCTTCATCCCGCTGTGTTCCCTTATATTTCCTGAAGGCCAGCCTTTTGGCTCTGACCTTTTCTGCTACTGTATTTGAGAACCAAAGTGGTTTCCTTCTTCTTTTGCACTTCCTTTTCTGTCTAACACAGTGGGATGTTGCTTCAAGTATTGCATCCTTAATGCTTGCCCACTTTGCCTGTACCCCCTCACCTGTGTTTCTTTTTGCCAGGGCTAGCTTAACTCTGTTGGCCATCTTATCAAAGTCAGCTCCTCTGAAGTCCCATATTTTTGCCTTGGAATGGGATGATTTAGATGTAGTAGCCAAATTGAACCATACCATGTGATGGTCACTGGCCCCCAGGTGACCTTCTACCTGGAGATCTGTGATCCCTTCTTTGTTAGTCAGTACTAGATCTAGGATAGCCCTGTCTCTTGTGGGTTGCTGTACCAGTTGTTTGAGGCCTTCCCCCTGCAGGGAATCCACTATGAGTCTAGTTCTGGCAGATGTTCTGGAATCGTTAGCAATCCCTGGTCAGTGGAGCAGAGTGGGCGGGAGGGGGCGAAGAAGGTCTTGCAGGTAGCTGGGTTCCTGGCCATGTATGCTTTATAGGTCAGCAAACCGACCTTGAAGGTGATCTGTTAATTTATCGGTAGCCAGTGCAGATAGTGGAGCACAGGTGTGACATGGCAAGATCTAGGTAAGCCAGTCAACAACCTGGCCGCCACATTCTGCAGTAGCTGCAATCGGTAAAGATCTACCCCCGGTAGCCCTAGGTATAGGGCATTGCAGTAATCTAGACAAGAAGTCACAAAGGCGTGAACCAGTGTTGGCATGTCACCAGGGGGAGATCAAGTGTTTAATCCAGGTGATGTTTCTCAGATGGTAAAATGAGGCTTTCACAACGGCCGAGACATATGATTTTTAGTGTCAAGCACAATGCCCAGATATCTCACCCGATCAGAGGTAAGCAGCTGAGAGTATATGTTGAGATTGCTCCGTTTCTCCTCGTAAGGCTTTTGGTACAACCCCTGCACCTTTTTTAGTTGCCCTCCTCTGGACTGCCTCCACCCAGTGTCCTTTCCAAGGTGGGGTCTCATCAGCGAGCGATATAATGGCAGCAATGGGACACAGCCCTCATTTTGTGCAGTAGATAGGTGAGGTAAACTTTATATGTCGCTCAGTCCCAGGGTCTCTGGGCACATTACAAAAGTCAAAACGGGCAGGGTAAACAACGTAACATATAAATCAAAGTTGTAAAAGAGTTACACATAGTACAAAGTTAAAATTTAACCATAAATAAGTATTAATAAATAAGCAGATTAAAATCAGCTGCAGTTAATCATAGAAACACAGATTTTGACGGCAGATAAGGACAGCTTGGCCCACCTAGTCTGCCCATTTCCCTACCTAATGGATAAGCTGCAGATCCTAGTTAACCAGCAGCCTACTTCTTCCTACCCCCACCCCCTAGAATTGCCTTATGACTGCCCCATACATGCTTGAATTCCACCACTGTTTTTGACTCCACAACCTCCTCCGGAAGGCCGTTCCATGCATCCACAACCCTCTCTGTGAAAAAATACTTAGTTAAATTACCTCTGAGCCGCCCCCCTTCTATCTTCAAATTGTGCCCCCTTGTTCTTGCACACCTCTTTTTTTGAAAGATGCTACCCTCTTGGACTTTGTTGATTCCCTCGAGGTACTTGAAAGTTTCTGTCATGTCCCCCCTCTCCCTCCTTTCCTCGAGGCTATACATATTCAGCTCCTTAAGTATCTCTTCATATGTCTTCCGGTGCAGACCCTGCACCATTTTAGTTGCCCTCCTCTGGACAGCCTCCATCTTGTCTGTCTTTGCGGAGATTGGGTCTCCAGAACTGCACGCAGTACTCCAGATGGGGTCTCACCATCTGTCTGTACAGAGGGATAATAACTTCCTGTTTTCTACTGGTGATGCCTCTCCCTGTGCATCCCAGTATTCCCCCAGCCCTCCTTGCTGCCCTCTCACATTGCTTGCCCACCTTTAGGTCATCTGATATGACTACCCCCGGTCCCTTTCCATTTTTGTTTTTGTTAGTATTTCACCCCCCATTGTGTACTCTTCCCCTGGGTTTTTGTTTCCCAGGTGCATTACCTTGCACTTCTTAGCATTGAATCTAAGCTGCCATACATTTGACCATTCCTCTAAACTTGCCAAGTCCCTTCTCATCCTTTCCACCCCACCTTGTGCATCAGCTCTGTTGCAGATCTTTGTGTCATCTGCAATGAGACATACTTTCCTTCCAGTCCCTCTGCAATGTCGCTATAAAGACATTGAAGAGGACCGTCTAATACTGAACCTCCGGTACCCCACTAGTAACCCCCTTTCTTCAGAGTGGACTCCATTTACTATTACTCTCTGTGTCCTATTCTCCAGCCAATTCTTTACCCAGGCTGTCATCTTGGGACCCACTCCCAGGCTGGCTAACTTGTATATTAATCTTTTGTGTGGGACTGTGTCAAATGCCTTGCTAAAGTCTAGGTAGGCCATGTCCACAGCCCCTCCCTGATCTACTACTTTGGTCACCCACTCAAAGAAATCTATCAGATTTGTCTGGCATGACCTTCCCGCTGTGAATCCATGCTGCCTTGGGTCCTGAGCCCCTCTGGCCTCTAGATACTCAACAGTTCTTTCCTTCAGAAGTGATTCCATCATTTTCCCTACCACTGAGGTTAAACTAACAGGTCTGTAGTTTTCTGCTTCTGCCTTGCTCCCACTTTTGTGAAGGGGAATCAGATCTGCCCTCCTCCAGTCCTCGGGTACCACCCCATCCTCCCATGATTTGTTAAAGAGGGTAGTCAGTGGTGTCACTAGTTCTACCCTTAGTTCTTTTAGAATTCTGGGATGAATCCCATCAGGCCCCATGGCTTTGTCCACCTTCAGTTTTAAGAGTTCTTTCAGAACCCTTTCTTCTGTAAATGGGCTGGTATCAACCTCTGTATCCAGAGTGTTTCTACTGTTTGTTTTAGGTACCTCCCCACTTCCTTTGTAAATACTGAGCAAAATATTTGTTTAGAATCTCTGCCTTTTCACAGTCGCCCTCTGCCCACCCTCCCTCCCTCTTTATTAAGCCTCACTAACCCTCCCTTGGTCTTCTTAGCTCCTGATGTACCTATAAAGGTTTTATCCCTTCTTAACTGAGTTGGCTATCTTTTTCTCGTTTGGGCCTTTGCTGTTCTGACTGCCTTCCCAGCTTCCTTTTGCTTTAACTGATACAGTTCTCTGTCCTGCTCCTTCTGTGATTCCTTGTACTTCCTGAATGCTTTCTTTTTCTCTTGAACCTTCACTGCCACTTCCTTTGAGAACCATAGTGGTTTCTTACATCGTTTCGTTTTGTTTATTTGCTTCACACAAAGGCTTGTTACCTCTGTGATGGCAGTTTTTATTATTCCCCATTGTTCTTCCACTCCTCCTTCCTGCCCATTTGCTAGTGCATTCCTTAGGCACTCACCCATTTTGGCAAAGTCAGTCTTCCTAAAGTCCAGTACTTTTGCCTTTGTATGGTTTGACTCTATTGCTGTGTTTATTGTGAACCATACTGTTCATCTGGGACTGCTTTTCTGTATAGGTAAGTTTTCAGACCACTCTTGAATGCCTCCACCGACGGGGCCTCCCTTACAGAGCGGAGAAGAGAATTCCAGAGGGCCGGGCCGGCCACCTCACTGAAGTACAGAGCATTACAGTAGTCTAACCTGGATGTAACAAAGGCATGCACTAGTGAAGGCAGGTCCTCGGGCAGAACTAGGGGTTTGATCCGTGCGACATTTCTTAAGTGGTAGAAATCACTTTGGACAATAGACGACACCTGAGCATCAAGCATCTGCCTGTCATTCAGGAAGACGCTCAGATTTCTCATCCTAGAGGATGCCATCAATGGGGTGGTTCCCAGAACCAGTCCTGTTGCCACCCCAGAGGCATTCCCATCACGCCCCCGACCAGGCTCAATTGCTAGCACCTCTGTCTTGCTGGGATTCAGCCTCAGCCAGTTAGAGGACATCCAGTCCTGGATCTTTGCCAGACAGTTCTGAAGCACGTCCATGTCGTCATTTGTTTTTTGGTTTTTTATTTCCCAGTTGTTTAACCAGGAGACACACACAGCTGAAAACTTGTTTACAGGTGCGACTGCACAGGGAAGTTAAGTGACTTGCTCAGGGTCACACAGTATGCAAGTGGGGGCTGTGGGATTCAAACCCAGGTCTCCAGATTTGCAGCTCAGAGCCTAAAACCACTGCGCTATACTGCCTCCTTGTTTTAGGGGGCAAAGGACATATACAGCTGGGTGTCATCTGTATACCAGTGAAAACCCAGACTGTAACGTTTATTGATCTCTCCCAGGGGTAGCATGTACACTGCGAACAACATTGGCGACGGGATCGAGCCTTGGGGAGCTCCACATGGCAAGAGCTGTGGAGAAAAGAAATCCCCAATCACAACCCGGTTTCTGCCTGAGAGATGGGACTCAAACCAGTTGATGTCCATACCGGCAAGTCCGCAATACTAAGGTGATCCAAAAGCACAATGTGGTCTGTGGTGTCAGATGCTGAGGAGAGATCTAGGAGAAGAATTGACTGGTCTCTTATCTCTTGCCCTAAGGAGGTCATTTTGCAGCCTGACCAGCGCAGTTTCAGTTTTATGCCTAGCCGTGAAACTGGACTGGAATGGCTCATAGGTGTCAAAGGCCGGAAGGTGCGCCTCGAGCTGCAGCGCCATTTTCTCAACAACCTTCCCTAAAAATGGGATGTTGGAGATGGGTCGATAATTCGCCAGGACATTGGGGTTGAACAATGGTTTCTTTAGGAGGGGCCTCACCAACACCGCCTTCAAGGTGTCAGGAAAGATCTCCTCTGAGAGAGAGCACAGGATTATCCTGATTATGACGGTCTCGGCGCATCCCACTAGGAAACGGGTCAGGTCCAGTTCACAAAAAGTGGGCCACAGCTTAGAGATCACCTCAGCCACCTCCACTAGCTTGAACTTCTCCCAGACAGTAGGAGTGCCCATGTCCCTACCAGGCTTCCCACCACGGGGCTGACCTTGCCCCAACCACTGGTGAGATCCTGTACTGGATAGAGGACACCCTGTCAGAAGAACTGATCAAACTCATTGCACAATAAGATTGAAAATGCTTTTTTCAGCTGCAGACAGGATGAAGTAGTCTGTCCACAATCCGAAAGAGCTGAGCTAGTCTATTCTTCCCTGCGGCAATCTCCCTGGACAGGAACTCTGCTTTCTAAAGGTAGATTGCCACTTGGTACTCATGATAGTAAGCTCTCAAGGCCAGTTTGTTCTCCTTGGACCAGGTCCTACGCCAGCAGTGCTCTAGCATCCGACCAACAAAAGTCCATCTGGGGACAGTCCCCTTAAAGGGCGATAGCTGACCATCTCGACAGTGGAAGGACTATTGGGGGGGGGGGGGCAAACGACAACTCTACTCTGCAATGATCGGACCAAGTAACCTGACCAGTCCTGAGGTTCGTGGCCTCAAGCCCCAGTGAGAACACCCAAGTCCAGGGTGTGGCCATGGTGATGGGTCGCAGAAGCAACTGCTTGTGCCAGGACCGGTGATGTCATCAACTGGAGGAGGTTGTGTCCAAGATGGGAGGATTTTTCGTCGACCCAGGCTTTGAAGTCCCCGAGGATTAACCATCTGGGCGATTCCAACACCCTGTCAATGATCTCTTGCAGGAAATCCCCACACACCCCAATGTCGGTAAGAGTCCTGCAACCCGCACCTGCCCAGGCACTGCCACACATTGAAAGGATGAGGCAGAACCCACTGGGTGCATGGCAAAGTTCAGGCTGGATCTAATAGATGTCCATGTACCCACCCCTGCGTTTGTTACTCGGGCAGTGTACTACAGAATACCCAGTGGGGTCAGATGCCTCCAAAATTGGCACCTCGTCTCTCCCCCCACTCCCCAGCCAGGTCTCCATAATGCATGCCAGATCGATTGTGGTCCTGTTTCTCATTGATCTGGCATTGCACAGCCAAAAGAGGACTAGTGGAGACTGCAGGCCCACCAGCTACCTGCCCACTCGGTCCGGTGGGAACCCTGGGGATGGGCACTAAACACTTTGGGCCTCTCTCCTGGCTCCAGTTAGCCTCTGGGCATCTCCTGCTTCTAACCACCTCAAAACCGCTCACCTCCGCTGTACCCACAGTGCCCCACTGCCAAACAACTCTTCATACTTAATACCCACCTCCCGACAGCACCTCACTGCTGTAGCTGGAAGAGGGAGGTCGGCAAAGGGGCAGGGGTCACGTATCAGGGATGTTGTATAGGTCATGTGGAGGGGTCTGTGATTCCAACACATCGTGCAGCAACTAACTAAATAAAAATCTCTGCTACAGCTCTAAATAAAATCAATCCAAATATGCAATAAAAACTTGTTCATAAGCATGCATCCAACATACATACAATAAAATACAAAATCACACATGCCCACACAATGCAAAGCATCATGGGCTGCATATGCAAATCACCACAGAATGTTATGCTGGTCCAACTTTAAGCAGAATTGCATGGTGCCAAAAGGCCTCTTACACAGTTTGCAAAGGGTGTTAACAGAAGACATAGACACGTGTTTCGTCCTACCAGGACTCATCAGTATGCCTCGTCTGTACATACAATAAGTTACACAAATTACACCCTACCCACACTCAAACCACAGTCTCTCACTATTCAAGCCCTCCACCACCCCAGAAAACAATAACCCCAATTGAAAATTAAAATTAAACCAAGCAAACGGGAGATTCCTTGCTATTTTTAGGTCTAGAGGACCAGTCCAAAAATCAGTTATACTGATGAAAGTTAGCCAAAGTTCATGTCCAAAGTCACAGCAAATCACTGATTTTTTGCAGTGCTCTCACCACTGCTAACAGGGAAATACACGGCCAAGTAAAATGAGTGCTCTCACCACTCTCTCGTTTTGCTTTATGCCTTATTAGAGCAACCTTTTAAAAGGAGCTTTTACACTGCAGGCTCTGCGGCAGTGCAGATCTGGCAGTGTAAAGAGCTGCCGGTGCATCGTAAGCCGCCCACTATGTTCTGTTGTAGAGCATTCCCTGGTTTGTTGGGAATGTGAAACTGTGCTCTGGTGCAGGCGTTTTTTTGCAACTGTGTAAAAATGCTGCTTCATCTGCACTGGTGCCACTGCCATTCATAAACCCCTCTGCCGGAAATGCCCCAAAACATGGGAAGGCCACCAGGAACGCTGCACAGCAGCTGCGTGTAAAGAGATGAGGCCGGTGGTGCAATTGGAGCAGAGGAGGCAGATTCGGACAGCGCCGGTCCAATTAAGTTGTGTGTAAACATGCCTAAAGTTTCTGTGAAAGAATAAAAATGATGGTTCTTGACATCTGTCCCTGTAGCGAGGTATTTTCAGATACATGGCATGTATAATGTATTTTGGTTACCCCTCCTCCCCCGATTAGTCTTGCATGACCGCCTGTACATTCTCACTCCCACATGCCCATTACCTAGACCCTAGTACAGTACCGGGAAGGGATAGAACCGAATCTGATACTGGAGGGCAGGTGGCATCATTGAATGAGCCTGGCAGGCAGAGGAGTGGCACAGATGGGAGTACCTGACAGAGCTGGGTTCCTAGGGGGCACCGAATGCATGAGGGGGGAGATAAAATTGCTTCTTGGTCCTAAGTGTTACACTTCCAGCTTTTCATCAGGGGTCAGATTCTGTGTGCTAGTGCTCATGGCGAGGGCCAGAAATGTAGCAATAACTTTTTCTGCACAGAGAGAGACATACCACTGCGCCTCTTTTCTCTCCCCCCCCCAAAAAAAAAAGTCTGGCGCCACACACAACCATGTTGGGGACTGAAATGGCTCGTGGGCCACATTTTGAGTTACTCTGTATATATTTGGTCACCTCTGAATTTTTCTTGATGGATGCTTCATGTTCCAAAAAAATGGGTTAAATGCTCCTTTTCTTTACTGCAGCGTAACTGGCGTAAACCAAGAGGTATTGACAACAGGGTGCGCAGGAGGTTCAAAGGTCAGATCTTGATGCCAAACATCGGTTATGGTAGCAATAAGAAGACTAAACACATGCTGCCCACTGGGTTCAGGAAATTTCTGGTACACAATGTCCGTGAACTGGAGGTTCTGATAATGAGCAACAGGTAAGAATGATTAACGGTGGTAGTAGTTTCTCAGTTCGTGAAGACAGTTGGTTTTATATTTTGTGGTCCCTTGTGTTTTGCCTAATTATGGAGCACGAAATAATTTTTGAGCCACTTGTTGCTGTGAGGATCTTGTTCATATTTATACAGCCACTACAGGGAAGGAAGGGATTTGGTTTTAGGTGGTGTCTTCATGCCCGCAGCATTCCAGTACAATCCATGAATGGTTTAATAGCCATTTGGTGCATGCCTTGCCTCCTGACATGCCGATGACCCATGTTCATGGTGCGAGCGGGTCGGCCAGGGAGGGAGGGAGAGGATTGAGTGTCCGGAGGACCACTTTCCTCTCCCGGGGAGGGTGGATTGGCAGTTCCGCCGAATGACTGCCCCCATGTGGAGGCCTGGGGTAGTGTGGGTCAGGGACGCCACTGGACGGAATGGTGTCTCACGCTGATGTCTGTGCCCCGGCGATGAGATGGGAGGAAAGTCAGAAAAAAAAAGATTGGGGATGCTGCAGGCACTATGCCGCACTGCGGAGTCGTGCTCTCGACCTCCAGCACTGCAGGCCAAACTGGATTTGTGTATGCAGGCGCCGCCTCCTCCTGGTCCCGCTGTGGGAAATCCATGGGGGATTTATCGAGAGAGAGCAATGTGGCTTACAAGAGGGCGGAGGAGAACTACCTCGATAAGCGAGCAAAGCCGCTTGATAGCAGGAGCCAGGGAGGTGTGCACAGACATCGTGTGCCCCAAACAAGGTGCAGAGACTGAGAATTGAGCACATGGAGGTTTGACTTGCTTGGGGTAACAACGCAGGTGGCGGTTATGGGTCTCCAGGGTCACACTGCTAGTCTGCCTCTAAGGGATGTGGAAATGTTCTTCACAGCACACATTTGCATCAGATTCTGTAGTACAGTATAAAGTGAAGTCCATCGGAATGCAGCCCAGTTCTGCAGCGGTTACTACAGGAAACACCGCATTTTCAGTGGGAGTTGATCCTTTTTGTTGTGCAGGAAACTGATACTGTTTTTATCCTAGTGAGCTCCATTTTACATGAAATAAGGCGTACAACATGTATAGTCAAAGATTTTGAGTGGCAGAAATACAGAAAATATTCCAAGCAATAACTTTGACATTTAGGACTGTGTACAGATCGGTGCATTAAAAACATTTAACTTCATCGGGAACGAGCCTGGGACGTCAGGGGTCAGCAGGAGAAGGAGGGGATTGAGTGTCCGAGGACAGCTCTCCTGGGAGGAAGGGGGGACACAAGCTCGCTGCCTGACTGGCCTCTGGCGGAAGCCGGAGGCATAACAGACAGGAGTGCACTAGGAGTTGGGAAGTGGCAGACATCGGCAGACAGGAGTGCACTAGGGGTTGGGAAGTGGCAGACGTCGGCGGATATGCCTTGACGTCAGGGGGGAGGCCACTCCCAAAGGAAAATCGGAAAATTCCCCACAGCACTCCTGCATAGATGGAGCACCAGGCCCTGATCCCCAACACCTAACTGCCCTGGTGGCGGTCCTGGCCTGAGACACAAGGATTTTCTGGGAAGTCACCGGGGTAAGCCAAGGCAGCATGGAGGACGGACCGCCACGGAGTCGGGTAGGAGGTGGGGACTAGAACAGCCATTGGTGTCTCCTGAAGAGAGGGGAGTGCCGTGGGAGGGAAGGAGTGTAAATAGAAAAAAAATAAAAATGTAACCAGTGCCCATGTACATGGTACCAGACCCTCTGGTCTTACTTTACAAACAGCATTGTTACATCCTTATCCATCCCCCTTTGGTTGGTTCCAATCTAGTAGAAGGAGAAAAAAGTAATGCTGCCTCTCTAGATCCTTGATGAGGCTGCACTAGAGTATTACCTACAGCACTGGAACCTTTTCTCATTTGAAAGGGACATGGGTTGTTTATAACCGGCCCAGAGGAAGGCAAAGCAAAATGAAACACAAGCAGCGGGGGAAGACCTATAAAGAAACAGTGGCTGACGTGAATGTATAATCCATGCAGGCCAAAAGGGAAAACGGGGATGTTGATTGAAACTTTAAATATTGGAAGGAAATAAGTGGATGGGAAGCGGGCAGTGTGGGGTGTCTGTGACAAAGGGACATAATTATACTGTAAATTGGTGGTGGGAGGTCAGGAGGGATGTGATGAAATAGTTTTTCACAGAGAGGGTGGAACAGTCTATCTGGAGAGGTGATTAAAGTGAGGACAGGTGCAAGTTTCAAGATGGCGTGGGATATTCGCTTGAGTATGGTGAACATGATGGAGGGGAGATGGGTCAAGGGGGAGGTCGCTTGACTAACTAAAGTGGTGCTACAAGTTGGGAGCACTGCATAGACTCTGTTGCTAGCCTGGAGACTGAGGTAGGGACCAGGCACTCTGAGTAGAGTCATTTTCTGAATGTAAAGTTCTTTGTTTCTGTAAGAAAAAGAAGTATAAATTATGTCTGCTACAATTTCTTTCCGAACATAAAACATTAGGCACCCCCAATGTATCCCCATGTCAGCATTAGGCACCCCATGTATCCCCGTGTCCTGTGGCTTTGTCGGGGGGGCAACGGCAGACTGCTGTCTTGCTTTCAGGGATACAGAATCATAGAAACTGATGGCAGAAAAGGACCCTTCAGCCCATCAACTCTGCCCCACCCTTAGTCCACCCCCCCCCCTTCCTTTTGGGGCTCCTCGCAGTAACCCCATGTGCTTGTCTACAGGCCCCCAGACCAGGGGGAGGACATACACATTACTGTTGGAAGATATACAAAACATGACGGCTAAAGGGGAGGTTCTGATAATGGGAGACTTCAACATGCCGGATACAGATTGGTCAATACCAGCAGGAACATCTGCCAGAACTAGACACATAGTGGATTCCCTGCAGGAGGGCCTCAAACAACTGGTACAGCAACCCACAAGAGACAGGGCTATCCTAGATCTAGTACTGACTAACAAGGAAGGGATCACAGATCTCCAGGTAGAAGGTCACCTGGGGGCCAGTGACCATCACATGGTATGGTTCAATTTGGCTACTACATCTAAATCATCCCATTCCAAGGCAAAAATATGGGACTTCAGAGGAGCTGACTTTGATAAGATGGCCAACAGAGTTAAGCTAGCCCTGGCAAAAAGAAACACAAGTGAGGGGGTACAGGCAAAGTGGGCAAGTATTAAGGATGCAATACTTGAAGCAACATCCCATTGTGTTAGACAGAAAAGGAAGTGCAAAAGAAGAAGGAAACCACTTTGGTTCTCAAATACAGTAGCAGAAAAGGTCGGAGCCAAAAGGCTGGTCTTCAGGAAATATAAGGGAACACAGCGGGATGAAGATAGGGAGGCATACCAAACTGCCCTAAGGGAAGCAGGGAAGGCAGTAAGGCAGGTAAAGTCCCAAACTGAGGAAACACTAGCACGAACAGTAAAGAAGGTGACAAGACTTTCTATAGATACATTAGTGAAAGGAGAAAGTCCAGAGGGGGTATTGCTAAGCTTAATGGAGAAAAGGGAGCATGTGAGGAGGAGGACCCTGTAAAGGCATCTATCCTAAATAGTTTTGCTCAGTATTTACTGAAGAGAAGGTAGGGCAGGGCCCACAGCTCAGCATCACGGACACAGGGGGGAGGGAGGTGAGCACTACTCCCTTCACAAAAGAAAGGGTCCTACAAGAGCTTGCTAAACTCAGGGTGGATAAGGCAATGGGACCTGATGGCATGCATCCCAGGGTACTTAAGGAGCTAAAGGTGGAACTAGCAGAGCCATTAGCAGAAATGTTTAGTGAGTCTCTGAGCACAGGAGAGGTCCCAGAAGACTGGAGAAGGGCTCATGTGATCCCGCTTCACAAGAGTGGTAGCAGGGAGGAGGCGGGGGAACTGTAGACCAGTCAGTCTTACCTCAGTAGTGGGCAAGATTATTGAGGCACTCCTTAAGGAAAGGATAGTGCAATACCTGGAATCCATAGGGGCACAGGATCCAAGACAGCATGGGTTTACAAAAGGAAGGTCCTGTCAAACTAATCTCACAGATTTCTTTGACTGGGTAACCAGAGTGGTGGACCAAGGGGGAGCAGTTGATGTCGCCTACCTTGACTTCAGCAAAGCTTTTAACACTGTTCCACATAGAAGATTGATAGATAAGCTGGGTAGGCTCGGGGTGGGTCAGAAGTTGGTCAACTGGGTGGCAAACTGGTTGACGGGCAGAAAACAGAGAGTGGTGGTAAATGGTATACAGTCAGAAGAGATGCAAGTCACAAGTGGGGTACCTCAGGGATCAGTTCTGGGGCCAGTCCTCTTCAACATCTTCATTAGTGACCTTGCAGATGGACTAGAGGTTAAGGCTTGTCTGTTTGCAGATGACACCAAGATCTGCAACAGAGTAGATGATCCAGATAGGGTGGGCAGAATGAGAAGAGATCTGGATAAACTAGCAAAATGGTCAGAAGAGTGGCAACTGGGATTTAATGCAAAGAAGTGCAAAATCATGCACATAGGGAAGAGAAACCCAGAAGCCACCTACAGGCTGGGAGGGGAGTTGTTAGCAGTCACAAAGGAAGAAAGAGACTTGGGCATCATCATCATCACTGATGACCTGAAATCATCCAAGCAGACCTCTAAAGCAGTAGGTAAGGCTAGCGGGGTGTTAGGGTGTATTAGTAGGGTATCACAAGTCGTAAGAGGGAGGTAATAATCCCTCTTTACAAGACACTGGTTAGGCCTCATCTGGAGTACTGCGTGCAGTATTGGAGGCCACACCTTCACAAGGACATTAACCAAATTGAGGCAGTCCAGAGAAGGGCAACCAAAATGGTGCAGGGACTGCATCAGAAGACATATGAGGACAGATTAACAGAGCTCAATATGTATACCCTTGAGCAAAGGAGGGAGAGAGATGATATGATCGAGGCATTCAAACACCTTAAGGGCATTAACAAGGTGAAAGAGTCTAACATGTTTAAATATAAGAAAAATAGCAGGACAAGAGGACACAGCATGAGATTGGGGGGGCCGATAAGGGGGAATGTGAGGAAATTCTTTTTCACAGAAAGGGTGGTGGATGCATGGAATGGCTTACCACAGGCCAGTTGCATTTGCCCCGAGAGGGCTAGCTTGGGACCAGGTGGCTATAGTCGATGGGTCCTGGCTCTCACCGCGGCCCAACGTCGCCTCCTCTAGCCGCCTCCCGACCCAAGATTACCGGTAAGGACACTCCTAGGCTGGGGAAGCTGAGATTCGCAGCGATTGGCCGACTGAGCTCTGTGCTGCGCACTGATTTGCCATGGCTCCAGACATTGTTTTGATTGGTCTGGCTGACTTTGGTGTAGCTGGGCTAGGAGCCCATTGACTTGCAGTGCTAAGTGCCGAAATTTCGCCCACCCCAACCTTTATTAAATAGTCTGCTTGTCACGCCCTTGCTCCTAAATACCCACCCACTGTCCAACATCCTATCTTGAACCACTAGGTAAACCACTCCTTCTCCCAAGTTCTCTCTGCTGCTGCTTCCCCTCAGAGGATTTTGCTAGCTACACCCCACTGTCTTTCCTCTTTTTTTTTTTTTTATTTTTTTTTTTTAGCTCTCTAGACTTCCTTTTCCTTCCTCCTCCTTCCCTCCCCTCCTAGCTACTATGCCTCCCTGTAAACATTTTCTTCTCTCTCTTCTAGCCCTCTCCTTGCTTCCAGCCTTAACCCACCTACCCACCTCTTCCTATCCCTCACTACCCTCTACTCTGGTCCTCCTGGCTAATTACCCAACATCAGGCACGATTGCAGTCTCCTCCCATAAGCAAAAATGGTGCCATCCAGCTATGGACTGTTTAAATATGAACAAGTACGAAGATTGCATGGGGGCAACCTGGCACCTATTCCTGGATGATGCGTTACACTGGGATCCTAGGCGCCTGTACTGGTCCAAAACACGAACCCGAGGATGATCGCCACCTACTGTGAAATACGACAATGGACTCTCAAACTCCTACTCCTCCTCCTCTTAATATCTGGAAGTGTTCACCCTAATCCTGGCCCAATTTCCTACAGTACAACAAAGCCTGCCAAAACGGAGAGGGGACTCACCTTTGTCACCTTAAATATTTGTAGTCTCCTACCAAAACTAGCCTCCCTACAAACCTTTGTCAGTCAGCATAACCCCGATATCCTAGCCATTGTTGAAACTTGGCTGACACCTAGCACCCCTGACCATGCTATATCTCTTCAAGGCTACAAGATTCTCAGGCTGGATAGGACGTCAAAAAGGGGTGGTGGCTGTGCCATCTACATAAAGGAATATCTCAACTGCCTCTCCATTACGTATACCACCACTAACTCTGTTTTACAACTCCTTCCTATCAAACTTCTCCTTGGTGCCCATAACAAAGTCCTCACGGTTGCGGCTATCTACATCCCACCTAAAGATCCTGGGCCCGGCCTCCAGTCTGTACTAGATTTTGTCAGATCTCAACCTCCTGATGCCGAGCTCCTCCTCCTTGGTGACTTCAATATCAACTGGCTTGCATCAGACATAGGGTCGACTAAGGATGCAATCCTAGCAGCAAACTTAACTCAGCTGGTCAATTCCCCACTAGGAAAAACTATAAATCTGGTAATAGTACACTAAGATTGGATCCTCACAACCACCCAGCCTGGATAAATAATATTGCTGTTCTCCCGGATTAAACTAGCGACCACTCTCTATAATATGTACCTGGTCAAACAAGTTTAGAAAACCACCCCTAGAACCATCACTAGCAGAGTACTACCGTTTGAAACCTTACTCCACTCAAGGAAATCTTAGACAGAAAGACTGGTCTCCCATTTACATTAGGCGTCGATGAAGCTCTTAACACTTTATCTACACCTTCAGTGCTGCCTGTGACTCATACGCATCTGTAAAAAGCGCAAAGTGAAAGCACTCTCAACTCCATGGCTCACTGCTAAGCTAATGTTTTCACACAAAGGAAGGATCACCTCTGGGCTATTGCAAGAGACTCTGGCTCTCCGACTGACATCCTAAAATATAAACAGGCCGAAACTACTGTACTAAAGAGACTCGTCGGTGAAGGCGACTACTTCAAAACTGCTCTTTCCAACACTTGGGGTGAAGGAAATCTTTCTGGGACAATCTAGAAATATCACGGGTAAGCAGTCCAAATCTCTCTACTACACTGAATGTGCTTGACTACCACCCTTGACCCCTTGGTCATAGCAAACACCTATAAATGAGACCTTCACCGACCTCAGCGGTGTCCTTGCATCTGATTTCTTCGCTTCTGCAGACCCCCTATCTCTCTATCCCCTCTGCCTCCAAACACTCCCCCTTCCATCTTAAAATAGTTAAAGCACACAAAGTTTATAAATACGTAAAGAAGACTATATCTAATTCAAGGGCAAGCAGTGACTCTCTTGACCTTAAAATACTATCCCTTACCCTGGATGTAGTTCTACTCCCCCTCACCAGAATATTCAATCTCTCTCTCTCTCTCTCTCTGTTCTAGCAAATTCCCTAGTATATGGAAGGCTGCTATAATCACCCCAGTGCACAAAAGTGGGGATAAGTCTCTGCCTGGTAACTATAGACCGATTTCAATACTCCCTTCCTTATCAAAGGCTCTTGAACATATGGTAGCTGACCAGCTTACAGACTACCTGCAGAAATACAGCATTCTTTGTGACCAGCAACATGGTTTCAGACAAAGGCGTAGCACCACCACTGCCCTGCTCGAATTCTCAGGAGTAATCCACAAGGCCTTGGACAAAGGACTCCTCACTGGAGCTGTGTTTATTGATCTAACGAAGGCATTTGGCACTATTCACCATGGCCTGCTGATCAGTCAACTACAGACACTTGGGCTCTGGTGCCTGGATAAAAAGCTACCTTGCCCAACGCACCCAGGTTGTAAAAATATCTGGAATCCTCTCAGACCCTAAGCCTGTCCTCTCAGGAGTTCCACAGGGATCCATCCTAGGCCTGCTACTTTTCAGCCTCTTTCTAAACTCCCTTCCTAAATCCTGCCCGGAACAAATCATCCTCTATGCTGATGATGCTGAGTTCTATCCTCACACAAAGACCCTAACCTCTTACGCCACAGCCTACAGCACGCGTTTGCCAGTGTTGAGGTGGTTCGTTGGACACAAGCTAGTCCTAAACCACAAAAAAACAAATCTATGCTCGGGCTAGTCCGGCAGAACAAGAAAAGACAAGCTCCACTTACTATCAATACTTCCCTGGGAATCACCCTTGAACAAGTGGCTATCTTTAAATATCTTGGAATCACATTTGATCAAGGCCTTGTCTTTGCATCACATATTGATGGTATTTCCAAAACTATTAATCAGCGGCTCGGGATACTCTACCGTAACAGACAACTTTTCACCCATCCAGCGCTGAAGCTAGCTATTCAATCCTCAATCATCTCAGTTATCAACTACGGCTTAATTTATGTGTCCGCCCCTCCAAGCGCACAGAAACGGGTCACAACCTCCCTAAACAAGGCATGTCGGCTGCTTACAGGTGCTCATCGACTTACTCATACCTGTGAACTCTATGCTGATACTGGGTGGTTACAACTATCAAACCGTTTAAAGTTCTTCACCTGCCTAATGGCCAAGAAATCCATCATGGGCCTCACCCCACCCTGCATTCAAGACCTGCTATGCCAGAACTCAAGTGTACGATCCACCAGAAGATCAGAAACCCAGCTTCTACAGGTCCCCCACTGTCGGACCACACATGGTCAACAATCATTTGCCTATCGTGCCCACAACTGGCTAAATAACTCTCAGCGCCTCTATTACCTCCTCTAACTCATTAGGTGCTTTTAAATCCAGACTATTCTCTCACCTAGCCACTTCAAACTCCTGTGACTGCCTTGTTTAATCTCTTATTCTATTCTCACTCCTCCTCCTCCCTTGCCCTCTTACTTGACAAAGGCCTACTAGTGGATCCTCATGTCCTACAATTGGTCTGCTCCTTCCTCCTACCCCCCCTTTCCTCTTTTTCTTACCTACACTGCCTAACTTACCTCCCTTACCTATCTTCCCTTCTCACTTGTTTTCTATATAGAGAAAGTGTTTAAGTGATTTATCTGCTGTTCATAAATGTCATTAGATTTA
The DNA here is from genome assembly GCA_016271365.2 of Neoceratodus forsteri. NCBI lineage: Eukaryota > Metazoa > Chordata > Ceratodontiformes > Ceratodontidae > Neoceratodus > Neoceratodus forsteri. The sequence continues at coordinate 94,817,085 of CM028129.1, read as the reverse complement.
GCAATTTGTGCAACCCTGTACCCCTATTTGTAACTGATTTTGACGCTGAACCTTTGTAAAAGAGCCTTGGCTCAAAGGTATTAATTCCTAGATTTACAATAAACAAGAAGTGGTGGCTACAAATACAGTGCAGGGCTTCAAACAGGCATGGGATAGGCATAAGGGAGCAATACAAATGACTATGACTAGATAGGCCACTGACAGAGCAAAGGCCGATGGCACATTTATAAGGTAGAAAAAGAAATGGGCAGACTGGATGGGCCTTGCGGTCCTTATCTGCCGTCAACTTCTATGTTTATGCCATGCTGTCTTGAAGCCTGAGACAGTTTCAGCCCCTACCACCTCTGGCAGCCTGTTCCAGGATTCTGCCACCCTCTCAGTGAAGAACTGCCTCTCATGTTACTCCTAAAGCCCCGTGGTCTGAGACTGTGCCCTCACGTTATGGAGCCTGCCTTCCGATGAAATAACCGCGCCACCTCCACTCTATGGATTCCCTTGATGTACTTAAAGGTCTCTATTATTTCTCCCCTCTCCCTTCTAGTCTCTAATGTGTAGAGTCCCAGCTCCTTGCATCTCTGTTCATACGGCTTGTCCTCCATCCCCAGCACCATCTTGATTTGTCTTCTCTGAACCTTTTCCACCAACTCCATGTCCTTCCGGAGGTAGGGCATCCAGAACTGGACACCGTACTTGAGGTGTGGCCTCACCAGGGCTCGGTACAGGGGCGTCAGGACCTCCTTTCTCCTGCTTTTTATTCCCCTACCTATACTAGCCAGCATTCCATGCACCTTGCCAACAGCCCTGGTGCACTGCTTCCCAACCCTTAAATCGCTGGTGACTAATATCGCCAGATCCTTTCCTGATTTCCCCCAAATCGTGTGTTCTAGCTGCGGGTTTCTGCTGCCCATGTGCATCACTGCACACTTCTTGGTGTTGAAATTCAGCTACCAGGCGTCCACCAACCGCTCCAGACTCCTCGGGTCCTGCTTCATATCTTCTGTGGCCCCTACTGTGTCCTTCCTATTGCAGATTTTCAAATCATCTGCAAATAGGGCCACGCGCCCTCTGAGGTTGTCTGTTATGTCGATATTGAAGAAGAGCGGCCCCAGCACTGCCCTTGGGGAATCCCACTCGTCACTACCCTTGTCCCTGAGTTCACCCCATTTGCCGCCACCCTCTGGGTCCTGTCCAGTTGCCAGCTTTCCACCCATCTGGTTATTTTATCTCCCACCTCTAAGCTTTCCAGTTTATAGACCAACCTTCTATGGGGCACAGTGTCACAGGCTTTGCTGAAGTCCAGGTAGACCACGTCCACCGCTCCCCCTTGGTCCAGCACCTGTGTCACCCAGTTGAATTCTATTAGATTGGTCTGGCACGACCTCCCCTTAGTAAACCCATGCTGTTTATCGCCCACTTGCCTCCAGGTAGTCCGTCACCCTTTCCCTTATGAGTGCCTCCATGACCTTGACTACCACCGCAGTGAGGCTGACTGGGTGTAGTTCTCCTTAGCTCCCTACCCCCACCCCCACCCCAAATGTATTGGAGCCACAACTGCTCTTCTCCAGTCCTCCGGCACCATACCAAAGTAAAGGGACAGGTTGAACAGCTTAGCTAGAGGAGCAGCCAACTCCTGTTTTATTCCCAGATCACCCTCTGGTGCAGCCCATCTGGCCCCATAGCCTTGTCCACTTTTAGCCAGCATAGTTCCTCCCTGACTCTCTCCTCGCTAAATGGTCTCGCGTCCATCCCAGTGTTCCCCGCCCTCCCCCTCCTACGTAAACAGGGAGCCAAAATACTTTAGTTCTTCTTTCTCCCAGTCTCCTTCTATAAAGAGCCCATGCTCCCCCATCAGCCTTGAGATCCCTTGACCAGCCTTTCTCCTGTTGCCCACATACCTAAAAAAAATGTTTTATTCCCTCCCTTTACCTGTGATGCTATCCTCTCCTCTGTGGTTGCCTTTGCCCTCCTGATTCCCTTCTTTGATAGCGTCCTCATTTTCCTGTAGGCCTCCTTGTCGTCTTCCTTCTGTATTTCTTGAACGCCCTCCTCCTGCTCCCAACCACCTTTGCTACATTCCGGCTGTACCAAAGGGGCCTCCTGCTCCTTGTCATTTTGCTTACCGCCCTAACACAGTTGACGATGGCCTCCTTCACCCTGTCTCTGATAGCTCTCCATAGCCCTTCCACTTTGTTAATCTCTCCCGTGGCCTCCAGTGCCTCTCACCATCTGCCTCATCCTACCAAAGTCTGGTGGGCTGGCATTATAGCCTAGAGGTTAGAGTAACGAGCTATTAACAAGCTTGGTACATCCAGCAAACCAGCCCTGGGTTTGATTCTCACAACCTCCACTTGCATGCTGTGTGACTCTGAGCAAGTCACTTAACTGCCCAGTGCTCCCAGGTCGCCCCTGAAAACAGGCACTTGTGCCTAGTGGGCCTAACCCGGTTACCAAAGACTATAAAAAAACAAAACAAAAAAAGTCTGCATGCCTGAAATCCAGCACAGTTGTGCTGGTGCGACATCTGTCCCTACCTGCCCTAACCCTGAAACTGATGATCCTGTGATCACTGTTTCCTAGTTTTTCTCCCACTTCCACCCCATTCGTCAGGATTACATCTAGCAGATTTCACCCCCAGTCGGGTTTTTGACCAGCTGCAGGAGGAACATCCCCTGCATTGCCTTCAGGATCCCCCCCTGCTCCTGGCCGACACCGCATCTGTGATGGCCCAGTCTATGTCCTGGAGGTTTAGGTCCCCCCACCAGTAGTGTTTCCCCTTTGCGAGCCACCCTTGCAATGTCCTCCAACATCACCCCATCCTGAACATTCCCCTGGTCCGGAGGCCTGTACATAACCCCAAATCTGGCACCCCTGCTCATTATGGGCACGTAGATGTCCTCTGTCCCGACACAACAGGAATTTCACAGGTTTTGCGGCATTGCCATCTCTGAGGGGCTATTTTGCAACCAATCAATCATATTACATAAAAAGATATATAACCCTGAATTGAGTGAGATGTGAGCATTCTGCATGCTAACGTTCAAGCAATCTGATACTTCTGATGCTGTGCACTTTTGACTATTTATTACTCCCACCTTTCACTAGAGAACAGATTGCGCTACTGCATCATATCCCAGGAGGGGGAACCTACTGAGCGGGGGTGCCAGACTTCGTATCCTTGAAAGTAACAAGCAGAGTGGTAAAATCTGAGTGGGAGGCCATGTGTGCAAATGCTAGAAGTCTAGGAAATAAGATTCAGGACCTAGAGGCCATAATGGCAGAGGCTGACCTGTGAACTGTGGCCATTACTGAGTCATGGTGCACTGAAAACCATGACCGGGACATGACCCTACCAGGCTATCCTCTGTTTAGGAGGGACGGGGTGGGAGGGAAAATAGTGGGTGTGGTACTTTGTGTGAGGGAGGGCATTAAAGTGATGGAGATAACAGGGATACTGGGGGGGGGCAGAGGTACTGTGGGTCACCCTACAGACAGGGAATGGCGCCTCTGTTTGCACTGGTGTGATTGACAGACCTCCAGCACAGGGAGAGGAGTTAAAGTACTGGTGGAAGCTATTAGCAAGATGGCAGGGGGGGTGCTGCGATGTAGATTGGGACCTCCCAGCTGCGGCTTCAGCAAGAAGCAGGGACATCCTAGAATCCCTGCAGGGGACGTTCCTCAGACAACTAGTCTGTGAACCCACTCATGATGGGGGTAATACTGGACCTGGCACTCACTAACAGGGACAGTATTGCAGATGTCACAGTGGCAGGAGGCTGCCTGGGGAACAGCGATCACCATACAGTGTGGTTCAGTATAAGGACGGCTGTGGAACTGAACCACACAAGGGCGAGGGTTCTGGACTTCAGGAGGCATATTTTAAGATGATGGGTGAATGCTTCAGGGATGACCTGTCAGGAGGAAAGGCCTAGGTGGAGTGGAAGAATAGTGGGTGAAGCTAAATGGGACCACAGAAAAGGCATCAAACCACTGCATCAAGCAAATCAGCAAAAACAAATGGAAAGAGACCGTTGTGGATCTTGAAAGAGACGGTGGAAAAGGTAAAAGCTAAAAGGGTGGCATTCAAAGGTTATAAAGAGATGCAAAGGAAGGAGGATAGGGATGTGTCGGGGGGGGGGTGCGGTGAAGGGAAGCAGGGAGAGCAGGAAGGTGCAAACTGAAGAGAGAATAGCTCAGGTGGTGATGAAGGAGGACAAGACATTTTTTAGATATGTAAGTTAAAGAAGGAAGACCAGGAGTGGGATTGTAAGATTAAAGGGGAGGGCTGTGCAGAAGGCGACCAGGAAAAGGCAGACATCCTGAACAAATACTTATGTTCAGTGTTCGGGGGGGGGGCAGCAAAAAAGTAACAAGTGCATTGGAGGGAGGTGGATACTAGTCTGTTTTCAGAGGAGTGTGTCCTGAAGGGACTTGTTAATCTGAAAGTGGACAAAGCAAGGGGGCCAGATGGGGTATATCCAAGGGTATTGAAAGCACTCAGGAAGGTGCAAGTATTGGCTACACCTCTGGCAGTCATGTTTAATACTCATTAGAAACAAGAATGGTTCCAGAGGACTGGAGGAGGGCAGATGTTGTTTCACTTCACAAAAGTGCTGGCAGGGAAGAGGCTGGCAATTATAGTCCAATCAGCCTGACTTCAGCAGCGGGAAAGTTAATGGCGACACCGCTGAAAGAAGGGATTATGGAATATCTTGAATCCTGTGGGTTACAAGACCGAGGCAGCAAAGGGTTCACTGGGGGGCATGTCAAACAAATCTGATAGATTTCTTTGGCTGGGGGTACACGTCAAACAAATCTGATAGATTTTTTTTGGCTGGGGGGGTCAAGAAATTATATCAGGGTGGAGCAGTAGACATGGCCTGCTTAGATTTCAGTAAGGCATTCAACCCTGTTTCACTTGGGAGACTAATAAGCAAATTGGGTAGCTTAGGAGTGCAAGGTTTTAAACAAGCTGCAAAAATTGATTAGCACTTTCTGCTAATCAATTGTGAAGATGCATAGCACTTGCATCAATTTGATTGGCAAAGTAAAAGTACTAATACTGTGTATACACACAATATTTTTTTATCCTGAATAAAATTCTCATTAAAATAAGCTCCATCTTTGTGTGATTTGTTTCAGTAGAATACACAGACACAAACCTAATTGGCAGTATAGCCTAGGGATAGAGTAATGAGCTTGGTACATTCAGCAGACCTGGGTTTGATTCCCATAACCTCCACTTGCATACTGTGCGACTATGGGCAAGTCACTTAACCTCCTCAGTGCTGAAAACAGGCACTTGTATCTCTCTCTCTCACACACACACACACACACACACACACTGACAGCCCGCATCTGTGGCAGCACACACACTCACTCAACCTGTCTACCACCACCCTCACCACTCGTCCCCTACCCTCTCAACCTTTTGTCACTGAAATGAGGGGCATGGACATTCAATATGAGGACACTGACCATCAGAATGAGGGATCCTGTGACATGGACAGCCAGTTCTGAATGCTTGTATCATTTTATAAATAAATGTATGCAGCTGTCCCCAGGTTTCAGCTGAAAGATGAAAAGCCAGGAGAAAATGCTAAAACAGCATGTGAGATCACACACACAGGTTTTTAGATACAAGATGTTATATGGCAGGCCTGAAGCTATTGACAGAGTAGAACAGACCTTAATCAGAGATATCCTGTTGATCTAGCTTAATTAGCTGGCAGGAAAGGAAATATCCCTTTTTATGACGTTTCCAGAAGAAGAAAAACAGGTTGTGATGTATCAGTGCGAAAATCATAAAGATGCTTTCATATCCTGGAAGGGGGAAACTTATTATGAGATCAACGAAGTGTCATTTGAAGGACATGAATTATGCTGAAGTTGCAGAATGTAATACTTTGAAAAGACATCCTGTTTTTGTATAAAATATATATTTTTTATGTATATTCTGACAGAGGAGGAGCTAGATGACCTCACGCAAAAGGGGTTGGCAAATACAGTTTGCTTAAGGATTATTCTGTTTTACTTCAAACACACATTTTTACTTAGACTCTGACAACAACATGGCCCAGACCGAGGAAACACTAGCACGAACAGTAAAAGAAGGGGACAAGGCTTTCTATAGATACATTAGTGAAAGGAGAAAGTCCAGAGGGGGTATTGCTAAAATCAAAAGGGATAAGGGGAAGGGTGGAGGAGGACCAAGGAAACGCATCTATCCAAAATGGATACTTCTGCTCAATATTTACTGAGGAGAAGATAGGGCAGGGCCCACAGCTCAGCATCATGGACACAGGGGAGGGAGGTGTGGACACGTTTCTTCACAAAAGAAAGGGTCCTACAAGAGCTTGCTAAACTTGGGGTGGACAAAGCAATGGGACCTGATGGTATACATCCAAGGGTATCAAAGGAGCTATGGGTGGAACTAGCAGAACCATTAGCAGAACTGTTTAGTGGGTCTCTGAGCACAAGAGAGGTCCCCGAAGACTGGAGAAGGGCTCATGTGATCCCACTCCCCAATAGTGGCAGCAGGGAACTACAGACCAGGCAGTCTTGCCTCAGTAGTGGGCAAGATTATGGAGGCATTCCTTAAGGAAAGGATAGTGCAACACCTGGAATCCATAGGAGCACAGGATCCAAGACAGCATGGGTTTACAACAGGAAGGTCCTGTCAAACTAATCTCATAGATTTATTTGACTGGGTAACCAGAATGGTGGACCAAGGGAGTGCACTTGATGTCGCCTACCTTGACTTCAGCAAAGGTTTCGATACTGTTCCACATAGAAGATTGCTTAATAAGCTGGGTAAGCTTGGGGTGGGTGAGAGGTTGGTCACCTGAGTGGCGAGCAGAAAACAGAGTGGTGGTAAATGTTATACTGTCAGAAGAGATGTAAGTTACAAGTGGGGTACCTCAGGTGCCAGTCCTCTTCAATATCTTCATCAGTGACATTGCAAATGGACTGGAGGGTAAGATTTGCCTGTTTGCAGATGACACCAAGATCTGCAACAGAGTAGATGATCCACATGGGGTGGGCAGAATGAGAAGAGATCTAGAAAAACTGGCAAAATGGTCGGAAGAGTGATAGCTGGGGTTTAACGCAAAAAAGTGCAAGATCATGCACATAGGGAAGAGAAACTCTGAAGCTACTTTTAGGTTGGGAGGGGAGTTGCTGGCAATCACAAGGGAAGAAAGAGACTTGGGCATCATCATCACCGATAACCTGAAATCATCCAAGCAGACGGTAATGCTAGAGGGATGTTGGGGTGTATTAGTAGGGATATCACAAGTCGGAAGAGGGAGGTGATAATCCCTCTTTACAAGACATTGGTTAGGCCCCATCTGAAGTACTGCGTGCAGTACTGAGGCTACACCTGCACAGGACATTAACAAAATGGAGCAGTCAGAGGAGGCAGCAAATGGTGCAGGACTGCACCAGAAAATATATGAGGACAGATTAACGGAGCTCAATATCTGTACTCTAGAGTAAAGGAGGGAGAGAGGCGATATGATCGAAATATTCAAACATATTAAGGGCATTAACAAGGTGAAAGTCGTAACATGTTTCAATAGAAGAAAAATAGCAGGACAAGAGGACACAGCAGAAGATTAGAGGAAGGCCCATTAAGGGGTAATGTGATGAAGTTTTTTCACAGAAATGGTGGTGGATGCATGGAATGACCTACCTCAGGAAGTGGTGGATATGAATATAGTGCAGGGCTTCAAACAGGCATGAGGAGCCGGCTCAGTGGCGTTGAAGGTTGAGGTGCTGGATGCCACACCTCACACCACGCCGGCGACCCATGTTCGGGCACGGGCCACCGGGGGTCGGTAGGGATGGGGAAGGATTGAGCATTCGAAGGACTGCTCTCCGGGGAAGGGGGGAAGCACATCACCGGCGTCATGTCGCCCCCTGGCAGAAGCTGGGGTGCACGGCGCCGGGCAAGAGCATGGCGGGAGCAGAGTGCTGACACTTCGAGGGGAGCGTGCACGGATGCGTGCAGGCTCCCCCTCGGCTTGAGTCATTGCACGCACCCGGTTCCACAGGGGAACATCCAGAAAATGCAGATGAGCCTCCGCCTCTATGACGCCCTCCCCGGGCTTCAATTAGTCTGTCACCTTTTTCCCCAACCAGTTACTGGTACCGCGGGCTGGATAGGGGACCAGTTCCGAAGCCCCGCCTCCGGGGGTGACCAGGGGGATCACGGCAGAGACAGAAGGTGGAAGTCCAGGGGCTGTGACCGTAGCAGAGATCTGGTGGAGAGCCCTGACAACACACACAAAAAAAATCAGGCATGGGATAGGCATAAGTGAGCAATACAGATGAATATGAGTAGATAAGCCATTGACAGAGTACAAGCCTATGGCACATTCATAAGGTAGAAAAAATGGGCAGATTGGATGGGCAATGCGGTCCTTATCTGCCATTGACTTCTATGTTTCTATGTAAGTCCTTATTTAGAGTACTGTGTCCAGTTCTGGAGACCATGGACTCGAGTTTGAAAGGCTGACACAGAGCTTGTGTCAGTCATTTTTTTGGTGCAGCAATGCCAAACTTCTTTGTCACAGCTGCACCCGATTTTGTATTTTTGGGTGCAGTTGTGACAGTTCCCTCAGTTTATGGCAGCTTGCACCAAAGGTTTGGTGCAAACCTTGTTTATAAAAAAAAAAAAAGGCACAAGTTACACCAGGGAAAAGCTGGTCTAACGTTTGCAGCGTATGGTGCTTGGGATTGCAAATCCTGATTGCCGCAAGCCCTGTGCGTCAAACAGCACACCAGGGGCTTACGGCATTCGTGGGACTTTGAAAATCAAGCCCCCCATCTCTGAAAGGACGCAGGCGAGAGTGGAGGCAGTCCAGAGGAGGGTAGCTAAAATGGCGACAAGTTGGCATCAGAAGCCCTATGAGGAGAGGCTAAGTACCTCTGTATGTGCACCATGGAAGAGAAGAGGGGCGGTGTACCTCACAGGGATAAATAAGGTACAGGAAGGAAGGGTTTTTCAGAAAAAAAAGGTGCTGAAGAACACGGAGACATGCTGTGAAGCTGGAGGGGGGCAGATTCAGGAGAGATGTGAGGAAGAAGTATTTCACACAGTGGTAGATTCCTGTAACAGCCTTCCAGCAGAGGTGATGGGGATGAAAACTGGTGGGGTTCACAAATGCATGCGATAATCACAAAGTAGTCATGGTGGGAGGGAGAAAGAACTGTAGATAAAGTACAGCCTGTGGTGGTAATGTAGGTAGGGGAGAATGGGCAGATTGGGTGGGCCAAGCGGTCCTTATTTGCTGTCAGATTCTGTGTTTATATGAAAGTTGAGTATACTGGGATAACCTAGGAAAATAAAGTCTTAGTCTGTAAACAGAGAGTAAATGTCAGTCTGTACAAAGTATGTCCCCTTTATCCGATGAGGAATGATCCTTTCCTCCTCCCACTTCTCCCATTGAAACAGCAACACAAAGTTCCCAGCATCAGTCTCAAGAAAAATGCGTGTGATATTACTGTCAGCTGCAAAAAGTCTGTAATGTCTGGGCCAGAAACCATAAAATACATGCCCATGTCAAAGGGTTTTCTTTTGACCTGGTCGAAAGCTTTGTGTGTCATGCCTGCCATGTAGTCGGGGAAGACAAGTATTACTGCCCTCCCATCTCCAGTGTGCCCTAGTCTGTCAGTTTGCAGACATGATCTTGTGTAGCTGACCTAGTCACCAGTAAGCATGCTGATGGGCTTTCTCCCCCAGTACATACCTTGTGGGGGTTATTCAGGACAACTTGATGATTGGTCAGGGTTTGATGTGTATAAAAACTAGTGTAGGAGGCAGTATACCAGAAACTTCTGGGCATAAATTTGGATGGAAGAATTGTGAATTGGATTAGAAATTGGTTAAAGGACAAGAAACACATGGTGAGAATTTGTGGTAATAAATCTGGGTATGTGAGTATCAGTAGTGGGGTTCCTCAGCCCTGTGCTGTTCAATATATATGTAAATGATTTACATTGTGGTCCAAGTGAATATGTGAATAAATTTGCTGATATTAAAATTGGAGGAACTGTGCTAGCAGTGCAGAGATCATACACACACACTCGGAACAACCTACACATGGTGTATGAATGGTGTAAGTGGAACATGCAGCTGAATGCTGAAAAAATGTGTAGTTCTACATCTGGGTAGAAACAACCCCTGCAGTGAGTATCATCTTGGAACATCTAGATTAAAAGCAGTTAAAGAGCAGAGAGATTTAGGTATTATAATACAGCAAAACTTATTATTCGGGTCTAATAGTTCAGCATCATCATCAAAGGCATAGAAAATCGTCGGCTGTATAAAGAGGAACTTTGCTAGTAGACACAGGGATGTGTTGATGCCCTTGTATGAAAGCCTGGTCTACCCCATCTTGACTATTCCCAGTTTTGGTTGCCCCAGTTAAAGAAAGATAAAATTAAACTTGTGAAGATCCAAAGCAGGTTTACCAAATCAGTACAAGATTTGAAAAATTTTACTTTTTCAGATAGACTGCAAACGTTGGGGCTGTTTAGACAGGAGATGAACTAGGGAAGACTTTATCCTAGTATACAAGACAGTAATGGGCAAAAGTACCAAAGAAACCTAAATTTGGTATTCCTTCTAAATGCCTTGTATTCTGCCTATACAAAAGAATAGTATCTGAGATTAAACTGCAGACCTGTAGCAAGGATGAGTGATATTCCAGTCAGAATACCAGCGTGATGAAAATGGCTTATTCTGCCTTGAAAACTGGAATGCAAAATGGTCGAATACTGTTAATTTCTAGCTCTTCTGATATGCAAATCCTAAGCCCTATGCTTCAGGGATCCAGCATTTCAGAAAGGTGATTAGCGTCAGCTTCTTGGAACCTTCTACGAGCCTCAGTATTTATACATTAGGTGGCCCATGCAGCATTTCCCCTCTTTAGCTAGGCGCTCAGCCCTTACTCTTTTACTTATTTACAAGGATGCTGCCATCTCCTTGTCTGCTGTTGCATTAGAGCCTGTCACCTCATGTGCTAGGCCATCTGATTTTTTTTTTGTCTCCACTTGTATGCGTTCATCTTCTGGTCAGTTCGTTGGAGAGATTGCGTAGGCACAGTGATTTCCTGCTAAACTGTGTGCCAAACTGCAGTGGCGTGTTTGGGTCAGGAAGCTTTTCTACGTCGGTGCCATTGAAACCTACAGATGGAGAACTCGAGACCACAAACCTGTATAAAGGGATAGAGATTTATTTACTCGCTGCACATAAAGCAAGGTGTGTGTCCAAAATGTTGAGGTTTTCCCTCATGATCTTGCTGACATGTTTGCTGTTATGTGCTTTGAGTAAATCTCAATCACGTTTTGCAAGTTGCGGTGAGCTTCAGGTACTGTTTTGTTTTCTGTACTGCAGTGATTCCTGGGTAGCAGGAGTGCTGAAGGAACTGGTGGTTGTCCTGGCAAAGCCCCTGGCAGAGATCTTCAGCATCTCTCTGAGGACAGGGTGGGAGCCCCAGGACTGGAAGGTGGCACATATAGTGCCTATCCACAAGGGGGGGTGGCAGGAAACTACAGGCCTGTCAGCCTGACATCGGTGGTGGGCAAGATGATGGAGGGCATTGTCAAGGAGAGACTGGGGAGATCTGGAAAAGTTGGGGTGCCTGGACGATAGACAGCATGGATTCGTGTCAGACAACCAGGGCATGAAATTTGTAAAAAAAAAAAGTACATGCCCGCTGGGGCATGTAAGCAGCACAAGTACATGCCCAGGAAACTTTTTACATGCCACCCATTTTGCCACCTATGTTGTATATTCAGTGCTTTGTACTGTGCGTAACTACCTGACTGTATTAACAAAGTAAGACTCGCTGCTTAATAACAGGCAGCCAGGCAGGCTAGTAAAAAGTTGAATGGTTTGTCAGCTTATAAATAATAAACTGAATATATAAAAAAATTAAACTGTCTCTGTGTGATTTATTTCAGTGCCACCACCCGTGCATGACACACCACACAAGCACTGATTGTAACTTTGACAACTAGCTTGTTAAGAGGATAAATCAATATGCAGTGGTGTAGACTAGTAAATATAGCAGTCCCAAAGAAAGGGTTTTTATTTTTCCCTTCTGTCTAGCCCCACTCCCCTGGCTAGTGCCCTCAGATGGACCTCAATAGGTCTTAAGAAGAGAGGACATATACCATCCACTTGTCCACAACACACAAAGGTGATAAGACGAAGTTTAATTTATTTTTAAGAGAGATAATCCTTCAGTCCAGTCGCCAAATTCACCACACAAAGTGGCAGGCCGCAGGGCTTTGTAATTTTTATCCCCTCCTGTCTTGCCTAGCCACCACCCTGTGTGGTGCCCTCCTTCAGTCCTCAAGAGAACCCTCTCACTAGTCCTTAAGAGGGCAGGAGGACAATCAGACCTAACAGGTTCCACAACACATAAAAGTGACATCAGTTTTCATTTATATTTTAGGTAGTTCAAATTAAAAACTAAAGATCTTGTCTCTGAGAGTTTAATTAGATAGGATTTAAGGTAGTACTGAAAAACACAGGCACAGACAGTGCCTCTTTATGACTTCAAAGAGCTTTTTATGTTTCTAGGTTATGTAGTGCAAGAATTCCACAACAGAGTTGATTTTCAAAAGCAACAGGGTCACACACACTGACAGGATTAGATTCTAGGTAGCCTAGGCTACAGTGATTTCCTTTTATATAAAGCTTTTTAATGAGTTTTTTAGGTATCTAGGCCCCTTCTCCTATTCTTACTAAGAGCACCACAGTCAAGCAGACTCCCTCAGCTCCACCAAAGGTCTTAATTTAAATGTTTGACTGAGGCAGGACTTAGTTTAAAACTGTTACTCACAGTAGTAAAACAGCTTTTTTATTATTATACACACACTGAATGTAAGGACTGGAAGGAGGATTTATGTTTTTACTTTTGGTTTTCTTTACCTTCTCTGCAAATGCAATTAGACAGTAGGTACAACAGAAAGACTGCTGCAGCACACACACACACACATACACACATAGCCTATGGCATAGGCTGACTATGACCCCCTTGCAGTCTGCTGCTCTACTTGAAGGTTTTTTTAAATATTTAGTAAAACACAAGCAACTGCAGCAGCAGTTTCTGTCACAGGCTGCTAAGTTGCTCACTTACTGAACTTCTCTTCTAGCCTGGTCTTACTCTCCTCTCCCCCTATCACTAGCAGCAGGGCAGGCACTTATTTAATTTGAGCCCTGCTTGGCTGCTTAAATTTTATAAGAAGCTTAGCTGAGCTCCGTAGCTGATGTTACTTACAGTTCTTAAAACAACTTTTATTTTTCATTTCCTCCTGCTCCTGACAGAGTCCGTTCCTTCGTGCTCCCCTTGAACTCATCAGTCTCTCTCAGTCTGATTAAGTTTGCTGTATCGCTTGACTGAGTAGACTGACTTTTTAGAATAGCTCTTAAAAGAGCTTTTTTCTGTATAGTAGCTATAGGGGGTTGATCGCAGAAACGCGATCGCAAACAAAGCGTGCCACTCATGACTTTTCTCCCAACAGACAACGTTTGAGAGGCGCGCTTTACCATATCCCGTAAGACACTGTGTGAGGGGGGAGGGCAAACTCTGCAAAGACTGTCCCCGATTGGTGTGTTAGTCTCCTGCAGCCCGCCTCCACCAACGATCGTCCTGAGAAGCTGGCTGTGTGCCACTCAAGGAGAGGAGGACCATCACATTCCATTCTTCCAGAGTCAGCTGGTCTGTGGAAAGGCTTAACTTGTGACCAGCTGGCTCAATGCTCCTCCACCCGCCCAAGGAAAAAAAATTATACTTACGCGTTCAGCTCCTCCAGTAATCCCCTCAATGACGCTCGCTGACTGCTGGTGAGTGGAAAAAAAAGACAAGCAGCCACATGCCGGCACAAAACGGCTGCGCGCCACCCCCGCATCCACATAAAAACTAAGGGACTTTGTCCTATGCCTTAGGTGCCCCACAGGGCATGCACTGAACTCCAGTAGGTGTCCTGTGGCAAAAGTGCCTGCCCTGGGGCACCTAAGGTATAGGAATTTCGCACCCTGCAGACAACTCTTGTGGAGTTCTATGACTGGGTGACAAGTGCCTTGGACCTGGGTAGACCAGTGGACGTCCTCTTTCTTGACTTCAGCAAGGCGTTTGACTCTGTTCCCCATGGGGGCCGTTGGATAATCTGGGAGAAATGGGGGTGGGAACCAGATGATCAGATGGATAGGAAATTTGCTTCAGAACCGGACCCAGAGGGTTGTGGTTGGAGGGATGGTGTCATCCCCAAGGAGGGTCATTAGTGGAGTCCCTCAGGGATCGGTCCTTGGGCCCCTCCTGTTCAACGCCTACATCTCTGACATAAGGAAGGGTATCAAGAGTGAGATGAGTCTCTTTGCGGATGACTCAAAACTTGGGGCGGTGGTAGATGGGGAGGGTGGCCCTACAGGGGGACCTGGAGGCTCTGGAAAGGTGGTCTAGAAAGTGGTAGCTGAAGGTTCAATGCAGGAAAATGCAAGGTACTGCACCTGGGAACCAGAAACCCGGCCAAGTGGACACCGGGTGCTACAAGTCTGATGGCTGAGAGGGACCTGGGGTGGTGGTGGATGTCAGGATGAACAACTCAGAGACTTGTAGGAGGGCAGCTGCAAAGGCCAACAGGATGCTTGGATGCATCGCTAAAGGGCTTACCTTCAGAAGGAGGAAGTGATACTCCCACTGTATAACTGCTTGGTGAGGCCACACCTAGAGTACTGCGTGCAGTTTTGGAGCCACATTTAAAGAGGACATTGAACTCCTGGAGAGGGGTCCAGAGGAGGGCAATCAAAATGATTTGGGGCTTGGGGATAGGACCTATGAGGAGAGCTCGAACAGCTAAATATATACATGTTGGAGAGAGAGAAGGGACAGGGGGACATGATAGAGGTCTTCAGGTACATGAAGGGGTAAATAGGAGGAGCACTCAGGGTGCTCCGAGAAGAAGGGGCAACTAGAGGGCATGGGTGGGAAGCTGGAGGGAGATTCAGGGAGAAGGAGGTGCTACTTCACTGAGAGGGTGGTGGAGCTGTGTGCATCGCTGCCCAGGGGCTGGTGGAGGCAGAACGGTGGAGGGGTTCAAGAGGGGTGGGACAGGTACAGGGGAAGGGTTCTGAAGCAAAAACCAGTGCGGCGAGAATATCCAGGACTGGGAAGGCAGAAGCCAGAGAGGGAGAGGAGGGCAGCAAGGTCAGCTCCCAGGGTGGAGGCTGACTAAACAAGCAGACATGAAAGACCATTAGGCCTATTCTGCTGGCAGTTTAGCATGTTAGTATGTGGCTGTTTGATTCCTGGGTAGCAGCGGATAGTTTGTGTACGTGGCTGTTTGATTCCTGGGTAGCAGCGGATAGTTTGTGTACGTGGCTGTTTGATTCCTGGGTAGCAGCGGATAGTTTCAGTGTACGTGGCTGTTTGATTCCTAGGCTACTGCCAGGGATCATTGTGCTCATTATGTCAGAAAACTGTATGGCCACTGTGGTATCAGTCGTCTTATATTTTTCCGTCCAGGTTCATTAACTGGTCCCCACTCGTGTCTACCACCCCCACCATCAACCCTGCCTTATCCCATGGCTTCACACCTTCCCAGCAGTTGCCTGTAGTAGCTCTCCTGATGCTGGAGGATGGCAGGGATGGACCAGGTGTCTGTCATAAACTTTGGTCACTGTTGGACACCATGAGGCTACATGGGTGAGCTGGGTGCATGGTCTGGGAACGGAGGGCGACTGTCATGCTGCCACTGTTGGGTTTTGCTTGTTTTATTCCTAACCCAATTAGAGAAGCAACATCCACTCCTCATTATCACTTCCCTACCCTTGTTCCAGTCTGCACTGTCACCACGATTGTCTAGGTGGCAGTCGCATGACTGAGCAGAACCCCCCTCCCTCCTCTCCCAGCCTGAGCCCTGATGATGCAGGTTTGTTCCCAGACCCAGGTCACCCACGTGGCAGCATGTAAGGCACATAACACCTCAGCCCTCTGCACATTCTAACGTTTATAACCGCACCATTGTGGAAACTGAAACACTTAAGTGATAGTCTAAAATCAAGAGCTCCAGTTAACAAAAAAAAAGTGTAGCTGGGTAGGCTGCCAGCTCTGTCCCCACACAGTTTGCATTTTAAAGAGGATTTGGTCTGCCAAACCGGCAATGCAGTGGGATCAGTTGAGTCAGCACCCCCTGTGACATGGGGTCAGTTGTACTCGAAGTATAAAGACCCTGTGTTTTTTTTTTTTTTGTCCAAGTCCCAAGCAGGGTTTTCACAATTCTTAAGAGAACACAAACCGTGGACACTTGCCAGAGTAAAAACAAGTGCTAACCAGGAAACTTTAATACGCAAAATGCAGCATTTATTGGTATGCATAAATGTAAAAATAGAAGTGCTCTGAAATGTTAAATCTGCCCTCTTTATGGCTTCTTTCGGATGTTTGCTGTCTCAAAGTATGTATTTTGTATAGTGTCTTGGTTACCACTTGTTTTCACTCAAGTGGGTGCACAATTTTTGTGTGTTTGTTTGTTCGCTGTGGTTGTCCTGCAAGGCATTACTGCCCTCCTTTCGTGTTTTCCTTTTCACAGCTCTTAGCTTTTGCGCTCATTGTTTCCCTCTGACATGTTTACCCGTGAATGCTGGAAAACTGTGTGGGGGTTAGGGACGTCACAGTACTGTATTGCAGTATACTGCAGAATCAGAAGTTATAATACTTGGGCAATTTTTGATATTGTGGGAACTAGGTTTTAGGTGTTTACATTTTTTTCTGGGGTTGGGGGGACTGTTGCATGCGCACGCCTATACACCGGTTTGGGAATAGAGGTTTAGAATAAAAAATACTGTGTTCATAATAGCACACTAGTGTAGATAACTGGCATTGAACGTGACTGTTCTTGCACTGTGCAGTTCATACCTTGACATCCCTACCTTGGATGACTGGTGCCGTTTGGAAAGCTCATTTTCAGTAGATCCTCCACCACTTTCAACATTTTTTTTTTTTTTTTTAAACTCTGTATACATAATTTCTACTGAGAAGTATAGAGCTGGTTTGTTAGTAATCAAACATAGACCAAGTAATGGCAGAATCTGGAACCCTCCCTAGAAAATGAGTATTGGTTGGGGGAAACTCATTAATATGGGGCCATAAATAAGACTATTTCAAAACAAAACCGTACACTGAAGTAATATTCACACAGGCTCAGATTGACATGTTTATATTGTTTTTTCCTTTTAAGTAAGGAGCATGGAATGCAAAAAGCCAGTCCTACAAGTACTGACAGCAGTTCTCTCTCTCTCTCTCCCCCCCGAGAAGACAAAGGCTTGTGGAATTAATCCAGCAACAGAGGCATGATGCAGATTGCCTGTTTTTTTTTTTTTTTGACCATTCTTTTCTTGTAGTTCTAATTGGTTTATTTCTTTTTTCCTATGTATCTTCTTTCCTTATGTGTTTTGCTGATCCCACAGATCCTGCAACTTAGTTTACGTAGAAACAAATTTACATACAGAAAAAGATTTGTATTCCATCTGGTCTGTCTGCTTGGATCCCCACTAGTCTACTAGTGGCAAGTTCTATGCAGGGTCTACATTTGGCAATCAGCTCTGCTTGAAGCATGAGGCTCAAGACAAGGAAGGCCCTTTTGGGGGGACACTGCATGTGATTGTCTTTCTCCATTGATGTTGATAGCAGCCAAAGGGAATTGGTATTGTTAGTTTCACTGTGTCTCATTCTCGATAAGAGTTCCGCTGGGACAATTGTGATGTCATCAGCGGTTTCTAAATGAATTGTATGGAATTCTTTCCCAGTCCTGTTGTAGTCTGACAGTGCACTGCATTGTCTGTGATTGCTGTAGTGACAGTTTGCTATGGAGTCCATGAACTGTGTGTAATTAACTTTTTGTATATTTTTTTTCTCATAATGAGCCTCAGAACCCATTGTGCGGAGATTGCTCACAATGTGTCCTCCAAGAACCGCAAAACAATTGTGGAGCGAGCAGCTCAGCTAGCTATCAAAATCACCAATCCAAACGCCAGATTGCGCAGCGAGGAGAATGAATAGACTGGACCTTTTCCTGTGCGGCTGTGTTGTTTGTCTAAAATAAAACGTAAAAATAATCAGTGGTAGTCGTTTTCCATTCTTGCTGACTTGTGTTAGTTGAAGCTACTTAATGCTTTTATGCCTGGCCAACTATCAAGTCTCCTGGCATCTTGTTCTTCGTTACTGCCTGCAGTACCCACTGGCACTTCTTGCTGAGACTAATAAATGTACTACAGATCTGAATATTTGAAAACTGCGCTATACGGAGGGGAGTGGCTGATGGTGAAACCCCAGGGGTTTGCTACTGTCTGAGCTGCAGTTGTTTTACTGCCAAAAGAGTATTCTGAATCTTGAACTTGCAGACCTATTAGCACTGTAGGTGCCCCAGATGATCTGTTTTCATTTAGAGGAGCAGAATATAGGTTTGGCAGTAAGATCTCTTAAGATTCAGAGGGACGATTCTTACCCTAGTGCACCAACATTGTGACATAGCCTGTTCTTCAAGGTTTATGTTCCCATGTGACTGGGTATCTGCACTTGTAAGCCTTTTTTTTTTTTTTAGTGTTTCTTTAAAAGTGGTGAACGGGGCTGGGTTGGTAAGCAGCGGTGGGACATGCCGATAATGGGGAAGTAAAACAAGATATATGTGTGTGTGTAAACTGCTTATAATTGACTTCTTGGGGCTAGATATTCAAAGGAGTTGCACCGGCGCAGCTTCAGAAATGCACCCCGGGGCTATATTCAAAAGGGGGGATTGCACTACACAGTTCCCGATGCGCTGCCGTGCAAACATAATGTATGGGCGACCTACAGGGGGCGTGCCCCTGCATATGTGGCACATCCCAATATTCAGCCGGGAACGTGCTGCGCATCTGCTGTCACATCCCAGTGATGTACCACATACATGGGCACAAAGTTGAGCCTGTAAAAAAAGGCTCAGCTGGTAGCCACCCACAGGTGGGCCGCTCTAGTGCAGGGCACAACAGCAGCCGCCAGCCATGCAACACCCCACCCCCGAATACTGTGCACAATCTCTTATCGTATGCCCTGGTGGTCTAGTGGTGCCCCCCCTCCCCGCCCGCAACCCCGTTCACCGTAATAATGTAAGAAAAAAAATCCCAGGTGGTCCAGTGGTACCTCTTTCCCCGCCCGTAACCCTGATCGCTGTAATAATGTAAGAAATAAAATTCCGGACCAATGGGCTTGCAGCAGATGCTGTAAGCTGTCATTCAGCGGGCAGCCGCGGAGGTATGTGGGTGGGTTTGTTGCCTACCAATGACCGGGAGAGCTGGGTGGGCTGGGGGTACCACCAGGGATTTTATTTCTTATCATTACGGCGATCAGGTTACTGATGAAATGGGGTCCACTGGACCACCAGAGATTGTTAAAATTACTTTTGTATGGCAATTGGGGAGAGGGCGCCACTGGACCTCCACCGACAGCACCGCATGCTGTGCAGGAGCCAGGTGCATTTCGCTGGCCTGCCTTGCAGAAGTCATGCAAATGGGGCCATAATGACATGCAAAAGGCCCCATTTGCGCCTTGCATACATTATGGACCCATTTACATATTTGTGTCTGAATATCAGGAATTTGCGCACGGCACATCTCTGATGTGCTGATGCATTTCCCATTCCTGGTATTCAGACCTGTCTTGGGGATGCATCCCCCCAGACTGGGGGTTGTATTTGTGGGCACTTTTAAATATCTAGCCCTTGATGTACAGTAGTTTTGTCTGTTGTAAACGTCTGTATTTTCCAAATGTAGCGTAAAAGTAAAATTCCTGATTTGCATGCTCCTGCCCACATGCCTGCTGCCTTACGCCTTGACTGACTCACCCCCTCCTGTAAGCCTGTTTCAGTCACCAGTTTAAAAGATACTAAATTAACAGGCTAAATTAATTTACAGTAAATTATTAAAAATGAAAACTTCAAGTTCCAGCACAGCCTTTAGGCTTTTCATTTATGATCCCGAGTTCGGTCCTGTCTGCCTGAAAAAGCTTTGAGTGGATTCCCTAAAAACATGCATCATTCAGAATGCTACAATAATTGCAGTCAGCAGTATCTTGTTCTCACTGCCCTGTAAGCCTGTTTCACCCACCTGATTCACTGCTGAAGATACCTGCTCTCTCGCAGCTCTACTTTCTCCGGCACTAAACACATACAGAATTAGGTTAGCATGAGTTTAGAAAAAGAAAAGTAGTGCTTCAGATGGGGATGTACTGGAGACACCTGCTATCGCTGTTCTACCATACTTGTCCTGCAGAGCTGAAGTACATTATTGTTCAGCTGCAAACTGCCAAACTCAAGTCGGGCAGTGCTTTCTCACTGTCTGCCTGGAAGTGAGAGTCTGATACAGTGATTGCTGCCTCTTGCACCTCACCAACACCTTGGTGCTGGTAGTCTGGATCTGGCAGTAAGCTTGCACCTTGTTTGGTGCCTCTGACATTTGCTATAGGTGATGTGTATAGTCTGCTGTATCTGGAATATTTATAATGGGGAGTCTGTAGGACGAGTTAATGGCTAGTTAAAAAAAAAAAATGCTACAGTGGACTTGCTGAAAAGGGACTCTCATTTGCCATAAGCCTATGCTGAAAGATGGGTTTAAAAGCCTCCATTGAGGGGGGGCCTCCCTCGGGGCCCTTGACACAGAATTACAAAGGACTGGGGCCCACAACCTTTTAAGGCCTGGTCCCTTGATGTTTTAAACTTGGTCTTGGTAACAGGCGGCCCTTCTCAGCGGACTGGGCATGCCATGGATACAGGAGATCAGATAGGTAACCTATACTCAGACCGTGTAGGGCTGCCAGTACAGTTCACGCAGTGCTGAGGAGACATGACCTGACCTTAAAGGATGGTTAGCAATCTAATAGCTGCATTCTGCACCAGCTGTAGGCATTGCAGCACACCCCCACTGTCCCCAAGGTATAGAGCATTACAGTGGTAAAGCCTTGAGGTTACAAAAGCATGGACCAGTGTGGCCAGGTCACCCAAGTTGGGGTAAGAGATTTAATCTGGCTAATGTTCTTCAGATGGTAAAAGCCATTCTGGACTACTGCCAACACCTGAGCTTCAAATGTCATGCCCTCATCTAGAATGACTCCCAGATTTCTCACCTTTGCAGCAGCCACAGCTCAGAGGAGCCAAGTCAAAGCCCCATCTCCCTTTTGACAGCTGATATTCTCCCTTTGTGACCTGGCTCAGTCACTAGTACTTCAGTTATATCCAGATTGTCTCAGCCAGCTCGATGTCATCCAGTCTTGGATCTCGGCTGGGCATTCAATAAATTGACAGCGCCAGGCATCCCAGGTACAAAAGACAGAGCTGGTTATCATCTGCATCACAGTAAAACCATACTCCATACTTTCTAACAATCCTACACAGGGGAAACATGTACACTGCAAACAGCATAGTCAAAGGGACCAAACCTTAGGGCATCCAACAAGGCAGCGCCATTGGAAGTGAGGAAGACCTTAACACTGTGCACTCACCTCGGCTAGTGCGGTTGGTGTTATCCAGACACACAATGCAGAAGAACTGGCCCACAGACCAAGCTCAGTGCAACTTGGCTTTCATTACGTCTAGAGTGCAATTCAGTTGCAGAAATGTCTAAAAGTGGAATTCTCTGCAAAAGTACTTCAGCCCGTGGCTTGTCGAGTCCTCTTCAATGACTTCATCAGTGACATTACAAATGGGCTGGAGGGAAAGGTTTGCCTGTTTGCGGATGACACCAAGATCTGCAACGGGGTGGATATTCCAGAGGGGGTGGAAAAGATGAGACAAGACCTGGAACTGCTGGAGAGATGGTCGGGGCAAGGCAGCTAAGAGTTAATGCAAAATCATGTATGTGAGGAGCAGGAACCCTGGGGTGAGCTACAGGTTGGGGTGGGGCTGCTGATAGTAAGGAGGAGAGACTTTGTTGTAGTCACAGATGGCTTGAAGGCCGCTAGGTAGACGGCAAAGGTGGTGAGAAAGGCCAGTGGGATATTGGGATGTATTTGTGCCTCGGGCATTTTTTGAAATAGACAAGATGCGCCATGTCACAACTCTTTCGAATATATCCTTTTGTTGCTCCATCGCAACTCAGTTGCGCGGAGCTCACACTTGCACCATTGCCAGGTGCACTTCTGAATATCTAGCCGTTGGTGTACAGTAATTTTTGTCTGTTGTAAGTGTCTGTATTTTCCAAATGTAGCTTAAAAGTAAAATTCCTGATTTGCATGCTTCTGCCCACAAGCCTGCTGCCTTACGCCTTGACTCACTCCCTCCTGTAAGCCTGTTTCAGCCACCAGCTTAAAGACGCTAAATTAACAGAGAGGCCAAATAAAATTACAGTAGATGATTAAAATGAAAGTTCCAACACAGCCTTTAGGAGGAGGAGAGACTTGGTCATAGTCACTGATGGCTTGAAGGCCGCTAGGCAGACGGCAAAGGTGGTGAAAAAGGCCAGTGGGATGTTTGGATGTATTGAAAGGGGAGTGATAAGCCGAAGTAAGGAGGTAATAGTTCCACTGTACTAGGCCTTGGCGAGACCTCCCCTTGAATATGGTGTACAGTTTTGGAGACCACACCTTCAAAAGGATATTGACAAAATAAGACGGTGCAGAGGAGGGTGGCCAAAATGGTGAAGGGATTACATCACACGCATTATGAGGAGAGAGCGAGGGACCTCAATTTGTACACGCTGGAACAAAGGGAGAGCGGTGACATGATAAACATTTAAGTACCTCAAGGGTATGAACAAGGTGAAAGGGGACAGCATAGTCCAGATTAACAGTAGTGCCAGGACAAGACTATATGCTGTGAGACACGGGTGGCTGCATAAGGGAAAATTTCA
Organism: Neoceratodus forsteri; assembly: GCA_016271365.2. Taxonomy (NCBI): domain Eukaryota; kingdom Metazoa; phylum Chordata; order Ceratodontiformes; family Ceratodontidae; genus Neoceratodus; species Neoceratodus forsteri. The sequence continues at coordinate 94,794,203 of CM028129.1, read as the reverse complement.
ATTATTTTACAGAAAGGGTGGTGGATACATGGAATAGCCTGCCCCGGGAGGTGGTTGAAGTCTGTACAGTGGCGGGCTTCAAACATGCATGGGACAGAAGAAAAATTACCTAGTAATCTTGTTTCTTCCAAGTGATACTCCGGTATTCATAACTATATGCAGGCTTCCTCCTAGGTAGAACTGCCCAGAGAGAATTTGGAACATATGCAAATGATGGAATCTTTTGCATGAGCCACTTTTCAAATGCTGCCTTATACTACCTGCCTTAGTTCTAAATCCTTCAGATTTCCTGGATGCCTTAAGATAGGCCCATGGGGACTAAGTATAATAATAACAGAGGGCACTCCCTCAACACTAAGTGTAGTAATAATAATTAGAACTCCCTTAACCTGCAAAAAAGGGGCCTTCAACTGGAGGACATAACATATGAAAGAACACCCTAGAATGTCCAAATTGCCTGAAAAGGGAGGGGGACAACAATCGGGAACCCAATCACAACATGTGTGCCAGAAATGGCATTTATGCTCCTGAGAGCACAGTATTCAGGAGTGCAGAGGCTGAAGGTTCCAGAAGGGGAGGAGGATGGGAGAGTTATGAGTACCTGGAGTATCGCTTGGAAAAAACAAGATTACTAGGTAATTGTTTTTCTTCTAACCCCAGTAATACTCAGGTATTCATAACTATATGCAGACTACCAAGTAGTACCTTTGGAGGTCGGCACAGAACCCTATCTTAGGAATGGACTTTGCAGGACAGCTGTGCCAAATCTGGCATCACCCCTGGACAAATTATCCATAGTGTAGTGCTTTGGAAAGCTGTGTACTGGTTTCCAGGTAGCTGCTTTAGGGATTCACCAGGGAAACGTCCCTGACAGCTGCTATGGTAGCAGCTGTGCCCCTTGTGGAATGGCCCTCCACCCACAAGGGGCTCCTTTCCAGCCTTAGACTACCAAACTGGTTATACTGTACTATCCTTTAATAAGTGGACCTTGTTTGGTGCTAGGTTATCCTTTCTCACATTCCCATAGGTCGGGAACATCTGTTTGCTGTCCTGCCTAAGGGCTTTAGTGGCTGTCAAAAAGTAGCTAAACTTCTTTGACATCCAGACTATGAAGACTTTTTTTTTTTTCTCACCAGGACTAAAGTGTTAAGTGAAAAAAACAGGTAAGGTAATGGTTTGGTTCAAATGATAATTCTAGGAGCGTGGATATGTTGTTCATCCACACTCTTTGGCATGTCCCTTTCCCTTTAAATCTTGCCAGAAGTCTTCAAGCTGGCTCCTCCCACCCACCTGGGTGGTATAACTCTCGGCTCCGCCCCATGACACTAGATCTTCCTTTCCGCTGGAAGATTCAGGTTCTCTCGTGCTACCTCTAGCAATCATAGGTCCTGGCTTCGCAACATCTGTTTTTACCACATTTATCTCTTAAACTTGTTCGAGTTATCGATTCCGATAATAGCGTATCGGATATGGAGGACAAGTTGCTCCCCGGATTTCGCCAGTGTTCATGCGGCCAGAAAATGTCACGCACTGATCCCCACTTTAACTGTGGGTACTGCCTAGGTATCGGTCATGACACCTGCACCTTTTGCTTAGCCTTCCATCCTAACGTTTTGGATGACCGCATGGGTGTCTTAAGCTGGGGAGACCGGAGAAAAGGAACCCGCCAGTGAAATCGGAGGCGAGGTGGGTGGTTTCCTCGGCCGCGGGATCCGCCGAACAGCTAGAGCCGATGAAGGCTTTTGAGGAAGAAGCTGCTCAGGCTTCGGCCAGCCGAGGTTTTTTTTCGTTCCTCTCAACCTCAGCTCCACCTTCTCAGGTTCCTTAAGGGAGTTGTGCCAGTCTCTCCCCACCAGGGGTGAGGCGCCCTTGGGCTCGCACACCTCCCGCCCTCGCAAGAGGGACAAGGATCCGAAGTCTTCCTCCAGAAGACGCTCCTGGGACTAAGAGAGGTCCGAGTCCCAGGAAACGGCGGGCTCTACTTCGGTCGAGATCGCTTCCTCGGCCGCCGGCTTCACAGATCTTCCATCTGGCCAGGCGGACACCGAGGCATCAGCTGAACCAGCCGAGATTTTTCTTGAGCCGATTGAGCCACTTTCACTGACTCTGGTTGACTATTCTGTAGAGAGGACACCGATCCTTTCTTTCCCCGATCACGAGATGCCTCCTGTGGGTGTCTTGATCGAGGGAATCGAACCGGAGCCTCGATTTTCCCCTAGTCCGGTTTCCCCCGATCGCCCTAACCGACACCGTCAGTCTCGATCGAGGACTCTGTCTTCTTCGACCGGAAAATCGAAAGACCACCGGCATTCAAAAAAGAAGCGCCTCCGCAGATCTTCATCCTCCTCAGATGAGGAGAGGCTTCGACGTAAACTCCGTCAACGCTATGAGGAGCTCATGTGGCAACAGCTGATTTTGGCCGGGCAGAAGACTGCTATGCCGTCCACCCCAGCCATTACTTGGCCTGCGCCTCGAGTGCCTACGCCTACCCCTCCGGAACTGAAGGCTTCGGTTCCTCCACCTAGTGGGCCAGTCCGTATTCCGGCTAGGCCCATACCGGTCTCACCACCTATTAGGGTGGAGCCACTGCCTAAGCAGCCCCCCAGTGAGGCTTCCTTGAAAGAGGGCCATCCAGACACTGGGTTTCCCCGTCTGTCTATCACGGTCACCCAAGATCGCCCTCGGCAGATCGAAGGGGACATGGGCGGGGAGACTGCTGTACCCTGACTCTTCGGATTCGGATACCACTGGTTTGCACTCCCATCCTGTTGATGAGGAGTCACTCTCGGCCTTGGAGGAAGGTCCCTCCTCCTTTCGGGGCATTCTCCGCCTTATCTCTGATTCTACGGGGATCCCCTTGGAGTACCTCCTTACAGATATCCTTAAGAGGGGGGATACCCTGGCGGAGGCCTTTCCAATAGCAGAAGTCATTACTGGTCCGGCCCTTGAGCTTTGGCAGCATCCAGTTTCCTGCCCAGCACTGTCTGCCCATATGGCCCGTGAGTATGCGGTGCCTATGGGATCCCTGCCGGGATTCACGGAACATCCCTCGGCTGATAGCCTGGTGACTGCTTCCGTCTTTAGACATACTGGTAACTGCTGACACCAGCCGACCTCCAGACAAGGAGTCCAAGAACATGGACCACTCTGCTCGTAAGGTCTACGCGGCCTCTTCCTTGGGCCTTCATCAGGCCAGTTTGGCTGTAATCATGGCACACTTCTCCCATGCCCTCCTAGGGTCATTGGATGAAGTACTTCCTCACCTCCCCGCGGACATGCAGACCACGGTCAAGTAAGTCCGTGATCAGGGCCGTGCTGTTGCCAAACAGCAGCTCCGGACGGCCCTGGACATCGGGGATTCTTGTGCCCGCTCTTTAGCAGCCGCAGTGGCCATTCGCTGCAGGGCTTGGCTGCGGTTATCCTCATTTCCGGCGCATACCCAGCACAAGTTAGCTGATGTGCCTTTCCTTGGTACAGACTTGTTCGGCCCAGGAGTGGCAGGCCACCTTCAGCGTATTGAACAGTCCAATGCCACCTTGGATGCCACTTCTGCTAAGGGTTCCTCTGGCAAGAACCAGCGGAAGAGGAAGCCTTTTCAGTAATCCTCCCCTGTGTTCAGGCAGCCCTCTTATCAAGGAGGACAGCAGCAGCAGCAGGCTCAAGCTTGGCGCCCTAGGTCCAAGCAGGGCCCTCAGCAGCCCCGTAAAGGAGGCCGAGGCGCTGGTCAGGAGCTTCCTCCTCCTCCTCTAAGCCTGCTCAGTGACTGGTTGGGGGTTGCCACCCCTACATCCGTCACGCCTGCCCTGGGTCCTCCCGTGGGGGTCGGCTCCGCCACTTTCTTTCCGCCTGGTCCAATATCACTTCGGGCAGGTGGGTTCTAGAAGTGGTAGGACAGGGACTGCCTCGAATTCCAGCAGTACCCACCCAGCCGAGCCTGTGCCCCTCGGGAGGAAAGGATCTCGGCTCGCAGGCAGTCGGCTCTTCGAGACGACATAGCTCAGCTCCTCTGCAAGGAGGCAGTAACTCCAGTGCCGGATCCGCCTGTAGACCCAGGCTTCGTATCCAGGTATATCCTGGTGCCCAAGTGGACAGGGGGTTGGCGCCCCATCCTAGATCTCCACGACCTGAATCAGTATCTTAGGTCTTGCACCTTTCGGATGGGAACTCTGAACCAGACCATACCATCCCTGGAGCGAAACATGTGGTTTTGTTCACTGGATCTACAGGATGCGTTTTTTTACGTCCCAATCCGTCCGTCCCACCAGCGGTTCCTCCGCTTCAGGGTCGAAGGGACCCTGTACGAGTTCCGAGCCATGCCGTTCGGCCTGTCATCGGCCCCTTGGGTCTTCACCAAATGCATTGCAATGGTGGCAGCCCATCTTTGGTGTCGAGGAGTTCGAATTTACCCTTATCTCGATGACTGGCTCCTGACGAGTTCCTCCCTTCAGGAGGTGGAGCGATCAGGGACCTGGCTCTCAGAACCTGCTCTCAGCTGGGCCTCCTGATCAACAAGGCCAAGTCGGAACTTGTGCCATCTCAGGTGATGGGCTTCATTGGGACAGAGCTCGACTCTCGTCAAGCCAGAGCTCGGCTCCTGGCGGACAGGGCGGAGGTTCTTTCCTCCTTTTCCCGATCATTTCTGGTTGGGCTGTTGCACCTGCCCAGGACTTTCTGCGCCTTTTGGGTTAGATGGCATGCATTTCAGTGGTCCGTTGGGCCAGGTGGCACATGCGCCCCCTTCAGTGGGAGCTGGCCTCCCAGTGGACTCGGCGCCATGGTCATTTTGACCAGCTGATCACTGTAACCCAGAAGATGTGGGATGTTCTCCAATGGTGGACCGCCCCAGAACAGTTGCAGGAGGGGATCTCGTTTGTCTGCCCCGAGCCGACGGTTGTTCTTATGACCGATGCCTCTCTCATGGGCTGGGGAGCCCATATGGGGGACAACAGGGCCCACGAGTTCTGGACCCCCGAGGAGTCCTGATGCCACATCAACCTGTTGGAGCTCAGAGCAGTCAGACTGGCACTGTCAGCATTCGCTCCTCAGCTCCGGGTTCAAGTCCAGACGGACAATACCACGACCATGTACTACCTCAACAAACAGCGAGGCATGCACTCCCGTCTGCTGTGCAAGGAGGCGGTCCACATCTGGACCCTCGTCAGCCGGTTGGAGGTGGATCCCCTAGCCATCCATGTGGTAGGAGTCTCGAACCAGCTGGCGGATGCTCTTAGCCGCATAGGCCAGACATCCCACGAGTGGTCACTCCATCCAGAGGTAGCTTACAGTCTGTTCTCCCGTTGGGGCAAATCGTTGGTGGACCCGTTTGCCTCCAGGGAGAACGCCAAGCTGAGTCTGTATCATGCCTTCCCCCCTCAGCAGGGCTCGCTGCAGGGGGATGCCTTTCCGAGGTCGTGGACCCCAGGCCTCCTCTACGCCTTCCCTCCTTTTCCCTTGATCCATAAGGTGTTACTCAAGGTGAGGAGGGACAAGGCGAAGGTGATTCTGGTAGCCAGATCTCCTCATCCTCAGCTGCAGGCCCCCGGAGTGGCTTTGTACACGCCCGGACCGGATATCACTGAACCAGGGAAGGTATTCCATCTGGACCTTCAATCCCTGCACCTCACAGCCTGGTACCTGAGCAGCTAGAGTTCCAGGCTCTGGGTCTTTCCGAGGATGTCTACACTGTGGTGGAGGCATCTCGTAAGGAATTGACCAGGAAATATTATGCCTTCAAATGGAAAAGGTTTTTCCCATTTGGTGTCAGGGTAAGTGTGTGGACCCCTTATCCTGCTCTGTGGCTAACATTTTAGACTACCTTTGGTCTCTCTCCAAAGAGGGTCTACGGTCATCGACCCTTAGGGTGCACCTGGCAGCCATTTCTGCTTACCGGGCGCGGGCCGGTCAGCAGACATTGGCACAGGCGACAGTGGTCGGGATCACATATCCCCTCCGGTGCGTGAACCTCCACCTCCGTGGGATCTCTTGCTGGTTTTGGCAAAGCTCATGGGCAAGCAATTCGAACCCATGCACAAGTGTGAGCTCTCTCACTTGTGTAAGTCGGCCTTCCTGGTGGCTATCATGTGAGCCAGAAGGACAGGGGAGCTCCAGGCGCTTTCGGTGGACTCCCCTTATCTGGTCTTTCACAGGGACAAAGTTGTCCTGCTCCCCCACCCGAAATTCCTTCCGAAGGTGGTCTCAGAGTTTCACCTTAATCAGGTGTTGACACTGCCGGTATACTACTCTTACTACACCTCGGATGCCGAGTACAGGCTTCATATTCTGGACCTGAGACATGCTCTCCTATTGTAAGGAAAGAACGGCGGAAATTCGTGGAGAGGTTCGCCAGCTGTTTGTCACCTACGCTGAAGCCGCTTCTGGCAGACCTGCAGCCAAATGGACTATTGCAAGATGGATCACATCATGCATAGGTCTGTGCTATGAGTTGGTGGGCAAGGAGCCTCCCAGAGGGTTAAGAGCTCATTCTACCCACCATACTGCTGCATCGGTGGCTGCTTCCAGGGACATCCCTATCCAGGAAATCTGTCGGGCTGCTACCTGGAAGTCAGCAAACATCTTTATTTCCCACTACCACATCGACCTTGAGTCATGCCGGGATGCTGGTTTTGGGGCCTCGGTTCTCCAATCTCTGTTTCCTAAGTAGGGGGTGTGCGCCTTGCCTCCCTCCTCCCGGAGAACTGCTAGGAGTCTGCCAAAGAGTGTGGATGAACAACATATCCACGCTCCTAGAAGAACAGGTTACTCACCTGTAACAGTAGTTCTAGGAGTGGTATATGTTGTTCATCCACATGCACCCACCCGACCACCCCGGCTTTAAGGCGCACAATCTTGCTTCCAGCGGGCTAAGATCTGGCGTCATGGGGCGGAGCTGAGTTATGCCACCCAGATGGGTGGGAGGAGCCAGCTTGAAGACTTCCAGCAAGATTTAAAGGAAAAGGGACTTGCCAAAGAGTGTGGATGAACAATATATACCACTCCTAGAGCTACTGTTACCGGTGAGTAACCTGTTCTCAGAGGTAATGTTAAAAGGAAACTTCCTGTTCTTAGCCCAGGAGTCCTTTAGCATCAGTAACAATGTTGCATGTAGCTGGCTAGGTGCAGCTGCCTCGGAGGTGTGACTTTAAGATATTTAAATGAGCATAGGGCCATGCCAATCAAAAGACAGGAGGGGGTGAGAGCTGTTGAATGCTTCAGAATTTTTTTTCCGCTGGACTGAGCAATATTGCCTCTTGAGGTGTCTCCCAACTTTCCTTGTTGACAGCCTCCTAGTGCTTATCTGGGTAGTTTTCCTCGTAAATTATTTCCTTTAGTGTGCTGCGTGACAGTTTTACTTTTTTGTTAGCGCTGTGCAGATTTTTTATTTTTAGCGTGACTGTGCTATTTTGACTTAATTTTTACAGTGACTATTTAGTTTAAAGCCTACTTTTATTGTGGGTGCTTATTTTTGACGGTTTCCTTCATTTTGGGGGAAAATTCTTGTAGGAACCGTCGAATTAACGACAGTTGCCTTGTTTTTTACCTCAGACCTCGCAGGGTTTACCGCGAGGCATCTGCAGTAGATTTCAAATTTAAACAGTGCCTGGGGGTTTTCTCTCTAGATTGGCAATTACAAGAAAACCTTTTTTGTTATATTACTGGACCTTGGTATCATCTGTGTCAGGACTGTCCATAAGGGTCTAGCAGCCACCTGTGCGCAGTTGAGTATTACTGGGTTTCTATTAAGATTGGCACTGGGACTTCCGGTGACATCACCCTACTGCATGGAAGGGTAACGAGTTGGCTCCTAGGCCGCCCCAATAAAAAAAGCTTTAAATAAAGTAATTTGCAGTGAAAGGCAAAGAGAATATCTTGCGGAGACAAGTAAAAATGCCAAAGAAGGGAGAAAGTGCGATCCTTAAACCCGGGGAAGATCGCGATGGAACAGGATTATCAGAGGGGGACTCGGGCAGCGAAGGTTCACAGGCGTCGGGGACCTCTCGACGTAGTACAGCGAGATTGCTACAGCCGCCTCTGTCAACAATACAGAGGCAAATGTCAACTATGCTTTCTGAGTTAAGGGACTTTCGTAAAGAAATGAGAGTGACGGTAACAGCCCTTCATACAGACATCACAAAGCTGGATAAGCGGCAAGACGAGCTGGAGGAGCAGGCCACTACAACAGACTGCAGGATAGATAATACCGAGCGTGCTGTAGCGCAATTGCTTCAGGAGGTGCAGGCCTTGCGGACGAGAGCTGAGGATGCTGAAAGCCGTAACCGAAGGAGCAACATTCGTATCTCGGGAATCCCCGAGGGGGCGGAAAGCTCCGACATGATTCTGTTCATGAAGCAGCTGCTTAGGGAGGCTATAAAGTTACCAGAGAATCTAACAATGGAGTTGGAGAGAGCGCATCGCACCCTCGGCCCAAAGCCGGCCGCGGGGGCCAGCCCACGGGCTATTCTGGTGAGGTTCCTGTGGTTTCAAGAAAAGGAAGTAGTGCTAAACTCGGCCTGGAAACAAGGTGAGGTGCTCTTCCAGGCCCGGCGAATATACCTTGAGAATGATTACGCACCAGAGGTAATGAGCAGAAGGCGGCAATATATCCCAATAATGTGTATCCTAAAATCAGCAGGCCTCCGCTTCCGCACCCCTTACCCTGCAAAGCTGGTGGTTATGTTCTCAGAAGGCACCCAGACTTTCGAATCCGCATTGGAAGCGATCACAGAGTTGAAAAAGAGAGGTTTTGAAACCCTGAAGACCCCCTCGGACCAGAGACTTTCCCTGGCATCCAAGCTCTCGCAACAAGTTTGGAACAAAGGGAGCAGGGAGGCACGCAGGCAGCAGGGCAGAGAAGCCATTCAACAGATTGCTAATTCCTTACAACACCAAACACATTGCAGCCTCATGGATAAAACCTCCAAGAGGAAAAAGAGCGATGGTCCTCCACGTTGAACTCACACAGAATGCCGCCTAACGGGTGGCTGGCGACTAATTAATGACTCTTGGGATCTTGGGTGATAACTCTGTTAGTTGGACACTTAGGAAAAAGGACAATATCTGGAGATGGCCTCGTCTTGTAAAAGTGACTCCTACTCGCCAGTCCAGTGGCAGAGGCCTAAAAGGAAGTTGCATGAAGCATGTGAATAGACACAGATAAGTCCCAGTCTAACTTATACTTTCTTGCTTTTCCTTACTAACTTTTGTTTTTTTCGTGTAGCCAACCTAAGGAAATTATGTGAATACAGATATTCAGGGACTTACCCCCCCTCCCTCTTTTCCTGGCTTGGCTAACATGCTGCAATAGTACGCTCTCGGGCAGACCTCTGGTAAACCTCTAGGCATTTCTCTCTCTCTCTCTCTCTATCCTTTGTCTCCCTTCCTTCTGTTCCGCAACAATCCGGAATCGGGTATGCGGGGCAGAGGGGGGGAACTTATTTCTGTGTCTGATGACTGGGACAAGAGATTAATATTCTTCTACTAACCCCTTGCTAACACAGATGAGATTAGATAAATCTTGACAGAGGGAAGGGGGTGAAGGGAGGAGAGAAAGTTTTTTTTTTTTCTCTACTCACCCCCTTCCCTCTCTAAACCTGGTCACGGACGATAATGGTACTGCGTATGGGGGGTCTTGAGAACCTGTCCCTGGCGACAGAACTCAGTACTGAGGGTACTTTTCCCAGCCCTAAATAAGTAAAATAAGGAAAAGTGACACCTAGTTCTTTTTCCTATTATCGAGCTGCTATTACAGCCTTTTACTAAAGAAACTGCCTACTTGCAAAACATGTAGTGAGATGACTGGGGCGGCCCAGGAGAGTAGGGGGACGTCCCAACTCCTATTGCTTACCTTACTCCCACTAGGCTACAGCCTTACCTTCCAGGCTTTTGCCTTGTGTGCCCCTCAAGACACGGTAAGTGTCTAGAACTCTCAAACACTGAGAGTTCAGGTGTGTAATTCGATAGCACACCATGACCCCAATGAGGCATCACAGTGATGAAAGACCCACAATTCGATGGACCCTCAAGTTAACTAAATTGGCCCAGTTGGCCCACTTTCTTTATAGGCTCCATCGAATCAAGGAGGTGTATTACTGCCTAAGTTTGTCTCTACTTGTAATAGTTGGTGATCGAGTTTTTGTTCCACTTCACGTTATAGTTAATATTCACGGAATACAGTACCTAACGAGGTTAAAATACAATAATGGCAGGCACTGGGACACACAGAGGCCTAATAAGTCAGTTTTTAGAGAGGCTTGACAGAGGCTTCGATGGAAGAGGTTTCCATTTCTGATCTTGACTGCTTTAGTAGGGAATATGGTGGAAATGAATAGCAGACATGTAACATTATATTCTCTAAATGTTAACGGCTTGGGGAACCCTATTAAGAGGTCTAGAATTTTAGCGCTACTAAAAAAATCTAATTCAGATGTGGCATTCTTACAAGAAACACATATGTCACAAAATGAACATGTGAAGCTGAGAAGGGGAAGGTTTTCCCAGGTGTTTGCCTCAGCAATGGGAGGTGGAGGAAGAAGACGAGGGGTAGCCATACTGATTCCCTCACGCACTCCATTTTGAGTGATAAAGGAGTGGGCTGATCCAGAGGGCAGACTATTGGTGGTACAGGGCTGGCTTTGGGATAAGGAAGTGACACTGGCAAATATATACATCACGCCGGGGGCAAACATGCTTACTATCCGGACCTTATTAGATAAGGTGGTCTCCCTAACTAAGGGAATGTTATTGCTGGGAGGAGACTTCAGTGTCACCCTAAACCCCACATTAGATTCCACTAAGCTAATAAAGGGTAAACAACCCGCCCCATATAGATTCCTCAGGCGCTTCGTACGGGAGGTTGGCTGGCTTGATGCTTGGAGATCCCTGCACCCGGGAACAAGGGGTTACTCATTCTATTCAGCACCACATGGCACCTATACTAGAATAGATTACTGCTTTACGCAAAAAGAAAACTTAGATAAGTTAATTGAGGCAAAAATGGGAGCAATTGCTCACACAGATCATGCTCCAGTAGTGACCGTTTGGGCCCTGGGTGCGGAGAGGTGATCCACTTGATGGAGGCTTAATCCGGCACACCTTAAGAGCGAGGCGTTTCGGGAGTTCATGAAAGAAAAAATTGAGGAAATCATAGGAGATAATTCGGACCCGGACATTTCAGTGGCGATTAGGTGGGACACCCTAAAAGCTGTCCTCAGGGCCCACTTAATAAAACACGCAGCCATGCTTACTAAAACCAGAGAGCAGAGGAGGAACCATTTCAAGCAGACCCTGCAGTGCCTCCAACAGAGGCATCAGCAGGGAGATTCTTCGTTTTGCCCAACTTAAGAGGGCAAAAGTGAATTGGAGGATTTATGAATGCAGCAAACAGAAATTGCATTAGCTTATCTAAAGCAGAGATACGGAGAAATAGGTCCAAGGGCCTCCCGTCTATTAGCATATAGATTACGTAAACACCGTAAAATGTCCACAATAGCAATAATTAAGAACCCAAAAACGGGCATACAACTAACCAAGCTAGAAGAGAATACCCGGGTTTTCCTACAATATTACCAAGAGTTATATACCCTTGAGTAACAGACACCCTCTAGCCAGTTGGACGCTTTCCTCAAGGACCTGGACTTGCCCAAACTTACAGAGGAACAGCAGGCAGTATTAGTTGCCCCTATAACCCTATTGGAACTGAGCACAGCAATTGCCAGATCAAAAACCCCAAAATCTCCAGGCCTGGATGGGTTTGGATCTGAATTTTAGAAAAGTATGGCCCACTTGTTATGCCCCCTCCTATTGAATGCCATGAATGAAATCATGCAGGGTGATACCCCCCCCCCCCAGCTGGTCATATGCTACAATCTCAGTTATTCTTAAACCCGAAAAGGATCCCCTTCAGTGTAGTTCGTATAGACTAGTGTCGGTCCTTAATGTAGATTATAAATATTACACAGCCATCCTGGCTCGAAGGCTAGACTCAGTGCTTCCGTGTCTAATTAATTTGGATCAAACGGGCTGGGCGCTATATTTAATCCAGAAAATGCATTCTAACAAAACGTCGAGTGTCCTTCTCAGCTTAGATGCTGAGAAGGCATTCGACCGCGTGTCCTGGCCCTTTTCACCACAATGAACAGGATGGGCTTCCCTCCTCTTTTCACCGCAGTTATCACAGAGTTATACTCCTCACCTCAAGCATGCATTAAAGTATCAGGGCATCACTCTCAATATTTTCCCTTGCGTAGAGGTACAAGGCAGGGCTGCCCCCTGTCTCCGGGCCTCTTTGCTATATTTATTGAACCATTGGCCCAGGCAATACAGCAATCTCCGGGGGTGGAGGGAGTTAGGATTGATGACTCAGAACATCGAATAGCGCTATATGCGGACGATGTCCTGCTCTTTCTCTCGAACCCCACTAGGTCAATCCCCAAGGTTTTTGATATCCTGGAGGGATTCGAGAGATGTTCGGGTTACCGACTGAATACTAGCAAAACAGAGGCCCTTGTCTTCCACTTTGAACCGCCAGGATGGTTCAGAGACAGATATCCATTCCGCTGGAAATTAGATAAACTTAAATATTTGGGCATATTCTTATCTCATAAGTCGGAAGACACCCTGTATTTCAATTACGATCCTTTCCTGACCCAGATGAAGAGCGATTTGGAGAGATGGGACATTCTCCCACTGAACCTGATGCAAAGAGTTGAAGTGATCCGAATGGTAATTTTACCAAGAGCCCTATACCTATTTCAAAACATACCCCTTAATCTACCCCCGACTTTATTTCAGGAATGGAACAAAGTAATCTCCAGGTTCCTGTGGTCAGGTAAGCGGCCTAGAGTAGGCTTCAACACCCTAACACTACCAAAAGACAGAGGAGGACTGGCCCTTCCTAACCTCAAATTGTACAACTAGACCTCACATATAACATTCCTGATTAGGAAGTCGGCACCTGATAACACCGCTAGATGGAAGGAGATAGAGGAGTCGTTGGTTTCGGACTCAGAGTTGGATAGGGCCTTATTTTACTCTCCCCCCCCCCACCCCACCTGGTGCGTCCCTTGATGAACCCTTAGTTTACTCACCAGGTGCGAGCCTGGCATACGATATGTAAATCCTTGCAGATCTTCCCATATCTGACCTGGTTTCTCCCCATAGGGCCGTTGGAAAACTTCCCCCCTGGGCATATGGACCATGCCTTTTGGGACTGGAGCCACCAACACCTTACTAACCTGACTCAATTAGTGACAGGCTCGCAGGTAAGGACCTTCATCTCTCTTCAACAAGAGTTTAACTTGAGATCCTTGGACTTTTTTAGATACTTGCAAATTCGGCACCTCTTTAATAACCTACCTCCAAAGGTACGAATCCAAGAGGAACACCCACCCCTGATAAAAATGCTCCTTCAGACTTTGCGTATTAAAAACTTGCCACACGCAGTCTCATTCATATATAGATCACTAATGGAAACAGCAGGGGAAAACTCCTACCGGGTTATGCGGAAGTGGGAGGGGGAGTTGGACATACATATCTCCGAGGAGACATGGGAAGTAGTCTGCAACTTGGCTTCTAGACTCACTAACTCCCACACTTGGCGTTTATTCTCATGGCAGCTCCTCATAAGGTACTTTCGCACCCGGTTATAACTTCACGCTATGGTAGGGGTGGAACTGCCGCCTGTTGGCGGGAGTGCGGTGAAATAGCAGTTCATCACACACGTCTTTTGGACGTGCCCGAAATTACAGCCCTTTTTGAGATCCCTTTTAGAAGAACTAGAGTTGATTTGGGGTCCGGGGCTCCCATGGTCAGGGTAATTTTTCCTATTACATATCTTCCCCAGACATCTAAGAGGCCCACTTACTGGTCCTCTACTAGGAATTTTGCTCCTGGCGGCCAAGAAGGCAATGACTAAATGTTGGCTCACTGATAGGATCCCCACTGTGGAGACATGGAGAGCTATTGTAAATAATATATATAAAGCAGAAAGGATTACGTATTCTTTAAATAAACCGGCACTCTGTACCACGAAATGGAGTAAGTGGATAATGTACATTATGCCTAGGGAACCGAATTTTATACCATAAGGGAGAGAGGATTGGCCTGTTAGAGGCATTCACATGACATCTGAATCCTCTGTGACCGGCCCTCGGAGGGTTTGAAACATTGCTAGTATTCCATAATGGATAGAGTGAGGACCACCAACATTACTGTGGAAGTAGTAATAATAAAGTGTAAACAGGTAGGGAAGGGGTGAGAAGTAATCCTAAAAAATAAAAAAAATAAAAAGATCGGAAGTGGAATGTGAAGGCACAGGGCTTCTTTTTTCATTTGATGTGTCGACATATGAATTAGCCTGGAAATGTAAAGGTACAGTGAATGTGGCTAAAGTTATAGTAACTGATCAATTGTAACCTATATAGGAGATAATATGAGCCTACGCAATATTCTGTACAATGATGACTGGTACTGTGTAGATGTGAATTTTGAAAATGTTTAATAAAAAACATATTTAAAAAAAAAAGATTGGCACTAGGGCTGGCCCGGTGGCCCTGAGGGTTGAGGCGCTGGATGCCACACCTTGTGCTATGCCAGTGACCCGGGTTCAGGAACAAACTCAGGGTTGTCAGGAGCCAGCAAGGGGGTGGAGGATTGAGCATCCAATGGATGTTCTCCTCCACCAGGGGTGGGTAACTGGGGGTGTCCTGTACACCTGATGTTCCTGGGGGCCAGTGGAAGCACTGGCTCATGGGCAATGGGCGTTTCTTGAGGAGGGAGGATGCTCTGGCGCTAAGGGCCGAAGCGGCGGCCAGCACGCCGCCTGCCTGGACTCCATCCTTCACGCCAGTGTCCCCGGGAGGGGGCTCAAGGGGAGAAAAATGGAAAATCATACAACCCTGGCCCCGGAGCACAATGAAGCCAGGGTGGGTGGCCTTGAATAGCCCAGGTGGATGGAGTAAGAGGGGGTACGAGGCCCCCTCTGAAAGCTGTAGGAGCCGGACAAAAAAGGCACTGGTAATAGAGTTTATTAACTTGGGCAAGAGTGGCTGGTGGCATTTTCACAGAAACCTGCACTCAGTTCATAAGTCCAGAACTGATTTGCTTTGCTTAAATTGGCAAATGTGGCAGACAAACCTTTGATTACTATGGTTGAGGATAAATCAAAGGCTTCCAACGAGGGGCCATTCAAAAGTACTAATACCAAAAGCAGAGGTGCTGAGGAACTCTACAGATCCCGGTCAAAAAATAAAGCTTCCAAAGATGAAGTTCCTCACAAATTGAAAAATAATAAGAGTGACGAAAAAGGAAGCTTGATCAAGCCTCTGATGAAGTGGCTAAAAAGAAACTCTTGTCAAGACAGATATGCTCCTGGGAAAGTCATTAGCGAGACAACAGGCAGCTTAAAGCATACAGAAAAAACACAACACTTAACTGCGCAGGTTCTTCCGTCAGTGCAAGATGTGGAAAAAGCATGGCAACTGTTTCATACCCTTCAAAAGATGGGTCCTCAATTTACTGGGGCTGGCAAGCAGTCTTCCATAGTTCTCTCTTCTGTAGACTGTGAGGGTGACACAGATGATCAATTTTATGATGCCCCTGCCATGGATATTGAGGGCCTTGAGCCCCAGGAGTCCCCTAACCCTCACCTTGCGTATCCCCTGGGTGCCCACGAGGATCCTTCCTCTATATTTACATTTATACAAAATATGCTGGTTATCCTAGACCTCCCTACGCAGGAGCCCAACCAGGATGTTGATGAAGACGAAGATTATAGGGAGATGAATATGTGGGGTAGGAGGAAGTAAGCTGTTAACTAGGATCTGCTGCTTGTCTGTTAGGTAGGAAAATGGGCAGACTAAGTGGGCCAAGCAGTCCTTATCTGCCGTCAGATTCTATGTTTCTATGAAGGGTCTTTCATCCTCAAAGACCCTGGTCATCCCTATTTATAATGCATTTAGAAAAAATACCATGAAGGTGCTTCAACACCCCACTTCAGTATCAGGTGTTGATAAGCGACTTGAGACAAAATATAAATTGTCTAAAAATGGTACCGAGTTTCTGTCTTCATACCCTAGCCATGAAAGTATAGTGCAGCAGGCAGCTTATGAGAAAGCTGGAGTCTCCTTGTTGCCCCCCCCCCCCAACAAGGATGCCAAGAAAATTGACTTTATAGCAAAGAAAATGTATGCCACAGCTTCCCTGCTTCTCAGGCTTTCTTCTTACATGGCATTCACAGCCAAATATCAGAAAGCCATTTGGAAATCTGTCCAGGCTATCGCCTGCAACAGATCAGATTCTATGGTGCAGAGCTGGTGGATACGTCAAAAACTGCCCTGGAAGCTACTATGTACCAGTTCCACATGGCAGATGACAACAATGATGCAGCCTCTAGGGCGATGGCCCATGCCATCTCTCTCAGACACCTTGCCTGGCTTAGAACAACGAGTCTGACCACAGACACTCAGAGCAAGGCCATAGATTTTCCCCGTGATCAAAACATGTTTGATTACAGAACCACTACATGAAAAAAGTCGAGTACAAGGCCTCCTGGCAGAGCCACTCATACAAGCCTAAACCCGCCACCCCTCAGAGATCACGTCCCAGGGTGGTAGGGGCAGAAGTAATGTTCCCAGGCCTTACAGTCCCTATCCCCAATCTGACTTTAGCCAGTACAGGGGGTCGTTCAGAGGCAGGGCCAGAAGGGGCCAAAGAAGAGCCACCTCTACCCAGCCATCTGCCTCTCAGTTGAAGTCCTGATGTGAGTGTCCAGGTCGCCTCCCTGTTTCTGGTTAGAGGCAGACTCTCGCTATCTTCAGCACTGGTCTCTCATCACGTCGGACAAGTGGGTGCTGGAGATAGTGGAGAAGGATCTGTCATTACAGTTCAAGCAGCTGCCAGACCTCAAGCATACCCAGATGTCAAGACCTCTATCCCCAACACAGATACTGCTGTTGGAAATGGAGGTACAAAACCTTCTGGCTTTACGAGCAGTGGAGAGAGAGTCCCCACCCACGAGAAGGGCAGGGGTCTCTCTCTCTTCAGTTATCTGACACTAAAGAAAACTGGGGAGTGGCGACCTATCTTAGATATCAGATATTTAAACATCTGAAAAAAAAAACAAATTCAAAATGGTCACTGTCACTGGTCATACAGTCCTTACAGCAGGGAGACTGGCTAACCTCCCTCGACTTAAAGGATGCCTACTTCCACATACCCATAAGGAGATCTCGCATGAAGTTTCTCAAATTCAAACTTCCTTCAGGTCAGTATCAGTTCACCGCAATGCCCTTCGGTCTGTCCTCAGCTCCAAGAGTCTTTACCAAGTGTCTCGCAGTGGTAGCAGCACATCTCAGGAGACTGGATGTCACTCTCTACCCCTATCTGGACAACTGGTTCATAGTAGCAAAGTCTCCTTGCCAGGTCAAGGAATCTCTTTCCCTCACAGAACGTACTCTGAAGTCTCTGGGTTTCCTAGCAAATCTAAAGAAATCTCACCCGGAACCCACCCAGCTGCTCACCTTCATAGGGGCCCAGCTGGACACTCAGAAGGGATATGCTTTCCTCCCGCAGGAAAGAATTCAGAGTTTCCTTTCAGTGGCAGATTCTCTCACCCAGGGACAGCCAAGACCAGCCAGACATTTTCTCAAACTTCTGGGACATATGGCCTCTATGACTGCAGTAGTCCCAGGGGTCAGGTACAGGATGAGACTCCTGTAAGCCTACTTCAGAGCTCGCTGGTCTCGGAGAAGCAACAAATTTTTAAAGTTTGATACCTGTGTCGGAGCAGTTACTCCAAAACTTGTGGTGGAAGAACCCTGCAAATTTGCAGGCAGGGGTTCCCTTTCAAGCTCCTCTTCCCACAAAGGTGAGATCATCACAGATGCCTCCCCTTTGGGCTGGGGAGCTCATTTAGACAGTGCCTCAGTAAGCGGCAACTGGACTCCAGAAGAGTCACAGTTGCACATAAATCTTTTGGAACTCGGAGCAGTCTTACTAGCTCTCAAAGCTTTCGCTCCCAGCATAGAAGGGCAGGCAGTTCAGATTCGAATGGACAACACCACTGCAATGTTCTACATAAACAAGCAGGGTGGTACCAGATCAGGAATACTCTAGAAGCTCTGAAGCTGTGGTCTCTAGCATTCTCCCTGGGAGTCAGCACCTCAGCTATCTGCCTCCCAGGCAAACTCAGTACTCTGATGAATGCTCTAAGCTGCATCAGTCAAGGTCAGAGTGCATGAACACTGAACAAGCAAGTACTAGCCACAGTGTTCAGGCAGTAGGGCACACCAGACATGGATCTGTTTGCCTCTCCTCTCAATTTTCAGCTTCCTCAGTACTGTTGCAAGCCCCCAGTTCTGGGAACACTTCCTCTGGATGCCCTGATCCTGGACTGGTTGGGGAGGTTCCTGTATGCATTTCTGCCCTTTCCCCTGATATTCAGGGTTTTGCTGAAACTCAGACAGCAGCCTGCGCCGATGATCCTAGTGGTTCTGGACTGGCCCAGACACGTCTGGTACCCTCTCCTTCTCTCACTGTCCTGCAACAGGCCCATTTGCCTGCCTCTGACTCGCTCCCTGCTGACCCTTCCTCAGACAGAAGTGCAGTACCCAGACATACAGTCTCTTCACCTCAGGGCCTGGTTCTTGAGGAGTTAATAGTTTACATCCTCACAGTACTCTGAGGTCCTTAAAATACTGAGAATGGCTAAAAAAAACGAACACTAAGAAGACTTATGCAGCCAAATGGAAAATGTTTTCCCTCTGGTGCAAGAGCGAAAAGGTTGAACCCCTATCAGCTTCAGACCCTCAGCTGCTAGACTACCTAGTACACCTACAGGCGTCAGGCTTGAAACCATCTTCACTCAAGCTACACCTGGTGGAAAAGAAGAAATCATTTTTTTCCCCATGACATTTTTAAACAGTTTTTCAAAGGCCTCTTGCACCTCCAGCCTCCAACCAGGGAGCCTGTTCCTCCTTGGAGTCTGAACCTTTGCATAGATAGGCTCATGAATCCACCTTTCGAACCTATGTCCACGGCCCACATCAAGTTTGTAACTTGGTAGACCGTTTTCCTGGTAGCCATTATGTCAGCCAGGAGGATTTCAGAGCTACAGGCCCTGTGCACTGAGCCGAATTACATCATCCCTCACAACGATAAAGTTGAGCTCAGGACAAATAGGAAATTTCTGCCAAAGGTGGTTTCAGAGTTTCACTTGAACCAGTCCATTACTCTGCCAGTCTTCTTTACTGAGCCATCCACTCCTGGCGAGCAAAAGCTCCACAGCTTGGATGTTAAAAGAGCTTTCTTTTGTGAAAACAGTTTTTAGAGGGGACTGTATCAAGTTCGCTTCCCACTTTAAACGACAACAAAACCAGTTGATGGAAGACCTTCAAAAACAATTACATGCCCTACAGGGGTGACGTGCTTGGGGGGGACAGCTCTGTATTATCAGACATACAGAACATCAAACAACGGATTCAAAAGTTGATTGATGTAAAGATGGAAAAAGCGTTGCAGTGCCTACGGCAGAAATATCATGAAAATGGCCCTCGAGCTTCACGCCTACTAGCACATCGCCTGAGACAACACATGGCCCGGTCTCATGATTACTCAGATCCGAGACCCTAGGACAGGTCTCTTATTATAATCCCCAGAAATAATCCTGGAGGGTTTTCGGGACTTCTATGCAAATTTATCTACATCAGAACACACACCAGATAAAAAAACAAGTAGAATCATACTTAGCTAAATTAAAACTACCTAGACTGACTGAGGAAATCAGGGATTCCCTTGACACTCCCATTACCCCTTTAGAGTTGACTTCGACGATTAAAAGATTGAAAACAAAAAAATCTCCAGGCCCTGATGGATATTCCCCTGAATTTTTCAAGTTCTCCATAAAGGAGATCAAGAACCCTTTATTGGAGGCCTGTAGAGAGGCACAATCAGGGGTGGCCCTCCCAGATACATGGAACTATGTGGTCATCTCAAGTATCCCTAAACCTGGAAAGGATATCACACAGTGTAATTCTTTCCGCCCTGTATCAGTCTTAAACATAGACTATAAACTGTACGCTTCAATATTAGCGAGACACCTGGAGGTGGCTCTGCCCAGATTGATCAATTATGATCAAACAGGCTTTATCCTTGGTAGACAGACTCAGGATAACATTAAAAGATCACTGCAAATTTTACATCATGCTGCCCAGTCCGGGGCGCCCTGTATGTTATTGAGCCTAGATGCGGAGAAGGCCTTTGACCGGGTGGCATGGAAATGCTTGGAGCTGTCTCTGGGCATGTTTGGATTCTCGGAATCCTTTATTAAAATTATAAACAACATATACACTAACCCCAAGGCATATATAAAAATTAACGGCAGAATTGCGCCTCCAATAGCCTTGCATCGTGGCACCAGGTTGGGGTGCCCCCTCCCTCCCCTTCTTTTTGCCCTATACCTTGAGCCTTTAGCTCAGGCATTAAGACAGGACGAGACAATACAGGGGTGGGATTTAGGTGGGGAAATACACAAGTTAGCATTATATGCGGATGACTTGTTAATCTATCTTAGAAATCCAGAGCAGTCATTGGAACACCTATGGGCGCGACTGTCGGAATTTAGCCTTTTAGCTGGTTACAAAATAAACATGGGTAAGACGGAAGCCTTGAGAGCACACTATGAACCGTCGGAACAGACATGGAAAAAATTCCCATTTAGATGGAACTTATCCCAGATTAAATACCTTGGGGTTCAATTGAGTTTCCAGGCAGACCGGTTATTTTCCCTCAACTTTGTTCCAGTATTAAAAAATATCAAACTGGAGTTGGATCAGTGGGCCCCTGTTCCTATTTCCTTAGTGCAGAAAGTGGAGGTGATAAAAATTATAATTCTCCCTAAGTTTCTGTACCTGGTACAGACTATCCCTATTCTGATCCCAGACTCATACTTCCACTCTCTAGATAGAGCGATTACACGGTTTATCTGGGGTTCTCAAAAACCTAGAGTCCGCTTTACGGTGCTCCAGATTCGAAAACCGGGCTTGTCATTACCAAACTTAAAACTATACCACCGTGCAGCTCAGTTACTAACAGCTATGTATTGGCTAGATCAGACCTATCTGGCCAAGTGGAAAACCCTGGAGCTGTGGGAGGCTGCACCGAGCTAAAATCTGAATGGCATACTCCTTGGACAGAGGGAAAGATCAGGAATAGGTCAGGAAGGCAATCCCTATACTGCCTCCACTTTAAGTGCATGGTACGGGATATTAGGAGACAAAAGTGCTAAGAGATGGAGGAGCCTTTTGTTGTCGATCCCATACATAGAATCCTTTGCCCCTGCCAGGTGGGATGCAGGATTTGGGAGATGGGAGGAGAAGGGTTTATACCTGGTCTGGCACTTTCTGGAAGGAAGTGAGATTCTGTCTTTTGAAACACTAATTAATAAGTATGAAATATCCTGGCAGGATAGATTTAGATACTTTCAAATTAGGAACTGTGTTAATAGTCTTTTAAGGCAACACATGGTTGAGGGCCTGTCTCCTCCACAGATTGCAAACATACTTAAGAAAGCAATAGAAGGGGCCCCGGTTAGATCTCACATTATTTCTAAATTATACCAGGTTCTTCTGTCCTGGAAAGGGGACTCTTCCTCCTATATAAAAAAAAGCTTGGGAGCAGGATTTGGGAGTCCGAATTTCTGAGGAATTTTGAGCTTGGACGCAAGCGAGGATTCATTGGGGCATATCAGCAACTAGTTGGCAGGAGTTCTCTTGGAAGATTTTTGTTTGTTACTTTCGAACACCAGCAATCCAGATGAAATACCTGAAGCCCAACTCCTCAGTTTGCTGGAGAAATTGCGGGCACTCTCCTGCATCACTGGCACACATAATGTGGGACTGCCCCATTATAACCCCTTTCCTACAAGATCTTCAACAGGCCTTACAGGCGA
Source organism: Neoceratodus forsteri (assembly GCA_016271365.2). Classification (NCBI taxonomy): domain Eukaryota; kingdom Metazoa; phylum Chordata; order Ceratodontiformes; family Ceratodontidae; genus Neoceratodus; species Neoceratodus forsteri. Next base: position 94,772,263 of record CM028129.1, on the reverse strand, counting down.
TAATAGATCCTAACTTGGAGATCTCACCCCTCTCCTTTTTTTTCCTGGAACTGCCCAGGGAACTCAGAGATCCTCAGACGATTAAATTCTTGAAAATCTCCTTTTTAGTGGCCCAAAAGGCAATCACGAGTAACTGGCTATCCCCCAAAACTATCACTCTAAAGATGTGGCAAGAACTCATGATTAGTATATATAGAATGGAGGCATTAACAGCTACCATTAATAAAAGGGTCCACTGTTTTGAGATTCTGTGGTGGAGATGGGTTCTATATATGGCAAGGGTGAGACCTGACTTCATTCCTTGATCAACTCCACGTTGAAAAACCTTATGATTGGGCCCAAGAGGTAGAACTCATAATTCAACATAGAGACCTGTAAGGCATAAATATAGTGCCTATAGTATCTACTTGTTGATGAGATAGTAAAAAATCCGGTCTGGCTTCTCCTCACCCATGCATAAAAAGGCACAAAATGGAAATCAATTCAGATGGATCTTCACGATTATAAATATAAAGAAATTCTAGTGGTTATCATGCTGTCGCCCTATGTATAAACTTTCGATTGCTTTTCCTAACTCTGTATTATATTAGATGAATTGCCTTTGAAAACAAAAGTGAAGGAAGAAAAAGGAAAAAAGATAATTGTATTTGTGAAAGATATGTATGTATTTTATCTGTTTTGTTTGTTTGAACAAAAAATTTTTTAAGTAAAGAAAGTTTCAAAAAAAAAAAGGGCCATCTTTCACTACCTAGAGCATACTAGACAGTCCAGAGGCTCTTCCACTCAGTTGTTCCTCACTTATGGGGATGTAGGCAGAGGAAGACCAGCTACCAAGAGAACTATTTCTCGTTGGTTGGTCTCTTGTATTCGATTCTGCTATGAGAAAGCTGGTCAACAACCTCCAGTGGGGCTCGGGGCCCATTCCACCAGGGGCACTGCAGCCTCGCTTGCAGCAGCAAGGGACATTCCTCTATTGGATGTCTGCAAAGCAGCTACCTGGAAATCTGTGCACACCTTTGTGAAACACTACAGTTTGGATGTGTAGACCAGATCTAATGCCAAATTTGGCAAGGCGGTTCTGCAGAGCCTCTTTCCTAAGTAGGTTCTCTGCCCGCCTCCCACTTGGAACTGCTGGGTAGTCTGCAAAATTGTTACTGATGCTAAAGGACTCCTGGGATAAGAAGAAAAAATTACCGCAATAATCTTTCTTCCAAGGGGTCCTTTAGCATCAGTAAGCTCCCACCCTTCCTTCCCCAGTTCACCTGTTGGAGAAGGGCTCTTACGTCACCTTTTACCAAATTTGGAGTTTTTAGCTTGTGTTGCTGTTGTTTCTATTTCCACTTTTGTGGACATTTACATGTTTTTTGAATCCTGTTGATTCTTTTTCGGGGCATTTGCCCTCGTTTTTCCTTGAAAAAAATTCTGAAGCATTCAACAGCTTTCACTCAGCTCACACCCCCTCCTGTCTTTTGATTGGCTTAGCCCTATGCTCATTTACATATCTCTTAAAGGTACACCTCCGGGGCAGTTGCACCTAGCCAGCTAAGTGCAAAATTGTTACTGATGCTAAAGGACCCCTTGGAAGAAAGATTACTGCGGTGAGAAATTTTTTCTGTTCCCAGGACAACTTTGTCTCTGTGGAAAGAAATATAGACCTGTTCAATTCAGAGAGTCTTGAGCTCACTGATTCTTTTGTTAGAAGTGATTACCACAGGAAAAAGTTTTTTTTTTTTTTTTTACATATTTCAAATCAATTGAAGACATAGGGTCAAAAAGAGGACCCATGAGCCAAACTATACACATATGTAGGCCACATACTGGCACCGGTCCCTTGTGAGGGAGTGCAAATGGGATAGGCCTTTAAAGAACCCTTTGAAGATAGGGTCTGAGGCCTAGAAAACATTCTGTCCAACTGAAGTGTAAGTAGATGCTGCGCCCAGGTGGATGTTTAAGGTACTGGACTGCAAGCCCAGTAAGAGCAAATAGGTAAGATAGTCCAACACAACAGGAACACCAGCCTGTGTTGACATGTGCTAGGCCCATAAAGAGCCTTTTGTAGCTAGGATCTGAAGCAATAAAAACATTTTGTCCAACTAATATGCCAGCAGATGCTGCAACCAGGTGGACCTTGAGGGTACAGGATAGCCAGTACAATGACTAAATAGATAAAATAATCAGACAGCTGGGATCCAGCATGTTCTGGGACCAACTTCCTGGTTGAACACCAATCATAAAACTTTTTTCCATTCTGAAGAGTAGATTTTCTTAGTGGAAAGCATCCTGTAAGCACATCACATGCTTAAGACACTGAGAAAGATGCAAACCTGCATGTTATACCAAAGGTACTCAAGAGCCATGCCTTGAACGTGAGTAATCCGAGGTTTGGATACAGGAGCCTCCTGATAGGTCAGCAGATTGTGCTTCCGAGGGAAGGTGTATTGGTTTGGGCCCAGGCATGGAAGGTAGCAGAGAAAGACATGTCTGTCTGGCCCATTCTAGTGCTATCAAGATTATTGATGCTGACTGGGACATGAGCTTGAGAAAATTGCTCTGTACACCAGAAGGAAGAAAGATGAAAGATGCACTTGCTTCCCTTGCCAACTCAAAGCCAGAGCATCCAGGGGAATTGTTCCCGGATCTGGCTGTCAGTGATAGTACTGTGGCAGGTGGTGGTTGTGGTGGGATGCGAACAAGTCAGCCTCTGTGGTGGCCCACCTCCTGAAGATAACTTGCACCACCTGACTTGTTAAGGCCCATTCATGTTGGGACTGGCTGATTTGAGTTGAAGTATTGGCCAAGGTACTGTCCTTACCTGGCAGTGGCAGATGTAGGAAGACAGCTGCAAAGGCCAACAAAATGCTGGGTTGTATTGCAAGGGGTATATCCTCGAGGAAGGAGGAAGTGATTCTGCCACTGTATAGGTCATTAGTTAGACCACACCTGGAGTACTGCATGCAGTACTGGCGTCCGTATCTGAAGAGGGATATTAAGTTACTGGAGGGGGTGCAGCGCAGAGCGACAAAGATGATCAAGGGGCTGGGGGACTTATCATACACGAGAGGAGGTTGAAGGAGTTGAACATGTACTCACTGAAGGAGAGGAGAGACAGGGTGACATGATTGAAACCTTTAAATACATGAAAGGAATAAACAAGACGGGTACAGAGGGGCTGTTCAAAGTAAGGAAGGGGAGGGGAGGGACACCAGGGGCCATGGTATGAGACTGGAGCGAGGAAGGTTCAGGAGGGAGATGAGGAGACACTTTTTTACAGAGAGGGTGGTGGCTGGGTGGAATGCGTTACCTGCTGAAGTGGTATGCAGTAGAACAGTGGACTGCTTCAAACGAGGATGGGACAGGACAAGGGGGAGGGTTAATGAAGGGGAAGGGTGGAAGGAAGGGGCAGCTGCAGAATAAGGGGTGCTAGCTGCACATTCGAACAGGCTTGATAGACCTCTAGGCCTTCATCTGCTGGCAAATTTCGTATGTTCGTATTTCCTGAAAGGGCCATTGAGCATGATAGACCCCAAATTTTCATGAATCCTGTGCAGAGAGAGAGAGAGAAACAGATCTTAACCTTGGTCCTCCAGAAATGTTTGTGTAGTACATTGTGGTGGTACTGTCTGTTCTGACCTGTACCATCCTCCTTGTAGTAGTTATGTAAAACCTTTAGTGCCAGTAACATTACTCTTAGCCCCAGCAGGTTTATTTGCCATGGGAGGTGTTAACTCCCAGGTGGGGCCACACTCCAGTCAAGATGCCTCCCTTATCAGACACTGATAGAGCTTTTTGCTGAAAAATAAACTCCTTCCATTAGATTGGTTTAGTTTTTTTTTTTCTCTATTGGAGACCTGTAATAATATTTCTGCTACTAAAATTAGTTATGACAGAGGGTCCTTTTTCCTAACACCAGTGAATCATGAGGTGAAACTGAATAGTAATTTGTAACCCGGATTCCAAGATTGCGCCAGTGGCAGGTGCCATGTGCAGTAGCTGAAGAAACTTTCTGCAGTTTGTTTTTTAAATGTATTTATTAATTTCATCCAGGATGACCGAAATCACTATCAGTGGAATACTTTTTGCCCTGCTTGTAGGCAAGTAGGCCCTGTCTCACAGGGTATTACGCTCTGCTCCTATGAACTGTAGTGCTCGAGCTGGCTGAGAGACAGACTGCCTCTAGATTTATAAAAAAAAACAGAGACTCCATGAGCCTCTAGGAGAGTTGCTGATCCACTTGCTGGGGTGACTGCAACCACAGCCAATCCTCTAGATATAGGAAGTTATGTTATCCGATATCCTCAATAAATAAATAGAACTTGTAACACCTTGCCTTTGAAGGCGCTACAACCACTGTGCACACTGTTATAGAATGACCTAATGGGGGTCTGAATCTGAGGTACTTTCTGTGCTTATGGGGATGTGGAAATACTTTAAGTCCAGTGATGCCAAACCTTCCCCTTTCTTTGGAGTGTTGGCAGAATCAGTGCCAAAAGAACCATTTTGAACTTTGGCTTTGTCAGATGCCTGCTTAGTGCCCTCTAAGACAGGTTACCACTCCCCATCCTTTTTGCAGTACCTTTTGCTATACCAAGACAGACTCCTCTGTCTTTGACAGTAACAGGTTTTGAACCTCTTTTTCTCAAAATTTTCTTTCTCTATATCTGTAGATAGATTGAAAACTTTTTTTGGGGGGGGAGGGAGAAGGGATTTGAACCCAGAGACAATCCCTGATTACTACATCCATGATCACTTGTCTGTGGTGTCTGAAATACCCCTGTCGTAGGTATTGCTAATACTGAAGAACAGCCCTAGTCTGATGCAACAAAAGGAGCTTACTGTGGTGTATTCATCCATTATTTAACTTTTATCTTTCTCTAAAGAGAAATTGCCCTCGACTTGGAATCCATAGCCTTGGTTTGGGAATACTGAGTTAGGTTGGTGACTCACAACCAGGCAAACCCCCCTTTGAACCACTGTATTTACTATCCATCTAGCAGCAGCCATTTAAACTGTTATTTGGCTGCTTCCAACCCAGATTTAGTTGTTTCAGCTAGATCATCCGGCACGGGAGTAACATGAACTTGAAAGTATGTCAGTGTTCCTGGGATCCATGTTAGGAGAGTAGGATGCCAGGGATCTCTGCCTTGTCACAGGCTATTACTTCAACTACTCCTTGATATATAGGATGAGGGAACAAACGTTAAGTTCCCTCCCTGTCTAGCTGATGTTTCTTACACATCCTCTTTTCAAGAGGGGAAACAGCTTAGAGTTTGTAAAATCAAGGGTTCACTGGTGAGGAGACAACATTGCCACTGGGTAGTGTTCTCCTAGACTGGGGTGAAACGGGGAACTGTGCAACAGGTGGCTATAGCCAAAACTTTAGCAGTTGACGTCATCCTTGGCAACAATCTCATACGGGATGGTGTGTGCAGTTACCCATAGCCAAGCGAGAAAGGGAAATTGTAGTTCCCTAGACCCCATAGAAGCCATTGTGGAAACCACTGGGAGGCTGGTTCCCCAACCCATATCTCCTGATATGGAGACTAATGAAAAGGGGGTAGGAATTTCCCCAGTAGCAGTTTTTTTTTTTTTATATAGTTTTTGTTGACTGGGTAAGTGCACTAGACAAATCCTGCCTATTTCAGGCACAACCTGGTAGAGGGGGATACAGATGAATGCCAACAGACCTTGAACCAGATTAAGCTGTTGGTGGTATTTTTAGTGAATGAGGGAAATTTGGCCAGGACACCGGGGAAATTTCCCTACTCTTTTCGAGAAGTGCCATGGGATCTTTAACATCCACCTGAACTACCACCAATCCAGGCAGATGGGACCTCGGTTTAACGTCTCACCCGAAAGACGGCACCTCAGAAGTGCAGCACCCCTCTCATGCTGCACTACAGTCAGTACTGGGATATTAACCCAAGTGCCAGATGTGGGAATTGAACCCATATCCCTCTGATCTCCTGGCCTCAGAGGCGAGTGTGCTACCTACTGAGCCACTGACACTGACAGTTAACCACACAGCTATGGAGGATTACTTCAAAGAAGGAGGGGTGACCCATTGTCAGAGGGTTAGGGATGACAGTGATCCTGAGTGCCCTGACGCTAGTGCTAGGGATCCTAGTTTAGAGACTAAAGGGGACCTGTCCTATGCCTTAGGAATTTGTAAGGAGTTTACAGCTGCTCAGAAAAGTGACCCTAGTCTAGAGAAGCTGAGAGGTTGGGCAGACTCTGATGGAGCACAAGGAGGTGACGGAAAACATAACGTTTATTGGGAAAATGGACTGATGTATACTCAGGATGTGAAGACAGAGGGAGGAGTGATAGGCAGGCAGCTTGTCATTCCCCAGAGATACCGTGAGCAGTTGCTCAAGACTGCAAACGATATTCCCTTGTCTGTCCATCTGGGAATCACGTGCACTACGCAGTGGTTGTCCCAGAATTTCTATTGGCCCAACTTCACCCAGCAGGTGAAGGAGTATTGCAGGTCTTGTCACCGGTGCTAAGAAATAGGGAAGGCGGGCAAGAAACCCCAAGCCGCCCTAATTCCATTGCCCATAGTGGAGGAACCATTCCAGAAGGTGGGAATAGATATTGTGGGGCCTTTAAATACCCCTAGCTCCTCCTGGAAGAGGTTCATCCTGACTGTGGTGGATTATGCCACCCGGTACCCTGAGGCAGTCGCCCTATCCTCACTGTGGACAAAGTGGCAGATGCCTTACTTGGCATTTTCTCCCATGTTGTGTTTCCACAGGAGGTTATCACCGATCGAGGTGGTTCCTTCATGTCGGACCTGAAGAAATGTTTGTGGGAGAAGTGTGGGGTGGTGCAGAGGCGCACTACGCCTTATCACCCGCAAGCCAATGGGCTTGTGGAAAGATTTAATGGTACCCTGAAGTCAATGCTCCAAGTGTTTGCTGAACAGCATGGGAGAGACTGGGAGAAATACCTTCACCACCTGTTGTTTGCATACAGGGAGGTGCCCCAAGGGTCGACAGAGTATCCCCCTTCGAGCTCTTACATGGACGCCAGGGAAGTGGGCCCCTAGACTTGATCTGGGAGGACTGGGAAGGCAAGTACACCACCCAGGGAACTCCCATAGTGGATTATGTCCTTAGATTTAGGGACAGGCTGAAGGAGCTTAAGGGGACAGCTCAGAGCAACCTGACAGCTGCCCAACAGAAACAAAAAGTGTGGTACGACTGCAGAGCCAGAGCTCACTCATACATGGTAAGGAAGTCATGGTTCTTATTCCGGTCCAGAAAGACAAGCTGCAGGCTGAGTGGGCAGGACCATACAAAGTAGTTAGAAAGGTAAATGATGTGAACTACATTATAGAGTTACCTGACAGGAGACATACAGAAAGGATGTACCATGTCAACATGATGAAGCCATATGCTAATAGGACTGACATGGTGTTTGCAGTATGTAGTCCTGGGGAGGAGATGGACGAAGGAGTCCCCCTTCTGGACTTGCTGGAAGAAAGCAAGTGGGAGTCCTCTTTGGAGGCAGTTAAATTGTCTCCCCAGCTGGCCCTGGACAAGATCCAGGAAGTAAGGAAGTTTTTTTTTTTTATATTTTCTTTATTGTGCATTTCCATTTGCATAGTATCATTACAGAAATATGCATTATTTTATGTACTATCATTTTGTTTTTTTTCCCATTTTTTTTATACATACACTAACACATTAACTCTATCTTAACAAAAAAAGAAACAATACAGAGCTACTTTAACTTTTGCAAATTTGACATTCAGTTTGTCCCCCATCTTCCTCCAGAAGGAGGGGGTTTCCAGCAAGGTAAGGATATATCTGGCATTCCTTTATCAACTTTAATTATATATTTTGCAGTTTCTACACCTCTCCCCTACGGCCCTACAACACTGTCTTTCTTTTTTGTATTTAATGTGTCTCACTCGTTTTCCTCTTATTTCTCCTCCATTGGTCCTCTAACTCTGCAGTGACCAAATCGTCCACCTCTCTACAAACTTTTCCATCCTTTCCCCTATTAAGTGTGTGATCTCTTCCATCCTCCGTATCTCCTCTACTATCTTCTTCCATTCCCTGTGTTCTGGTGGGAAGGGATTTAGCCATCTCTTTGTGATGGCTTTACTAATTGCCACTGTGCAGATTGCCCATATATATTTTAAATTGGGCCCTCTAATTTCTATTGGTGGGAGTCCTAGTAGAATGTGTTGTATGTCTAATATTGTCTGAAGGTGAAACCTGTCTTGTAGTGCTTCTCTTACCTCTCTCAGAAATGGTTGTAATGCTGGACATGTATAAAATATGTGTGCATGTGTTCCTGTCTGCTCCTCACAATTGCGCCAAGGCATACCTCCCTCTCCCTCCCCCCATTGCACTTTTACTTGTGGGGGTGATAAAAAATCATATCCTTATTCTCCATGCATATTCTCTCCACCCTGGTGAGGATGTCGTGTGGAAGGTGGCTTGCCATATCCTCTCCCAATCTTTAAGGTAAGGGAGGTTTTAGCAGACTTTGTGCCACTGTTTAATGCCAAGCCTGGACTAACCCCCTTAACAACGCACGATGTGGAGACAGGAACACAGACGCCCATATGGTGGATGGCATATCGGTTGTCAGAGGCTGTCCAAAAAGACATTAGGAGGGAGATGGAGGAAATGCTGGATTTAGGGGTAATCCCGAGATCCCACAGCCCCTGGGCCTCACCTGCAGTCCTTGTGCCCAAGCCAGATGGCTCTACTCGTTTCTGTGTGGACTATCGTGGACTGAATGCAGTCACGAAGTCAGATGCCCACCCGATGCCCCGGATGGACAAACTCCTGGACAAGTTTGAAGGGGCAACATACCTTACGACTGTTGACCTGACAAAGGGGTATTGGCAGGTAGAGTTAACTGACAGAGCTAGGGAGAGGTCGGCCTTCATCAATCCAATAGGCTTATTTGAATTTAAGGTAATGCCTTTTGGAATGAAGAACACCCCGGCCACTTTCTAAAGGTTGATGAACCAGGTGTTAAATGGTGCTGAGGAGTACACCGTTGCATACCTGGATGACATTGCCATCTTTAGTGCCAGCTGGGAGGAACACCTGTCCCACCTTAGGGAAGTGCAGGGCAGGATACAGAGGGCCAGGCTCACTGTCAAAGCTGAGAAGTGCCAGGTTGCCATGTCTGAAATGGCATACCTTGGACATGTTGTAGGCCGGGGGACAGCTCTGTCCTAACCAAGTAAAAATAGAGGTGATCAAGGCATGGCCCAGACCAGAAATACAGAAGCAGGTCAGGAGTTTTCTAGGGACAGCAGGGTACTATAGGAAATGTGTACCCAATTACAGTGCCCTGGCTGCTCCCCTGTCTGACCTGGTAAAGAAAAAGATGCCTAAGAAAATTACCTGTGAACCAGCCTGTGAAAAAGCCTTTACCAGGCTGGAGGAGGCACTGTACAGTACTCCTGTATTGAGAAGTCCTGACTATAGCAGACCCTTTACAGTTCAGACTGACATCTCAGAAGTGGGTATTGGGGCAGTACTGAGTCAGGCATCCAACCAAGGGAAAGACCACCCTGTAGTGTACCTGAGTAAAAAAAGTTACTTCCTAGGGAGCAGGCTTACTCTATTGTGGATAAAGAGCGTCTTGCCATGGTGTGGACCCTAAAGAAGTTACAGCCATACTTATATGAGCAGCATTTTTTTTTAAATTCAAGTTTATCGAAAGGCTTGAGTTTACATACATTCAATTCGAGAAAACTCATTAAGCCATCAAAAAAAATAAATGCATTAGATATACACCTTCTATCAGGAGTGTCCTTATTCCATCTTTAGTACAACAATGCAGTTTATTATAAATTGATCTGTATTTAAGAATTGATCTGGTGTCCCTTAATATGCAGGAGGGTATCTCACCTCAATGGTAGTCAATAGGCTGGGCAAGCTTTCCCTTTCAAAATCCTTCTTCGGCCACTCTGACTCTGGATCCGCCTTCCCCCAGCTCCTGGCCATCCATCGCCAGGACCAGATGTCCTCTTCTGGGGTTATTTCCCAGTGTCACAGTCTCCATACTTAGGTCTCTCTCTCTCTCCTGTGACCTCTGAGAGCAGGCTGAGAGATGTGGCCCATCTATGGACGAACATTTGTGTTTTGTTTATGGGTTAATTCCTCCATGTCCTGAATTCCCTCAGTTATTGAGTACCATTGAGAGATGTTGGGCAGGGGCCGGGAAAGCCATTGTTTGGTGATCACCTTATGGGTAGCCGCCAGGAGAATGTTCCATAGGTAGACTCCATCCTCCTCTCTTACCTCTGTGGGAGGTAGGTCCAGGACCAAGTTCTCCAGTGTTAGCTGAGGGGGGCATGTGAATAGATCAGTCAGGACTCGTTTGACCTGCCTCCTGAATGGTTGCACAGCCTCACACTCCCATAATATGTGTGAGTGGTGTGCAACAAGAGTGCCGCGGTTTTTCCAGCACAGTGCGGAAAGTTCTCCACCCCATTTATGCTGGATAGCAGGTGTATAGAAGTATCTTACCCTGACCTTCCAGGCGAATTCCCTTCAGTTGGGTGAAAGGGTAGTTCTGTTTGGGGAGTGGAATATAGTGGCCCATTCTGTGTTCGTTAGGTTTACGCCTGCCTCTTCCCTCCAGCTAGTTTTTATTCGTTGTGTGTAGCCCGCATATAGTTGTCGTATGGCTCTGTACAGAGCCAAAATGTGTCCCCTCTGGAGCCCTCCTGACATTATGGAGTGGATCACCTCGAGTAGGTGGTCAGTTTGGGTATGATTACCCACCTCTTTTTTGACCATTTGGGTGTAGGACCTAAGTTGATGGAATCTGTAGTGATCCTGGTTTCTCAGGTGGAATGTCTGTTTAATGGTTTGAAAGTCCAACAGTGTATCCCCTGAGGTCAACTTGCCCAACCAGCATAAACTGAGTCTAGCCTAATGTCTAAATGCTAGATCCATCTTGGCAGGGGGAAATTTACCTGGCCACACGAACCACTGGAGGGGCCATATTGCCCTCTAATTTGTATTTGGTCTAAAGCCTATGGGTCATCCTCAATGTATTTACTACAGACAAGAGAGTAAGACCTCCTTCTTTCATCAAAAGGCGATCCCCCACCCTGGCCTCCGGTGGTGGGCCTTCATTGAGGGACATCTCAATATTCTTCCAATGTGCCTGGTATGATGCAGAGCTCCATAACAAGGCACTCCTTAAGTGGGCGGCTAAACAGTAGTCCTCAAGGTTAGGGACCGCTCTACCCCCAACCGATTTATCTGATTGCATAACTTGCATTTTTATTCTCGGTCTCCCATGGGACCAAATGAATCTGGATATGATTTTTTGCCATTCCTTAAATTGTTTCCTGGGGATGGTTACTGGAAGGGACTGGAAGAAGTACAAAAAGCTGGGGAGAATGTTCATGGTTACTGTTTGGATCTTGGAGTACATCGGTAGGTTCAAGAGACCCCATTTGGCGATGTCTTGCTGGAGCTGTGTCAATAAGGGCCCAACATTTGAGGAAATAAGTTTATTGGGTAGTTTTGTGAGCTGAACTCCTAGATATTTAAATTTTTGTTTATTCCAGTTTAGAGGGAGTAGGCTGGTTATATTCTGGGGTGGCTGGTAAAAGAATTTAAGAATTTCTGATCTTACTTCGAGATACAGCTCTTGCAGCAGGTTACACCATTAGGACTGAAGCCGGCAGGCGCCAGGACCCCGGAGATCTTTTCTAGCTAGCTATCTTCAGCGGGGACAGCCCCCGACGTCGGCCGCCTCCGGCGTCAGGCGTGAGTATAAGAGGCGGTCCCATCAGAATCCCAGTTCTTTCCTGCCGTCAAACCAGCGCATGCTTGACCCTCGGTAAAGTTCTTTTGCTTTCACGGCGTCGCGTGGTTCTTTCGAAATTTTGAAATTTTCGATTCTTCTGTGGAATTTCTTCTCTTCAATCAAGTCAGCGTCTGATGTCCTCTCCGCGGACATTCTTCTAGGTGATAGTGCGGCAAACAGATACCGTTAAGGACCCGCATTCGCGTCGTCAGGTGTCTAGGCGGACCACGATACCAAGGCCTGCTCCCTCTGCCAGGGGTTCAATAGCCGCACCAGAATCGCGGCAGAAGGCCCTTCAAGCTTTTCTACTAGAGGAAAACTTGAGCGATGGCCTCCAAGGAAGATTCGGCCTTGCCGATGCGGGAAAGAAGAAGAGATCGAAGATCCTGCCCAGTCGCCGGTTCGGGCCTCCAAGTCCCGGAGCTCCGGGTCTCGCTCGGACCGCTCGCCCTCCAGACCTTCGTCACTCCTGGCTGCACACCCTGCTCAGGCCTCTACCGCCAGGCCGTCATCATCCTCTTCTGCCTAAAGGCGTTGGCGAAGTGAGAAGGCCACCACCACCACCACAAGTCGGGCTCCCCTTCGGGACTTGACGTCCGGTCTTCCTCTCTTCCCCGGAAGGCCGTCGAAGCTCAACCGCTGAGAAGCCGGTGGATCGGCGTCGGCCGAACCGCGTCGGTCGTACGCCAGCGTTCCTCCGAGCCGACGCCGGTCAGTCGGCCGTCATCGGCATCTTCATCGCATCGGACGTCGGTGGGGGGACCGACGTCCGCAACACCTGAGCGGGGGACTCCTGCACCTCCGACATCGGTCGGACAGGAGTCCCCCATCGAGGAGGATTCGGCCTTGCCCGATGTCCAGGCGGGCATTCCCGGCCACAAGGAGTCTCCCCGGGGTCCCTCGCCACCGCCCGAGGTCCCCGTGGTGCCGTCGCCGGGACCCAATGTCCGGCCCTCGTCCTCGGAGCCGACGTCGGGACTGTCCTTGGCCGAGGTGAAGGACCTGTTTACTTACTGGTGGGCTACAGTCAGGAAGGATGTGGTACTCCCAGTCCTTCCTCCTCCACCTCCTCCTCCTCCTGTGGTTTCGGCCCCGGCCCCACCCTCACCTGTGAGGTCGGCTGGCCATTCCATCCCCAGGGAGCCTGTGACTCCTCCCAGGGGCAGACATTCTAGAAGGAGACCTCCGACCAGATCGTCGTCCTCCGGGTCACCCAGTCCCAAGAGGTCAGGAGGCGGCGTCGTGCCGTCGTCCGGAGGCTATGGGATCTTCTTATGTTTCTTCTAGATCTCCATCTCCGGTCTCGCTTCCCTCGCCGGACCCATGTGAGACTCCAAGGTCTCCTCCGGACGATCCATCCTTCATGGATATCCTTAGACATATCCAGGAGAATATGGGTTGGGAAGCAGAGGAACTTGACCCTGAAAGACTACGCCTGGCAAAGTATCTTCGGCAGAAGGACCCTAAGCCTGTGGTGGTGCCACCCTTGGTGGACACTTTTGTGGACGTCACCAAGGCTGCGTGGAAGCGTCCTCATTCGCTCCCGGCGGTGCCGAAGAAGGCGGATAGGCTGTACAGGGCCCCAAGGGGACCAGCATCATCTCAACAACCTCTGGCTGACTCCCTGGTCATTACTGCTTCTCATGATCGGGTCCCAGAGACCGTAGCATTTGAGTGCTCTGCCACCGACCCAGAATCCAAACAGCTGGACGCTTGGGAGGCGACTTTACGCCCGCGACTTGCGCTTATCAGGTCCCTGAACTATCTCTCACCCATGGTTCAGTTCCAGAACGCTCTGTGGGAACAGGGCTGAGGCGGCTGAGAAGCTGCCGGAAGGTGAGCAGAAGGAGGAGATGCTTCAGCTCTTCCGGACGGGTTCAGATGTGGGAACCCAGGTGCTCAGAGCCACGTATGATTCTGCGGACTCGTCAGCCAGGGCAGCTGCTTCAGGCGTGCGCCTTCAGAGACACTCATGGCTTCGTGTCTCTGGTTTCACCCCAGACGTCCAGAAGAACATTTTTGACGCTACCTTTGAAGGTGAGGTGTTGTTTGGTAATCCGTCAGAACGTATAATTACCAAACTGCAAGAGGCTGGAAAGGCGGTCCGGACAGTCCAGGCGATGTATCGCCGAGGCCTGGCTCCTTTTCAGGAGCCAAGGCCGCTGTGGGCGGACTCAGAGGCAACAGCCTCGCTCGCCACACAGCATAGGGGCTCTGGCTCAAGATCCCAGGGAAGGAGCCCGCTGGCAGAGGTCAACGTCCTTCCAAGGCTACCAGCCAGCGGGCCCTCAGCCACCACAGCATGACTCTTTCGGCCCCCCGCCCAGGATCACGGGACGCTTTCGTCGAAGTCGATGCTCCGCTTCTATCGGGTTGGCAAGCACTAACCACCGACAGGTGGGTTCTTCAATTGGTCAGCAAAGGCCACTTTTTAGAATTCGAAGAACGTCCACCCTCAAGGCCTCCTCTGCTCTCCCGATACTCGGGTCAGCACCGCGACTTGATTTGGCAAGAGGTGATTGCTCTCTTGGACAAGGGAGCGATTCAATCTGTCCCAGGGGACCAGAGAGGAAGGGGATATTATTCTCACTTCTTCCTGGTTCCCAAAAAGACAGGGGACCTCCGTCCTATTCTGGACCTAAGCGACCTCAATCAATCGGTCGTATACAAAAGATTTTCAGATGGTGACCCTCCCGGTCTCATTCCCATGCTAAACAAGACGCTTATTTAGCATCTCTAGATATGCAGGACGCCTACCTGCACATCCCCATAGCTCAGGCGCATCAGAGGTTCCTGTGCTTGGCTCTCAGGCCACCATTTTCAATTCCGGCTCTCCCTTCGGGCTGTCATCCGCTCCGAGGGGTTTCACGAAGTGCATGGCAGTCGTGGCAGCTGCCTAAGGGAGGCAGGGCCACTATGTGTTCCGTGCCTGGGACGATTGGTTTTTCATGGCCGCCAAAGAGGCGCTTTGCAAGCGATCTGAAATACTCAGATCTTGTTCAGATCACTTGGGATCTTAATAAACCAGGAGAAGTCGGTCTTGGTACCGTCGCAGAACCTGCAACTATAGGGCGCAGTGCTGGACACGGTCCAGGGAGGCCTTCTCCCAGGCGACAGAGCGGGAGCGCTCAGGTCACTTATAAAGGACCTGTCGGTGAATCAGACCGCCTGCCAGGATGGTCCTTCGCCTGCTCGGTCACATGGCTGCGGCCATTCCACGGTCCTCTCGCTGCTCCACATGCGGCCACGCAGTGGATGCTCAAGGTGCAGTGGGATCAGAGGCAAGACCATCTGCAGCATCCGTCAGAATCACAAAAGGGTGATTCAGGACTGGCAATGGTGGTTAGCCCCCGGTCGCTTCTCCAAGGGCGTCCCGTTTGCAGCACTGTCCCCAGAGATTACACTCACCACGGACGCTTCAGGTCTCGGGTGGGAGCTCACATAGATGGGGTGAAGTCTCAGGGCATTTGAGTCCTCTGAAGCTCATCTGCACATCAATGTTTTGGAGATGAGGCGGTTCTCTATGCTCTCCGGGCTTCCAGTCCGTGATCCCGCTGTGTACCATCCTGCTTCAGACGGACAACACGGCGGTAATGTATTACCTCAGCAAGCAGGAGGCGACACTCTTATCCCTTTGCAGGAGGCCATGAGGGTGGGATTGCAATTGGACACGGCGCAAATCTAGTCGCTGTACAATGCCCGGCATGGACAACACGATTATGACCGCCTGAGTCACTCCCAGGCCAGAGTCCACGAGGGAACTTCTTCAGGAGGTAGCAGAGGACCTGTTCCTTCGATGGGGAACCCCAGAGTTAGACCTATTTGCATCCCCATCCAACGAAAACTGCCCAATTTCTGCTCGCTAGATCCAGGGCCTGGAGTTTTCTGGCGAGACGCTGTCCATCTCCTGGGAGAACAGGTTCTCTATGCTTTCCTCCTTTCCCGTTGATCCAGAGAGTTCTGCTCAATTCGCGCAAGGAGCACGCCATGGTGATTCTGGTGGCCCCATTTTGGCCCAGACAGATCTGTTCCTTTGCTGGCGCAGCTGTCTCAGAACCTCCGCTCCCATTGCTGCGCAGTTCTCACCTTCTGTCTCAGGAGCAAGGGTCTTTATTGCATCCGGATTCGCGGTCTCTGAACCCTGCACGCCTGGCTCCTAGAGCGTAGCCATTATGCGACACGGGTCTGCACGAGGTGGCAGAGGTACTCTCTGCTGCCAAAAGCTGACTCTCGAGCTACTTACGCCATGAAATGGCGCAGATTCTGCCTTTGGTCCACGGGCTCGTGATCTTTCCTCTAGGTTGTCCTGTGGGGACAGTCTTGGACTACCTCCTTTCCCTCTTTCAGCACGGGCTAGCCTACTCCTCTATCAATGTCCACCTTGTGCTATTTTCTCGCTTATCACCAGCCGTGGGCCAGCGCATTATTGCTCAGCTAGACGCTTTCAGGAGTTCCTGAGGGGTGCTGCACCTTAGGCCTCCTATTAAAGACCCGATCCCTCCATGGAATCTCCTTTTGTTTTGGAGCAGCTTACGCTCCCTCCCTTGAACCACCAGCCGGAATGCAGCTACGTTTTGTCTTGGAAGACGTTGTTTTAGTTGCAGTTACTTCAGCCAGAAGGATTTCTGAGCTTCATGCCCTGATGTGTAAGGAACCTTATTTAGTTTTTCACCGAGACAGAGTGTCTCTGGAGAACGATCCTAAGTTTTTGCCTAAGGTGGTTTCGGCTCTGACCTTAAATCAGGATATTGACCTTCCGGTCTACTTCAACTATCTAACAGGGGAGAGGCTTTGCTCCACGCTTGATGTTCACCGCAGCCTGAGGTATTACCTCAATAGAACTAAGTCTTTCAGGACTTCGGAGCAACTTTTTGTGTCATTTGCACAGAGAATGAGAGGCTGGCCAGTGTCTAAGCAATCCTTATCCCGCTGGCTCGTGCAATGTATCTCTCCACTGTTACCAGTCCAAGCAAAGCCCTCCCGGGTCCCGTCTGGGACATTCTACCAGGCGTAGCCACCCTTTTGCAGCTCTCAAAAATGTGTCAACCTCTTCTATCTGCGCTGCAGCTACTTGGAATCTGTGCATACCTTTATCAGGCATTATAGTCTGGATATACGCCCTAGGCGTAGAGCTGGTTCGCCAGGCGTGTTACAGGGCCTCCTGTCCTGAACTGAGGCTGGTGGCTGCTCCTTAGCATAATCTTCTTTCTTTCCTCCTCCCGATGTGAAGGGATCAAGCCTTACTGCTTGGGAATCAGTCCTAATGGTGTAACCTGCTGCAAGAGCTGTATCTCGAGTAAGATAGTACAATTACGTAGAACTTACCGTAACAGTAGATCTTCGAGAACAGCTCTTGCAGCAAGTACTACCTCCATGTTTCCCCTTGGAGAGTTCTTCACTCACGTTCCTCCTCTAGGTTAGAGGAGTAAGGAGAAATGGATAGTATTTTGCCCAGCCAGTCTGATAGTTCAGACAACAGGAATTCATTTTCATCCGTATGGTTGGATCAGCGTATGAGTCAGTTTTTCTTGAGAAGAATTTCCTACTTTCCTACTGGGAGTTTATTTCGTACTCCGTTTGCCTTCTGTGACGGATCCTCGGTCTCCTCGGCTGTTGATACCTCTGGCCGGGGTCTCGGTAGGGAGAGCTGAGATTCTAGGCGGGACCCGCCCCTCTTATACCACGCCTGATGTCGGAGGCGGGCCGACGTCGGGGGCGGTTCCCGCTGAAGATATATGCTAGAAAAGATCTCCGGGGTCCTGGCGCCTGCCGGCTTCAGTCCTAATGGTGTAACCTGCTGCAAGAGCGGTTCTCGAAGATCTACTGTTACGGTAAGTTCTTACGTAACTGTACTTTTTGTCTTTATTTATGGAATAACCTGCATGAGAGCCAGATTCCTCCAGAGTGCTCCAAATCTGGGGACTAGATTGGTTTGGGTTAGTGATATATAAAAGGACATCGTCCACGTACAGGGAGATTTTGTGTTTGATGTCCCCAACTTTAACCCCTGTGATGTGGGGGTCTTCTCGAATCGCACAGGCCAGGGGTTCTATGTAAAGTGCGTATAGCAGTGGTGACAAAGGGCATCCCTGACGAGTACCCCTACCCAGCGGGAGTCTTTTGGAAATGCCCCCGTTCAGTCTAATGTATGCCTGCAGTGATGTGTACAGGGTCTTAATGGCACAGATCATTGCCTGTGGGAAGCTGACTCTGTCCAGGACTTTAAACAGAAAGGGCCAAGACACCTTGTCAAATGCCTTTTTGGCATCAAGGCTCATGACACAAGCTGAGGTCTTGTCATGTGAGACTTTGTTTATGATATTTATTGAACACCTGACACTGTCTGGGGCCTGTCTACCAGTAATGAACCCAGTTTGGTCCTGAGAGATTATTTTTGGGAGGAGATAATTTAGCCTGTTGGCTATTATAGATGTAAAAACCTTATAGTCCACATTGAGTAGTGAGATGGGTCAATAAGACCCGCATTCTACAGGGTCTTTGCCCTGTTTGTGTAGGACTGTAATGGTGGCGTAACTCCAGGAAGGAGGGCACCCCCACCAAAACCACTTTAAAGGCCTGGAGAAGATGGGGAGCTGGTTCCTTAGTGATTTGTAAATCTCCCCACTGAACCCATCCAGACCCGGGCACTTGCCTGATTTAAGGTGCTGAATGGCTTTGATAATTTCTATTTGCTGGACCGGAGACAATAAGGCTTGCTGCTGTTCTTGCATCAGAGTGGGAATGCTTAGTTTGTCTAAAAAAAAATTTTTTTCTGTGGGAGAAGATTCAGTCTGGGGACAGTACAGGTTCTTATAGTAGCTGAAAAAGGCTCCCGTAATTTGGTCGCTTTTATAGGATAGGGTGCCTGATTTAGGGTGCTTAATGTTTGTGATAATGACTTTGGCCTGTCACTGTCTCAGTCTGTATGCTAGTATTTTAGTGGCTCTTGGCCCTCCCTAATAGTATGATTGTTTTAAATAACTGAGGGACCTTTCCATGTCTATCTGCTGAATTTTTTGGATCCGGGCTCTGGTCTTTTTAATCTCCCCCTCGGTTTGTTTGGTCCATTTTTGTTTCAGTGCTGATTCTAGGTGTCTTAGTTGTGTGGTAAGTTATTCTAACTGGGTTCTCCTCTCTCTCTCTCTCTCTGATTGTGGGTACCTTTTGAGATAAGTTTGCCCCTTAGCATGGTTTTTAGCGTGTCCCAGATTATTTGTGGAGTGGTACCCGGGTTGGAGTTCAAGGCCACTGTCTGCATGGTGACCCCCGTAGTCTGTCTACAGTTTCTTTATGCATCAAGAAGGAAGTGTTCAGATGCCACAGCATTCTCCAATTTGGTAGGGAGAGGTCAAGTTCCACAGACAGTGGTTGGTGATCTGAGTGTACCGCTGTTCCCACCCAAGTATGCCCGAATCTGGATATGTCTCTAGCATGGGTCATGTACATGTCAGTACGGGAGTATGTCTTATATCTGGGGGAATAACAAGTATAATCCCTAGCATTAGGGTATCTTTCCCTCAAGATATCCAACAATCCAATTTCCCTGAGAAGTTTGTTAAAAAGTTTAGCAGTACAGGTTCCTGTGGTTGGTATTTGTGATGCTGTGTACAACCTCCTGTTTAGGATGAGGTTCCAGTCCCCCCTCCCCCCCATTAAAAACACCCCCCTCACCTGTTCAGTGACCATTTTAATCAGGTCTGAATAGAAGTCTATAGTTGAGTCAGGAGGGGCGTAAACATTCAGAAGGGATATCTGGGTGTCCTGCACTCTCCCCACCACCAGAACGAACCTCCTTCCCCGATCCACCACCACCTTTTCCTCTTCAGAAGGCAGGGAAGCTAAAACCGGAATTACAACCCCCTTCTTCTTGCCTTTTTCCAGTGAGGCATGATACACCACCGGGTACAACCTGCTGTTAAGTTTTGTTGCCTCTGAGGGTGTGAGATGCATCTCCTGCAAAAAGACAAGCTGACATTTCTGATCCTTTATAAATTTCTGAATTCATTTCCTCTTGATTGGGTTGTTAATCCCATTGATGTTGTATGATAACACCTTTGTATCTAAGCAAGCCATGCTAAAATTAACAATAGCCTCTGATGGGTAGTATGTGCCCCTAAAACTCCTGGTCCTGTCTTTACCAAAGGAAGGATTAGGTTTCCTATGTATGCAAACTCACTTAAACTAATATTCAATATCAAACAGCTCGTAATAACAATCACTACTACTACTTAAGTAAAATACTTTCAAAAATCCCCCCCTCCCAATTCTAACCTTTGAGAGGATTAAGAACTCCCTAAGAGTAACAGCTGTTCCCGTTTTGGGTAGCAAAATTTCTGCAGTGTGTGCTTCCCAGGTCAGGCAACCCGTAGGTGTTGCCTGGGTAGAGTCTATCTTTGACACCTATTACCCTATGGTGGTGTTGGAAGGGTATATTACCTCTTAGGAGTAGTAAAACACTTCTCTCTAGAGGTATCACCAGCATCAGGTGAGCATATGTTTATATTGGCTCCTGGTTCAGTTGTCGGAATGGCCTTACTATGTCAGAAATGGTTTAAAACCATTATCAAATGGGTCGATCTCTCAATCCTGGAAACCCCCTTTTAAGCCTATGGGGGGAGAAAATCAAAAAAGATAAGCCCACTGTTTTAACTTGTAACTCTGACCTTCAAGCAGCCATGACCCCTTAAAGGTGATTTCTGGGATCTTCGATATAAGGTCTCGGGCCTGCCCCACACCTGTCACCAGCTGTGGGTGGGCCCTTCCCTCGCAGCCCCTGTGGGTGACTGGCATTATGAGCTCTATAGAGGTTGTTTCTGATGGCTTATGGGTTTAATTGGCAGGCCTCCATACCCCCAGTCAAGGTGGGTAACAATTCTCAGTCAACCAATATGTGTACAGCATAGGAACCTTTATGCAGAAACCATTGAGCTTCAAAACTTCGATGCTCCCCCTGCATCAATTAACCGTTAAAGCATTAAACTTTGTAATTGTGACCCTTCTTTGGTCTCTCCCCAAGAAAGACATCTATAGCTGAGTCTCGGGGGGGCCCCCCCCGGTTCCAACATTCCGGTGACAATCAGTGATTAATTGGAACAGTCTCACCTGCCAGCCCTAAAATAAAAATGAGTTTCAAGTTATTATGTTCAGGGGCCATTCGGCAGGGCCGAGGTAGTCCCGCCATCCATACTTCAGCGCGAGGGGGGGGGGAGTGAAGCACTTTAGGAGACTCTGAGGATCTGGGTCGATCTCCACATTAATAGTGCATGGTACCTTATTTCAGTCAGGGTTCCTGATAATTTGATGCCTGTCTCATTCGTGCTTGAGACCACCACTCGTCCTCATTGGGGCCTTCCACCGATTCCAGGATTGGGGCACCAGTACTGTAAGGTTTAAGCGTGGCCAGGATGTCAGCATGGAGGTTGGAGTTGGGGACGGTTTGCTGGGTGCCTTTTTGTTTATGTCCTTTCTGGGCCACGGTCCAGGCTGACTTTAGGAGGTCTTTCTCCAGTTGCTCTTTTAGGAGAGCAGGCCTGATGATTCCCTGGTCATCCAAAAAGGATTTTGCAGCCAGAAGATCAGGGAATATCCGAGGGCCTCGCTCTGTTTCCGCCTTGAGGTGTGCTGGGTGCAGGATCTGTGCCTTCAGGTTTTTACTCCGTAGCTGCTTCAATATTAGCCAGAGGGCCCGACCTTCTTTTGCTCTTGGATCCAGGAGGTGTGGTCATTATCAAAGGACATGCGATGCTGCTGAAATGTAATTTCTTTCATCCTCCAGGCTCTATTGAGAACCTCCTCTTGTGGAGTAATAGGTGAATCTGATAATGAAGGAGCAAGGTCTGGCCCCCACATTTGTGGGCCTAGGTGAGAGCGATCTATGGGCTCGGTTGATACTTAGATCGAGATCATCGGGCAAGCTGAGGGCTTCTTTTAATACTGTTTGGATAAAGATGATTACACTGGTCACCTTGCTTTCCACCCCCTCTGGAATGCCATAAAGTCAGAGATTCTGGCGCCTACTACGCCCTTCCAGGTCGTCCAGCTTGTGTTGAAGTTCCCTCTCCTGAGCCAGTAGGTACCGCATGAGGCGGTCGTGGCGATCAGATTGTTCCACCACCGCTGACAGCTTTAATTCAAGTTGGTCTGCTCTATGTTCAATCTGGTTAATGTCCGATTGCAGGTCTGTTGAGGTTTTATCGATCTTGGTGACCGATTGGGCTGTCTGCAGAATTGTTGTGACCAAATCTGAGTCCATGGTTTCATGGAGCTGCTCTGCAGCCATGTTTTCTATGGCGGCCTCCTCGGCTGGATTCTTGGATGTTTTTCTTTTAGTATTAGCTCCCATAGTTTATGGGCCAGCATTTCTGGTGGCTTTGAGGTGTTAGTTCTCGATCTAGTCACTTTTTATCCCATGCAGGGGATAGAGCCCCCAAATTCAGTCTAGTTCAGGAGGATTGTGACGCTTGGCCAGCTGGTTATGATTGTTGTATGATATTTGTAAAATAAAAATATAATATGTTATTGTCTCACATAAGGTAGCGTGTGCTTCCATGGGTGCCCCCAGGTTTCAGTGAAGCTACAGGCACTGACCAGGAGATATCTGTTATGTAATTAACTTCCTTGAGAAATTGCATTTTTTGGCTTTTTTATGACCTCATGCTTTGAAGTTGGGGAAGCTAAAATATAAATTTTATTACAGGACAGGACATGGCTATCTAATACCTAGATGAGGGATTGCAGGGTTGTAAACCTGAAAGGAACTGGTGGATCAAAGACTTATAATTTGGGAAATGAGTTTTTGCTGATGTCACCTTATTTAATACACTTCCTGATAGGACATCATGTTTGTATTTTTTTAATTCTAAAAAGGAGGAGCTAGATGACTCAGGGGTTGGGAAGATGGAGTTGAAATGTATCCTTCTAACTGGGGAATATGGTATACCATCTTGGGACTCTAAAGAGAGACGGAGCTCTCTGATATAACGGCACTTATAGAGGTAATACATTAGATAGAAAAGATCTAACTGTACTTTGGTAGGAGTTTGTTCTGTAGTTTTCCTTGTGTTTCTTTTAAGTGATTGTATGCTCTTTGATATATTGTTCTGTGTTTACATTTTTCATATTTTTATCATCTTTTAGTAAAATCTTTATTTGAAAGATACTGCCTGGGTGTGTCTTCCAAGTTCTTTTTGCATGTGATGTATACGTGGTTAAGTTTGACAGCTATTCTGAAGGGCTTCATGGTGTTACCAAACTGGGAAAAGGTAAGAATATACCTAAGGTCTTTTATAGAGTTTTAAGGGTTCATTTTGGAAGCCTGGCTTGGTGCCCCTGGTGAAAGATTGTACTGCAATCCCCGAAGTGGGTATGTATCTGAGCCTGTATATTGGGTACGCTAGCATAAGGTTCACAGTTTGAATCCTACCCAGAACTTGAGACTAAAGGTGATTCGGACCCAAAAGCAGACAGGAGGGTTACCCTGTCTGTTCCTGTTCACACTATTGTGCTCGGAGATTGGTACTGTGGGAGCAGAGGGCCTGACCTGCTGAGTGCATTTGTGACATTCTGTACGTCACTTAAAACCCACTTGGGCACATTTATAGTGCATATAGGGACCCTAGAGAATAATGCGCCCTTGGCACTGTTCACTGCAACCCATGTCCTATTTCTTCCAGGAGATGGGGAACCGAGAGTCCTGTCTAATGTTCCTGATAGAATATTTTCTTCTTGGAGGTGCCCATTCAGTTTCAGAAATTGCAAAAGGTAAAACTTGTTCAGTTATGGTGCACTGATATCTGGCCTGGAATCCGTGCTATTGCATTTATGTCCTGGAAACGGTTGTATGTTGTCTTACCTCATGGAGGCTATCTGCAGTTGCTTTTATGGTTTTTGTCTGGTTACTTCTTGTGGAGGTGGGGAGTACTTATTTTATTTATTTATTTTATTTATTTAAATCTAGGATTACAATACCTTCGAGCCGAGGCTCTTTTACAAAGGTTCCACGTTAGTGTGTGCAACAGTCATCATTTTTTGTTACAAACATATAGTCATTGACTTACAGACATGTAATAACCAGTACAAAGACTTGTGCTATGAACAAGACAAGGGAAGGAGGGGTGGGTGGAGGGAAGTGAGGGTAGGAGATTGAGGGGGGAAGGAGATGCAGGGGGTAAGGTGGAGTACCGGAGGTGGTTGGGGGTGGGGGCAGGAGTGGAGATATGGGTGGGAGGTGGGTGAGGACAGGAGACAGTACAGTCAGGGGGCCTTGTCAAGGGAATATGACAGGTAAGGTGCTAGGGGTGCAAAGACTGATTGTAAGTGCTGGGTGCTGGGGCATGTGCAGCTGGAACGGTGGAAATGTTAAGATGGGCAATCGCAGGATACAAGCAGTGAGACGCGCAGCTTGGACTTGAAGAGGCCGAGTGTTGGAGTGGTTGCTATGTCGCTGCCAAGAGAGTTGAGCCAGTTGGATGCCCGATAGGCGAATGATCTTTGTCCTTGGGTTGTGCGACATCGTGGGATATGTAGTAGATGGGAATTGGATCTCCTTGTAGTGACATTCCTATGTCTAGGCTTAAGGAGGGCACAGACACCAGGTGGGGCAAGCCCCATTATAATTTTCTTGGCCGTGATGCAGGTTTGGTATTTTATGTGTTTGTCCAGTTGAAGCCATCCAGATTGGGAATAAAGGTCACATGTGTGGGTACAGTGATGTGAGCCAGTGATGAGATGACAGACCTTATTCAGGGAGGTCACGATATGTTTGAGAGCAGTGGTAGTTGCAGACCCATATATGATAAGACCGTAGTCTATGATGCTGACGATGAAGCTTTGGATGGCCACTGACAGTGCTTCTGGGGTTAGGTATTTCCTGTGCTGGAATAATATGCCTAACCTCGCATTGGCAGACTTTGCAACATTGCTGATATGGACAGCGTATGAGAGGTGGGGATCAAGGGTGATGCCGAGGTACTTGAACGATTGTGTTTGCTGTAGGATGGCTCCTTGTTCGGTTGCAATGGAGAGGTGGAGTTGTTTGTTTTTGTTGTGGGGGCTGCAGAAGACCATAGACTTGTTTTTTTTCTGATTGAGAAGCAGTTTATGATTTAGGAACCAGGATTCGATGGAGGAGAGGGCCCGCTGAAGTTTATTTTGTAATTGGATTGGATCAGGGTCCGAGGTGAGGATCACAGCATCATCGGCGTAGAGAATTATTTGTTCTGGGCAGCTGTCCGGTAGTGAGTTTTAAGAATAGGCTGAAGAGAAGGGGTCCCAGAATGAGCCCTGGGGGACTTCCGAGCGGACCGGTCTAGGGTCCGAGAGTGTATCAGCGATTCTTACTGTTTGGGACCGTTCTTCAAGGTAGCTCTTAAACCAGCCAATGGAGTCAGTTGACAGCCCAGTTTTCTGAAGCTGGACAGGCAGGAGGTGGTGATTGATGGTGTCGAAGGCTTTAGTTAAGTCAATGTAGATTGAGCCTAGTAGTTCACCGGAGTCAAGTGCATTGTGGATTGCGCCGGTGAATTCAAGTAGGGCTGTGGAGGTGCTGTGACCTTTGTGAAACCCGTGTTGTTGCTTGCACAGGATGTTGTACGTATCCAGGTATTCTGTGAGCTGGTCTGAGATGATGCGTTCTAGTGCCTTGGTGAGTGGGGGTAGTAGGGAGATAGGTCTGTAGTTATCGTGGGCAGTTTTGTCACCACTTTTATGGATTGGGGTGACAGTGGCAGATTTCCATCTGTCCAGGAACTGGCTAAGGCTGAGGGAGAGGTTGAAAATTCTGGTCAGAGGACTAATCACTTCATCAAGTGTGAAAGACAGGATTTTGAGATCGAGGGAGTCATTACTGAATCTTGATTTACCAAGGGCTTTGGTAATATATTTGCGTACTTGGTGAGCCTTGACTGCTTTGAAGTAGAAGTGGGGGGAGCTGGTGGGAGTAGTGTTCATTGCGGACAGAGGGGCTTCACCATCTTTGAAGTAGTCCTGGGGTAGGACAGCGCTGAGGTCGGTAAAGGCTTTGTTAAAGGTATCCACAATAGTTTTTGGGTTGAGGGTTGTGGTTCCGTTGATGTTGAGTATTGATGCGGGGGGTTTTGGGTGGATTCCCTGTGAGTTCCTTTATGTTCTTCCAGAATTCCCAACCATTGCCCCAGGAGTTTGTGAGGGCATGCTTATAGTAGGCGGACTTCATTTGCCGGATGGTTTTGGTGCAGTCATTGTGGGCACATTTGTAGTTTTGGATGTCGTTTTGCCTTCCAGAGTTTCTGGCCAGCTCCCATAGGTGGTCTCTTGTTTTTAGCATCCTGAGGAGGTCACCTGTGAGCCAAGGGTTACTGAGTGATTTGACTTTGCGTTTCTTAATAGGAGCATGCGTGTCACAGGCCACAGTGAAGATGTTTATAAAGTGGTCAAGGGCAGTGTTTACGTTGGTTGCATTGAAGATAGGGGACCAATCTTGATGGAGGAGGTGGGATTTGAGTCAAGGAAGGTGACCACTGGGTAGAACCCTGCTGGTGATAGTTTTTGGCACTTGTTTGATGAATTTATTTGACCAGGTGCAGCTAACAGGGGAGTGGTCGCTGAGAGAGTCAGGGAGGATATTAGAGTTAGATATCTGCGATGGGTGACTGGTAAGGATCCAGTCCAAGAGTGTGCTGGTGCCGGTCCTGTAATTTTTCCTGGTTGGTGAGTCAACCATTTGTGTGAGGTTCGCCGCAGCAACGGTATCCCCGGGCTGAAAAACCCTAATGCCACATTTCCCTACTTTTGTGATGCTGGGTTGAACACTAACCAGTGCATTAGTGCTGTTTTTTGCAAAGAATTTCTTTTCTTTTTGAGACGGTGGATTTCTGTTCTCATTCACATAGATCCCTTCAGGACAAATACATTCTACAGTAATTTTTCTCCTGTTAGATTTGCTAGTGGTATGTTTTTTTCTATTTTTTGTTGACTTGCAAGAGGGTTAGGCAATCCTGCCTATTTTCCACCTTATGAGGTGGTAGATATAGTTGCAAACTGACATTGAATCAGGTTAATTGACTATTGGTGATATTTTTAGTGATTGGGGGAAATTTGCCCAGGACACCAGGGAACTTCCCCCTTGTCTTTCTTGAAGAGCCTAGGGATCTTTAACGTCCACTTGAACAACCAGAAAAGGCAGCTGGGACTTTGATTTAATGTCTTGTTCGAATGGCGGCACCTCAGGAATGCAGCATCCCCCCCCCCCCATGCTGCACTA
Organism: Neoceratodus forsteri; assembly: GCA_016271365.2. Classification (NCBI taxonomy): domain Eukaryota; kingdom Metazoa; phylum Chordata; order Ceratodontiformes; family Ceratodontidae; genus Neoceratodus; species Neoceratodus forsteri. Next base: position 94,745,223 of record CM028129.1, on the reverse strand, counting down.
CAGTGTCAGTGTTGGGATTTAGCCCAAGTTCCTAGTGTGGGGATAGAACCCATGATCTTCTGGCCTCAGAGGCAAGTATGCATCCTGCTGAGCCACTGACTAAACCAGTTTTAACAATTTTATCTTTGAAATCGGATATCGACTTTTTTCCCCTAATCAGTATTTGTTTTATTTGAATTTTGCTTGGTGCTTGCACATGAGTAATTATAATTTTCCTGGATGAAACTAAATTGATCCTAAAAAAAGATCCCTGCATGTGCATTGTACTGATGATTGCTGTTTGTCATTAATGCCCATTAAACAAGGAAAAGGGGAACTCCCTTTATCAGTTTAATTCTAATGGTCTTGCTGTTAGAAAACTGTTGGGGGGGGGTAACTTAAGTCTTGCTGTGCAACTCACCATGAAAAACACTGTCACTGTTAACATTACCATACAAAATAAATTCAAAAAAGTGAATCTAACTCCATCTGTTTACAATGACAGCTTCAGTTGAATTCCTTTTAGACAAATATGAAAAAGTTAAATAACTAGACCATGATTCAAGTAAACGCCAAAAACAATCATTTGCACGTGGTACTTTCCGCTCCCTACTGCAACAAAACCTCACATACTTGGTCATCATGAATGTAACATTTCAGTAAATACAACTTTTATAGTTTCTATCCTTCAGTTTCAGATGCTGTCTGTGAGAGCTGATAATACAGTCCACAGTAATGACGCAGGAGGTGGGAGCTGGGCTTAAAAATCAGGGACAGTTGCGGTGAAAGCACCAGCTAGAGGGTACTGAGCAAATAAACCAAAATAATGTAGGGCTGATGGATCACATAAAGAGTGAGACAGCACTGAGCCAGAAGAAAAAAATACTCACCATAGTAATCTTGTTTCTTCAAAGGGATCACTCATTATGATTAAACTTAATGCAGTCAGCCTCCTGTGTTGAACTGCACGGAGAGATGGAATTTTATGCGAATTATGGAACTCTCAGTTGGCTCATGCCACTTTCAAACTGCTGCCCTAGCAACTGCTGCACTCTGAGTGCTTCAGATTCTTACGGAGCCTAACTGGGTAAAAGACCCACTAGCTAAAATTAACAACCTTAAAAAATAATATTTGTTGCCCTTTCAGGTCAAAACATCCTTAACCAACAAACCTAAAAAACTTGAGACCACCTGGACACCAACTGGTTAAACAAAGCGAGTCTCTATCTTAACCTATATAGGAGAAAAGAAAAAACCCTAATGCAGAGATGCAAAGCAACTTCTATAGGTTCTAGTAGGGGAGGTAGGGAGGGTCTTTAATCATAATGAGTGATCCCTTTGAAGAAACAAGATTACTATGGTGAGTATTTTTTTCTTCTAACCCCAGGAATCACTCATTATGATTAAACTTAATGCAGACTACCAAGCAGTACCTTTGGAGGTGGGCAGAGAACCTATTTCGGAAACAGGCTCTGCAGTACTGCTGTACCAAACCTAGCATCACCTCTGGATTGCAAGTCCAGGCTGTAATGCTTTTTGAAGGTGTGTACTGTTTTCCATGTAGCTGCTTTACAGATTTCCAGTAGCGGAATTTCTCTTGAAGCTGCCACTGAAGCAGTTGTGCCCCTGGTGGAGTGTGCTCTCAGTTCCAGAGGTACCTGTTTACCCACCTTACTATAACAAAACTGTATACATGCCACTATCCAGTGAGCAGTTGTATGTTTTGTTGCAGCTCTGCCCTTACCAACTTCACCATATGTTAGAAAGAGCTGAGAATGACTTGTTCTGTAAGACTTGGTTCTGTCAATGTAGTGACTGAGTGCCCTTCTGACATCAAGGGGGTGAAGTCTCCTTTCTGGAGAACTGGAGTTGTCTGTAAAGAAGACAGGTAGAGTGATAAACTGATTTAAGTGAAAATCAGATACCACCTTGGGAAGGAATGTTCTATTAGTCCTAAGGACCACCGTGTCCCTGTGGAATGAGATGTAGTCCACATCTGTGCACAGGGCTTGTAATTCACTGATCCTTCTGGCTGAAGTAATGGCAACCAGGAAAACAGTTTTCCAAGTGACACTTCAAATCTGCGGTTGCCATAGGTTCGAATGGTGCATCCATGAGTTTAGCAATGCAAATATTTAGATTCCAGGCCGGAACCAGTTCCCTTAGGGGAGGGTGCAGAAGATTAAGGCCTTTAAAATATTTTCTAAATACTGGATGAGAAGCCATAGATCTCTCCTTACCAACTGACAGGTAAGCAGAGACTGAAGCTAGGTGAACCTTGAGGGTGGGAGGCTTCAGACTTAAGGAATGTAAATGTGTAAGATAATCTAGAAGAATAGCCAAATCCGCCCAGAAAGGGCTCAAACCTTTACCTGTACACCATATTGTAAATCTTTTCCACTTAGAGGCATATGTCTTCTTAGTAGAAGGCTTCCTGGAACCCCTAAGCACTGTCAGCACCTGTTCTGATAGATTAAGGTTAGCAAACTCTAAGTCCTCAAGAGCCACGCCTTGAGCCTCAGTGATTTGAGATTGGGGTACAGGATCCTGCCCTGAGAGGAGGTTAACAGGTTGTGTCTCCTGGGCAGATGGATTGGGGAAACCAGTGACAGAGACAGCAGAAGAGAGTACCAGTGCTGTCTCACCCAATCCGGAGCCACCAGTATCATTTTTGTTGGTTGGGACCTCAATTTCAGTAGGGTCCTGAATATCATAGGAAAAGGAGGGAATGCATACAGAAATTTCCCTGTCCAATCCAGGGCCAAGGCATCCAGGGGGATTGTGCCCCTTAGAGGAGGCCTGCAACAGTACATTGGAAGCTGGTGGTTCTCTGGGGAGGCGAAGAGATCCACCTTTGGAATGCCCCATTTTCTGAAAATTGTACTGAGTACCTGAGTATTCTGGCACCACTCGTGGTGGTCCTGACTTATCCTGCTTAGAGAGTCTGCCAGCACATTGTCCTTCCCTGGAAGGTGTATGGCTGACAGGGATACTCCTATGGAGTATACCAGGGACCACAGTCTCATTACTTCTGTGCACAGTAGATGTGACCTGGTACCGCCTCGCTTGTTGATGTAATACATGGTTGTGGTGTTTTCTGTTCTGACTTGCACCACCTTGTTTTGCAGGTAAGGAGTGAATGTTTTCAAAGCCAGGTAAACAGCCCTGAGCTCCAAGAGATTTATGTGCAACAGAGACTCTTGGGGGGACCATGTGCCACTTGCTGTGTGCTCTAACATATGTGCCCCCCAGCCTGGAAGAGAGGCATCTGTTGTGAGGATTACTGAGAGTTGTTCCCTTATAAAAGGCACACCCACTCTGAGGTTGTGCTCATCCAGCCACCATTGTAAGGCCTGGACTAAACTTTCTGTGATTGGAACCAGTTTGGACATAGGATCCATCCTTTGAGACCAATACTGTCTGAGATGGAACTGAATATCTCTCATTTAAAACCTGGAGCCCATTACCACTGCCGTGGCAGATGCCATGTGGCCTAGTAGCCTGAGAAATTCTCTGTCTGTTCTGGGTCTCCCAGACACAAAGGATTTTGCAATCTGCAGAATGCTTGTAGCCCTGTCCTGTGGCAGGAGGGCTCTGCCCTGTCTGGTGCTAAGTTCTGCTCCAATAAACTCCAGCACCTGGAGTGGTACCTGTTGAGATTTTTCTTTGTTTATCAGAAATCCCAGGGACTCTAGTGTGGATTTTGTGAGCACCAGTGACTGTACTGCATGCTGCAGAGACTGTCCTATTATTAACCAGTCATGCAGGTAGGGAAGACTGTTATACCTTGTTTTCTCAAAAATTCTACCACCACTGATAGACACTTTGTAAAAACCCTTGGTGCCGAAGTTAGTCCAAAAGGGAGAACTGCAAATTGATAATGGCCTGAAGCCAGCCTGAATCTCAAGAATTTTCTGTGAGATGGTCTGATGGGAATATGGAAATAAGCATCCCTTAGATCTAAGGAGGCTAGCCAGTCTCCCTTTTGCTATGAAGGAATGATTATAGCAAGAGTGACCATTTTGAACTTTGGTTTCAAAATGTGCTTATTCAGAAGTCTTAGATCCAAAATAGGCTGCCAATCCCCATTTTTCTTCCTTATGAAGAAGTACCTGGAATAAAAACCTTTGCCGCTGCTTATTAGGGCACTACCTCTACTACTTTGATTGCTAGCAGATGTTTTACCTCTGCTTCCAACAAAACCCTGTGTGCAGCTGTTACCGGAGCAAAGGTTCTTATTCTCAGCTTTGGGAATGATTTGAAACTGAGTGCCAGGCCCTGACTCACTACCTCCAACACCCACTTGTCTGTGGTGATGGAATGCCAAGCGTGAAGGTAATGAGCCAGTCTGCCACCTACTGGTGGTCCTGTAATAAGGGATGCGACCTGCACTAGCCCATCAGGGATTCTGTGTGGGCTGTGCTTGAACCTGTGGCGCAGGAGCCGCTCTTCTCATGGCTCTCCTGCCCCTTCCTCTAAAATAACCTCTAGCTTGCTGCTGAGGCTGGGAGGCCTGCACCTGAAAGAAAGGCTTGGGGTAAAAAACCCTACCCCTACCTCCCCTACTCTGGGATCTATAAGAGGTGGAGGGCCTATCCTTGGAATTTCTCCGATAGGTGGATTTATATTCCTCCATCTTCTTCATGTATGCCTCAGTTTTATCCCCAAACAAGGAGTCGTTCTCCGGGGGAAATCCATCGCTTTGGCCTGGGTGTCTAAAGTTAGGTTGGTGGCTCAGTCTAAGCCATGCAAACCTCCTGAGTGAAACAGACAAAGCCATTAACCTGGATGCAGTATCATTGGCATCCACTGCCATATGAAATTGGTACCTGGTAGCATCAAGTGCAGCCCTTGCTGTATCTTGCAAGTCTACAGCCACTTCATCTGGGACCCTATCCACCAAAGCTAGAACAGTGTTCCATAGAGCTTTTTGGTACTGCACTGAATATGCCATGTAATTGGCCTGCCTTACTAATAAAGAGGCAGCCATGTACCCTTTCTTTCCCATAGCATCCATTTTTCTTGAATCTTTGTCTGGTGGATGGGTAGCCAATGGGATCATGGCCTTGTCACAGGCAGCAGTTTGGACTACTCCCTCAGGATCAGGATGTGTAAATAGAAAATCAGCTGTAGTTCTGTCCAGCTGGTATTTCTTGTTAGCTTTCTTATCCACATGAGGGATAGAGGTTGGAGTTTTAAAAATCTGCACTGCAGCCTTCTTTAAAGATTTATGCATGGGCAGAAGTAGACATTTCGAGGAGGTTAACCCCATCATTTCTAGAAAGTCTGCCTCCTCCATATCCTCCTCTGTTTCCTGAAGAGGAAGTTTCAGGGTTTCCACCATGTTCTTAACAAAAGCATAGTGGGAGGAGTATTCCTCAGGACCCCTAGGAGGAGATCCAAACTCTTGCTCAGGAGAGACCTCTGGATCTATAGGTTCCCCTTCAAAAGTCATCCTCCTCCTCCTCACCAAACACTTCCAGCACTTCTTGCCTTGCTGGGGCTGTAGAAGGAACCGGGGCAGTCAGTGCAGGAACTGGGATTGCACCCTGTAGGGCTTGTAACACTTGTAGTGCCTTAGCAATGTCCTCAGCCAAGGGCATAATATGCTTGTCTGCTGGGAGCCTTAGCCTTCTCGGCCGGAGGCGCAGCGGCATGTTTTTCTTTACACTTTTTCTTTAATGGAACAGATTCAGTGCCTGTTTCCACAGCCCTTTTTGTTTTACCTTGTTCAGATTTATCTGAACTCCTGTCAGGATCCTTGGCTTTACCTCCATCCTTTTTGTGGGAGGAGGAAGAAGAAGAATTTATCCCCAGAAGGAGAAGCAGAAGCCATCTCTTCCAAAATTTTAGACCTTTTCTTTAATGTTTTTGAGCAAAAGGTCTTACAAATATCACGATTGGCAAATATGTGACTTATACCCAAACAAGATATGCAGAGAGAATGTCTATCTGCTTTTGCTATAAGTTGCCCACAAGAGTCACAACATTTAAAACCTGTGGGTCCTGTGCGTTTTTTAAGTTTATCCAAATGGATTTCTGACATTTAAGCTAGGCAAAAAAGATTACTTCAAAAAAATGTTATTTAAAGTAACTCGGAACCTGAGATTACTTAAAAATAACTACCGCCAGCGGTTCCTGGAACCGAGCGTTATTTGGTTCCTGAAGAAAAAGGAACCGAGAAAATTACTAAATTTAGACAAAACTAAAGCGGTTCAAGGAACCAACTGCTAAATATCTCTAAATAATAATAAATTGAGATAAAACCTTTTAAAATAGACGCAGAACCCTCGGTTCCAAGGAACCGTGAGGGAACCGCGACTATAAATAAAAAACTACTAAAACACCAATTTACTATACTAAGCAATGTTTCTAAGGCAGCAGTTTAAAATTAAACTGAAAATGAGTACTTATCTACAGATAAACTTTAGTCAGAGACAGTTCAAGGAGAGTTCTCCGGGACGTCCTTACTAGGCAGGCGGAGTAAAGAATCTGAAGCACTCAGAGTGCAGCAGTTGCTAGGGCAGCAGTTTGAAAGTGGCATGAGCCAACTGAGAGTTCCATAATTTGCATAAAATTCCATCTCTCCGGGCAGTTCAGCACAGGAGGCTGATTGCATTAAGTTTAATCATAATGAGTGATTCCTGGGGTTAGAATCAGAAATTCAAAACGTTCCCTGAAAAGGCTATCAAAGAAATGTCATGTGGGACTTCGGTGACGCCTCTGCACAATGCAGGAGCCTGGGACGGAAGCTCTCACTTATTCCCCCAATAAAACCAGTAATATTTCACATTGGGCAGCAATCCGACCGCTACAATATATGGGATAGCTATCCAACAGCATAGCGAGTAAAAATGAACCGCGGAACCCAGCCGGAAGTAATTTGAAACAACAAAAACTCACTCTTCTTGGGCCTCTACCAAATGAGGAAAGCCTGCCAGGCTGCCAGAGAACACCGATCTAGAGATTGACAATATGTCCGAGGAAGAGGAGGAGGAATTTACTATTCCTTCACGGCATCTCTGTCAGGAGCTGCGTAAGCTGGGTGCCACAATGTAAGCAATTAGAAAAGAGGTTAGCTGCAAGCAACCTGGGTTTGGGAATGAGCCCGGGTTGTCGGGGGTCGGCAGGGAGGGGAAGAGATTGAGCATCTGGAGGACTGCTCTCTTCCCGGGGAGAGCTGGGGTAAACGCTCACTCAGGGAGCGACCTCTGGCGGTGGCTGGGGTAGCCGACAGTAGTGACGTGGCATATGTCTGGGGGTGGAGCCGTGGCAGCATGTTGCCATGACAGCACCCCCTCCTCCCACTGATAGGCGATGGTGCCTCCTACCCACTGGTCCACACTCCTGGAGTCAGATTCAGCTGTAACTGCTAAACTCCCCCTCTCTGGCCCGGTGCTCAACACTATAAGAAAGAGCATCCTGGGTGGGGGCGACCCTTCCCCGGAGGATGCCCAGTGCCAGAGAGGAGCGAAGAAGTGGTTGGGTCACGCGAGGAGGTACAGACCGTAGCCAAGAATGTAGTCAGAAAGAGTTCAGTGGAATAAATAGGTAGGGGAGCAAAAAATACAGTTGGGAAAAAAAATCGGATTACGCTCCCTCTATAATGGCATGTCATAGACTCCGGTTCCCAATCGTTAAAGCACTACATGGCAAGGGCCTGAGGCCTCAGGTAGATTTTCTTGCATGACTAAGACTCCTCTCGGACAAAGGTATCAAATCCTTTGACACCATCCGGGAGGTAAAGAAATATCTGGCATCCCTTGGAATTGTGACCAACAAGCTTATAAACCCAAATGCCTGGAAAGAGATGGAGAAGCAACAATGGTCTTTAACAAGTGGCCCTGGCCGTGTGGGGAAAAGAGCTGTACTTTCAGGATCAGATGGGGACTCAGGCCTACGGTCCAAATTAAAATCTAAACAGCAGCCTACCTCTGGTGGATAAGCCACTGGACTCTAGGAACATTTGTGATTCTGCTACAATTAATGATTCAGCTGGAGAAGAAACTGCAGAACAGTCAGCTGAACAACCAACCTGAACCCAGTAGTGGGTTATGAGCCGTCTACCAATGGTTTGTTGGGATTTAGAGGGAGAATACTCCTCTGTATTCCCGGTTTCTCTGCCATGGACTCAGTGACCCTATATTAACTTTAATTTTTACAGGATTGGTTCTAATGTGGGACTGTCAGATTACTTTAATCAATATGCCTAATCTCCTTTTTACTTATTTAGGTATAATTCCCATGAGTGGAGAATTAAGCACAGCAGATCGAGAACCCTCCTTGGGGTAAAGCTCATGAATGTAATACAGGCTGAGGGTCTATCTGGCCAGGTTGCCCAAATAGAACTGGGCTGCTCTGGGGCTGGGGATTTGAGGTTCAGCTTTGTTAAAGCCCATTGGTTATAAACTTACTTTAAGTTTTGCATAATACAGTTTGCTGCCTGGTGTGAAGCATTTTCCTTTTGGGGGGTTACCCTTGGTTCCCAGTGGGGATGGAGCAGCCTGCCTGGTTGGCAACTCACGTTCGTTATCATTTATGAAGAGGGCGGGGAGGAGGCTGGGGGGAAAAGTGGTTGCTGCATGGTGTCGAGGGCCCAACTCTGGCTGCACTGCTCCAGAGAGTTAGGGAGGCAGCAGCCCAGTGCAGGAGAAACCCCAGCATTCCCCATCACCACGAGACAATGGGGCAGTGATGGGACAATGGCACCATGGAAAATAACTTTTTTCTGTGGGGGGAATGGCAAATGGAACTGGGCTATATCTCAGATTACAATGGTCAGTTATGTTATTGTTAGTTACCGGTTTAAAAGTGTGAAAGGTTCAAAAATGTTCATCTTTGTTTTAGATTTGAATCGCTTTGTTGGTCGCACACTTCTCTCTGCACAACCCTCCATTTTCCCTGATGAGCGCCCAGGCGGATGGTGAAGGCTTAGGTTTAGAGGGGGAATCTCAGGATACAAACGGCACTCCATAAACCAGATGGGTAATTTAAACATAATTATATATAATGTTAGAGGTCTTAATAGCCCCATTAAGTGAGTTTTTACATGAACTTGGCAGATAAGACACACACATCACGTTATTGCAGGAGACCCATCTCACTGATTTGGAACATCAGAAACTATGCAGTAGATGGGTTGGCTCAATATACACCTCCTCATTTCAAGTCCACCCCTATAGGCAGGGGTCGATCTTAACATTGTTTTAGTAGCCCAAACCCTAGTGCAAATTGACCAGGGCTAGTGCAGCTAACTCTCTACTTGTCCGTCTTGACTAGTGCAGATTTTCATGGCTGTTAATGAAGTTAAAAAAGTCTCTACTTTAGCAGGCTCTATTCCTCATGCTAATCTCTCTCAATGTTCCAGATGGCCTGGTGTGATGAACAGCTCACTAAAAGAGTTGCAGTTATCTGGCAGTTCAAGAGAGGGATCCCACAAAAGACTTAATGTGAGTCATTATCACTCCACTGTTGGGACTTTCAGTTAGTGTCCAAGCTGTGATCAAGGCTAGAGTGCTGTTAAGTCACTAGCTTCCAGTTTTCTGAATGTGTCTCTAACAATTTGTCCCATATTGTTAAGACCAGTGGCCCTTATTTCCCTACATTTTGAGTGTCTGTATCTAACATATAGAAACATAGAAACATAGAATTTGACAGCAGACAAGGACCGCTTGGCCCACCCAATCTACCCATTTCCCTACCTAATGGATAAGCTGCAGATCCTAGTTAACCAGCAGCCTACTTCTTCCAACCCCCACCCCCTAGAATTGCCTTCAAACACCATGAAGTCTTGCTATATTATAACAATAGCAGTCAGCCACTGCAGCTGAACTGCCCCGGAGAGGAAGGAGTTAATTCCAGAAGATCTGGAGTTCTACAGCGCGAGGGCGCTGTGCCCAAAGCTCTATCTGGCAGTTTCAAATGAAACTGTCAGATTCTTCTCCACTTCACTGAACAGTCGCCCGGAGATCAGCTCCTTCAGCTCGGTTCATTCTCGTTCGTTAGTATTTTTCGGTTCATTTGAACCGGTAAAAGTTATTATTTTTACCGCATTTCGGTTTTAAAGCTCTATCTGGTAACCTGAGTACTAAAATTTAAGTCTGTGTGGAAAATTAATTATCGGTTCGGTTTGAACCGATCGGTTGGTTTTTCTGCATTTTAAAAGTGTACAGTGGGTTTTAGTGCGGTTCCAGTTCTTATCGGTTCTAAAAAACGAATTATAACGTTTTTTCAAACACCGTGACACGGTTAGGAACCGATAATGGGTGTCTTGCCTGGCACTGCCATCAAAAGGCAAGTTTTGGTTAGGCTGGCATTATGTCTGAGAAACCAAAAGAAAACCGCCCACTGGGTTTCAACATCAGGATGTCTGTGGGGACGCTTGCTAAGGCTGACCCACACACCACTTGTGTTTATTGTCTGGGGCTGACCACCTCCTGTCAGACTGCCAGGTGTGTAAAATTTCCTGCAGCCACCTGGAGAAGGGTGGGCTGGCTCAGGGGAGCGAGAAACCCGCGTCCGCTGCCTGGATGGCCAGCCCGGTCCAGTACCCACTGGACCAGAGGGAGTGCCCTCTGACCAGGGCGAGACTTCCTCGGGCAAAAGGAAGGCTGGTTCAGAGGAACCAGTTCCAAGTAAAAAGACAAGGAAATCAGTAGGTCTGGAGTCCAAAATTGTGTTTCCAACTGCTGCAGAGATAGCTAAAGCCATTCAGATTGTCCAGTCACTGTCTCAGGGATCTGTAGACCCACCAACAGCTGGTAAAAGGTTGGTTCGTCAGTCCCAGTGGTTCAGGATTTTGAAGTTGAGGATTTTATGAACCACAGGAGGGGAGGAGGAATTTGATCAATATATGTGTGGCTGGGGAGTCTGGGCGTGCCCATTGAACCGGACATCTTCCAGACAGACCTTTAGAATCTCCTCCTATTCTGTCCGAGTCCCTTCTTTCTTTATTTTTACAAAAGGTTGCAGAAACCCTCCAGCTTCCTTTAGAGGAGGTGTGGATGAGCAAGAAGAGCCTGATTATGTGGAAATGATGGATATTCCAGAGTCTAGGAGGTTGTCTATTCCTTTGCATAAGTCATTTAGGAAGCAAACAACAAAGATTTTAAAAATCCTCATTCTGTCCCTCCTGTAGATAAAAAATGGACAGAAGGTATGCTTTGTCAGGCTCAGATACAGACTTCCTTACTGAGCAGTGTAGTCATGTGGTGTGGTACAAGCTGCAGCTCAGACAAGGCTATATTCCTCTGGCCTCACATCCTCCTGATAAGGATTCCAGGAAGATTGATGCCATGGCGAAGAAACAGTATATGGCAGCTTCTTTGGGACTCAGGCAGGCAAATTATATGGCTTATGTAGCTAGATATCAGAAATCTAGGTGGGACACAGTATTGCAGTTAGCCAAGCAGGCCCATGGCCAGCTGGCTAGTGAGTTGGAACAGGTGGCTGCTGATGGCACTGAAGCCTCTAAAGTTCAATTTCATACTGCTGTTGATGTTAATGATGTTTCTTCTAGGTCATGGCCACTTCTGTAGCTTCCTGAGGTTGGCATGGCTCAGATGCACTAATCTGTCCCAAGATACCCAGTCAAAGGCTATGGATTTTCCTGTAGTGGGAAATTCTCTTTTGGGGAGCAAACAGAAAACTATATGAAAAAGATGGATGAATACAGAACTACCTACAAAAGTGCCCAGGCTAAGGAGAAGCATGCCATGCCACAAAGGCATGCTCCCAGAGAGTAGGGGCAGGCCCTTTTCCAGGCCTTTTACCATTTCAAGCCTCCTCTGCTGTCTCGCAGAGGGTTTCTTCAGGGGCAGGGTAGGCGTGGCACAAGTAGACCTGTCCCCTCCTCAGCCTAAGGCTGCTGCTAAGCAGGCACCCTGATGTGGGTGTCCAGGGCCGATTCTCCTGTACCAGTGGGGCAGGTTGTCCTATTTCAGCCGGAACTGGCTGTCCTAACTATGGACAGATGGGTTCTGGAGGTAATAGGCCAGGGTCTGGTTCTCAGCTTCAAACACTTTCCAAAGATGAGAGCCAGGCATTTTCCACCTGCAAATCCTTCAGAAGCCCTTGCTTTGGAAGCAGAGGTTTCTGCTCTGCTGGACTGCAAAGCAGTGGAAAGGGTTCCTCCTTGCCATCAGGGCAAGGGGCTTTATTCAAGATACTTTCTTACCCCAAAAAAGACAGGAGAATGGCGGCCCATTCTAGATTTAAGATACTTGAACAAGCATCTGTTGAAACCAAAGTTCAAAATGTTGACTCTGGCAATGATATTGCCTTCCCTAAGGCCAGGGGACTGGCTAGCTTCCCTGGACCTCAAGGACGCCTATTTTCATGTTCTGATCAGGCCTTCTCACCGAAAGTACCTCAGGTTCGAACTGCCCTCAGGCCACTACCAGTTCAGGGCAATGCCCTTCGGCCTTACCTCTGCGCCAAGGGTATTCACAAAATGTCTCGCTGTAGTAGTGGCTCACTTAAGAAGGCAAGGGGTTGCTGTGTTTCCCTACCTGGACGACTGGCTCATTGTGGGTCAGTCTCCAGGTCAGGTGAAATCCACTTGCAAGTCACCCACAGCTTTCACTTCCCTGGGATTCCGCTAAACTTACCAAAGTCAGTTCTGGAACCAGTTCAGGTCCCAACTTTCATAGGCGCAGAATTGAACACAAGGTTAGCCAGGGCTTTTCTTCCCTCGGAAAGGGTGGACAGACTCATCGCCCTGGCATCCTCCTTTACCCTGCGGGTCTCTCGACCAGCAAGGCATTTTCTGCAACTCCTCGGGCACATGGCTGCTTCCACAGCTGTCGTGCAGGGAGCAAGATTCCAGATAAGGACATTCAGTTCCATTTGAGGGCCTATTGGTCTCAAAGGAAGGACCCCTCACAAGTTGGTCCCAGTTACTCAAACTCTGATCCTAGCCCTCCACTGGTGGCAGGTCCAGAGCAATTTAAGACAGGGTTCCCTTCATTCCCATTTCTCACTCCCTCACCCTCACCACGGATGCCTCCCTGTTAGGGTGGGGGCTCACCTGGGCGACCTTGCCACTCAGGGGTATGGTCTCCTCAGAGTCTCTGCTCCACATCAATCTTTTGGAATTGGAGCTGTCTTTTAGCTCTTCGGTGTTTTCAGATTCTGTCCAGAACAAAGTGGTTCAAGTCAGGACAGACAATACCACCACAATGTGGTACATCAACAAGCAAGGGGCACTCGGTCTTCAGCCTTGTGCACGAGAGCAATGAAGTTGTGGTCTCTGGCTTACTCCTGAACACCTCCCTGATAGCGGTTCATCTCCCAGGGAAGGACAATGTCCTGGCGGACGCCCTCAGCAGAATTTCTCAGGGCCATCACGAATGGGCTCTGAATCCACAAGTGCTGGGGTCTGTCTTTGCCAGATGGGGCACTCCTCAGATAGATCTTTCGCAGCCCCAGACAACCACCACTTCCTCTTTTCTGTTGCAGGCCTCCAGTTCTGGGCTCAGTCCTCTGGACGCCTTTCTGTTGGACTGGAAAGGGAAGTTCTGTATGCCTTTCCCCTTTCCTCTCCTTTTCAGGGTACTAGTAAAAATCAGATCTCAACCTTGCAGAGTGATTCTGATTGCCCCAGATTGGGCCAGACAGCCCTGGTACCTCTGCTCCTGTCCTTGGCAGTCCACCCTGCCCTGAGCCTGCCCAGAGTCCACGACTTACTGGCCTGTGCACAGGGGAGTGTAGTATCGGACCTCAAATCCCTCCACCTCAAGGCTTGGCTCTTGAGGAGCTAGAATTTGCTGACTTACACCTTTCTCAAGGTGTCATGGATATTTTAAAGGCTTCAAGGAAGCCTTCCACTAGGACCACTTATAATTCTAAGTGGAAGAGGTTTTCCATCTGGTGCTCTGAGAGGCAGATTATCCCAGAATCTGCTGATCTTCCCATTCTACTGGACTATTTGGTCCATCTGAATTCCCTAGGCCTTAGACCAGCTACCCTGAAGGTTCATCTGGCAGCTGTCTCTGCTTTTTGTGTCAGCAGGAAGCCTGCCTCTTTCTTCTCACCCGTGTTCTCCAAGTTTTTAAAGGGTTACTTCATACTAACCCTCCTTTTGGGAACCAGCTCCCGCCTGGGACCTGAATATTTGCATTGCTCAGTTAATGCAACCCCCCTTTGAGCCTCTGTCTTCTGCAGAGCTCAAGTATTTAACTTGGAAAACCGTTTTCCTAGTAGCTATCACCTCTGCCAGACACATAAGTGAGCTACAGGCCCTGTCAGTGGAAGATTTTATCTCTTTCCACAGAGATAAGGTAGTCCTTAGGACTAATAGAAAGTTTTTGCCTAAGGTGGTTTCTGATTTCCACCTGAATCAATCTATCTCTCTCTCCCAGTATTTTTCACTGAGCATTCTTCCTCAGGTGAGAGGAGACTGCACAGCTTGGATGTCAAAGAGCCTTAAGCTACTATTTAGAGCGCACCAGAGGTCATAGGTTCGAATCCCTCAACTCTTTCTTACCTATGGCGAGGTTGGCAAGGAAACCTGCCACTAAGAGAACAATTGCAAGGTGGATTGTTTCTTGTATCCAATTCTGTTATCAGAAACTGGGTAGAGTACCCCTCAGGATTGAGGCCCACTCACCAGGGGTACAGCTGCGTCTCTAGCGGCTGCTAGAGACATCCCATTCTGGAGATTTGTCAAGCTGCTACCTGGAAGACAGTTCACACCTTTACCAAGCATTATTCCCTGGATGTCCAGTCCAGGAGAGATGCTCAGTTTGGCACAGCTGTGCTTCAGAGCCTATTTCCTAGTAGGTTCTGACCCTCCTCCATGGAGTACTGCTGTGTAATCTGCTATTATTATAATATAGCAAGACTTCATGGTGTTTGAAGAAAAATTACTCACCTTAGTAATTGCTTTTCTTCTCATGGAGTCTTATATATCTTTCCACCCTCCTCTACCCTCTCAGAACTTCTACTTGGGTAGGGTGGCGAGTTGTGCAAGCACTGTGTCATGCCATTGTAGTTTTCCCTTACCCTCTTTTCCTTTGGGTTAGGGATCTAGATTGTTTTCATTTAGGTTATTTATATTGCCCCTTCCTGGACTTGGAGTCTTTGGGGAAGGGGGGTCATATGTGCTTGCCAGGTAGAAACGAGCCATAATACCATCAATTTTTGTTATTATGGCTCTGAGTGTTTCTTTTGTTCTTTATATTGTTGTTATTACTACTAGTAGGTAGCCATGGGCTAGTGTAGTTTTTCCACACAGACTTTCCGTCCTTTGATGTTAGCGTTAAAGATCTGACAGTTTCATTTGAAACTGCAGATAGAGTTTGGGCACAGCGCCTCAGCTGTAGAACTCCAGATCTTCTGGAGTTAACCTTCTTCTCGGGCAGTTCAGCTGCAGTGGCTGACTGCTATTGTTATAATATAGCAAGACTCCATGAGAAGAAAAGCAATTACTAAGGTGAGTAATTTTTCTTATGACTGTCCCATGCATGCTTGAATTCCACCACTGTTTTTGACTCCACAACCTCCTCCGAAGGCCGTTCCATGCATCCACAACCCTCTCTGTGAAAAAATACTTCCTTAAATTACCTCTGAGCCAGCCTCCCATCTTCAAATTGTTCCCCTTGTTCTTGCACACTTTTTTTGAAAGATGCTCCCTCTTGGACTTTGTTGATTCCCTTGAGGTCTTGAAAGTTTCTATCATGTCCCCCTCTCCTCCTTTCCTCGAGGCTATACATATTAAGCTCCTTAAGTCTCTCTTCATGTCTTCTAGTGCAGACCCTGCACCATTTTAGTTGCCCTCCTCTGGACAGCTTCCATCCTGTCTATGTCTTTGCAGAGATTGGGTCTCCAGAACTGCACGCAGTACTCCAGATGGGGTCTCACCAGCTGCCTGTACAGAGCGATAATAACTTCCTGTTTTCTACTGGTGATGTCTATCCCTATGCATCCCAGTATCCCCCCAGCCCACCTTGCTGCCCTCTCACATTGCTTGCCCACCTTTAGGTCATCTGATATGACTACCCCCAGGCCTCTTTCCATTTTTGATGTTGTTAGTATCTCACCCCCATTGTGTACTCTTCCCCTGGGTTTTTGTTTCCCAGGTGCATTACCTTGCACTTCTTAGCATTGAATCTAAGCTGCCATACATTTGACCATTCCTCTAACCTTGCCAAGTCCCTTCTCATCTTTTCCACCCCACCTTGTGCAACAACTCTGTTGCAGATCTTTGTGTCATCTGCAAAGAGACATACTTTTCCTTCCAGTCCCTTTGCAATGTCGCTTATAAAGACATTGAAGAGGACCAGTCCTAATACTGAACCCTGCGGTACCCCACTAGTAACCCCCCTTTCTTCAGAGTGGACTCCATTTACTATTACTCTCTGTGTCCTATTCTCCAGCCAATTCTTTACCCAGGCTGTCATCTTGGGACCCACTCCCAGGCTGGCTAACTTGTATATTAATCTTTTGTGTGGGACTGTGTCAAATGCCTTGCTAAAGTCTAGGTAGGCCATGTCCACAGCCCCTCCCTGATCTACTACTTTGGTCACCCAGTCAAAGAAGTCTATCAGATTCATCTGGCATGACCTTCCAGCTGTGAATCCATGCTGCCTTGGGTTCTGTGCCCCTCTGGCCTCTAGATACTGACAATTCTTTCCTTCAGAAGTGATTCCATCATTTTCCCCTATCACTGAGGTTAAACTAACAGGTGTGTAGTTTCCTGCTTCTGTCTTGCTCCACTTTTGTGAAGGGAATCACATCTGCCCTCCTCCAGTCCTCGGGTACCACCCCATCCTACCATGATTTGTTAAAGAGGGTAGTCAGTGGTGTCACTAGTTCTATCCTTAGTACTTTTAGAATTCTGGGATGAATCCCATCAGGCCCCATTGCTTTGTCCACCTTCAGTTTTAAGAGTTCTTTCAGAACCCTTTCTTCTGTAAATGAGCTGGTATCAACTTCTGTATCCAGAGTGTTTCTACTGTTTGTTTTAGGTACCTCCCCCTCTTCATTTGTAAATACTGAGCAAAAATATTTGTTTAGTATCTCTGCCTTTCACAGTCACCCTCTGCCCACCCTCCCTCCCTTTATTAAGCCTCACTATCCTCCCTTGGTCTTCCTTCCTGATGTACCTATAAAGGTTTTATCCTTCTTAACTGAGTTGGCTATCTTTTCCTCGGTTTGGGCCTTTGCTGTTCTGACTGCCTTCCCAGCTTCCTTTTGCTTTAAGATACAGTTCTCTGTCCTGCTCCTTCTGTGATTCCTTGTACTTTCTGAATGCTTTCTTTTTATCTTGAACCTTCACTGCCACTTCCTTTGAGAACCATAGTGGTTTCTTACATCGTTTCATTTTTTTTATTTGCTTCACACAAAGGCTTGTTACCTCTGTGATGGCAGTTTTTATTATTCATACTATTTGCCAGCAGATTAGGCCTTACGGTCTATCGAGTCTGCTCGAACCTAGATCCTTAGTTGGGTGCGGAGACCCTCCCATCCCTTGTTCTCTAGAAACCCCTATCATCCATCCCCACCCCCCCGGGACAGGCCATCATCTGATACATCCACTTTCTGTGTCTGTCCCACCCTCTTGAAGCTCTCCACTGTGGATCTCTGAACCAGCTCACCAGGCAGTGCATTCCAAGGGTCCACCACCCTCTCGTGAAAACCTCCTCTTTCCCCTCACCTTCCACCTTCCAACTTCAAACCATGCCCTCTGGTGATACCTCCTGCTTTAGTCTAAAGATCCTCCATGTTTATCTTATTTATTCCTTGAGGTACTTGAAGACCTCAATCATGTCCCCCTGTCTCTCCTCTCCTCCAATGAAAACAGACAGAGCTCCTCAAGTCTGTCCTCATAAGTCAAATCCTAGCCCTCGTGATCATCTTTGTTGCCCTCCTCTGTACCCTCTCCGGAGCTGTATGTCCCTCTTCAAATGTGGTCTCCAGTACTGTACACAGTACTCAAGGTGTGGTCTAACCAGTCCATTGTACAGCGGCAGAATCACTTCCTTGCTCCTAGAGGTGATCCCCCTTACGATGCATCCCAACATCCTGTTTGCCTTGCTAGCTGCTCTCCTGCACTGCTCAGAGTTATTCATACATGCATCCACCATGACCCTAGGTCTTTTTCCCTATTGAGGCCTCCAGTGCCTCCCCTCCCAGGGTTACCTGTGTTTAGGGTTACCCGACCAAGATGCAACACCTTGCACTTGGTGATATTGAAATTTATTTCATGTGTGAGCCCAGCTTTCCAGGGTGTCCAGGTCCCTTGCAGGCCACCTCCCTCTTCCCCTCAACTACTGCTCCCATCTTGGAGTCATCCGAAGAGACTCATTTCACACTCTATACCCTCCTGATGTCCGATATGTATGCATTAAACAGGATGGACCCAGGACGAGCCCTGTGGTACCCCACTCAACCTCTCTAGGGTTCGAGAGCCCCCACAGACCACTACTCTCTGAGTGCGTCCAGCTAGCCAGTTTCAATCCATCTGACCATCAAAGGGCCTACTCCTAACCCCATCAGTTTCTCAACCAGACCATTGTGGGGACAGAGTCAAACGCCTTGCTGAAGTCCAAGAATAATACATCCACAGGCTTACCCTGTCCAGTTCTGATGTTACCCATTCATAGAACTCCACAAGGTTGGTTTGACATGATCTACCTGGCACAAACCCATGTTGCCGACTATCCAGACCGCCCACCTCCTCCAAGTACACCCCTAATCGTTCCTTTAGTATACTCTCCATTAATTTTCCCACCACCGAGGTCAAACTGATGGGTCTATAGTTACCTGGTACTTCCCTCGACCCCCCTTTATGGATTGGTACCACATGTGCCTCTCGCCAATCCCTAGGTACCCTCCCTGTCTCAAGTGACCTGCTGAAAAGCTCCGCCAGGGGTGCAGCCAGTATGTCCGCCAATTCCCATAGTACTCTTGGATGAATGCCATCCGCCCAGGAGATTTGTTTTTCTTTAGGGTCTTGAGGGCTAACCACACCCTTTGGTAGAGATAGCATCATCTGTCCCCTCCCTTATTGGTCTTTTTATCCTTATCCAGGTGTGACACCCTGGGTACCTTTCTCCCTCTTGCTCCATTTCTGTTGCTCCCTGTTCCCACTCCTGCCGCTCTATCCCCTTCATGCCTTGCTTTGTAGATATCCCATCCCCTCCCTAGTGAACACAGAGGCAAAGTACTCGTTAAATACCTCTGCCTGGTCCCCGCCTCTTCCACCCACCCTCCTTCTGATCTCAATCTGCTGAGATGGCCTTTAGTTTTCTCCGCCTCCCCAATGTACCGGAAGAACCCTTTTCCCTCCATGTATCCCCTGTGCCAGCTGCTCTTTACTGGACTTTGCCCTCACCATACTGGGTGACTTTTCACATGCAAGCTGGTACATTTCCTTATCCCTATCCCTCTTGTTGTTTTATATTTTTGTAGGCGCCTTCTTTTCTCTGACTGCTACCTGTACTCACTGGACCACCAGCATGGTTTACGTGACCTTGCTCCCTTACGTTTCAACTTAGCGCAGATCCTGACAGCCTCATGAAGTCCCGTTTATGACCTCCATCTCCTTTCCACACTTGTCGTTGAGGTAATCCTTCAAGTGATCCTTGAGAATATTTCCATGCCTATAAAGTCTGCCCCTGAAGTCCACTGCCAGTGTCCTAGATCTCACCCACTCCCCATGCTTATTTGAAACCAGACAGTATTGTGGTCACTCCCAGTCAGGGGTCCCATACAACTATGTCCCTTACCAGATCCCCATCTGCCAGAACCACATCCAGGACATGCCCCTCCCTTGTGGGCTCCATCACATGCTGTGTTAAGAACACATCCTGAAGCCATCCAGCAGCCTCTGCTCCTTGGCCACCTTAGAGGACATGGTTCCCCAGTTTGTACCTGGCATATTAAGGTCCCCATCAACACCACTCCTTCCCTTTTGGACCACACTGGGCAATGATGTTGTCCAGCAAACCATCCTCTAGAACATCACTCATCCCGGGGGGCCTATATGCTACTCCCAGCTTGACCTTATCTCCTGCTGGGGATCGTAAGGTGACCCATAAGGCCTCCACGTTTCCCTCTGCCTCTTCTACCATAGCAATTTCTATATCATCTCTAATGAACATAGCCACTCCACCCCTCTGACCTCCTTTCTATCCTTCCTAAGCATAGTGTACCTGTACATTTAGGTCCCAGGCATGGTTTTTGTTGGCCCGTCTCCGTGACCGCCGCCACATCCACCCCGAACAGCATGGCCTGGAACTCCGCAACTTGTTTCCAAGCTCCTGGCATTTACTAACACCAACCCCCCCTTCATCCCTGATCCTCTTTGTCGAACCCCACCCAGATTCCTTATACTTCCTTCCTCCCCTGCTCCTCCTGAAACCTCCACCTCCAGTCTGTTTCCTCCCCTCTTGGGCTTGACGGCTACTCCCTCATCTGGAGGAGAGGGCTTCTGGTCAGCCCTCCCTCATCCCTTCCCCCCCTTACAAGTTTAAACCCCACCTTTCTTGTATTCCCCATTGTTCTTCCACTCCTCCTTCCTGCCCATTTGCAAGTGCATTCCTTAGGCACTCACCCATTTTGGCAAAGTCAGCCCTCCTAAAGTCCAGTACTTTTGCCTTTGTATGGCTTGACTGTATTGCTGTGTTTATTGTGAACCATACTGTTCGACGGTTGCTAGTTCCCAGATGGCTACCCACTTCTACATCTGTGATCCTCTCTCCATCTCCATTTGAGAGAACCAGGTCTAAGATTGCTCCCTCTCGAGTGGGCTCCAATACTAGTTGTCTAAGGCATGCCCCCTGTAGGGCATCTAGAATAACCCCCTCTTCAAAGTGGCTGCTGCAACTGCACTCCAGTTAACATCTGGCATATTCAGATCACCCATCAGCAATATCTCCCCTTTTTCTGCCATTCTAAGTATACTTTCTATCATTTCCTTGTCCATTTCCTCCCCCTGAGAAGGGGGTCTGTATACAACCCCTGTGCGGATTGTGGTGCCATTGCCTGTCTCCAAATTTACCCACAGTGCTTCTTCTCCTCCCTGTTTATCCTTTTGTTCTGTTGCTTTGGTTCCTTCCCTTATGTAAAGAGCTACTCCTCCTCCTCTTTTACCCTCCCTGTCCCTCCTGTAGATAGTGTATCCTGGTATGTTTATGTCCCAGTCATGGTTTTGTGTGTACCATGTTTCTGTGACTGCCATGATATCCAGATGTTCCTCCTCCATCAAGGCCACTAATTCAGGAAGCTTGTTACTCAGACTATGGGCATTGGTACTCATTGCTCTCCATTTTTGATGGCTTTACCTTCTGTTGCAGCATCCCCACTGACCTTTCTACCTCGGTCTTTTCTCATTTAGTACCCTGTGTTGTAGGAGAGGCTGGGATTTTCCTGCTGCTTATCAGTGCCTCCCCTTGACTAGTTTAAAGTTTGCCAATGAAGCATTTAAACCGATTGCTCAAAAGACTTGTTCCTTCCTGGACAGATGCAGACCATCCTGCCAGTATAGGCTGGTGTCTCTCCAGGTGGAACCCCAGTCCCCAATGAAGCCAAACCCCTGTGCTCCACACCATTTTTTCAACCATTCATTAAACTGCATGGTGCAAGGTACCCTCGCCTCACCCATGCCATTGACAGGCAGCACCTCTGAGAAGGATACTGTGTGTGCTACTTGTCTTAGGCCCCTCCCCAACTCTACAAAGTTCTCCTGCACTGCTCTAATCTCATGATGAGCCAAGTCATTTGTCCCTAGGTGGACAATGACGTCCAGCTCGAACTCCCGTGCAGCTGTTCTCGTGATCCTGAGGATCGCTTCCTGTCCTCCAAGCCATGGCACCAGGCAGGCACCTTACTTCAGTTTTCCTGCTCCCCAGTTTTATCCCCTATAATTGAGTCCCCCACCAGGAGCTGCTTCCTTTCCCTGTGGTGTCCTCTGCCTCCTTCCTGTGGGCCTCCCTTGTGACAGTTGTCCTCAGCCTCCTTAGTCTCCTCTGTGGGTGCATCCATAGGGGAGCTATGCTCCCCCAGAATGGTGTATGGATTGTGGGGGTGGAACAGCTGACTGGGTTTGCCTCTGTTCCACCATCCTCACCCTCCCTGAGCCCACTGTGGTCCAACTGCTGTGCTTTCTTCGCAGCCTCTGAGGTAGTGGTGGTGGCGCTAGTGCTCCCTGGATGGGGGAGGTTCCCTTCCTACTGTCCAGTGTGGCCTGGGGGAAGGTTCCCTTACTACTGTCCAGTGTGGCCTGAAGATGGGCAACTTTCTCCCTCAGGGCAGAGAGTTGTCTGCAAATAGGGCAGCATCTCAGCCTCCAGAAAGACTCCCGGAAGACTGCTGCCCCACAGCCATTACATTGCACTACTCCCCACATGTTTATCTACTTTTTTTGTGTGTGTGTGTGTGTGTGTGTGTGTGTGTGTGTGATTGGTTTGTTATATAGAAATATATATATTATACAATGTGTATGCTTATATTGTCAGTGCAGTGTGCTAGAGAGGATATGACAGTGATATGCACCTTGCACTCTTGAGGAAATGATGTCAGAACCCCAGGTATAAAAGAACTATTTCCAGGGTGGGTGGGGTGAGGGGTGGCAGGGTGATACAATGCAAGGAGGTATACAGGATCGGCCCTGCAGGTGGTGGATTTTATCCCAGCCTTACCATAACTTCCCTCTCCCCTGCAAATCTCTTAACTCTGTTCTTTCTCTGGACACCACTGTAGACCAGACTCTGAATTGACCATCCATAGATACATAGCTGCCATTACTAGCAAGTGTAGGAGGTCCCCATCTCTTCTAAATGGACCATGCCAGCCATCACTATTCATACAGTCCCACCCTTATCCCACCCAGCATGTCCTTTCATCCTAAAAACAAAGCTTTGGATCATGTATGGTACAAAAATTAACCTTAATAAAATACATAATTTGAAAGCTTAAAATAGGCATTCCTGTGGTACATAGATCGTCCTTTATAGAACTTGAGATAGTATGGCATTATGCCTGTATACTGTTTCCCCTGGGTTGATGAAAGGACAATTTTAAAGAAAAATCTGTTATTGTTGGGGCAGAGCATATTAAAATCAGTGCTTTTAAAAATAAAAATGTCATAGTTTTCTATTTCCCAAGCCCCTTAGGTTTGTGTAGCCCCAACCCCCAAAGAAATCTTAGATGTGCTCCTGGCTCACTTAAGACTGTATAAAAACTTCCAGAAATGCAGGTCTCCAGTTGACTATAGGGTGGGGGCTGAGAGGGTCTTTCTCTGCCTGACTCTGTTCACTGCCCTGTGGGTGGTGGTGACAGTGTGGTGAGGTGCATTATAATGTCAGCTATTGTGTGCGCAGAGCTAGGACTGCTTGACTGAACATTTGCTGTTGTGATGTACTCTGGTTTGGTGTGGGGGGAGGGGCAGAAAGAGGAAGAGAGGAGGCCATGTTACAAAACAATTTGGGGGGGGGCATTCTGTGTGATGGCACTGTAGTCTTTTATTTTTCTGCTGGGGAGCTGGAAGCAATGTGGGAGCAGGATAAATGTTTTATTTATTTATTTATTAAGCATCAGTTTATAACCTTTGAGCCAGAGGCTCGTTTACAAAGGTACCTCATCACAGAGAAGACAATACAGTGATAACAACTTAGTACAGAGAAACAGTGTACAGCATTTTTTTTTTTTTTTTGGAGGATACAGGAGGACAAATGAGATCAACAGTTTACCACATACAGGGTTGGTGAAGTTAACATTGTTCAGGGAAATAACTAGAACATCAGAAAAACATAGGGTATCAATACAGTGTGTTTTAGCGGAGTCAACAGGGAGGTAACAGGGACCAAGGGTAGAGAAGGTAGAGGATTTGAGCAGCCAACAGGGGGCAGTATTTCTCGGCTTGCATTGTTTCCTGTATGAGTGATCAAAATTTACCATTATAATTAAAGGCTAGTGCAACCATCTGCGGGCTAGTGCAATTTTGAATCAACTTGCCCTGCTGACTAGTGCAAAAAAAGGTTAAGGTTGACCCCTGCCTATAGGAGAGGCACGGCCATTTTAATTCACAAATCATGCCCCCTGCAGGTGGAGTCAGTGGTATATGACCCAGAAGGTCGGTATGTTAAGCTTCTTGTGGACTGTAGAAATACTCCATGAATAATACTAAGACTTTATGCACCTAATGAGGATAGGGAAGCTGCTCACTTTTTTAAAGATATTTCTGGAAATTCTAGATAGTGCAGACTGCCTTTGCATCCTGGGAGGAGATTATACCTTTCTTCTGCTTTGGACAGAAGAGGGGGGGCACTAGGGTCTCTGATTAGAGCAGTGGGGTCAACACTAAACAGATTGAGCCAGACAACAGGAATGATAGAGGTCTGGCGACGGGTTAATGGAAGCACAAGGGACTACACTTATCATTCAAAAAGACGTAATTGCTATACCAGGATAGATGTGTTTTTCCTCCCACAGGAATGGGCCCATACAGTTTCCCAGTGCAAGATAATGCCACGTACCATTTCTGATCACGCCCCGGTAAAGTTAGCTCTAGAGTTGGTGCCAGTAGCCTGCAGTTCCCATTGGCGTCTTAATGTGAGTTTACTTAATAACCCAGACTTTACCAAATTAATTACTTCCACTATTAAGGACTACCTACTGAATAACCTGGTAGGTGCTACCACTTACGCAGTACGCTGGGATGTGCTGAAGGCAATCCTCGGGGGTCATTATTGGGTTCGCATCCTTGCTTAAAAAGCAGAAGGAACAGAGAAGGAAGGAGCTGGAGGTGGAAATCGAGGACTTGAGAGTTCCAGCATAACATTTTATTAAACCCAGAAACCAAGAAGGTGCTAGGGGAAAGGAGGATGACCCTGGAGAACATGCTGACAATGCAGTTAGAGGGCAGTTATAGGAGGATCTGCCAACAATATTATGAGAATGGGAACCGAGCAAGCCGCCTGTTGGCAGCTACCCTTCAATCCCAGCAGTCTAGGAGGACAATATTGCAGATTAGGGACCTCAGGTCAAGAGGGTCCATAACGTATCACCCTGGGGAAATTACTGGCATTTTTGCTAGGTTTTATGAGTCTTTGTATGGGCAAGAGGAGGTGCCGGACCTTATATCTAAAGCCACTAACTTTTTTGAGAATTTGGATCTCCAGTCCCTCTCTCTTTCCAGTGCAGAACAGCTAGATAGATGTGTAACTATGGAGGAACTGAAGGCTCAAATAGCAAACCTCAAAACTGGTAAATTCCCAGGGCCGGATGGCCTTACATCAGAATTTTATAAGGCTTTTAAAGATCTTCTCCAGCCGGTATTACTACCAGTTTATCAGGAGATGATGGAGGGGGAAGCACTCCTGCATCCTGGAACATGGCACTTATCTCAGTACCACATAAAGAGGGAAAGGATCCTCTAGAAACAGGGTCTTACCACCCCATCTCATTGCTCAACATAGATCTTAAGCTGTTCACAGGCATGGTGGCAGCGAGGCTTCAGGAGGTGGTCCACCAAGTAATACATGAAGACCAAACTGGATTCATTTCTGGCCGGTATCTCACCGACAATATCCGAAGACTATTAAATATTATTTCAGCCTCCCAGACCCAAAAAAACTTTCAAATAGCCATATCCCTGGATGCAGAGAAAGCATTTGACGGAGTGAATTGGCAATTTTTAAAAGCATCCATGGAAAAAATGCAATTTGGCCTCAAATTCATGCAGGCAATTTCTCAATTATACAGGAGTCTGGTGGCCCACGTCTGAGTGAATGGAATCAGCTCTGAACCCTTTTCTCTTTCTAGGGGAACCAGGCAGGGATGCCTTTGTCCT
The DNA here is from genome assembly GCA_016271365.2 of Neoceratodus forsteri. Classification (NCBI taxonomy): domain Eukaryota; kingdom Metazoa; phylum Chordata; order Ceratodontiformes; family Ceratodontidae; genus Neoceratodus; species Neoceratodus forsteri. Next base: position 94,719,449 of record CM028129.1, on the reverse strand, counting down.
CCTTACTATTTACCCCGGAGCTTGGAACCACTGATGGCTAAGGTGTGGCAGAGTACAGAGATAAGGGGCATCACAGTGGGAGGGACAGAGCAAACGCGATCCCTATATGCAGATGACTATATATTTTTTCTACCCTCTCCGGAGATGTCGTTACCACCCCTAATAAAATTGCTGCAGGCCTTTGGACAGCTTTCGGGGTATAAAATTAACTTTTCAAAATCGGAAGCCCTAATCCTTAGTGGGCACTGCCTAAGCCCATTCAGGAGTGCGTTCCCCTTTTGTTGGGCTCCCAGGGATAGGATAAGGTACTTGGGCATACGCATTTCTCCAGGCCTCTCCAAGTTATTCTCACTGAACTATGAAAGATTATGGGAAATAGTGAGATGGGATTTAGCTACGTGTTGCCACTTACCATTCTCCTTTGTGGGGAGAGTAGATGTTATTAAAATGAATGTGTTGCCTAGATTCCTGTTTTTGTTTTAATCCGTGCCCATACAGCTTCCCTTGGCCTTCTGAAATAAACTCGATAAAAGCATACAGAGATTTATATGGAACAATAAAAAGCCCAGGATAACCAGATGTATACTGCACCTCCCAAAGGAGGAGGGAGGACTGGCCCTTTTATCAATTATTATCTGGCGGCTCAACTTTCCTCTATCCTCACCTGGGCCAAACAAAGAACCTCTTCCCTATGGTATACCTCTTCCCTATGGTATCAATTGGAGGAAGCAGCTCTAGGTGATCACCTTGTGTTTGTTTTGGCTCTCATGACGATCCCTCCTGAGTATACATGAACAATTAAAAATAGGTGGGTTAAACATGGTCTTTAAAATCTGGAAATTGTCAGCAACTCCTGTAGGCCTGGGCCCACTAGCACTCATTAGATTCAAGTCAGAATTTTTCCTGCCAGCTTTTGATTTAGGTTATGCTTGGTGGGAGGCACTCTTCACATCATTTTTAGAGAATGGATTATGCATCACATTTTGAAGAGCCAAAGAAAAATTTAATTGGTCAGATGCTGAATTTTTGCGGTACATGCAGGTGAGGCACTTCATCAATCAAGAGGAACATTTGTTACAGTTCACGAGGCCGCTCTCAAATTGGGATGCCTTCCTATATAGTACCGTTAGAATTGAAACCCAAGGAAAGTATGTATCAGAGATTTACAGGTTACTTTCTAGAAGCAGGGCATATCCCCTGCGTGTACAGAGGTTGGCCTGGGAAACAGAGGCATCCAACCTAATTAGTGAACAGCACTGGGCTCATCGCCTGAAGTGGGGGTGGAAAGTCACCTCAGCCCAAGTTTGGAGTGAATTTTATTGGAAAGTATTGACCCATTTTTTTCCCATAATCCAAATGTCACACAACACTACAGTGCCTCCAAGTCTGCCACTTGCTTGAGAAAGTGCGGGCAGATGGTGAGCCACTGGCATATTTTCTGAGGATGCCTGGCCCTAGACAACTTCTAGCAGGCAGTGCAGATGGCTGTACACTCAATCACTGGGGTTTTGGTCCCATTAGATTTTAAGGATTGGGTACTGGACCTCTCAGCAGCAACACACCAGAGAGGGGATACCAGGAAAGTCTTGTTCATTTTAATGGCAGTCAAATTAAAATGTATTATGGGCAGATGGCTACAATCTGAGTCACCCACACTGGATGGTGGGTGAGTAGAGTTAGGTAGGTTATAGCAATGGAGGCTTTGACAGCAAAACTCCCATTTAGTTTTGAGAAACATGAAACTAGATGGAGAGGATGGGAGACATGGTTGCTGGGCCATGGAGGGAGTAACACTCCTTTATAGATGAAACCTTTATAGAGGAAACCTTATGTTGGGAAGCTGAGGGCTCTGCGTCTTTTTCTTTTTTTTTTGGCATGATGACAGAGGTCAGAGCGAGCACTTCCAGCCTCCAGATTCTCTTCTGGAGATCGGAGAGATTTTTATAAATGGTGCGAACATCAGAGATTATCTTGAAGGGCGGGGAATTTGTGCTATGGGGATGGGGAGGGGAGTGCAGTACAGTGCGACTGACTGTTGTGCCTCTTTGTTTCTGCCCTTTGTTTTTTTCTTTTTGTTTAAGACCGTTAAAGTTTCATTACCCTGATTAATTGGGGAACATGTTTTAGTTTACTATGAGATATTAGACAACAGTCACATGGAAGTTTTTGTGATATTTTAACACTAGTGCCTCTAGAGACATAAGAGGGAACTCTGGTTTTTAGATTCATCATGTGTCATATTTACTTAACTTCCTATTGCATTGGTATCTGTGTGATATACTGCTGTCACTGGTTCTGAAATAAAGCTGAGTATTAAAAAGGAAATGTCATGCACCTTTTTTTTTTTGTAATGTATCTGTTATAGGACGACCTTATGCACAGTGAAACCCACTACATACAGTACCATAAAAGATGTACTGAGCTGCACAGCTGTGCGCCATGTACCCAGACACGGAGCTCTGGGATTCACAAACCCCAGCTGGCCCAGTGCAGGACTGTGTAGTTCATTCATAAATGCAGGCCAGCTTTTGAGGGCTGGACCATAGGCTTCCAGTCAGGAGTCCCAGATGGCCCTACAGTACATTCACTGCTTCGTGGAAGCTGTGGACCATGGGCATGGCAGTCCGTGTAGGGGCTGCCAATGTGTCCCTCACTACATAAATGTATTTTGTCCTTTGACAGACATCTGTACTTGTCTGGCATCATTTGTTCACCAGGATGGATTACAGAGTAGCAACCCTTTCCCCTTCTCAGATCAGCCTCAGTCGCTGTGGTGACCTGTGTGCTGTAAATCCTGCAAACCAGGTTGTTTGGAGGTCTGTGACACACTCGTCGTCCTGGCTTCTGCTTATATCCAGCTGACAGACAGGATCACATGACAACTCCATGACTTTCTGTGACTAAGGAGTTTCAGTTACAAAAGATTTTTTTCTCCAATTCCAGCAGCTGCAATACTACTAAAAATAGTTGGGCCCTCAGTCGGCGATGACACTGACACCTTGCCTGGTTAACCCTCCCTAATCTGACTGACTGACACAGTACTACTACTACCCTAGTGAGTCCATACTAGTGTCAGAGTGACTGCTTTCAGTCACACAAGACTTGTTTAACTATAACTTAACATTTCTGAGATACTCCCTTGAGTGACAGAATTTTAGTTACAAAAATATTTTTATTTTTCAATTCCTGCAGCAGCAGGACTGCTAACAGAAGTTGGGTCCTCACAGTCAGTGATGATATTGTCCCCTGGCCTGGGTAATGCTGCCGTTTCCCTTAATCCAACCAAATGGAGCAGTAAAGCCTAGTTTTATAACTTTACTGGACCAGCAAGAAGGAGCAGGGACAGCAGCAGATGGAATCACTAGAGTTGGCTTTCAGCAGATGGAGTAAGAGGAGCAGAGCGACAGCGGCTTGTTGCAGATGACATCACCAGAGGCAGTAATGTGTCTGGCTGCAATGTTTAAATACAAAATAATAATAATAATTTGAAGAAAACGCAGCAGAGCACAAGAAAATTGAGGGAATGCAGCATAGCAACAGCTGATCATTAACAAACTGTCATTCCTGCAGGCTGCAACTACTCTACCAGTCAAACTGTCAGCACGCTCTTACTACCTGTCACATTGCCATGCATGAAAATTACTGAGAGCGTATAGGGGTGGTGGTGTTGTAACTAAAATTTAAATGAAATAAAAAAAAAAAAAGTGCACAGGAAAACAATACCATAATGGAAACAGTTGTGCCAAACTGTAACAAATCTATATTTTTTAAACCACAAGGCCAGTGACATGAAAGTGGGGTGACCTGGCCGCCTTTAAAGAAGTTCTCTGGCTGGCGATTCACAGTGCTGGTCCCAAGGCTTAGTGCTGTTGCTTAGCAGCTGTAAATTAAACGCAGGAGGGCAGACCTTGCTAGAACTATGAATTTATGGCTGGCAACAGGGAGTGCTCCTATGTCTTTCCTGCCAATGACTGCTTCCCTTGATTGGTTCTCTTCAGAGCTCCCGGTTGGCCCCCTAATTGGAGCAGTTCTTCCTAAATGTGCAGTCCTGATTGGCCCATTTCAGTAACCTGCTTAACTGATCTCCTATCTGGTCCTGATGTCACTTGGATATACTAGCCCTGTCCCACATCCGTACATGGCTCACACTGCTCGGATTGAATGCTGCAGTAACCTTGAATAAAGAACCATAGGGTTGGTCTAAATTGGAGCTTGTTTCCCGCTGGCCAGCAGATGCAACTTCATGCCGTCTATTGCTGGAGAGAGTGGAGTAAGTAAGTAACATGAATTGGTCTGCACTGTAGGATGTGTAAGCTCTCGCTGAAAGCACCATAATATACATTTAGAGCATTTTTCTCTATGCTGACCACCCCCCAATTAGCTTCTCATATGAATTCTTAGTGAAACCACATGGAAAACGCCAGGCAAAGGTTTGTTCATTCTAAAAAATATATATGGCGGCTAGTGGACGAGACAGCAAAAACAGCAAACTGACAACAGACCAGACAGCGAGTTATTGTTTTGCTTTGCTTTAGTTTTGCTTCTTAGAGCCTGGCAGCACAGGGATTTAGATGGACAAGATACTGTACCTATCTTATTTTACATTTAAAGTTATACTCAGCATGACCTTAGCTTATACAAACTAAAAAGGATTTGGAAGAATCGGAACAACACTATTTACTTTTATCATGCATAGACTACCTCGCAAACGGGAGAAACATGCTGCAGAGGTTAGATAAGGCGGTAGTAAATTTATAGTTTTTAAAATTCCCAAAAGCAAGTACACTGGGGAATTTCATCACAGTATGCTCCCAGGACTGAAGATGACATTTGGGATCATGGAGCATCATATTCTCTCTGGCAGTGCAAGCAATCACAAAATGATGAAGACATCCATGTATTTAACAATGGAAGTAGCAGCACATTGCCCTGCAAGCTGCTGTTTATGGACTTTTTAACTACCAATCCGGAATTAGTCACCCTAAAGATAACTTTAGTAAATTTGTAGGAAACCTCTCAGGAGTCGCTGACGTGCCTTACTTATTGAGTTGTGCTGTGGGTGCCTTTGCAGGTTTCCTGCCTCTTTTCTAATCTGTTTGTAGTTTAATTTGGCAGACACACAGATCCATGTATGTATACATGCCTTGCTTCTACAGAAACTGGACCAGTGAGACTAGAATGATGTAACAGATCAGACAGGGAGCACTATAAACAGGTTCCTCGTAGAACATTTCAGACTGCATGGGCTTTCAGTAAATCTGTTAGGCGTAGGGCAGTATTTTGATAGCGTGACTGACAGACATACAGTTTCCTGATGTGGGTGCGCTGCCAACTTTCCGGGAGACAGTGGAACTCTTAGGTTTCAGTGTTATCAGTTTAACTCCGCCACTCGCGTTCCCATTTGTTCCTCTGTAAAACAATACATACTATATCTTCACATTTTATCCTAAGGTATCTTTCACTGCTGACAGTGCTCTCGAAATCGAAAAGACCTGCACTCTCTAGTGACATGAGCAGGGAATCACCGATCTCAATCTAACTCTACAGGACTGCTACTATTTAATTATAAGGAATGCAAGCACAAGGACAGCATGGCTCTGCTGCACTGTTGAACAACAACCAAATAGAGTCTTATCACCCCGTACCCTTTCACTTTCATTAATGGGGCCAAGAATTAAAGTGAAAAGGTGAATTGCGCTTTCTCTTTCACTTGCAGCTCTGGGCTGCCTCGGTCCCCCTACCCCCCTCAAAAAAAATTATGTTTGTCTTGCAAGCAGCATAGCTGCTAAACAAGGTATGTAAGAAAATAAATTATACAATGGGGTCCAAAAATGGCAACTGACACCTCGTGCCCATTGTAAATCCTCCACAGTACCAACAGGAAGAGGTGCCAGCTAGCCTCATGTAGTGCCCAGTGAGTATCACTCTGACCCCTCTCACATAAAAACTACTTGCCACTGTCTTCAATGTGACCACCGAAACTAAACTTCTGAAAAAACAACCTTATTTCATCCCTATCAAAGTGACAAGCACCAGAAAAACACTAACATAAGTAAAGAAAAACACCTGCACACTAATAAAATGCATACGAAGCAGAAAACACTGCTTCTTAAATCATTTTTGCATACCCGCTTCCTCCCGGCTCACCTCTTAACAATTTGCCACGTTTGGCTCTGCTCCATTCCCCAAAGCATCACAACTGAACTCCACACACCAGTTATTCACCATAAAGTTCCCGATATCCTCATTACCGAATGAAAAAACAAAACACACTCCATTTCCACTCAAAATAATAAAAAAAAAAAAAAAAAAAAAGAAACTATCACCTCAACAGGCAGTCACCCAGAACCAAACCATCATGTACCACATCCTGTGAGTCCTTCTAACAGTGCTCTGTCGGCAAACCGCAGTTGCTCCGAAAATGAAAACAAAAACAAACTCAGGTTCCACTTCAGCAACACAGTACCTTGGTCATTCCTCTTGCCATACAGGGTAAGTCTGCCACTTGTTAGTCTCTGCTACCATCCCGCCCGTGTTATCCGCTGACAAATTTCTCTAAGATGGATAAAAAGACAGTAAAAAACACTGCTCTGCTAAGCAGTGGCAAACTATGTGTGTCTTCCGGGTGCCTTTGTCTCTCTATTTCCATCTAGCAACCGGGTACTATTTTATATACAGAGGAAGGGTATCATACACAAAATTACTAAAAAAATAAATTTCTTTTGAGGGGAAAATTCATTCATGTGGAAAAACAATCTGTTATTACTAGCCATTGTATAATAGCAATTTACCATGACCAGGGTGTGGGTTACACTAGGATTTACAATGCCTGGTGTGTTTTGGTCACTCGGTCTATCGGCCTCGTGACCAAACAACACACCAGGCATTGTAAATCTCAGCGAACCCACACCCTGGTCGGTAAATTGCTAAATAACTGGCATGGCCTCTCATACTGGGGGCCCTGGGCAGCTGTCCCATCTGCCCAGTGGTTAATCTGGCCCTGTCACTAACATGGCCATTAGCACTGAAATACTGGTGGTGAGCTCAGCGGCAGGACAGAATGGACTAGTTTAATTCGCACACCAGCATGGTGAAGCTAATGAGGAGCGGCTGCCTCACCATGCAACATTACTGGGCTAGAGAAGGTAATTGGACATTCTGCCACAACAAAAAATCAGAGGGAACACAAGAAATTACCAGGGGATTCAGCAGGAATGCAGGAGGGCGTCAGTTGTAGCAGCTGTAAAATGCTCAGACCCAGGTATAACTGGACATCAGATGGACAGCCCAGTAATTACTGTACCTGACATAGTGTTATTATCGCGTTCAATAAATGGTTTAAAAAAAAGACTGGCGGCTGGCCCATCGGTGCTGCGGTTGGATTTCTGCTTGCGACACCAGCGACCCAGGTTCAGGAACAAGCCTGGGAGCTGGAGGGCTAGCCAGGGGGGAGGAGACTTGAGCGTTCCACGGACAGCTCACCTCCTCCGGGGTGGGGAGCCTCCACAATTGTAACTAGGTGACCTGGGTAGAGACCCAAGGCTCACCAAGCCCGATTGCTGAAATTGGGGTAGACGTGCTGGATGTTGGTGCCTTAGGCGCCTTGACGTCAGGGTGCACAGTACGCCTACAGGAACACCGGAAAACACCCCTTGGCACTCCCAGTAGACGGAGCACCATGGCCCCGATCCCCAATGCTCCCACCAGCACCAGAGACGACAACCCGATGAAAGACAGACACGGGGTGAAAGGGCCCTCACCCCATACCCGCCTGGGGTGTATAACCATGGCTCCATGGGGGTTAGATCACTCCGGTCGTCAGGTGAGTGAGCAGGGACGTAACAGGCAGCAGGTGTCTCCCGAAGAAGGGGAGTGCCAGGGAAGGGGTGGGGAACTGGCAAGAATTAGGAGGATCTGGACTGGACGCCGAATGAAGCACTGCTTACTGTAGGATGGAATAAAGCTGCAGATGGTCTGAGCTTTGACAGATTAGGCAGGAAACATCTGGGCAGACTGGGTGGGCCACGTGGTCCTTTCCTGCCAACAAATTCTATGTTTCTCTGTGGGACCAAGAAGGAAAAACAATAAAAAATTACTGTATATTGCCTGGCACAATGTCCATTATTACTAGTCTCTCTGGAGCCCCCTGCTGAGCTGTACAGGTGCTGTTCTCCCATTCTATACCAGAGGCTGCCTTGCTTTATCCTTCTAAGCAGTCTGCTAATGTTATTTTGCTGGGTAACCAAGGTCCGAGAAGTTTTATGATGTTGGCATAAGTGACAAAAAATAAACTGCTAAATCCTCATGCAGATAGAAATGGTACAGAAAAGGATACATCAGAACAAGAAGTGTGACTGATTTTACCAATCTCCCCGTCCTAAGATTGCCACTGGAACCCTCATTATTGTGGTACCACGGAGGGACAAAATAAAAATTAATTTCCGTATGCCAGCTGTCACATTGTCGATCTCTCCGCCTGCCCCCCTTCCCCGGAGCTCTACCATTGCTACTGCTCTCATCTTTTCTACCCAAGGCTGACCTGCTTTATCCTTATGAGCAGACTACTAAAGTTATTTTACTGGGTAACCAAGAAATCTTATGATTTAGGCAACAGTAATAAAAAATACTAAACTCCCTTGCAGATCAGAAATAGTTCGGAAAAGCAAACATTGCCTTTTTTATGGCTCTCACATTCTTCAGGTTGCTACCTGAACCCTCTGTTTCAGAGCCATCATTGATCGTGGGACCAAGGAAGGACAAAATAAAAATTATTATTGTATATCATGTGCCACATTGCCAATGAGTGACGCTCTCCAGCTGAAGCCAGCAGCACCACCCCAGCTGCAGCTTCACAATTCAAGAATGCCCTGCTGTTCTCATACTGGGAACTTGGTGGACAGCATCTCTCACTAAGCTGGGTGTGGAATAGATAACACAGACTCAGCTTTTTAAGTTTTAAAACACACTTGAGTGTGATATTTATTAAACTCAAAACAGGCAAACAAACTGGATAAGTCAAAATACGAAGCAAAAATATGCTACAATCGGTAGCTCTCACAGTTTTAACCTGTCAATACAGGTATGTTTCCTTCTGTGACTATTCTGGCTACTTCCCTTAGGTAGCCCTGTTCATTATCAAGGCTCCTCTGGCCAACCTCACTTTCAAGAGGTGTATATATAGTCCCTAGCTGGGTCACCTGACCAGGCCCTCAATCTATACATACATTTTTCTAGTTCTACATTATCAAAATAGCTCAGGGTGACCACTCAACATAAACAGGTTAAGCAGTTGTATCATAAACCTTTATTTAACATCATAAAAAGACTTTATGGGCTTTAAAATACTCTGAGAACAGACAATGAGCTTTAATAAGCTTTTAAGCCCCTCATACAGTCTGTGCGTGACAGCCCCTCTTCTTATAAAAATAGGAATTAGAGGGTGCTGTTTCCCCTATAGCTGTGCATTCTCCAGACTCCTGGATTTCAGGAAGGCCTGGCACAGGGCATTTTGAGGAACATGGAACAACTGATTCACCCACACAAAGGTAATACTCTTTTTAATTTGTACAAAGGCAAAAATGTGTACATGAATTACCAGACAAGGGGGTTTTAACTGACAACATTTAAAAAGTACAATGCAGGCGAACACGTAATTGTTTTTGTAGTCTAAAATAGTTGAATGTAGTTTTATAATTATTTTATAAAGCATTAAAGACAAAACAACATGAAACTGCAGGGCACTGCACTTTTATATTTCATGCACTTCAGTAATGGCTTCTTGTTAGTAGCCCCTCTTTTTATGTTTATTTATTTATAGTTCTGAGGGACTTGCTGAATGAGGGGGTGGCTAAAATGTTTAAGTTCAGAGACAGCCATTTGTTTCTACACAGACTGCAACTCCTTATGTTTTCTTTTCTTTGCAGTCTTTTACTGCTTCCCAACAGTGCCTAATTACTTTTTATGTTTAATTTCAGAGTTAGAGGGAAAGAACAGCTGCCCCCCCCCCTTTTAGAAGCAGCAGCACAGTAAAGCATGGGGTGGCAAACTGAAAGTTGCAAAGACATGCCACCTCATTTTTAAACTGCGCTTCTGTTGCTGCTCAAACTAAGCCTTTCTGGGTCGATGCAACAAATACTGGGAGTAGCATTTCAATCCTATGTCGCCAGCTCTCAACAAACCAAAAGGAAAAAAGAAATAAAGCTTATATTCCCCCTTTTTCCTCTCTCGCACAAGGGGTGTGTTTTCTACATTTAAATGCTACAGCCGTATCATTTTCTACTGGAGCTGTATAATACTCTGCACAAACATTTTTAACTGTGTCATTATGTTTCTACAGCATCAAGCATTTTTATGCATGCAAGTTCCTTTAATTTCATAATGGTTTCAGCCTTATCACACTATACAGGCACCATCCATTATATAGGTGCACTCCTTATACCAATAACTGATTTAGGCCTACTCCACATAATGCCTTTACTATTGGCACATTTTCCATTTGCAGGACCCAAGCCAAAGGAAGAAAAGGAAACTGTAAAAATACAAAAGACAGAATAAGTACTAAGGAGGACAGGACAGGGCTATGATAGGTGGCCACCCCGCCGTAAGCTGGAAAAAGACTAGGCAAAGAAAGAGGGTCATTACTGCGCAGTAGATTTAAAGTTTAGAACAAGACAGTATTAGAGACAAAGAATTCCTGGGGTCCTATCTCGAAACCAAGGTGGAACACTGGTCCACCACATTGGGTACCCAGGATTTTTGGGTGCCCAGAAACATTATTTCTAGGGCAATTTGAAAAAAAAAACAGTTACCAGAATCTAGCTACATGGGTCCCATTTATCTAGGTTCAGGTGTTTATTTTTTTGAAAATCTATCATTTGTATGCATTTTCAACATTTTTGAGTTAAAAAAAGCAAACAAGATGAGCCGGCCCAGTAGCGCAGAGGGTTGAGGTGCTGGGACGCCTTACCTCGTGCTATGCCGGTGAGCTGGGTTTGGGAACAACCTCAGGTTGTCGGGGTGCCAGCTTGGGGGGAAGGAGGGTGGAGCAGGATTGAGCATGCCAGTGGACAGCTCTCCTCTCCTGAGGGTGGCGAGGGTGGGTTGGCGCCCCCCCATAGTTCTGCTCCCAAGAGGTGGAGGGTAGTGTAGGTGCAGAAGGAGTGGCAAGGTATCAGGAGGTGGAAGGGGCTGAGCTGGCACCAAAGGGTGTGAGCGTGCCTCCACATGCTTACTGCGTCCATGTGCGGGGCAGCGGGTAAGGGAGAAGCGTAAAAAAATACAATATGTGTCCCCGTCGCCAGATGGCGGGAAGAGGTGATGGGGACCAAAAAGCTAAATAAAAAGAAAGCAAACAAGATGGCGGCTGTCACCGTTTTTATTTTTTCATGACAAATTGGGAAAATAAGCACTCACGACTGGTGTTTTTTGACCTGTTGAGCTTGATGGTTATAAAAAAAATCTAACTCTGGAACCATATATTTTTTTCATGAAACCTTCAAAAGGCATTACCTCGGTACAGACTGCTTCTACCCTGAAAGTTAGCCTACTAAGCCCTAATTATATGCACACTGCTGCACCCCTGTAATATGGGATATGTCAGGGTCTCGCTAGGAATATCGGTGATATTCAATGCAGCTTGACCTTGTGACATCATGAGGTGGCAGAGCCACCAGTGATGTCAAACACGAAGCTGCATGAGGAAAGAATAGCACTGATATTCCCCCATGGAGCCATGGCATATTTATTTTATGCAGCTCTTTTTTATTTTGTGTTTTTTTTTTTGTATATAAATAGTCTGTTTGAATCATTTTTTTAGGATAATCGAGTGAGTTGTTGTAGCGTGTTTATGCTCACTGACGTGCCTCAGTGCATAAACTTTTTTTTCCCTTGCTGTGTTGGGAATGATTTGGGCAGGCAGTGGAGGTTGGTGTGGCTGTGATAGAGAAGCCCTATCTGATGAATTCAGGACCATCATTATTTATTAATTTTTTTTTGCTCGATATTTTACCCCCTCTCTCTAAGCCTGTTGCAACAGCACCTCTTTCTGTACTTCTATCTCTAAATCTTTATTTCTACTGTCAGGTTGGCCACCTGCAGTACATACCATTTTGACCTTCCTTAAATCTAGTTCCTATTTCTTTTCTTGCCCTCCCCTCCTGTTTTCGTGATCCTGCAGGTCGCTGTATACTAAAATACAACATGATGTAAATACAGACCGACAGTGTAGTTTGTCTTAGAAGCAGTCTATTGTTTAAAGAAAAAAAGATTCTGCACTGTTGAACTGCCCATTACAGTGTAGCTGAATGGCATGTGCTATTGTTTTTTAATTGTTTTATTCCCTCTTCTGGGTTGGTGGGGAATGAAGATAAAAGGGGCAGCTAGCTACAGAGATACTGTAGCTGTCCCCAAGCTGAAGAGCCGACCGCTTGGTCGGATGAAAAGCCAGTTCTTTTATACTGTTACCATAACATGTGATGTCATTTGAGTGGAGGAGGGCATGTGCCAATTTAGAGGGTAACATTGATTTTAAGGAAAATGAAGAGAGATGCTATAATAATCTAGGGCCCAGATATTCAAACTGCACCCAAAATGTGCGCAACAGCAGGAGCAAGCACAAGTCAATTGCGCATAGGCGCAACAGACGTGATATTCAAACATGGAGCAAAACAAATTGTGCAAGCAGCCAACGTCTGAATATCGCACAAACTGTGCCATAGCGCAACCAGGAAGGGGAAGCTGAGCAGAAAGGTTGTGCCATAGCGCAACAAGGCTAGCCCAGCTGAGCAGTCCAGAGGTGCCATAACGCAAGCAGAGCCCCCCCCCCCAGCAGAGCAATGGAACTGCACAACCAGGGAGGCAGGCTGGGGCCCACCGCCAGCCATGCCACACATGGGCACAGGAACACACTGCAGAACCAACAAGACACCTGCACCCCAAGCACAGCATCACTGGGGGAGGGAGGGATGATCCACTGGCCCATGGGGACAAGCCAACAAAGCACAGCAGGGCCATGACACCCCAGCACAACCACTGTCAGGCTGAGACTGCCACACACAGGGGGTTGACAACCACAGTGCACATCAGCCCCCCGTCTGCACAGCACACCCTGCACCGTGACCCCAAGACACCACCCATGTGCAGTGACTGTCACTGCAGTAAACACCATGCATCCCCCCCGGCACACGTCAACCTCATGTAGCATAGAACCATACAAGCCAGACCCACCCTGGGCACCCAGCAGTGGGCGGCAGCAGATGGCAAGACCGACTGAAAGTCACTGCCACACCGGAGACACCTCCCCATGCGCACACACACACACACACACACACACACACACACACACACACCCAGGACCATACCACCCCAGATGGCATGCACATCACTGCAACTGAGCAACCGTAGCCAGCTGCAAATCAAAGACCACCACAGTATTCATAACAAAATATATATATATTGCAAAAGAGAAAGTAGAACAACAAGAACAAGAACAAAACTATTTACAGATATTTACAAGACCGGGGGTAGGGGTACAAGGTAGGTGGGCAAGGGTAGGGTGAACAACTGGGAGAGGGAAGGCAGGGTGGGAGGGATGGGTGAAGTGGGAAGGAAGCCCGCTTAACGCCCAGCAGGCTGGTCTGCTGCTGCCTGGTGCTGTCCTTGTCGGCTGTGCCGTTGCCGGAGCCCACGGCGCTGAATGTCCCTGAGGATGTGATGATTCTCAATTGACACCCTGGTCAGCTGGTGGAGGGCACGCTCGATTCTGCGTAGGACGCTGAGGCCTAGGAAAAGGGAACACAGTCAATGGCTGTGACTGTCCACAACCCTGAACACCACCCATCCTGCAAGGCATATAGCCCAGTGTCCCGCACCTGTGATGGTGTGCACCCACCCACAGTGACCATGCACATGACATGCCCAACCAGGCGGCACCAGCTATGTGCACCACTGCACACACACACACTGCCCATGTCCATCACAGCACAAACAAGGCTGTCAAGTGACGTGGCAATGCCAGTTCCACAGCCATGTGCCCAGTGCATGCATGGACCACCAGTGACGCACACACAGACGTGCAGTGACACTGGACAGTGATGACTGTCGCCTGTGTCGTGCATGGTTGTGTTGTCCATGGCTGGTGGTCATGCCCACTCCCTCCAGCATGCAATAGCATCCATGATGTAATGATACTCACACTCATCAAGCAGCTGTGGCTGCTGCTGCTGTGGCCCACCCTCACATCACCTCCGTCCGCCACCTGGGCCTCTGCCACGGCCCTCCTCAGCCCGTGCCTGCATCCTCTCTGCCAGGCCTGTGGGTGACAAATGTTGAGAAAAACATCAGTGTGACTCCAAAGCAGACTGCCCCCTGCCCCAGTGAGTGTGCCTGCCCACACAGCCAGACCCATGCATGTCACACCTGCACACACTGACACAGCCAACCATGGCAGAGCCATCCCCCATGCACAGCCACCAAAACACAGTCACACCCCTACGGAGAATACAGGTGCATAGATGATACACCCACCTGGCCTAGGCACAACACCCTCCTGGCACCGTGACTCAGGCGTTGCAGCACATCTGGCTCCCTCCCGCGGAGGTCACTGAATCTGTGCCTGCACTGCTCTGCAGACCGGCACGCGCCTGTGACCCTCACCAGGTCAGTGGCCACCTGCAGCCAGACCTGGGTGTGAGCCATGGTGAGGGCTCATCCCATCACAGTGCCCCATAGTGGGCTCAACCAGGCCACTAGGTTGGCCACCTCCACTGGGCTCCATTGAGGCGCTCTCCTGCGTGCCATAGTTCGTGTTGTACAGCAGGCAATATGGCGCCCCATGGCCAGCACAACCCCACGTGGAAATGTTGTGCAATAGACCACCATAGGTTCCAATACGGCGCTGTTAAGTACAGCGCCGTCCAGTTCACATAACGCTGTCACCAAACAGCGCCAATAGGAACCGTACACAGCAGCGCGAACAGGCCAGGGGCAAAGGTCGACACCAGGTCAGGTCTATGACGGGCACACGCACAGCGCCATCTGACGCCCACGCATCCTGGCGATCGACCACTTGCGTGCCAGTGCCACAGTGGACTATTGCGCAGTAGTGCCACAGCGCCATATGGTGCCCAGTGCTGTAGCGCCACTGGCACAATGGTGGCCATGGCCTGAATTGCCGATCGCGCACAGCACGTCATCAGCGCGGCAGACGCCTGCGTAAGCTACCTGGGCATGCGCAATGCAGTGTACCACACAGTCACAGATCTGCGCCATTGGCTCAGCCGGCTCAACCGTATTGCGCAAAGCGCAACGGCGCGATATTCAGCCGACACATGCAAATCATCTGATCAGCCATTCAAAGGCACAGTGGCGCGATTTGCATCTCATTACAGTTGCTCCACTCCTAATTTGCATGCATTGCGCTATAAATGTGCGACATTGGGCTGCACTGGCCAGATTCGGTTACTGCAGGTAAGAGGTGGGTTGCATGCTGTGGGATGTTCTGGACAATGGGCATGGGATAACGCTGTAGACTGCACAGTGACAGGTGTCCACTTCCACCCATACAGATCGCCATGACCGAGCAGAGCCAAGGTGAGGTGAGGATGGTGGGCGAAGGAGGAGGAGGCCAACTTCACCATGGCAGAGACAGAGGCCCTCTTCCAGGCCTACCTGGAGGAGGAGTCACTACTGAGTGGATGGCGGGGCACCCCTCAGGCCCGCATGCGGCTGCATGGGAGGGGGTAGCTCGGGCAGTGAACCTGCACGGAAGCCACCAGTGCTCCGTGCAGGAATGCAAAAAGAAGATGGGGACAGACTGCAGGAGGGTGAAGGAGAAGGTGGCAGCCCTCAGGGCGGCACGTGCTGGCACTGGCGGGGGCCAGCCAGCGGTGGTGGAGCTGACCCCGGCTGAGGACCGACTGGCTGCATCAGTGCAGCGGAGTGCTATTGAGGGCATACCAGGAGGTGGATTCCAGACAGGTGGAAGCCCATCACTGCACGGTATGACATGGTGGTGGTGTTGGGTGGGGAGAGGTTGTTCACATGCACTCACATGTCCTCTTTTTCTGTTACAGATCCTGTTCGTCTTCATGGGACGGTGGTGGTGGGTCCAGGCAGTGAGGAAGACCTCCTGGACATGGAGGAGGGTCCATCCACCTCTGTCACCAGCCAGCATGCACTGCACCAGCATGCACACTGGGCTGCCAACTCTGGTGTCGGTGAGTCGGGTGTGGGGGGTGCACAGCCTGTGTCTCAGCAGTCTGGCATGCAAGCATGCCAGCACGCTGTGACTGTGGCTTGCGCGTACCTCACCGTGATGATGCAAGGACTGCAATGGGCAGTGACATGTGTGTGTCCCATGACGGACACACAGCAGGCCAGCACGTGCCTCTGGGCCTACCTGGTTCCAACGTGTGTGCCAGCATGTCGGCACAGTCCCAGGCTGTGCCTGTCAGCACCGGTGGGGCAGCACCGGTGGCTGTGCAGGTGTCTGGCACTGTTGTGGCCACAGCAGTGGAACGAGTGGTCCCTGGGGCACAGCAGTTGGAGGGGCAGCAGCAGTCACCCACCAGGTCTGGGGTACAGTGTCCAGCGGTGGCACATGCCCGCCGCCTTTGATATGCCCATTCCTGGTCCTGGTGAACAGCGCCCACCGCCAAGGGGTGTTGAGCATCAGGACCTTCCATACCCTGGGGGACAGGATGCCGTTGTGGCAGAGTACCCATTTGAAGAGCACACCCGCCTGCTGCGGGAATCAGTACAGCAGCAAAGGCGGGTTGCAACGTCTGTGGAGGCACTGTGTGCGGCTGTGGAGCGGCACAGCAGGGACTGTGCTCTGGACCGTGCAGAGATGGTCCATATGCGGATGGATGTGACTGCCGCCATTGACAGGCAGACCCAGGCATTGGTCGCTGTCGTGGCTGCATTGGGCACACAAGCAGGTGCTCCTGTACCGCGCACCCCACACAGTACGCTCTCCACTCCCCATTCCCGGTGTCGTGCGACACCAAGCCTGTTGATGCCGGGTTCTGCTGTGGGCATCCCAAGCACCCCTGGTGCAGGTATGTTTGGCATCCTACAGACCCCACTGCGGACAAGGTCGCGATTGCGCAGTGGGACCCCTGGTGTCCATCG
The DNA here is from genome assembly GCA_016271365.2 of Neoceratodus forsteri. Lineage (NCBI taxonomy): Eukaryota > Metazoa > Chordata > Ceratodontiformes > Ceratodontidae > Neoceratodus > Neoceratodus forsteri. The sequence goes on along the minus strand of CM028129.1, from coordinate 94,702,319 downwards.
GTGCCACCCCATGTGGCCCCTGCACAGCCTGCCAGTGCTGTTGGGTCACGGCGGGGCCGCCCACACATCCGCGGTGGCTGTGGAATGGTGCAACATGACTGACCTTTCTCCCAGTGCAGGCCCTGTCTGGTGCTGCCCTGTGTGCACTGTGCGTCATGGTGGGCAGTGCACTGGTGGGTGCCCTGCCCATCACGCCGACATATGGACCACCTGCACACCATCCCGACTGCTGTCCACAGGTGCGTATGCATGATGATGCCTGCATTGTACTGTACACCAAGGTGCAAGGGTGCCCAGCATCTGACGCACGTACTTGGACAGTACAGGTGGTGGGTGTGGTCTGTGGATCTGTGTGTTTGCCATGTCTGTTCCTGCTCTGCTGTGCACCTGCCCATGTACGCTTTGTGCCTGTGTGTGTGTGTGTGTGTGTGTGTGTGTGTGTCCTTATGACTGTTTGCCCCTCCCTGATGGTGTGTTTGTGTGCCTGGTCCCTTCCACCCCCCTTGCCGTCATGCACCCCTGGTGTGTTACTCTGTGTGCCTGTGGGTTGCGCCAGGACGGTGTTGTTTGCACATGGCCCCTTGACTTACCTGTGTTGTGCATAATGCTCCTCCGTGATGGTGTCCCGGTGCAGCTGGGCCTGCCGGATCAGTCGGGGGTCCCGCCGTCCAAGGGGCGGCTGCTCATCACCATCAACACCGGCGCCGCTGGCGTCCCCATCGCTGTCCCCCTCTTCAACCTGTACGGCTATCCCACAGTCATTGGCCATGTTGTGCAGGATACAACAGGCCAGGAATATCCCAAAGGCCTTTGAGGGGCTGTACTGTAGGGCACCGCCGGAGGTGTCTAGGCATCGGAAGCGTGCCTTGAGCATCCCAGACACCCGCTCAATGATGTTGCGTGTGGCGGCATGTGCCTCATTATAGCGTTGCTGCGATGGGGTCATGGGGGCGCCGGTACGGTGTGAGCAGCCAGGGACGGAGTGGGTATCCGCTGTCACCTGTGTGGAGATAGTGGAGATCAGTATCATGTTCAGGTCCATATTGCCCATATCCCTGTGTGCCACTACCATGGCACCTGTGGCATTCCCACCCTTGCCCCGAGTTTGCATTTCCTACATGCGTACTCACCCACTAGATGGCCTGTGGGGATGTCCCCACTCTCGAATCGATGGCACAGTGCGGACTGATGCCATATGAAGGCATCATGTGCTCCACCAGGGTGTGTGGCACAGACATTGATTATACGCCCAGTGGCATCACACACCACCTGGCAGTTGACACTGGAGAAGCCCTTTCTATTCCTATATGCAGCCCCATCAGGGCCAGGTGGCGTGCGAATGGCCACATGGGTGCAGTCTATGGCCCCTAGCATGCCAGGCATACGTGCTACCCTGTGGAACGCCTGCATGTTTGCTGTACACTCTGCCACGGTGCTGGGGAAATGGATGTGCTCCGCAGCATGTGGCAGCAGTGCGCTGAGGAATTGGGTGAGGATGCGTGACGTGGCCGACTGTGTGATGCCTGTGGTGTCCCCTGTTGGCCTCTGGAAGGTGCCCGTGGTGAGCAGGCACATGCAGGCTGTCACCTTGGTCTCCACTGACAGAGCATGACTCCGTTGTGAGGGTGCCTGCATCACATCACTGCACAGCTCACAGAGCCGCCTCAGTATTGCCCTGTTCAGGCGGTACCGGCCACGATCTCTACATCTGTGTACAGCTCAAAGCTGATGTGGGCACGGTACTGCCTGTTGGGGGCGTACCGCCAGCGGGCCCATCCACGGCCACGCCCCCTGCACCTGCATTCTCACCCCTCATTACAGCTTCCATGTGGAAGCTGCCACTGTCCATCTCCCTGGCTTGTGACCCCCTGCCAGCTGATGTTGCTCTGTTACCCCGCTGTCCTGACTGCTACTTCCACTGCACTGGGCACCCCCCCGCTGGCCTCTGCAGCCTATGGCCCACACTGCTTCCCTTGTCTGCCCTGGCCTGTCACTGTCTGTCTTTCTCTCTCTCTCTTCCCCACTTGTCATCCCTGTAGCGTTCTTGCGCCTCTTCCTTGAGCCTTTTTATTTTGGCTCATTTCCGCTGGGGCGCAACTTCCGGCTGTTCCGCTGTTGCGCATTGGCGCAAGTCCTTGGACATCGCATTGGCGCTTCTTTTTATGCATGGATCCACCCTTCGCCGCGCATGCCTTCATTTGCATTATGCTGTTGCTCAGCATGTTTCGGGGCAACTGCCTCCTGCTGAATATCGCAGAATGGCACACTGGACTTGCGCATGCGCAACCCTATTGCGCATGGCGCAACCCTTTTGAATATCCAGCCCTAGGTGTGTAAACATGCTACACCCTATTTTCTAAAGAAATATGATCTCATGTCAGATGAGTCAGCCTGTCTGTGTTTATTTAGAGAATTGTGAGTCAGACAGGTCACGTGGTGCTGACATCATCAGTAAGCAGGTATAAAATCCTACCTTCTTAGTTGCAAGACAGATGAGTCAGTCAGTGGAGACCTGACTGTCATTGAGGAAGCACCTCACAGTACATGCATGTTTTCAAGTGCTAGGAATCTATTTGGCTGGAACTAAGACTGGAAGTTGTGCACTGAGGGAATTGTGCACTGTTTTTGCAGAACAGAAGGACTAATCACCTATTTCCTTTCTGTATGTTTATTATGTAATTTTTTTATTTTGGAAAATAAATATCGCAGCATGCGTTCTACACCTTTTACCTGAGTTTGTACATCTGTATCACCCACTAACCTTCACATCTGGTGTCAGAAGTGTGATACTGGTGCATCTAGGTTGGGAGAGAGACGTGACCAGGGGATATTGCCCGGATATCCAGGCAGATGTCACAGGAACAGCAGGTGCAGACAGGTAAATGTGTGAAATACAAGTCACCCATCTTGACCAGATTGATGGCAGAGAAGATGGGTGAAAAACCTCTTCCAGGATTGGACCTAGGGGCCAGGAGCAAAACCAAACCTGAAGTCGAGGACGGCATACCAGAGTCCAAAGAGGACATTGTATCTGCACCAGCAGAAAGGATAAGTGAGCTCCTAAAGTGGCTGTGCATTAAACAGATGGAAATGGAGAAACTGAGGGATGAGGGTTAGAGGAGAAAGGATGCAAAGTGGGCGGACACTTTGCAAGCTATCCATGCCATCGGCCCCGGGCATGCTGATCACAATGCCCCAAAGGACATTAAGCTGAAAAAGCTTATCGAGACTGGCGATATAGAGGCATACATTACAACTTTTGAACATACTGCCAGGACATGTGCATGGCCCAGTGACCAATGGGTAATAAGGCTGGCACTTTATTTCACTGGGAGGGCCCAGTTGGTCTACAGCCATTTGAGTGGACGAGATGCTGAAAACTTTGGTCGGGCTAACGAAGAAATTCTACACTGATATATCAATACCAAGACATACCAACAAAGATTTCAGTCCCTGAAATTGCAATTGATGGACACCCCAAGGGAGGCATATGCCAGATTAAAAGAACTGTGTCACAAATGGCTACAGCCTAGCATCAAGACTGTAGACCAGATTGTGGAACTGGTAATTAATGAACAGTTTATTCAAATCCTTCCCCAAGAAGTGCAGATCTGAGTTAAAGAGCATAAGCTGGATTCAGCAGAAAGAACACTTACCCTTGCAGAGGACTACATGGCTGCTCGACCTTCCAAGTCTAGAGGGAACCAAGGAATCAACCCCACCGCAGCTGGTCCAATAAGAAACTCTCCTTTTCCTAGGCCTTCTAACCAGTACCCTGCTAGACCAGAATGGAGGCCTGATAGAGGGGGCACAGCCATTGCTACCTACTGAGCTACTGACATGGCTTATAGCAGTGTCAGTGGCTCAGTAGGTAGCACACTCGCCTCTGAGGCTGGGAGATCAGAAGGCTGTGGGTTCAGTTCCCACATCTGGCACTTGGGTTAATATCCCAGTACTGACACTGTAGTGCAGCATGAGAGGGGTGCTGCACTTCTGAGGTGCCGTCTTTCGGATGAGACGTTAAACCGAGGTCCCATCTGCCTAGATTGGTGGTAGTTCAGGTGGATGTTAAAGATCCCATGGCACTTATCGAAAAGAGTAGGGGTATGTCCCTGGTGTCCTGGCCAAATTTCCCTCATTCACTAAAAATATCACCAGCAGCTTAATCTGGTTCAAGGTCAGTTGGCATTCATCTGTATCCCCTTCCCCTGGGCCGTGCCTGAAAATAGGCAGGATTTGTCTAGTGCACTTACCCGGTCAACAAAAGCTAAATAAATAAATAAAGTATATTCAGCGGATGTTATATGCCATTATTGTGAGGGGAATGGACATGTTGCTAGGAACTGTCCTAACAAAAGGCAGGAATCAGTGCATTTGGCATTGGCCAACATGGAATATACTGCAGCCACAGTAATTGGTACTAAGCAGATGATGGGGCTTGTTGATTCTGGGAGTCACCAGACCTTGGTCCGAGCAGATGTAATGGATGGTACCTAACCAAAAGACCCTGACATGGCTGTTATTTGTGTGCATGAGGATGTCCGTAAATATCCTACTTCTTTACAAATAACAGTGGAGCAAGAGACACTTGAAATGACTGTGGGCCTTGTATCCAGTCTCCCCGTGCCAATCATTATCGGGTAGGATCATCAAGAATTTGAGAGACTGCTTAAAACCCCACATGCCAAGGAACCTATTGTGGCTGTAACTACTAGGGCCCAGGCACAAAGAGAACAACTCCCCACTGTGTTTCCTTTTGATGATGAATTGTATGAGGAACCAGGCACGTGAAGAAGAACAAAGATGGAGAAAAGGAAACTGAAGAAACAGTGGGTTGACTCAATGTAGATATACCACCAGACTTTGTGACTGTTTTAAAAAGGTATGATCTGCGAAATGAGCAAAAATTGGACACTGCATTAACCCCTTTATTTTCACAGGTGGGACAGGGTGTAAAACAAGGTACACCTCAATATGTGCTTAGGGGTGGCCTTTTATACCAAAAATGTACCAATCCCAAGACAGGACATATGGTAATTCAACTGGTAGTGCCCCAGAAATATAGGGAGCAATTGATTTACCTGGCCCATGATATCCCTATGGCAGGTCATGAGGGTAGGAACCAAACCTTGAATCATGTGCTAACTAGGTTTTACTGGTCCACTGAGCATGATCATGTGACTGAATACTGCTGTACCTGTCCTAACTGTCAAAGGGTGGCCCAAGGAGGGAAAAGAGCTCGAGTTCCCTTATAGCCCATACCTGTTGTTACTACCCCCTTCGAAAGAGTGGCTATGAACATTGTGAGCCCACTTGAGAAAAGCTCAAAGGAAAACTGATTAATATTGATGTTATGTGATTATGCTGCCTGATACCCTGAAGCCGTTCCCCTCCGCATGGCCACTGCCCCGAGAATTGTGGAAGAGATAGCTGGATGGGGATCTCTCAAAAAATCCTGACAGACCAGGGTAGTAATTTTCAGAGTAATCATCAGAACTGCCACCCCTTCTGACTCGCCCTACCCCCCAAACATGGATCCCAAACCTACCACTTAAGATCTAGCGACTCACAGGACCGCCTGGTGCCAAAAACCCGCACCCTTGCAGGTGATCGTGCTTTCACCGTATATGCGCCAAAAGTGTGGAACTCTCTTTCTACCTTAATTCGCTCCTCCTCCTCCCATCACTGCTTTAAAGCCTCCCTGTGGGGCTTCCTAAAATCCGCCTCTGTCGGTCTCTGTGCCTCGTAGACCCCCTGCTGTTGCACACTTTTTCCCCTGTTTCAGACTGATGGGGGCGTGGGTCCAGCATATCATGCACTTTTACTCCTGTATCCGACTTGGCAATTACAAACCAGATGTCTGTTTTTGCAGTGGGCCCACTCCCAGCCCACCTGTCCCTGAGGGTTAACTTTTCTAGCCCATCCCTATCTTTCCCCAGCTCTCTCTCCTGCACTTTTGTACTTCTGTTACCTCCCCCCAGGATTAGGCTTACCCTATACTGTCTGCTGTGCTGTTAATGGTTGTACTATTTTGTTTTATGCTGTTATCTAATTTATCTTTTGCGTATCTCAAAGTGGTATTCTAACATTTAACCAGTTTTGCCTGAAGTCTTTCTCTAGTTAGCTGCTTATTAATCTTTGTTCTGCCAAATGTTCTTGCATGACAACTTTGATTCTTCCTGCTGTTCTTGTATGAATGTACCTTGTAATTCTCCCAGGTCACACCTGAAAATAGGCACTTGGCTGTCTAGTGTGCTTACCTGGTAAACAGAAGCAAATAAATAAATGCACTGATATTAAAAGAGTTATACCGTCTGTTGGGTGTGTCAGCTGTTTGAACCTCCCCCCTACCACCCACAGACAGATGGACTTGTGGAAAGGTTCAACAAAACATTAAAGTAAATGTTGAAAAAGTTTGTGCAGGAGGAGGAGGAGGGCAGGAATTGGGACTTCTTTTTACCATACATTGTTTGCCTACTGCGAGGTGCCGCAGTCATCTACAGGGTTGTCTCCCTTTACTTTGTTATACTGGAGAAATCCCAGAGGGCCCCCTAGATGTTATCAAGGAGCACTGGGAGGAAGGAAAGCGTGTGGGGCCTGCCAGTGTCCTTGACTATATGGCCCAAGTAAGGAAACGACTGGTGAGATATGTAGAAATTGCCCATCAGAACAGCAGGCAAAGTCAGGGAGAACAGAAACAAAGGTATGACAAAGGACTCTAGAGTAAGACAGTCCAGCCTGGGGAGAAAGTTTTACTTTTGTTGCCTTCCTCAGACAACAAACTATTGATGAGGTGGCAAGAGCCTTACACAATACTACGACAGACAGGAGTGGTGCATTTCACAGTAGAAATGCCAGGGAAAAGGCCCTCTAAAAAAATATACCATGCTAACCTACTACGTAACTGGCATGAGAAACCAACCCCATCATGGTACGTACATTTACAGCAAGGTGAAACAGAGCTAGAGATAGCATACAAAAGACTGGAGAAGTCAGGGGAATTACAGGAAGTCTAGATAAACCCTGAGCTGAACCCTAAGCAGTTGGGTGAATTACAAACTGTGTTAGAGAACTTTCAGAATGTTTTCACCAATACACCAGGGAGAGCTAAAGGAGTTGAGCACTCCATTACTGTCACACACAAGGGGGACCATACACCTTAAGCCTTATGGACTGCCAGTAAGGGTTAGACAGGAAGTGATACAAGAGGTACAGAAAATGGAACAGCTGGGCATTACTGCACCTTCCAACAGTGGCTGGTCTTCCCCTATGGTGGCTGTAGACAAAAAAGGAGGGATCAGATTGTGTTTGGATTTTAGGAAGGTTAACGCAATATCAGCATTCGATGAGTATCCTATGCCCAAGATTGATGATATCCTAGACAATCTAGGGACAGCACAATGTATTACAACTCTGGACCTTTACAAAAAGGGTGCTGGCAGATACCCTTGGCCTCCGAATCCCAGGACAAAACAGCCTTTTGTACCCTGATAGGAACACCATGCCATTTGGTCTCCATTGAGCCTCTGCTACCTTCCAGAGGTACACGGAAAGAATATTAAGACCCCATACAGCATATTCAGCAGCGTACCTAGTGTCGTAGTTATCTACAGTCCTGACTAGGAGTCCCATATAAAATGTCTGACTGCTCTTCTCCAGTCCATGACAGATGCTGGATTAACCATTAACCTGGCCAAATGTGCAGTTGCCGGGACAGAAATGAAGTATCTGGGTTTCATTTTGAGGAATGGCAGAATGAAGCCAGATGTAAGGAAAGTGGAAGCCATAGTTAATAGCCCTGTACCCCTCATGAAGAAACATGCGAGATCCTTTTTAGGGCTAGCCAGCTACTATCGCAGGTTTGCCCCGAACTTTGCCACCATTGCTAGCTCCCTCACTAACCTGACAAAGAACAGGTGTGTCAATAAAGTTCAGTGGACCACAGTATGCGATGAGGCATTTAGGAAGATTAAAGCTATCCTTTGTTCTACCCCTGTGTTGATCAGCCCTGATTTCCATCTACCTTTTGAAGTCCACACAGATGCCTCTAACACTGGCATAGGGGCTGTATTATCGCAGATGGTAGACAGGGAGGAGCATCCTGTGATTTACATTAGCAGGAAGTTACATGAGTGGGAACAGAGGTATTCTATAATTAAAAAGGAATGTTTGGCCATGTGTCCAGCCATTGAAGCCTTAAAGTATTATCTGTGGGGAGCTGAGTTCATGGTGGTCACTGATCGCAGTCCTTTATATTAGATAAACCAAATGAAGAATAATAATGCCAGGATTATGCAGTGATACGTAACTCTACAACCATATAGGTTTTCAGTGACATATAGAGCAGGTTCACAACACAAAAATGCAGACTTCTTGTCATGCTATGGGGCAAAGATAGATCCTGAAGGAGATATATCTGGTTAAATGTATAAATGTTGTACTAGATGTTTCTAGTTAACCCCAGGGGAAATGTGTAATGTCATGTTATCTGTTTAAACAGAGCTGACACTCTTATGACATATAAAAAAAGGGGTCCCTGGGGTGGAGTTTCTGAAGACAGTGGGTGGAAACTCCAACCCTTCCAGGATATTTTGGAGGTTGAAAAACTGGTTGAACTGTTTCCTCTTTTAAGTGGGGGATGTGTGATAGGGAAACCCTATCTGATGAATTCAGGACCATCATTATTTCTTTTTTTTTTGCTTGATATTTTACCCCCGCTCTCTAAGCCTGTTGCAACAGCACCTCTTTCTCTACTTCTATCTCTAAATCTGTATTTCTACTGTCAGGTTGGCCACCTGCAGTGCATACCTTTTTGACCTTCCTTAAATATTTTTCCTATTTCTTTTCTTCCCTTCCCCTCCCATTTTTATGGTCCAGCAGGTAGCTGCATAATGTAATAAAATACAGCATGATGTAAATACAGCCTGACAGTGTAGTCTGCCTTAGAAGCAGTCTGTTGTTTAAAGAAAAAAATGTGCTGCACTGTTAAACTGCCCATTACAGCGTAACTGAATGGCATGTGCTATTGTTTTGTTTTTGCTTTGTGCAATTGCCCAGGCTGTGTGAGTGTGTTGATGTGTGATATGGCTGCCACTACACATTCAGTCACTTCACTACCAGTCTAGCATTGCTTGTAAAGCGCTTTGGGATGCATTGTGTATGAAAAGCGCTATGTAAATGCTGATTCTTCTTCTTCTTTTGTTTTATTCCCACTTCTAAGTTGGTGTGGAATGAAAATAAAAGGGGCAGCTAGCTACAGAGATACTGTAGCTACCCTCAAGCTGAAGAGCTGACTGCTCAGTTGGATGAAAAGCCAGTTCTTTTATACTGTTACCATAAAATGTGATGCCATTTGAATGGGGGGGGGGCTTGTGCCAATTTAGAGGGTAACATTTATTTTAAGGAAAATTGAGAGATACCCAAACTCTGGAATGAGCTCCCAAGAGAAATACAAGACAGCCCCACCACTGAGAGTTTCAAGGGCAAAAAGCACACCTAGGGAAGGGGACTCAGTGCCGCTGCTTCACTTAGGGTCCTGCCAGGGGACCAAATGCAGGGTGATCCCCCTGCATCTTAAAAAAAAAAAAAAGTGGGGCACGGATGGATAGGTCCATTTCAGTCTGGGGTTGAATTGTCCCTTGCACTTATATAGGTTTTACAACTGTAAATTGTCTGTACCTAACAAAAGTCTGAAGTTTTGGTTGTATCAGTGTCTGTACCATAATATTTGTCCACACATTCTACGTTAAGCCTTGCTGTACTGTACAAATCGCTTGCATTGTTTTTTCCCTCCCTCCCTCTAGGTATATGTAACTAAATCTGGGTCGCCCTAGAAAAAGGGACTGCAAGGTTCCAGTAGGCCTACCCGGTTACCAAAGTTTAAAATAAAATAAAATAAAGTAATAATCTAGGTCTGTAGACATGCGATACCCTATTTTCTAAAGAAATATCATGATGTCATGTCAGATGAGTCAGCCTGTCTGTGTTTATTTAGAGAATTGTGAGTCAGACAGATCACATGGTGCTGACACCATCAGTAGGCAGGTATAAAAGCCTACCTCCTGAGATGCAAAACAGATGAGTCAGTCAGTGGAGACCTGACTGTCGTGGAGGAAGCATCTCTTTTTTTTTTTATACTTTTGTTACCCTCCTACTCTGGCCCCTTAGACCTCTCTCCGGTGAGGTCACTTGGAGCTGCCTTATCCTACCCTGCCTGAGGTCCTCCTGGGTCTGGTCTTCTGCTCCTTGGGAACTCCTCTCCAACCCCTCTGACCACCCTGCCCCCTGGCTCTGAGCCCCTTGGGGTGGGACTGCCATACTCCTCGGCATCTGTCTATAATGAAGAAGACCAGCCAGGCAGTGAAGGAGAGAGTCAGTGACCAGCCAGGATGGACCTGGCGATGGGTGTGGGGGGCAGTCCACTAGGCCCACCATCGCCTGTCTGGGTTCCAGGGTGTTTCCTCTTTTTTGATTTCCTCTGGGGGTGCTCCAGAAGAGCGTGCCACAAGTTGTGCTGCCCTCGGTCTCCATTGGGAGTCACTAGTATTGTGGTGAGTGCACCCACCCACCCCAGGAGAGGAGCATAGTCCTCTGGATGCTCAATCTTCTCCTGCCTCTACCAACCCATGACAACCCGAGCTTGTTCTCAAACCTGGGTTACCAGTGTGGCATCCAGCACCTCAACACTCAGTGCCACCAGGCCAGAGAGGAAGCATCTCATAGTACATGCAAGTTTTCATATGCTAGGAATCTATCTGACTGGAACTAAGCCTGGAAGTTATGCACTAAGGGAACTGTACACTGTTTTTTGCAGAACTGAAGGACTAATCACCTATTTCCCTTTTGTATGTTTATTATTTTGGAAAATAAATATTGCAAAGTGCGTTCTACACCTTTTACCTGAGTTTATGAATCTGTCTCACCCACTAACCTTCACAGTGGCCATGCCCAGGGGAATGCAGCATATTGGCAGTGTTGGTGAGAGAGAAATGTCACCCGTAGGGAGGTGATGGTCGGGTTTCTGGAGGGAGAAGAGTTATAAAGTGATTGGGGAACCGTGTTGCCACTAAAGAAGTAGCACCTGAAAGAGGGTGGAGTTTGGATGTTTTTAAAAGTATTTTTCCTTTAGAGTGTGAGAAGGCAGGTTGTAAAATCAGCGTGAGATTTGAAGCCAGTGAGCGGGGGAGTGGGTGAGCCGGGCGCAGAGAAAGTAAAACTGTACTGCTTGCGCTGTGGGCTCCAACCAATGAGGATCTGCAGTGATATTTTTGTTCATGAGGATCTAGAATGAGAATACTTGTTTGAGATTTGTTGTTACGTTTGGACTATAAAAGTGAAATAGAAATGTATTTATTTATATATTTTTGAATTTTTATATGAATGTGTCTGTATGTTATACAAATATATAATTGTACTTAACCAAGGGTTAAGGGATTAAGTAAGGGAGGTGTAGAAAGCACTCCAAATACAATCAAACTCCATATATAAGATAGGCCTTTCTGTATTATAGGATCAGTAAGGAGATGAGGTACAGTGGGGAGATAGCCAGTTATGGGGCACTCTTCTGTAGGGTTCCACTCTGGAGAGGGGCACTGCCTCATCTGCAGGACCTTTGCAGAGCTGCATGCTCAGCTAGTAGCAGCAAGAGACAACATAGCTGCGGCACCGGATGAGCTGGGGTCCACACCCCCCAGAGGCCCACTGGCCCAGGGGGCTAGAGAGTGGTGGGGAAGGGCAGGGGGAAAGGTGACAGGGACAGTTACAAGGGCTATGAGCAGTCTCACACCATTCCGATAGTAAATTGCTTTGCACCCCGAAGGAGGCCCAAAGGGGTGAGCAGGAGGAAGTCAGTAAGGAGAGTCTTAGTGATTTGGGACTCAAATGATTAGGGAAGTAGAGAAGGTGGCAGTGGGGGGAGAGGGAAGGGAAGTGCAATGGTCAGACGCCTTCCTGCTGCATCAGCCATCAGGGATATCGATAGGATAGGGAGGATGATGGAGAAGAGGAAGGGGGATCTTGGGGTGCTAGTACACTTGAGTATCAATGATCTGGCAAAACAGCCTGTGGAGGCAGTGAAGTGGAACTTCAGCAGGCTGGGGGACAGACTGAAGGTGCATTTGTGTTCCCTGGCCTTTTCTGAGGTCCTCCCTGTGTGGAATAGGGGGAATGGTTATGATAGAGTAAGGAAGGAAGAGACTTCAAAGTTTAATAGGTGGTTGAAGGGATGGTGTCAGGAGGGGGTACCACTTTCTGGGGGAGTGGCGGGCTTCTAGGACAGAAGGTTCTTCAAGGGTGATGGCCTTCATCTGACAAGTGAACAATGGCACCATTCCCCTTCTCCAAGGTAACCCACAGTATTTCTGTCACCCCATATTCCCTGTATTTCAGTCACTTTTATGCTTTCCTTCACATAAAGCACCACAGCACCTACTTTTCTTCCCACCCTGTCCTTCCTGAACAGTGTATAGCCTGGCTTGGCCATGTCCCAGTCATACTTTTTAGTGCACTATGACCCGATAATGGCCATAATATCCAGGTCAGCCTCTGTCATGATGGCCTCTAGATCTGGAATCTTATTTCCTAGACTTCTACCATTCACACGCATGACCTTCCAGATTTTGTTACCACTCTGATTTTTTTCCCTTTCTTCCTTCCCCCCCCCCCCCACTGCTCCTGTTTCCATTCCTCTTTATTCTGTTACCCTGCTTCCTTTATTGATTTGTACCCTAAGGTATTTCTCTCCCCTCACGTTCTCTCTACTTCCTACATTAGCCTGTGGGAGGCAGTTACTGTCTCCCTGATTTCTTCCGCCGCCCCCCTTTGTCTAGTTTAAATGTTCACTGAAGTGACATTTAAACCGTTCACTGAGGACTGCGGTTCCCCTCCTGGATGGATGCAGGCCATCACCTCTGTTAAAGCCCTTATCCCTCCAGGTTGAACCCCAGCCTCCAATGTAGCCGAACCTCCTTTCTGCACTATTCCTTCATCTATGAGTCCTGGTGCAGCAATCCCTCTCCTCCCCCCAGTCATAGTCAGGCAGCACGTCTGTGAAAACCACTAAGCATCCTTCCTAGGACCTCTACCCAGCTCCCTGAACTCCCCCTTGCACTGTCCCAGCCCTGTCCCTAGCCAGGTCATTAGTTCTCAAGTGGACAATGACATCCAGCTCTGACTCCCGTCCTACTGTCCTAGCGATCTTCTAGATTTGCTTCCCATCCCTCTGGACTGTGGCTCTACATAGATACCTAACCTCCCTATCCCCCATTCCTTTCCCCAGATCTATGCTCCTCACAATCGAATCCTCCATCAGAAGTTGCTTCCTCTTCCTCTGGGGTCCTCTATCAACCTTCTTGGGGGTTTCTTCTATGGAGGAAACCGACATCCTTCCTAGTCCCTACCATGGGTGCCTCCTCCCAGCAGTCCTGTAGGAATTATGTAGTGGTACCTGTTGAGGAATGTGCCTCTGACCTGCCACCCCCACCCTCCCAGAGCACATCATAGTCCAACCGCTCCTCTTCCTAGGCATTCTCTGAGGTAATGGTAGACCGGGTGGCCCCTGGGTGATAGAAAAGGTTGCCTGCATGCTAGCAAACTCAGCCCGGAGTCTAGTAACCTCCTCCCTCAAACCCAGAAAGGTATATGCAGATGGGGCAGCACTCTCCAGAAGGTCTCAGAAAACTGTGTTGGCTGTAAATCTGGCGTGCCGGATAGGGGGGTCGGGAGTGGGTCTGCCCTCTGGGCTTTTTCCTGGGAGCATCTCTCTCTTGTCCTCTGAACAGGTGTAAAACCTGGGGGTAATAGTTGACAAGGGGCTGATTCTGCACTCGCAGGTGTCAGCCATTGTCAAATCCTCTTTTTACCATCTGAGGAATATCTCCAGTGTTAAACACTTTGTTCCGTCCGATGATCTTCCTATGCTGGTTCACGCCTTTGTTTCTTCGCACCTGGATTACTGCAACTCCCTTTGCCTAGGGCTACCTGGGGTGGAAATCCACCGCTTGCAGCTAGTGCAGAATGCTGCAGCCCGGCTTTTGACGGGAACTTCTAGATCCTGTCATATTACACTGGTGCTGCGCTGCCAGTACAGTGGCGGATCACCTTTAAAGTCGGTCTTTTGACTTTTAAAGCCCTACACGGACTTGGCCCAGATTACCTGAAAGAGCTTCTGGTCCCCTACTGCCCGGGACGATTGCTTCGCTCAGCAGACGAGAGGTTGCTAGAGATCCTGAGGGTTTGTTTGAAATCTTCCAGGGCCCGTGCATTTATGCATGCAGCCTCGACCTTCTGGAATTCTTTACCCCAATGGTTACGGGAGTGTACAACCGTGGAGGGATTCAAACAATCCTTAAAAACATATCTGTGGGCTCAGGCCGTCGGTGAAGGTTGATTTTATAAAGGTTTATTCTGTCTTATTTTTAGAATTTTTTGGTCTGTTAACTGATGTGTTTTAAAATTTGTTAGGTACCTTGACATTTTTGAAAGGTGCCCTAAAAATAAAATTATTATTATTATTATTATTAATAATACCGCCCACCCTGGAAGGTATTATTGTGCTTAGAAAATGGCAAACAGCCATTTTTTTAAATGGGATTTAAACATTTTTTTAAAACATTTAAAACAATTAGAGTAAGAAGGAAATGTGTCTTTTTGTTGTAAAGTAGTCCCTCCATTTTGTGCTATTTTATCTCCTGCTGCTCCCCCGATGCCCTCACCACCTCCAGAAAAAGATATGGATTTTCTTTCTACTTCAGCCCAGCAGTCTCTTGTCATTGGACGTTGTTGTACTAAAAACAAGCTGTTTTCTGCTCTTCCTGCAAGATTTTTTTTTTCCGCTCGGGAGTTGTGGCTGCTAGACATGCAACATTGCATGACCCTGCCACCTAAAATCAGGAAGTGCACATCGGGAAGTATGATATGGCATGGGAGCGCTGTAAATGTTTTTTATATTTGAGTTTAACATAGCAGTGCATTATGGTTTTAATTTTCGGTGATAATAACATGAGGTTGGATGCTGCCTGTCTGTGGTAACTTGTGCAACGCTTCCATGTTTGATGGTGGATCGGCATCGGGGATGTCAGTGGAGTTACAGTGTCTAACACATTCAAGGAAAATGTAAGGTGAATGCAGTATTTTTGAACAGGAGGAGTTTTTTTATGTTATTTTGTTTTATATCTATTAAACGAAACTAAGACCAAAGGTGGGGGTGGGGTGGAGGTTGGCCAGCCGCCAACTCAACCACTAAGCGAGAGATAAAAAAAAAAAAAATGGTGGCTGCCCAATTTGAAAATTCAGGATGCTCGGTGATACCCTAAGTAATGGGGCACGGCCCACCAGCACAGCGGTTGGATTTCCGCTTGCGACACCAGCAACCCAGGTTCGGGAACGAGCCCGTGTCGCTGGAGAGCCAGGCGGGGTGAGAAGGATTGAGCATCCCAAGGACAGCTATCCTTCTCTGGGAGGAAGGTAGGGGAGTGCTCCGGCACCTGCTGGCTCCTAGCGGAGGGTAAGAGCATCACAGGATGTTGGATCAACATGTAATCGGGGAGGGGCGGACATTGGCGTTAGTCATGACATCATTATGCCACCCCGCACAGAAAAGAGGAAAATGGGCTGGGTGCCCACCAGATGACAGCCTCCAGGTCCTCTGCACCACCGAACCCTCCAGGGAGCCGTTCCCTGCAACCTCAGCAGCGTCCCATGGCCTATACGTGATTGCCAGGTAGCCACCCACTGGTACATTCCCGGGGGACCCGCCCGGTGATGAGAAATGCCGGGATACCATGGGAGGCTTGCGATATGGGGTTAACGAGGAAGTTGGGACTCGAGTGAGGTAGTATGGTGGTATAGCAGAGGGACCATAGAAGCACCTGAAGGAGTGGGGGCACCCGAGCAGGATTGGGGGAAAAATAGATTAAAAAAAAAAGTAATGGGGCACAATCTGAATTGGCACTTGTTTTTAACCGGACTCTATCGAAAAATAGATGCCCAGGTTAGAAATGCTTTCAGCCAATCAGAACGGAGAATCCATTCTTGCCATTTTCTAAAAGTGGATAAAGCAATGGGACCAGACAGGGTACATCCCAGGGTATTCAGGGAGCTAAGAGAGGTACTGGCTGCACCTCTAACAGTCCTATTTAACAACTCACTGGAAACAGCGGTGGTCCCAGAGGACTGGAGGAGGGCAGATGTAGTCCCACTTCACAAAAGTGGTAGCAGGGAGGTGTCTAGCAATTATAGGCCAGTCAGCTTGACAACGGTGGTGGGGAAGTTAATGGAATCACTGCTGAAGAAGAAGATAGTGGAATATCTTGAATCTAATGGGTTGCAAAACCCAAGACAGTATGGATTCATAGGTGGGAGGTCATATCAAATGAATCTGATAGAGTTCTTTAATTAGATGGTCAAGGAATTAGATCAGGGTGGAGCGGTGGATGTAGTCTACTTAGATTGCATTAAGGCTTTTGATACCATTCCACATAGGAGTCTATTGAGCAAGCTGGGTAGCTTAGGAGTGGGTCCAAAGGTGGTAAATGGGGTAAGAAATTGGTTAAGGGATTGGCAAGAGAGGATGTTGATAAACAGAGTTCACTCCAAGGTGTCGAGGGTAACCAGAGGGGTGCCTTGGGGGATCAGTACTGGGACCGGTCTGCTTTAATGTCTTGATGAGTGACATTGCAGAGGAGCTGGAAGGGAAGGTCTACCCCTTTGCAGATGACACCAAAATCTGCAATAGGATGGACACTCCGGGGGAGACCTGAGAAAACTCGAGGAGTGGTCAAGGGTATGGCAGCTGGGTTTTAATGCAAAAAAGGGCAAAATAATGCACTGCGGGCACAGAAACCCAGGGGCAAAGAACAGAATGGGGGAAGTGCTGACAACAACCAAGCAGCAGAGAGACCTGGGAATCATCTTTGATGACCTAAAGGTGGCCAGGCAGTGCAACAAGGCAGTTGGGAGGGCTAATGGGATGCTGGGGTGCACAGGGAGAGGTATTACCAGCAGGAGGAGGGAGGTGGTGTTGCCTCTGTATAGATGATCACTGGTAATACCTCATAAGTTAGAATACTGCAAACAATTCTGGAGGCCACAGCTCTGGAAGGACACAGACAGTGGGGATGGGCCAGAGAAGGGCAACTAAAACGGTGTGGGGTCTGCATCAAAAGCCCTAGGAGGAGAGACTAAAAGAACTCAGTATGGTGGTGGGCAATTGAAACACCCTGTCTGAGAAAGTGGGGGTGGGGTGCTGAAACAATCACGGGACTTAAGAATGCATGGGATAGACATAAGGGAATCCTGGAGGTCGGGGTAAGGGGCAACAGACTTCTAGAAAAATTTAAAGTGATCTTATGAGCTCAAATGGGCAGACTGGGTTGGCCACATGCCCTTATCTGCCAACAGCATCTATCTATGTACACCCTGGAAGAAAGGCGGGAGAGAGGGGATATGATAGAGCTCTTTAAATACCTCATGGTGGGTAAATAAGGTACAAGAGGAAAGTATATCTCAGAAAAAAGGTGCCCAAGAACAAGGGGACATGCTATAAAGCTGAAGGAGGGTATATTCAGGAGAGATGTGAGGAAGTACTTCTTGACAGAAAGAGTGGTGGATTCTGGAACAGCCTACCAGCCAAGGTGGTAGGGGTAAAAACAGTGATGGGGTTCAAGAATGCATGTGATAGGCATAAGGGAATCTTAGTGAAAAGGAATGGGAGGAGGGAGAAAGAGCCAGAGATCAAGTAGGGTCTGTAGTGATACTGTAGGTAGGGAAAAATGGGCAGAGTTTGTGGGCCAAGCGGTCCTTATCTGCTGACAAATTCTATGTTTCTATGTTTATTACCGTCCTTAGCAACTGTTGAAAGGTGATCAGTTAAATGTTCTTACTACTGTCTGTCTGTCATAAATTGGGTTGTTTTTCAAAAATGTTAAATTAGGCCAGGCCAGTGGCGTGGAGGGTTAAGGCATCCATGCCTTACCTCCTGCCACGTCGGCAACCTGTATTCACGGTGCAAGCGGATCGTCGAGGAGTCGGCTGGGGAGGAGGAGGATCAAGCGTCCTTAGGACAGCTGTCCTCAGGGGAGGGGGAGGAAGCAGCAGTCAACGTTAGTCTTTTCCCTTACTGGAGGCTAGGGGCTGGCACACTGATGCTGCCAAGATCGTGGGGCAGAGGCGGGGCAGACGCTGGGTGTGCAGCGTACGGGAGCGTGCATGGCACCACCATTGGGGTCCTTGCACATGCCTCTCTGCGGGGAAAAAAACAAGGGAAACATTGCTGGCGGTTGGATGATGGTGTGCACCCGCAGGCCCAGCCCCCAGCCAGTCAGACCAGCGGAACCGGATCCTGAAGTGGAGGGGGTGAGTGCTCCCCTTGCTGACCCCGCCAGGGTGGATAAGCCCTGGGGGAAAGACACTGATGCCAGCAGATGTCAGGGAACGGGGCTGGAGTGCCCACCTAATTGAGGGCTGCTGGGGGACAGATAAAGTAAGGAAAAAAATATTAAATTAGACATTTTTTGGTAGCTAGTTTTAGTGGTCACAGCTCCCCTAACTATAGAAACAAATCTTATGTTACAGCACTAGGGGGCACAGGACCACAGTGCACAGCTGGAACTTGTATTCTAAGTTCTGTAATTAGCATTAAGTTCTATCTCTGGGGTATTACACTCTGGCCAGAGGATGATGCTCGTTGACAAGCACATTGATGGATTCCTGAGAAGAAACAACACTACTATGGTAAATACGTTTTTTCTTGTTTCCCCTTTTCTTTATTTCTGACAGAAGTGACATGAAAATAAGATTACTGTCCCTTGGACTTTATTTGCTTTAGCTGCTTATCTACACATGACATCATAATGCTCTGTTCATGGCATCATAATTATCTCCATAGCAACAGATTGGGATGTCATAAGCAGAACTATGACTGCAGAAGTATTCAAGCAGACAGAGCAACTAGGGCAGAGATCCTGTTTCCATGCAAATGTCCTTAGTAATAAAGAAATGAGGGCGAGAATTACAGATAAAGTGTGAAATATAAACTAAATTTTGTCTAAATATCATATTTTTCAGTACTGTCCCAACAACATCAAGGACTCTTTAAAGCTCTATTACACTGCAAACAAACATTCAGCATTGACAAACGTTTATTGATAATTTCGTGTAGTTCACCCTATTATTGTACTCTCAAATATATTTGTACATTTCTATCATATCCCCCCACCCCACACTTACAGTGAGTGTGTGTTTAGGTCCCCCAGTCAGTCTCTCTCTCTTCATGTGTATTATGCTGGTGGCCTTGGATAATTTGTGTCACCCCGCTCTGATTTGTCTCCAGTTTGTCACAGTCCTTCATCAGCGGTGCGCTCCAGAACTGCACTCAATAGGTTAGTTGCAGTCTAACCAGTGACCTGTGCGATGGCAGAATCCCCTCTCTCCTCCGTCTGGTGAGCTCTCCCAACCCCCAATGCAACCCAGCATCATAGTTGCATTCCAGTACGCTTTGCTACATAGAGAGGAGGAGTTTACACTGACACTGATTATCCCCAGCTCTCCTGGAGTGTGCTACCATTGCCCCATCGATCCAGTACTCCCCCTGTACTGACAGTCGTTTTTTTGTACTTCATAATAAGTATATACAACAATGCTGTTGAAACCTGAGATAGCATTAAACCCTTATTTTGTAGGTTTTGTGTATTTTATTTGCTAAATGTGATCCTTACCTGGAAGTGACATTAAGACAAAAAGATTACAGGCTTTTACATATGTTACGTGCTTCGCTCTCCGGGTTTATGTGGCATTCAACCCCTCGGGGGGTGTGTGTAAAATCGGTTTACGCAACCCATCGCCCTTTATTTTGTATAATTGCTGGGGATCATAGCTTTCTTTCCTCAACAATTATACAAAATAAAATGTATATCTCGATGGAGCCTTGCCGCAGATCATTGGGGTTTCAGCATGGTCCATAGCGTCTCAGCTCCTGATGCAAAGCACTGTTTATTTTTTTTTTATTTCCGACCAGAAAAAAACTTTTTTGTGCCCAGTCATATATTTGTTTTAAAAGAAGGAAGCTTACCACAAACTCCTACTGTCGAATTGCAACGTTGGGAGGCGGGACTGACAGGGAACGCGCAGAGCAGAGGAAGATCGCAGCTAGCGCATGTGCCAAGCTAGGGAAACCAGGCACGTGTCTGTTAAAATTACAACCCGGTTTCTCTATGGGAAAAAATTAGAGCCAATTATTATACAGGTATTATAGTTCAGTGTACATTATGTAATGCTTGGTTCACTGTGAGACACATTTTTCCCTGTGGATAAAGGTTTGAGACCAAAATTACCATGGGGTGTATTATTGTTTTGTATAGTGAACCGAGTATACGATTGCTATTATTCTTGTTATGAAGCAATCAGATTGTTACAGATAAAATGACAATGTCACTGTAGTCATTGTGGAGTTTCTTTCTGGGGCCCCTTGATTCTAGTCTCCTCCTTTGGAAATGGTTCAGTACCACCCGAAACATAATCATGAGTCAGAATCTCAGATTCAGTGCTAAGAAGTGCAAGGTAATGCACCTGGGAAACAAAAACCCAGGGGAAGAGTACACAATGGGGGGTGAGATACTAACAACAACAAAAATGGAAAGGGACCTGGGGGTAGTCATATCAGATGACCTAAAGGTGGGCAAGCAATGTGAGAGGGCAGCAATGAGGGCTGGGGGGATATTGGGATGCATAGGAGAGGCATCACCAGTAGAAAACAGGAAGTTATTATCCTCTGTACAGACAGCTGGTCAGACCCCATCTGAGTACTGGTGCAGTTCTGGAGACCCAGTCTTCGCGAGGACATAGACAATCTGGAAGTTGTCAGGAGGGCAACTAAAATGGTGCAGGGTCTGCACTGGAAGACATATGAAGAGACTAAGAAGCTTAATATGTATAGCCTCGAGGAAAGGAGGGGGGGACATGATAGAAACTTTCAAGTACCTCAAGGGAATCAACAAAGTCCAAGAGGGTAGCATCTTTCAAAAAAGAGGTGCAAGAACAAGGGGCACAATTTGAAGATGGGAAGTGGCTCAGAGGTAATTTAAGGAAGTATTTTTTCACAGAGAGGGTTGTGGATGCATGGAGCGGCCTTCCGGAGGAGGTCGTGGAGTCAAAAACAGTGGTGGAATTCAAGCATGCATGGGACAGTCATAAGGCAATTCTAGGGGATGGGGGTAGGAAAAAGTAGGCTGCTGGCTAACTAGGATCTGCAGCTTATCCAGTAGGCAGGGAAATGGGCAGACTGGGTGGGCCAAGTGGTCCTTATCTGCCGTCAAATTCTCTGTTTCTATGTTTCATGGTGGTGGACTTCCGGTGACGTCAGCAGACTTATGGCTGTCTAGCTTCTGAGCTCCATCTCCCTACCAACAACAATCCTCTTACATCACCTGCTAATAAGATGTAATCGCTGATAAAACCAAAAAGGAATAAGACAGGAAAGCCTCCATTCACACCGGTTCAAAATTGAAGGGCCTAATTCACAGTGAAAGGGCAGGAGACACAGACGACAGCTAGATGACTGGGGGCCTAGTACAGACAGGGCCGCCCGCGCTCTGAAGAAACACAACCTGATCTAGCCGAAACGATCATGCAAACGGCTCGTATGGTGTCAAAAACTGATCAGACCCTTAATGATTTCAGAACCGATCTCAACAGTCTCGACCATAAAACAGAACAACTGGAGCTCTGTGTTACCCAAATGTCTGAGCAGGGTGACAGACATGACAGGCTGCTACTCGACCTCCTTGCTCGAGACCTCAAACTTACCGTTTGGATGACCTTCAAGGCAGAAGTAGAAGGCAGAATGTAAGGGTTTACAGGGTTCCCGAGGGATCAGAAGACAAGCACCCTAATGTCGTGTTGTTCCTGCAAGAATTCCTCCGGGACTTGCTCGTGCTCACCCAAGACTTCGATCTTGCTATGGATCGTGCTCACAGGTCTCTGGGCCCTAAACCCTGCGGTGCCGAGGCATGACCCCGCTCAATCATTGCGAAGTTTACCTCATACCAAGCTAAAGAAGAGCTTCAGCGCAAGGCCCGGCAGCATGGTACCCTACATTTTGATGGTCACTGAATTAATATTGACAATGACCATATGACCTCTGTGCAGGATGCCAGAAGACTTATGCGGCCTATACTGAAGCAATTGTGAGCCCAAAATGTCAGAGCCCAGATCCTGTACCCGGCAAGGCTTAAGGTCACCTCAGACCAAGGAACCAAAGTATACCAAGATCTCCTGTCCGCCTCTACCTATCTGCAAACTATGGGAATCAACGTTCCACCTCTCGCAAAGGAAAAGCTCGAGAAGGACTTACTTTCTTCAGCATGGGCTGTCGCTCAGAAGGGAATTTCCAAACCAGGCTCCACTCAGAAGTTGCCGCAAACAAACCTGCGTGCGGATGTTTCTGCCTTACTTCGGAGATATGGTGATTCTACAAAAGTAAATAAAAACGCTGCACACCTCCAAGAAGATCCTGAGGGACTCTCATTAAATGACACCTCTCCATTTAATCAGGAAACTTGAGGTAACCTGAATGGAAGCTTTACTCTCTTTCTTGCTAATCCTGATGATTTTGAGACGCTCCCCCCACGTTACCTTAGCCTCATTTCCACCTGGGTCTTACCCCTATCATGTGACTTTGTTCCTAAGAGGCTTATCTCATCGCTGAGAAGAATAAAAAGTCCAGCTGGTTCATGCAGCGAAACCGTGTGAGTACTTTCAGTCTGCTGAACATAATTTCTGCCTCCTCGTCTGGGTTCGCTGGGCCACGCGGGGGAGTGGGAAGGAGCGCTCGTTGGGTGGATTGTCACCGAGAACGCCCGCAATACTGGAAATCAGAACACTAAGGGATAGCCAGTACATTGCCTGCAATGATCTCTCAAAGCCGAAAACATCAGTTTTGTGCATTGTTTGCATGACTGCACGAGCATTTTGACTGCTTCTACTCTATTTTGCCGACTTAGTTCATTTGTGTTTTCCCTCCTGGCCCCACATTACTTTTGGGCTCTCAGGAGCCTCATGGGGGAGGAGGGGGGTTTACTCTGGAGAGTACATGGAGCCAAAATGTCTCTTGAAATAGCCTTTGCTATTTAATGGGAATGTGCTTTACATAGGGCATTAGTAGAAAGGCTTTAAATCTAGAAGGAAAGTTGGGTATAAGGTTTGCTTTTGCTGCCCTCTTCAGGCAGCCCAGGGCATACATATTGTTTACTACCCTGTAGGCATACTTACAGTGTAAACATTGCTACTAATGGGCCTCACTGCTTTATTTGCCAAATAGTGTGGATTTGAGTTTACACACACTATAATTCATATATTGTTGCATACTATATGCTCTCTGCAGGCTTACCAAGATATAAGACATCTTGCAGTTTATTTAGCTAGCAAAGTTGTGCTTAGGTGATACCATGTAATCTGAAAATTGTTGACTTGGTTTTGGGAGAAGGGCGGATATTTGCAACACATGCCTACTGCTGGCAAAAGGACTAGCCCACTATGGGTTAACTCCCAAGGGCTTGAGGGGCAGCTGTTAACATTTTTGAGCACCGTTTTTCTTCTCGCATATGCGACCGCTTTACAGTTGGGTAACAATCACCAGCTTCACCTTGGAGGTCAAGTTATCTTGCTCAGAAGTTGAGGCTTCGGGGCTTAAAAAAAACATTGCACCCTAGATCCTTTAGGCTCTGGGCCTTAACAGTAACTTGGCTCGGGCACATAGTTCCTGCCTACTTTTGGGCTTTCGTAGTTTTATTACAATTGTATATAAGTTTTCAGTTGATGTTTCTGATTTTTAAGATAAATGGGTACTCGATTTCTAAAAGAACTTGGGGTTTTCAGACAAGCTCCTATAGTCATCTCCCACATCATCTTCCAGAAGATTTAACCATATTATATCCAAATGGTTAACCAATAAATATGCAAAAGTACTTTCCTATAATATTAATGGTTGTTCTAACCCCATTAAGAGGAAGCAAATCTTGAAGTTTATCTCCGCACAGAAGTGTGAAGTGAATTTCTTGCAGGAGACCCACTTATCATCTACTGAAGTTCTAAAGCTAAAGTCCAGGACACACCTGTACCTGTTTCACTCCTCACTAGATTCCGGTAGGAAAAAGGGGGTAGCTATTTTGCTTTCTGCAACCCTCCCCTTTGAACAGGAGGAGGTAGTGGTGGATCCGAGGGTAAGGTATATTTTGGTGGTGGGCAGGGTACAGGACATGTGGGTGACCCTAGTCAATGTATACGCCCCCCTCCAGGATCCCCTATATCATTCTATTCCTCGCTTTCCCAACTCGTGGCAGAAAAGAAGAAAGGTGTACTCATAATGGGCGGAGACTGGAATCTGGCCATTGATAGAACCTTAGGCACTACCTCTCGTATCCAAAATCCGGATTTCCAGAAGGCTCGTGCCCTTAAAAAAATCTTCAATCAAATAGGCTTAGTGGATATCTGGTGGGAGAAATACCCTAGGGAAAGCGAGTATACTTATTACTTTCCCAGATTTAAAATTTTCTCCCGACTGGATACCTACGTCACTTTCTCTGCGAGTCTTTCCAGTTTTCCCTCTATGTGGATAGGCACTTCTACCCTCTCTGACCATAACCCTATTTTCCTAGAGGTTGCTCTCTCTTTACCAAAGAAAAACACTCACTGGAGGCTAAACACATCCCAATTCCGGAAACAAGGTACTAGATAAACTTAAACAGCATATTAAGGACACTATAGCTGAAAATACAGCACCGGGGTGACACCCCAAATTCTGTGGGATACTCTCAAAGCCACCATCAGGGGGAGATTGATTTCAATAGCCTCTCAAAAGAAAAAAGCCCATATGCTTCAACAACAGGCCCTTCTAACTCAAATTAGAGAGCTGGAGAGCTCTCAGAAAATTAAGTGGGAGAGACATAGAGACTCCAAGATAAAAGACCTTAGGGGAGACCTGCAGAAACTTCAAAAGGAAGAAATAGAAAGATCCCTTTTCTATCTGAAACAAAAGTATTATCAGGGAGGTCCCAGAGGAACCAAACTCCTAGCATTCTGCCTGTGACAATACACAGCTAGGGCTACTATTACGAAAGTAATATCTCCAATTACAGGCCTCCCAGTCAATAGATCAGAACAAATAGCAGAGGCCTTTTGTTTCTTATTACTCTAAGCTTTACGGCCCTCAGGCCGACACAACTACTGAAGATAAACTGAAATACCTTGGAGCCCTCTCCCTTCCTATCCTCTCGCCGGAGAGGGGCCAAGCACTGACCAGGCCAATCTCACAAATAGAGATTCTAAATGCCATTAAAAACTTAAAAAACAGGAAATGCCCTGGACCAGACGGCTTTAGTGACGAATTCTGTAAGGCCTTTAGGACAGAGACAGTACCTCTGTTATCAGATGTTTTTTCTGAAATCTGGAAGGAGGGGAACCCACTCTACCCTTCATGGCAATATGTTACAATTACCCTTATACATACAGAAAATAAAGACCCTGCCTGATGTGAATCCTACAGCCCCATTTCCCTCCTTAATTCAGACTATAAGATATTCACATCGATTATAGCCTCCAGACTAAATTTGTTGCTCCCAGACCTAATTAATTTGGATCAGACCGGATTTGTCTCTGGCCGACAGGCCCCAGACAGTGTCCGCTCCGCACTAAATGTCATTGATGCTATCCACTGCACCCGTCTCCCTGCCTGCCTCATGAGTCTGGATGCTGAAAAGGCCTTTGATCAGGTCTCATGGGGTTTCCTATTCCTAGTACTCGAACGAATGGGTTTCTCACAGGCCTTTATTAATAGCATCAAGACACTCTACAGTAGCCCACAGGCATATGTCAGGGTGAACGGGGGGATTTCTAATAGATTCCGTTTAAATAGGGGTACCCGCCAGAGTTGCCCTGTATCCCTCTCTTGTTCGCTCTACATATTGAGCCTCTGGCGGAAGCCATTCACACCTCGGATTCCATCTTCGGGGTCGAGATAGGGGGCCAACAACAAAAGATATCTTTGTATGCAGGCGATGTTCTGCTCTTCCTATCTCATCCCGAACAATCAATCCTCCAGTTGGTCGATCCTGTCAGAGTTCGGGAAACACTCCGGATACTCACTTAACAAAACCAAAACTGAGATACTCAGCTTTTACTATTCCCCTTCCTGAACAATTCTGGACTTTTTACCCCTAAATTGGACTGTGGACAAGATGAAGTACCTGGGTTACTAAGTATACTTCCCAATTATTTAAAGCAAATTATATCCCACTTGCAAATCAAGTAAAAAGGGACATTGACAAGTGGGCCTTAATAGACTTCCCTCTGTACTCAAGGATCCAGACGATCACCATGAATATTCTCCCCAGGTTTCTATACCTTTTCCAGTGCCTTCCATCCTTTATCCACAAATCGCATTTTCAGGCCTGGCAAAGGTTAATTTCGAAATTTGTATGGAACAATAAAAGGCCTAGGGTAAACATACGTATTCTTCAGACAAACAAAACTAAAGGAGGCAGATCTCTTCCGGACCTGGAGGACTGTTGCCTAGCCACTCAGCTGAAAACAGCTCTACAGTGGTCCACCCCAACATATTTCTCCAACTGGAAAGAAATGGAAAAGGGAGAGGAAGAGGAACAGGGCATGCTGTTGGAAACGCGATTCATGTATCCCACTAATACATTCATAACTCATTTACCCCTGCTATTCACCATCGGAGATGCCATAAAAGCTACTCGTAGGGTCTGGCAAAAATACATATTAAAAACCTCACTCTGGCCCCTTCATCAGCTAGCCAGGGACCCTGCTTATACCCCGTCCCTACTTGATCATACCTTTAGGACTTGGGAGAAACTGGGCCTAGTCTACATAAATCAGTTCCTTCAAGGAGACACACCACAGGATTTTGTAGCCCTTAAAAATACATTTGGGTTGCGTAATTCTGACCATTTTAGATACCTACAGGCTAGGGCATACATTCAATCAATCAATCAATAGCTGTCAGAGGACAGATCCGGATCCAAACAGGGCCACCCCTTTTATTGAATGCCTCCAAGCAATTCTGTCCTCCCAGAAAACAAAGGGCCTAATTTCAGCAATCTATAAATCCCTGGCTGGATTAAAGAATGACCCCTTGGAGAAAAATCAAATTGAGTTGGCGGAGGGACGGAGGAGCGGATCAGAGGGAAATTAACTGGAGTTCAGTATTTCATGTTGTCTCTAGGACTACCTGCTCCCCACTTTGGCAAGAGTATAGTTGGAAAGTCAGGGTCCGTTTCTTCCTCACTCCCCTAGCTCTAAAAAAGAGGGACCCAGCGAGCCAGCCGACTTGTTGGAGGTTATGCGGGGAAGCCCCAGCGGATCACCTACATGTCTTCTGGCTATGCCCATGGTTGGAACCTTCTGGAGGATGTGACCCTTGCATTGAGGATCTCTTTGTTTTGGGTGTCCCCTGGACTGGCCCAATGTAATTCTGGGAGAACCCCCGGAGGGTCTAAGCGGTGTTGATTCAATTTACCTCTGGGCCATCCTCCTTGCAGCAGCACATAAGGCCATTACCTGTCATTGGTTAAAGTCCGAGTCCCCTACCATACACACCTGCATACAGGTGGTACAGAAAATAGCGGAACCTGAAGAGTTGACATTTAAGATCGACCAGAAAATGAAAATCTATACTTGCAGATGGACGAGGTGGCAGATATGGTTGGATACTGGTCTCAAACCGCATTCTCATCAGATTGCTCGAGGGAACCCCTCTGACCCGTTTCCCTAGAACTGAGGGTTCTTGGCCTGGCCTGGGAGACCTAGCTAATGTCTGCTTGGAGGTTGGCCCTACTGGTTATGAGGTCTGCTTGAACAACTTACTTGTATGAATTGTGAATAATTAATAGTTGGAAAGACATGAAAGATGTGAGATGAAGACTTCTAATCTATACTGAAATAATACTTAAAAATATAATTGTCTAATTCTGTAACTCCCCTGATGTAATTGTACCCGACTGATGTTAATAAACTTGAATTAAAAAAAAAAAGAATCTCATGATGGTACTGGATGTCTTGGGTAGGTAGACTGTTGGGGAAGGGGGAGTTGCGGTGGGGGGAATGGGTTACCTGGGCTGCTGTGGACAGTTATAATCAGACCATTTTGACATCCCTGGATTTCTTATCATCAGTTTGTTTCCATCTGCTGACCTGGTGCAGTTCATTGTAGTTTAATGCTGAGTTGTGCTGGTTGAAAGCAAAAGAACAGAGGGTAGAGCGTTCTTGAAGGAGATCTTGCCTGGCTCCAAAAGCTCATTACAAACAGTATCAAAGGGCAATCACCCTAAAAAGTAAGAGTTCCTGCTGTGGGTCATTGCTTCAGGCAAGAATCTTCTAGCTCAGCTCTTCCATACTGTGGACAGTTTGCTGCATCTGCCCTGTCTCCAGTCTAGACGAGCTTTTTCAGCAGGTTATGTGTGAAGAGTTATCTACTGCTCTTGTACAGTGTCATCCATCAGAGTGGGGATTTCTACAAGTGACCTTTAAAGGGTACCTAAACAAGCAGTTTTTTTAAAACTGCAAACTCCAAAATCTGGCTTCTTAACAAGGTAAAGTAGAGGCTGCTGTTTACATTTATGCTAAAACTGCATTTATGTAAATAATATAAATGCAGTTTCATAGCTTTTGACAAATATAAACATCAGCCGTTCACTTTCAAAAACAGTCTTGGTTTCTCCCTAAGATGGCTGCCAAGTCTGCTAAATGATGAGTCATGATGACGTCATCTGAGCCAAAGACAGAGACCCACATATATTTCTATAGTGCTTACTAGTTTCCCTCTTTGTTTTGAATTGTTGTACCAGAATGAGCAACACCTTGTATTAACTCGTGGATTATTTTGATCAGTACACATGTTAGGCTATGATTTTGTTCATTTAGTTTACTTTAATTTGTGGAAAATGTTTTGCAATCCCAGCTGACTTTTTCCTTGGCAAACTGCATTACAGTACAGCACTTAAATTACCTGATGATCTAGTGGTTATGTGATGCACTGAATTTGGTTTTTTGTTAGCCAGGAGAGACACACTAAGCTGAAAGGTTGTTTACAGGTGTGGCCTGGGAGCACAAGGAAGTGTAATGACTTGCTCAGGGTCACAGAGCAAAGTTCTGGTCTGGTTCAGTTCCAAAGCACATGCTCTCTTTTTAATCCACAAATAAGGCTTTCCTTTTCCATGTGAGCCTCCTGCACCTAGCCTGCCTTCTGTTGAACACCCCACCATCCATACCCTGTCCCTACCAGTGCCTGGGGCCACATATGTGCTTACGGTCTCATGAAGAGAATTATCATACCTCAGATTGTAATCTTTTACCTCAGAGAGTTGTGCACACCTATACTGATACGCATCATCAGCTGGCACTGTTAAAACAAGACGCCCAAATAACTCTCCAGTCCACATTCTCAGTGTTTGACTTCTGCTCCCACAGCAAACATTGAGTGGATCACCACCCTTCTGCACAGTGACGGTGGTATGTACAGTTCCCCTGTTGTGTTTTTTCCCGCCTCATTAACCAACAACTAGGTCTTCCTGGAGGGCCAAGCAATAAGCATCATGACCCATCAGAAAAATCTGCTGTTCATGCCCTCATAAAGACTGCACTTACAATGGATAACAATATTATGAGCAGGAGAGGCATACTAATACCTTGAGCGAGTCCACCTGACTTCCAGTGTCAGTCTACTCCTTTACCTGTGATCTGCAGAACCCCTCAGGACAGTTTCCAGCAATTCTTCTCCAGTACTTTTCTGTGCTGTACTCCACAATTTGAGTTGACTGGCTACCACCCTTCCAAATCTTGAATGAGCTATACACAACTCCCTCAATACTGTCGTAACAAACGTCAACACCCCCACCTGAGGGTAATCTCCTTACACTGAATTCAAGTAACAGTTTAGGTGCAGCCCTATTTGTCATCACTGGCTACTCTCATCCACAGTCAGGTTGGATCACGATGTTGGCAGCCCCACATTTCAGATTTCACAGTTATCTGCTCAACGTCCTCCTTCATGTCTTCAACTAACCTGAATATAGCTGTACCCTGCTGAAATGACCTCTACAGTCCCTCGCTGGCATTCATTCTTCTCACCTGCACACCACACCAAAAACTGGTGAGTTCACTACCCTTCTGCATCATGAATGTGGTTAGTACAGTCTCCCATGTTATTTTTACATATTAATAATAAACATGGTCTTCTGGTAAGCCAGACTGATAGTAGCATGGCACAAGTGGAAAAATAGGCTTTCCTACCCATGTAAGGTCTAAGCCACCTATGATTAGGCACTATTAAATGACATGCATAATGATGTGCACACCCATCATTTAGCAGTGCCTAATCAAAAGTAGCCTAGATCTTTTAAGGATAGGAAAGCCCATCATTCCCCTTGTTCCCTGTTTGTATCAGCCTGACTTATTGGAAAGATATGTTTATATTTGATATGTCAAAATAAAACGGGGACTCTACTACTTGCATTCATGATGCAGAAGGGTGATGAGCTCACCAGTTTTCAGTGTGAGGAGGAATAGTGAAGAATGAATAACAGAGAAGGACTGAGAAGGCCACTTTTGCAAGGTACTACTATATTCAGGGAAGGGGGAAGACAGAGGAGAGAAATATGAGCAGATTACTGTGAGAAATAAGATGTGGGCTGCCAGCACCTTGATCACTACCTGACCTCGCTGTCCTGGCCAACATTCCCCTTCCCTTAAAACCAATTCATGCAATTGTCCAAGGCTGTGTGTGGATGTTAATGTATGAAATGGCTGCCACGACACATTCAGTCACTTCACTACCAGTCTAGTATTGCTTGTAAAGCACTTTGGGATGCAATGTGTATGAAAACCACTATATAAATGCTGATTCTTCTTATTATTATTTCCCATTGAAAAAGACGACAAGACAAGCATATATTTGAGTTTTGAGAAAGTATGAACTCTGACTGAACAAGAACTTTGCTACAAAAACATGGTGTCTCTAGGGGGTGGTGAAGGGGGTGGCTGCACCCCCCCACACACGCATAGTAACGCACTTGCTTGCTGCTGCTGCTGCATTTCACTTTGTTGAAGAAGTCTGATTTATTGGTTGTACAAATGTTTACATTCAAACTATGGATTACATTTGTAGGTTCTGTCAAAAACGTACTAGAAAAGAATAATAACAGAAAATATAAAGGTTTAATAAAAATGTTAAAAAGTGCTTATTGAGCAGGCACACCACCCCAGCACCCCCACTGTAGCATCTTGGATCCACCATAACCACTAGACCACCAGGTTATTCAAGATGTGTACTGCGCTGTGGTTTGCCACAGAGAAGGTTGGTTGGATTAAAACACAATTTCAGCATGTTAAAATAAACAAAATGAACAGAACCATAGCCTAACGTGTGTATTATACAAAATAATGCACACGGTTTTGACCTTTTGGGTGAAACAATTCTATACAAATGGAAAAAAAAACTAGTTAGCACTATAGAGAGCCATATATCTTTCTGACTTTGGCTCAAATTATGTCATCACATAACACATTTGGCGGCCATTTTAGGAAGCAGGTAAGACAGTTTTTTTTTTTAATTAGAAGGCTGATTTTACAATATTCAGATGCTCTGGAACCACATTTAGGTAAATTATATAAATGTGGTTTTAGCCTTAATGAATACAGCAGCCTTTCCTTTAGTCACCTACGGAGTTAGATTTTTGAACAGTTTGTTGTCAAAATGTTGTTTAGGTATCCTTTAAGGGTGATGCAGTGTTGATCCAATGACGATGAAGAACCCTATGTGATACTGGAGTGAGTTTCAGACGGTTTTGGTTGAACAGGTGCTCGAGGTGATCTCTGGGCTATGCACCACTTTGTTGTTTTTTACTCCGAACCAACCCGTCTATTAGTGGACTTTCAGGAGGTCCTAGATTCGGTTGTTGCTAGGACTGTTCAGTGTGCCTTGGAGGAGGGGTATTTCCCCTTGGCCCTAAAGAGGGCAGTGGTGAAATCCTCCTAAAGAAACCATCTATAGACCCAGACCTCACAAATTACTGGCCTGTCTCAAGCCCTCCCTTTTTTAGAAAGGTGATAGAGAAGCTACTGGTGCCGTAGCTTGAGGTTCGGCATGAGGAATAGAATGGCTATGAGTCATTTCAGTCTGGTTTCAGGCCTCAGCATTGCACAGAAACCAAACTTGTCAAGGTGCTTAACGACCTCCTGGCGAGAGACTGGGGGAATGCTGTACTGTACCACTTCTCGCTCGTTCGTTGGCGTTTGATACAGTGGATAAAGAGGATTTGATGGGTCACCAGAGGCAATATGAAAGGCTCACTGGAAGACCTTTTAAGTGGTTTGAGTCCTTATCCTGGAAGTTGAACTGGGATTGTTTTGTGTCCTGCTGGGATCTGCTGTAGGTGCCACAGGTTGATTCTGCCCCGTGTCATTCGCTGTATACATGCTGCCACTGGGAAAGGTCATTGGATGGTATGGTATGGTATGGTATGGAGTTTCACTGCAGTGCAGAAGATACCCAGCTGTGCCACTGCACCAGACAGGCATGATATAATTCCTGTGCTCTACCTATGCCTAAAAGAAATCTCTGCCTGGATGTCCTCCAGCTGGCTAAGATTAAATTCAGGAAAGACTGAATTGCTACTAGTGAAACCAGCTCATAGTGAGTCAGCAGTCACTGGTGGTTTGCTAATCTGTCCTTCTTTAAAAAGCGACTCTCTATTATAATAAAAAGTTTTACAGTAGATTTATACCAATTACATTTTGTTTATTTTCTAGTTGGTTTTTTTTTTTTACTTTCCCCTGCTGTTGGTCTGCTAGATATTGTAGATAATGCAGCACTTATTTTACGGAGTCTTTCAAAATGCATCCGACTCTCCCCTGCTAACCACACAATTGCTGTTTTGTGACATCACAGTCTGCTCCAATGGTGAGCACTATGATGTCAAAAACAGAGGTATTATGAGGTTAACAAGGGCGAGGCAGCCGGCCCAATGGCGTGGAGGGCTGAGGCGCTGGAGCCTTACCTCCTGTCACACTGGTAACCCGTGTTCGGTGATGAGAGCAGGTTCCTGGGGGTCGGCCGGGGAGTGAAAGGATTGAGCGCCCGATGGCTGCTCTCTTTTCTTGGGGGGGAGGGACCTGCACACTCCCCCGAATGACAGCCACCCGGCGGAGGCCAGATGGTAGCATGGGTCTAGGAGGGCAGTAGAAGGTAGGGCTGCGGGACTCCAGGGCATGTGTCTGCCCCACTGTGGGGAACAGGGAGAAAATTGGGGAAAAAGCTCATGTGCCTCCCACCGCCGTATGTGACGGCACTTGGGAGAGTCCTGAAGGGCCCAATGACTTATGAAGGTGGTAGCAGGTGGGCAACAAGCTATATAAAACTATATAAAAAGGGCAAGGTAAATGTTTTTATACAGACTTGTTAGACTACTACTACTGCTGCATATGGAACACTTTGCTTATTGGTCTGCCGAGTTCTGTCTCAATGGAGGCATGTAAGAAGGAGCTCCAATTTTATTTATTTAAACACACCTTTGATCACCTAAACTTTCAGATCCTCAGGTGTCAGTTTTTATTTAGCTTGTTCTTAATTATTATGGGATTCTACCATCTCCAGTTACCTACAGTGTGGTGTCTATCTGGTTGGTTGCCTCAGTAAACCCGTACATTTTTTTAGTATTTCTTTTGGTTCAGTTGTGCACCAGCGCCAGGAGCCTTATGGGACAGAGCACTATATATATATATTATATATATATATATATATATATATATATATATATATATATATATATATATATATATATATATATATAGAGAGAGAGAGAGAGAGAGAGATAATATACAATGGCCTGTGTTCAAACATGTCATTTATTTCCATGAGTGAGGGGGAGGGACTATAACTCATTAGTGGCAAATCCACGAGTGAGTTATGGCAGTCCTGCCACCTCATGAATGGAAATTAATGACATGTTCAAACACAGTCCATTGTATGTCCTCTGTATACAATATCTGTGTTTTGTATGACAATTAAGGGCGGATTCATTGTTGGATTGGCAGAATGGGCTGTCAGTCAAGTTGACTAGAAGTAGGCAAGGCAAGTGAAAAGTAAACTGTTATTTACCCATTGGGTAAATAACACCATTTATCTTGCACTTGGGTCAGAGTATTAGGAAAATAATGCATTTATTTATTTTATTTATTTAATTTTGGTAACCAGGTAAGCCCTCTGAGACCATGACAGTCCCTTTTTCAGGGGTGACCTGGGGTTAATTACAGGTAAAACAGTCCATAAAATCACACAATAATTACAGTTTGACATTTCATAAGTTAGCACAGTTTTCAACAGACAGTTATGCAGTGGGCATAGCATGGTGTGCATCAGTCCATTGCAGTGTGTGCATTATAACTTCTAGCCAACAGTTAAACAGTTTCCAGCACACAACATAAGTACACAACTTAGGTGACATTCATGGTTACAGAAAAAAGAGATTGCAGTAGTGAGGTAGCAGAAGAGGGTCCAGTTCTCAGTGGTGCATTGGTCTAACTCTAACAGGTGAGCCTTAAGTCCCTTTTTTACCCCCCCCAAGGGGATTGCATGTCTGGACATTAGCTGGGAGAGCATTCCAGAGGGGCGGGATGTTGGCCAAGAACAACCTCTGTCCCTGAGATGACATGACATTTTTTTCCCCCTATATTTCCCTCCAGTCACCAGTTCCTGAGGCATCACTCAGACATCACCATCTGGTCTCACTCGGTCTGAGACCCTCCGCACCTCATGTCCCTCCGGAACCCCAACCTCGCACCAAGCACCTACCTTATATGACCCCTGGCTTGTGCCCCCCAGGGCAGGGCCACCCTCCACTACTTTGGGTGCTCCTTTAATCTGGTCAGGTGGGCTGGAGATTATCGGGACTGGGTGGGTGGGATCCGGCAGTGGGTGTGGGGCTGGCGTGCTGTTGTCTCCCCAGGGTCCGGGGTTTTTCCTTTGTTCTGTGTGTGTGACCCCTAGCGGAGGTGCGGATGTGCAATGATGCTCAGCGCGAGCTGGGCACGCTCCTGCACCCCGCTCACGAGCATCTGCTCTCACCTCCTCCCCTTGCATGCGCAATCTGGCTGTCGGTGCTCCCAGTCTCCACTGGGAGTTGCTACTGTGGCGGGATCGCGTGCTCACCCTCCTCTGGATGCTCATTTCTCTCCTCCTCCTCCTCCTCGTCCGACCCTTGGCTACCCGAGCTCGCTCCCGAACATGGGTCGCCGGTGTGTCACGAGGTGGGGCATCCAGCACCTCAACCCTCAGTGCCACTGGGCTGGCTTGGGATGACCTGACTTTGGGCAGAGTGAGGAGTAGTTGGCTCGAGGATCTAAGGGGCCTGATGTTTTGTTTAGTCCTTAAAGTATGGACTAGGCTTCATGGTGAATGGATTGACCTAAGTTTGTAAGCTAAGCATAACGATAGGTACTCAAGGCGCCCTTTCAGTGGAGGCCAAGACAGGACTTTTAGCATCTGGCAGTGGTGCTCTCTTGGCTGAGCCCCCATGGCGAAGTGACACACCCTGTGATAGAGGGTGCTAAGTTTTTGCATTTCCCCACCTTTTACTGTGAGTAGCACAGGTGACCCATACAGCAGGGTGGGTAATAGGGTTCCGGTAGCAATCCCTAGCTGGGAGTTCTGAGTGAGGAAAGGGCTAAGGCGGTATAATAGTCCAAGCTTCTGATTTACTGCCTTAGTCAGCAGTTCGATACATGCCTTGAAAGTGCCGTTCTGGTCAAAGGTAATGCTTAAGTACGTTATTGTATCTACCATCTCGATCATTGTGCCATTCGAGAGGCTTGGAGTTAGAAGGGAGGCTCTGGCTGGAGCCAGGCTTGTTGGACCGAATAGAACAGCCTTAGCTTTTTACTAATGAGCACTAGTCTGTTTCTTGCCAGCCAACCCCTCTAGGAGTTGCAGATCACTAGTCAAAGAATTGTTCAGGGAGCTCAGGTCCTTGGAGGACCTATAGAGCACTGCGGCATCTGCATATAGGAGTATGTTCACCTCCCCGCATTGATTTGGCATGTTGTTTATGAAAATCGGGAATAGTAAGGGCCCCAGGATGGATCCCTGGGGAACCCTATCAAGAAATACAGGTTACCCACCTGGAACAGGAGTTCTAGGAATGGTATATGTTGTTCATCCACACTGTCTGGCAGGTTCCTTGCCGCTTTAAATCTTGCCGGAAGGTCTTCAAGCTGGCTCCTCCCACCCACCTGGGTGGCAAAACTCTCGGCTCCGCCCCATGATGACAGATCTAGCCCGCTGGAAGCCAGGTTGTGCGTCGAAGCCAGGGAGGCTGGGTGGGTCGTGTGGATGAACAACATATACCATTCCTAGAACTCCTGTTACAGGTGAGTAACCTGTATTTCTAGGGACATGGATATGTTGTTTATCCACACTGTCTGGCAGACTCCTAGCAGTTCTCCGGGAGGGAGGCAAGCGCACACCCCTACTTAGGGAATAATGACTGGAGAACGAAGCCCCAAAACCAGCATCCCGGCGTGACTCAAGGTCGATGTGGTAGTGGGTGATGAAGGTGTGTGCTGACTTCAGGTAGCAGCCTGCAGATTTCCTGGATAGGGACGCCCCTGGAAGCAGCCACTGATGCAGCGGTATGGCAGGTAGAATGAGCTCTTATCCCTCTGGGAGGCTCCATGCCCGCCAACCTATAGCAGAGATCTATGCAGGATGTGCCAGATGCGGCTTCAGCGTAGGTGACAAACAGCTGGCGAACCTCTCCCCAAACTTCAGCCGTCCGCTCCTTGTAATAAGCGAGCGCTCTTCTAGGGTC
This sequence comes from Neoceratodus forsteri, assembly GCA_016271365.2. Classification (NCBI taxonomy): domain Eukaryota; kingdom Metazoa; phylum Chordata; order Ceratodontiformes; family Ceratodontidae; genus Neoceratodus; species Neoceratodus forsteri. The sequence continues at coordinate 94,665,447 of CM028129.1, read as the reverse complement.
CAAAGTATGGAACCTATATTCGGCCTCCGAGGTGTGATTGGGGTAGAACACCGGCAGAGTCAACACCTGGTTAAGGTGAAACTCTGACACCACCTTCGGAAGGAATTTCGGGTGGGCGCGCAGGACAACCTTGTCCCTGTGGAAGACCAGATAAGGAGACTCGATGGACAGCGCCTGGAGCTCTCCCATCCTTCTGGCTGACGTGATAGTCACCAAGAAGGCGGTCTTCCATGACAGATGAGCGATGTCACACCTGTGCATCGATTCAGATAGCTTGCCCATGAGCTTGCCATCTGAGCAGTAGATCCCACGGAGGTGGAGGTTCTCGCACTGGAGGTTATATGTGATCAAGGCCTTTGAAAAAGCGCCCGACCACCTTCTTCTGCACCACTGACTGCTTCCCGACCTGTGCCCGGTAAGCAGAGATGGCTGCCAGGTGCACCTTGAGGGTTGTCGACTGAAGCCCTTGCTGAGAAAGGGACCACAGGTAGTTCAGAATGCTAGCCAAGCAACAGGAGGAAGGGTCCAGGCCCTTGCCCTGACACCAAATGGAGAATCTCTTCCATTTAAAGGCGTAGCATTTCTTGGTCAACTCCTTACGGGACGCCTTAACAACGTTGAGGACCTCATCGGAAGGACCCAAGGCCTGGAACCCTAGCCGCTCAGGAACCAGACCATCAGGTGCAGGGATTGAAGGTCCGGATGGAATACCTTCCCCTGATTGACTGAGATCAGGTCCGGGTGGGCTGGAAGCCGCCTCGGGAGCCTGGAGCTGAGACTGAGGAGATCTGGATACCAGAACTGGCAGGGCCAATCTGGGGCTACCAGAATCACCTGCACCTTGTCCGTCCTCACCTTAAGAAGCACCTTGTGGATCAAGGGAACTGGGGGAACGGCATAGAAGAGGCCCAGGGTCCACAGCCTCGAGAAGGCATCCCACTGCAGCGAGCCCTGCTGAGGGGGGCGGGCATGAAACAGTCTTAGCTTTGCATTCTCCCTGGAGGCAAACAGGTCTACCTGAGGCATGCCCCAGTGGGAGAACAGATCTTGTACTACCTCCGGCAGGAGAGACCACTCGTGGGACGCAGCCCCTATCCGGCTTAGGGCATCGGCCAGAATGTTGGAGGCTCCTGCCACATGGATGGCAAGGAGATCTGCCTCCAGGCTGCGCACGAGGGACCAAATGCAGAGAGCTTCCCTGCACAGAGGCGTGGAGCGCATCCCGCCCTGGCGGTTTAGGTAGTACATGGCCGTGGTATTGTCCGTCTGGACCTGGACCACTTGACCCCGTATAAACGGAGCGAAGGTGGTGAGGGCTAGATGAACTGCTCAAAGCTCCAGCAGGCTGATGTGGCATCGGGACTCCTGAGGGGACCAGAGGCCATGCGCTCTGTGCTCCCCCAGATGGGCACCCCAACCCATCAGAGAGGCATCGGTCGATAGAGAGACCGTCGGCTCGGGGTGGACAAATGGGATGCCCTCCTGCAGATGTGCTGGAATGGCCCACCACTGGAGGGCATTCCACATCCCCTGGGTCACTGTCACTAGCTGATCCAAGGGATCGGAGTGCTGTGACCATTGGCCGGCCAGTCCCCATTGAAGGGGACACATGTACCAATGGGCCCAATGGCCCACGCTGGTGCAGGCCACCATGAGGCCCAGGAGGTGCAGGAACTCCCGGGCAGGGCGTGATTGCCCAACCAGAAATGATTGGGTAAAGGAGGAAAGAACCTCGGCCCTGTCCACCGGGAGCCGTGCTCTGGCTCGTACAGAGTCGAGCTCTGCCCCGATGAATTGTATCACTTGCTTTGGCACGAGTTCCAATTTGGCCTCGTTGATGAGGAGGCCGACCTGAGAGCAAACCAGGAGGGCCAGATCCCTAGACCGCTCCACCTCCATTCTGGAGGAGGCTGCAATCAGCCAGTCGTCCAGGTAGGGGTACACCCGGACCCTTCGGTGCCGCAGGAATGCTGTCACCACTGCCATGCATTTGGTGAAGACCCTGGGAGCTAGGGAAAGGCCAAAGGGCATGGCCTGGAACTCGTAGAGGGATCCCTCTGCCCGGAAGCGGAGGAATCTCTGGTGGGATGGACAGATTGGGACGTGAAAGAACACGTTCTGGAGGTCCAGAGAACAGAACCACATGCCTCGTTCCAAGGATGGAATGATCTGAGCCAGAGTGACCATCCTGAAGGTTTGAGACCTTAGGAACCTGTTCAGGTCGTGCAGGTCTAGAATGGGGCGCCAGCCCCCTGTCCGTTTCGGGACCAGGAAGTACCTGGACACGAACCCTGGATCTGGTGGAGGATCTGCCACCTTCCTGATCACCTCTTTGTCGAGGAGCAGGGCAATGTTGGCTCAGCTGCGGACCCCGTAGCCCCCCGAGGGGCGACGGCTCGGAAGGGCGGGGCCTGCTCGAACTCCAGAGGCAGTCCCTTTCCTACCACCTCCAACACCCAGTGGTCCATGGTGATAGCGGACCAGGCGGAAAGGAAGTGGTGGAGCCGTCCCCCCATGGTGGGAACCCAGGAGGGAGTGGCAAGGCTGGGGGCGACACCCCTCAACCCGTCACTGGGCAGGCTTGGAGGAGGGGCCAGCCGAGGGACCTCCTGGGCCTTTTCCTCCCTGCTTCCTGTTAGAGGAAGCCGCAGGCTTGGCTTTGGGATGCCAAGCGTGAGCCTGCTGGCCCTGATGCTGGTGTTGCTGGGCCGGATGTGCCACAGGTGCAGAAGGACGAAAGGACTTATGTTGTTGACGACGGCCCTTGTCCTTCTGGGTGGAGGTGACCGAGTCCAGGGTAGCTTTGGACTTTTCGATCCGCTGGAGGTGGCCTTCCACTCCAGGGCTGAACAGGTCAGTCCCCAAGAAGGGGACGTCCGCCAATTTGTGCTGGGTATCCACCGTGAAGGTGGATATCCTCAGCCATGCTCCGCGGCGCATGGCCACTGCGGCCGCTACTGATCTGGCACAGGAGTCTCCAATGTCCAGAGCCGTTTGGAGCTGCTGTTTCACCACCGCCCTTCCATGATCCCACACCTGCTTGACCGTGGTCTGCAGGTCGGCCGGGAGATGAGGGATCACCTCATCCAGGGAGCCCATGAAGGCGTGGGAGAAATGTGCCATCAGCATGGCCGAGCTGGCCTGGCAGAGGCCTAGGGAGTATGCAGCATACACCTTGCACCAGGCATAGTTCAGCTTTTTGGACTCCTTGTCGGGGGGCTTATCCACATCCCTAGCATTCCCGGAACACTGGAAAACGCTATCGGTGACTAACCCCTCCACAGAGGGGTGCTCCGAAAAACCAGACAAAGAGCCGGTAGGGACCGCATACTTCCTGGCCATCCTGGCTGAAGGCGCAGGGCAGGAAGCTGGCTGCTGCCAGAGCTCCAAGGCTGGGCCAACAATGGCTTTATCCACCGGAAAGGCCTCCGTGGGTGAAACCCCTCAGTCCAGTATCTCCGTCAGGGGATACTTGGCCCACTTGGATACGGGCTCGAGCTGCATCCTGGTGGACTCCGAGATGAGCTGAAGCAGACCCATGAACGACGATGGGCTCTCATCCACCGACTGCCCCCCGGAGGACTCCAGGTCAAGGGGCCTGGAAAATAGGGAGGAGTCATCATCAGACTCCAAGGAGTCCGCGAATGGCTGCCTGGGGCCTGAGCCACTCTCCACATGCCGAGGACAGCTGGGAGTGAGGATGACCGACAACCTGTGGGGCAGACCCTGACCCGACCGAGAGTCCTTGGTCGGCGCCCCCGATTTCGGTTGTGGAGGCGGAGGTTCCACCACAATCGGTGGGGCAGCTGGTTTCGACCGAACAACCGGCCCAGGCTTGGGCACCTTGACTACAGCGAGGGGTTGTTTTGGCCTTTCAGGTGACAGTCACTTGATGGCCAGGGAAGGCGACAGCATCGCCTTGTTCCCAGACAAAAGCAACTGCTGCCACATTAAGTCCTCGTAGCATCGATGCAATTTGTGCCAAAGCCTCTCCTCTTCCGAGGAGGAAGACGAGGACAAGCGGCGCCAAGACTGAGACCGCCGATGTCGGTGGGATCGGCTGGACCGAGACAAGGTCTGAGACCGAGACCCTCGGTGTTTCTGAGGGCGGGTCTGGGAGGGAGCGGGGGACACCCACTCTTCCTTCGGCTCGGGAGCCTTGACCGGGGACTCCGGTACAGGAGATGCAGGCAAGTCCTCGGTCTCCACCGGGGGAACCCGTGAGGAAGGGTTGTCGGCTTCACCAGTCGACAGCCCGTCCGACGGGTCAAGAAAAATTTCGACTGCGTCGATAGGTGTCTCGGCTGGCTGACCTGATGGGGACACCGTGAAGCCAGCGACCTTAGCCGCAACCTCGACTGAAGTTGAGTGTCGACTGTCCGGGAAAGGGGACCTCTCCCACTCTCACGAACGTCGACGGTGAGACTTACCTTTCGAGTCCTTCTTTTTGGACCAAGAAGAGTGTCCCAATGGCCCCTCTCCCTTCGTGGAAAGGGACTGGCAAAGCTCCTTAAAAGAAGCTGTGTAGGAGGATCCCAGAGAGAGCGGGATAAATGCTGCGACCGAGGAAGATGAGGATGCAGCCTGGGCCGCCTCCTCCTCGAGGGCGATCATCTGCTCGAGTTGCTCAGCCGAGCCAGCCGCTGCGGACACCACCCAATGGGCCTCCTTGGACTTCACCGGCGGGTAGCGCTTCTCGGGGCGCCCAAGCTGTAACCGGGCAGCACGGTCTTTTAGGACGTTGGCTGAAAACGATCGACATAACTCGCAGGTCTGCGGGTCGTGATCTAGGCCGAGGCAGTAGACGCACGTGGAGTGCGGGTCCGTCCTGGACATCTTCTGCCTGCATGGACACCCCCGAAATCTGGAAGTCGATTTTTCCATCACAGCTGCGAGGGAGTAATTAGACTGAAGTCTTGAGAACTTTACAATTATTTTCGGATGAACCGAAGAATTAGGATCCAGTCTATACGCAGAGCGTTAAGGAGGGAACCTGAGCTTCCAAGCGGTAAGGAAGATCTGGCGTCATGGGGCGCAGCCCAGAGTTTTACCACCTGGGTGGGTGGAAGGAGCCAGCCTGAAGACTTTCCGGCAAGATTTAAAGCGGCAAGAAACCTGCCAGACAGTGTGGATGAACAACATATCCATGTCCCTAGAATTAGGCCTTTTTCAGATGCGCACCTTGCCATCTGACAAATTGGGATCTCCCCTGAAGGTAGTCTGTAAACCACCGAACTGTCAGACAGTCAGGGCCGATGAGTTTGAGTTTTGCCATGAGCAGCTGATGGTCCACCAGGTCAAAGGCCTTGGTGAGGTCTATGAAGACTGATCCAGTGTAAAGGCCTTTGTCAAGAGCTGTGAAGAGATGATCAGTGAGGCAGACAAGGGCAGTGTCCATGCCATGGTTTTTTCTAAAACCATGTTGTCCACGCGTAAATATATTATTCCTCTCAATAAACTGTTAATTGGTTATAGACTGTCCTCTCTAGTACCTTGCTAAGGATGGAGAGGATCAATATGGGATGATAGTTTTTCACATGTTCACGTGATCCTCCTTTGTGGATGGGTGTGACCACGGCAATTTTCCAGAGTGTTGGAGCCTTCCCTTCAGGAACAGATCTGTTGAACAGCCAAGAGACAGGAGCAGCTATGGCTGGGTCTGCAATCTTGAGCAGTCTTGGTTTCAGCTTATCATGCCTGGCTGAAGCATGGGGTTTTATCTTCATGAGTAGTTTTAGGACCTCGTTTTTGGACAACTTGAAATGGAAGTTAGGGGAGAGGGGAGTGTTATCAGAGTCGGGTTGGGAGGGAAGGGGAGCCCCAGTAAGGAGGGGCTTGAATTTACTTAACTGCATGAAAAAGGAGTTGATTGCATTGGCAGAGTTCTCAGGGTTCTTTAGTCGGGTCCCGTTAGCTATCATAGCACAGTCACCCAGGGTGGGGCTACCTTTGATGAGGGTGTTGATCTATGACCAGAATTTCCTAGGGTCGCAGAGATTCTTTTTCTGGAGGTCTCTGATGTAACGTTTTTTTGCAGATTTGAGTAGTGGAATCCCTACATACATTGTATACCTAAATATATATATATATATAGATATATATCAAGTTGCATTGCTTAGTATCCTTTGCTGACCCAATGTAAATACTGTATATTAGTTTTATGGTGCATTGCTTTCAGGGTCATGCCAGTCTGCTTTTCAGGTGTCTACTTAAGCAATAATGCCCAACAGGGTGTGTGTCGTGCTGGGATAACGTCACGCCTCAGGTGGTTGGGCACGAGGCTGCAGGCCGAGTGTGTCCAACAACTGAGGCGTGACGTTATCCCGAACGACACACACCCTGGAGGGCACTATTGCTATTATACAATGGCTCGTTGTCATACAGAATAAAAAAATAATTTTAAAGATGTTTTTGTGTGGAAAAATATTTTTGTTTTTTAAGAGACGAAACAATCAAGCATACCAAGCTTATCTCCAGGTTCACAGTGAGGTTGAGACTAGAGCCGTGATGTTGTGCTGGAATAACAGCACGGGTCCAGCCCAACACTGACCAATCAGAGTCCAGGATTTTTTCTTGCCATTGTATAATCAAGAATAATATGGTTGTGGACTTCTTTGCAAAAAACACGCAAGCCATTGAAGTACAAACCAAACTGATCACATATCTTTATTTCCTTTGGATGCCTCCCACAAGCAAAATGAGGAATTATGTTTCTCGTTACAAACAATGCAACTCATAAAGTTCTAAACATCTATTAACATTTAAGTTTGTATCACTTCACAGCCATTCTAAAATGGAAATAAAAATCCAGACTATCACTAGAAAGTTGCAGTACATCATTCTTTGGAAAATTCAGTTATGAGTTTTGACATTACTAGCATTATATGTTCATGCTTTCTGCAAAGGTAGAAGTGCATATTATATCAGTTTTATTTATACTTTCCTTGTAAGTGCTTAAATCTTAAGGCAGCTGTTGCAGTAAGACTTTGTCAAGATGTGATTAAAACACTGTCTGGTTGATTAGCGTATTTAAATGGAACTTTAAGTTCACGATGACCTTGCAAACATCTGAAGACACAGAACACTGATGCTTTGCTTTAAAATGAGGCAATGCTGGCCTGGTGGCACAAAGGGTTGAGGCGCTGGATGCCACACCTCGAACCACACCGGCAACCTGGGTTTGGGAATGGACTTGGGTCGCCACGGGCTGGCAGGGGAAGGAGAGGATTGAGCATCTGGAGGACTGCTCTCCTCTCCTGGGGTGGAGTCGGGTGGGAGCCTCGCTCTGTAGCAGCCCCCGGTGGACACCAGAGGCACTGCAAGAGCAGCGCAGTAAGGGGACAACAGAAAACATGAAAATGGCATGTAAGCCGTCCGGATGACAGCGGCCCTACCTTCCTGCGCCTCTTGGCCACGATGCCTCCAGGCTGCATTTTCATGCTCCGTCAAGACGCAAGGGAGTGCTATTTGCACTCCGGTCTCCCCTCCCTCAGGTAAGGGGCCCCCCCCCGTGAAGGGATATGTCCGGGACAGTGGAGCATCGGAGCAGCGGGATGGCAGGATGGCGAGATGGCGAGAGGCACCGGCAGGCTGGCTGCCTGAAGGAGAGGATGCCTGCGTGCATCGGAGGAGGCAACAATTGATAATACAAAAAAAAAAAAAACGAGGCAATACTAAGATCCTTTGCAATTTTCTATTCTTTATGCTGCTTCGCTGCTAAGCTGGCCCTCATCACTGGCATCCCCCCAGCACTCTCACCCGCCGTCTCTGGGGTTTATGGCCTGTCACTACAGTGCCCCACAATTTACACCCTGTGTAAGAGGCACTCGGGGTTCTGAAGCCTGACAGGGGTTTAGCTTGGGTGATGTGACAGGTGGCCCAGTGGGCGGTGCAGGACCTGAAAGAGAAAGCCATCTCACACTGCTCGGCTGAGCAGTATTCTTCCCAATTTCCTTACCCTCCCTTGGGTGCCTTGTGGGTGGGGAGTGACCAGACGTTTAGTATGCAGAGCATGCTCCACACCCCAGTCAGTGATGCACCCACCCCTGTTGTGGGTCCTGCCTGCACCGACACTTGTGGTCACCCAGGTGGTGGTATGGCGGCGGCGTGCATGGACCACCCTCCCCAGAGGAGGGAAATGTCCTCTAGGATGCTCAACCCTCCTCCCCCCAGTTGACCCGAACAATTCAGGCTCGCTTCCAAACCTAGATTGCCAATGTTGCAATTGGTAGTGCTACCACTGCTCCAATGAACTGGCAGATTACTACTACTACTACTACTGTATAATTTATTATTTATTCAACATCAGTGATCATTAAAGGCACACTAAACTAAGACTCCATTCCAGGTGCAACCCGGAGTAACAGAAAGGAAGGGCAAACAAAATCACGGCAAATTCCTGGGTGATAAAAAAATGGTCTTCTACTGCCAGTGCATTCGTATCTAACTTGTACCTCCGCTTTTCATAGCCAACATGTAGGTCATCATCAAATCGTAAGATAAAAAGACAGAAAACTGAAACTTTGCTTTGAGTTTCACCCAGTCTGCTTCAATTTAGCAGAATACATCAGTGTGAAGTTTTAATCTTGGTGTAGGATATGGGACAGAGGGCTCGGTGCGAAGTGGGACAGCACAGAGGTGATCTAACTTGCCAGTCTAAAACTTTCCAGTCACTTCATTTCTTTGGTATAATCACAATTTGAGAGACAGGAGTAATTAAGCAAATGGGCCGTGTACTAAGACTTTGGTAGTTCTATTAAAAATAAATCTTGAAGTATTTTTATACACAATTACAACTCTTCACAAGCAAATTATCCCGTAAAATGTCCTAAATCATTTGCTCACAACCACAGAAGGAACGTCTGTGGTCACGTGACAGATGCGCGGTTAAAGTAAAGACACAGCTTTCCCCAGACACTACAAAAGTTCTTGATTAGTGCTTTCAGACAGTAGCAGCTTTTTTTTAGTGCTTTAAACAGCTATCCACAACTTTCACTTTCTATTGCTGGCAGCCACATCTCACAAGCAGCGGTGAGCTTCCATAGCTCACTTTATGCTAATGTCTGGCTGACCTCTGCTATTGGTCGGCAGGACATGCAGTATTAGCATAAAGTGAGCTAGGGAAGCTGACTGCTGCTCATGGGATGGTGGCTGCCAACAACAGAAAGTGGAAGTTGAAGGTCAATGTTTAAATCATTGAAAAAAGCACTTAAAGGCAATTAAAAACACCTGTTACTGTCCGAAAGAACTAATCAGGCGTTTTTGTAGTGACTCTGGAAAGCTGTGCCTTTTCCAGTGTTTTCCTTTAAAACTCAAAATTAAGGTGGGGGCAGAGCAAGCAGCCATTGAACAAGGACACGTCCCTTTCAGCTCGCCCTGGGAGAGGTTGCTATTTAATTATAAACTCTAAGGTTAGCAATCAGAGTTAGTCAAAACTTATGGAACGAATACCCACGACTGAATTCTTGTTGTTGGGCAACTTTAAGGAAGCTTGACCATGAGCAACTTCAAGAAAAGTGCAGGTGGGAGACCAGGCAGTGGACTGCAGGGCTAACTGGAATCAGGAAAGCAGCCCTGACAGGCAAGCAATGTGTGCCTGAGTCCTAGATACACAACCTCATGCAGGCAATAAAGGCACTAGATAAGCTAGCGGTGGGTTTGCACACAGACGTCGAGGAGCTCAATTCATGTCTTACAGTCCATAACATTCAAGCTATGTTGACCATCATAGAGGCAAAGGAGGTAGGGGCAATGTCGGCAGTGCAGCAGCAATGTCGGCAGGCAGTGCAGCAGCAATGTGGGGCAGGCCTCATTAAGGAGAAAAAAGCACGGAGATACCACTTAGAATCCCTGGAAAACCAAACAAGGGTGGTGAATCTAAGGATACTGGGTTTGCCAGAGGATACAGAAGGAGAGGTCAAATACCAGAAACAGTAAAAGGGGCTCATTTAAACAGAGGGTGGGTAGAATGTGGAACACTCTGCCAAAGGAAATAATGGAATCAGATACATTACAGGACTTCAAGAACAAACTAGACCGACATATTGTAAGTCAAAGGGATGGGTGTTGGACCTACCAATCAGTGGGAGACAGGCTAGATGGGCAGAATGCCTCCTCCTCCTCCTGTCTTATCACTCATTATACAATGGCAAGAAGATTTCCAGGGCTCTGATTGGTCAGTGTGTGCATGAGACAGTGATGTTATTACACAATAACATCACTGTATGGATTTGTTGGATTGTTCTTTGATTCTTCTCTCCAGAAACAAAGATACATTGCTACACCAAAAAATCTACTAAAGCCTTTTTTAAATATTTTTTATTTTTTTTAATATCGAGCCATTGTATAATTGCAGTAAGGCACTCCAAGGTGTGTGTTATTGTGTAATAACGTCACTCCTGGGGTGGTGGAAGCACTCGGCTTTGCCTCGTGCTTCAACCCACCCCAGGAGTGATGATATTACACGATAACACACACCTTGTCGTGCCTTATTGCTTAAGTATAAGACTCAGTATGAGAGGAACTGGTAAAGTTTGTTGGGTTCTGGCTGGGGTAACTCCTAAATTTGGAAATGGCCTCCTTGACTCACCGAACATATAGGATTACTTTGAGGAAGAGGAGCAACAATACAACTCCTCCACGCGAGTCCGAGTTTCTTGTTAAAGATGGGTTTGGAGTGGGGGGGCTAGAGGGGCTTGTGTGTCATGTTTGGTTGTGGGCTTGAAATGGAACGGGGGAAAAAATCAAATATTTCTAAATAGTTTTTTCCCTAGTAGATTTATAATTATAGCGATGTTCTCTGAGGGAGGAGGGATAGGTGCGCAATGCATATGATGTTTGTAATACCCAGGAATCTCGTCCAAATAGGCCATATCAATAGGCCGGAGACTCTTTATGTGCATCTGTATACATTGGTGGGGGCCGCTTTGGTTATATTAGTATAATGGGCTAATTCCATCTTATGTGTTACCCGCATGTGCTGTACAACTCCTGTTGTAAGAATGTAAAATACAATGTATTTTGTTTCTTGTATCTGTCGTGGACAATGTTTTTACGATTACCGTACAAAACTAATAAAATACATTATGGCAGGCCTGTTGGTGCAGTGGTAACACTACTGCTTGTAATGCTGGCGACCATGGATCGAGAACGATCGTGGGTTGTTAGGGGCCAGTCAGGTGAAGGAGGATTAAGCGTCCTGGAGGATACTTTTCTCCTCCAAGTGGGGGGGGGTTCCTCGACCACAGCACTGCCATCTGGGTGACCACAGCTAGTAGTGCGGCTACAGGAACACCCAGTGGGTGGAGGCGGAGATGGCTGTGGACATCATCGTGCTGGGACACTTTGCATAGGCATGCAAGATGTCACCACTCGCACCACCTCGGGACACCAGGACACAAGGAAAATGGCCCAGGCATCGGGGTCCAGCAGCTCTGGAATAACCAGCCCTATCCTCAACTGGGATGTCCCACAAGGGGCCAGAAATGCAGACTGTGTCGGGGGTTGCGTCTCCCAACTGAGACCCCTACCTGGAGGGCACAGCTCTGTGGTGGGCCAGGGAGATCTCAAGTATGATGCAATGGGGAGAGGGTCCCATGCCAGAGAAGACAGGGGCATAAACAGTGAAAAATAAATTACAAAAAAAAAACCCTCAAGGTTATGTACAGTTGTTAAGCCAGGATGAACCACATGGTTTCACGTCAAAATAGTGAGAGCTAAACAGCGACTGCCACAAACAGTATGGACAGCATGGACAAAACAGCATGAGCACATATGGCAAGGGCTCTTTTTGTGGAGGGCTTTGCCCCCTGTGCCCCCCCACACCCCTGTTACTATAGATACCAACTCTGGGGGGGATGCACCTCATGGAGGGGGAACCTTCGGTCGCCGTATGCGCTTGAGCTGCTTTGTCATCGCTGTTTTCACCATGTCATTTTGCCATCGCTATCTTGACAGGATACCACCCACACTGCACTGACAAGGCATCTCATTTTTAAGTGATTCCCAGAGTCCACATCACTCACACCATAACAGTTTATACTTCCATACAAAATCAAAACTCCCACCCCAGCACATTTACTTTGGTTTACAGCAAAGAAATGCAAAGCACCTACTGTTCTGTATGCGAGTCCTTGGTTGTTTACATCTGTTTGTAAAGATGTGAACTATATCTGCCATGTTTGTTACACAGCTACCATCCTCAGACCACCATGTAAATGAGACACTGCATGTCAACAGGCTTTATCCTGACAAGTAAAAAACATTTGGAGGGGGTGGCGAATTGTGCTACTATCTAGGACACCAGGCCTCATGTTTTACCCTTGGAATCTCATGCTGAGGCTGACTGGAGGTGGGGGCACACCATGACGGTCAGGTGCTGAGCTCCCAGGGAGCACTAACACACCCCATTCTGCCAGCTAACACAGGAACAGTGTAGGCTTCTGCTGTGAAGGCAGATGTTCACCTGCCCAGTCAGAGATGAATAGGACGAAGGGAAAAATGGGGATAGTAAATCATTTAAAAATGTAAACATGAGTTAATTCCTCACCACAGTTTATAATGGGCTGGTTGTTTTAAACCCTGCCACACAGTTGAGAAGGTGTTGTGTTGTCATAATAGGTAATATTATAATATCTGAGGTAATAGTGTAGGTAGGGAGAAAAGGGCAGACTGGATGGCCAAGCAATCCTTATCTGCCATTAAATTCTGTTTCAATGTGCCTGTGCAACTGTTTTCATGCTTGTATAGCATAGATAAACTTTGGCTGTTCGCCTCTCTATCCATGGGATATACTACCTTGTAGAGGTATGAAGGCAAGGAACCCTAGGGGAAGGTTCCACCCTTTGAGGTACCGTGGGAGCGATTCCCTTGGTTAAAGGTATCTTAGGAGGAAGCCCACGGGAGAGAGAGAGAGGCCTGCCACTGGAGGAGGAGGGGTGGATAGAGGGGCAAGGAAAAATGTTTGTGTGTGGAGTGAGGAGAGCAGCCCTTAAACAGGACAAAAAAAGGGTGTGTGGCCAGTTGCACCGCCCCCTTGAATTATAGGCTATAGCCTTTCAATTCAATGTGCATGTGCAACTGGTTTCGTGCTTGTGTAACGTAGATAAACTTTGACTGTTCACCTCTCTATCCATGGGATATGCCACCCTGTAGGGGTACGAAGGCAAGGAACCCTAGGTCCCTAGGTCACTTAGGTAGGTTTCCCACTTAGGCAGGTTTCCGCTGTTGGTCGAAGTCGGGTGGATGCCCCATAATCATTCCATCTCCCCCTTTGTATGTTCTCTCTCTCTCCTTAGGAAGCCAAGCCTCCATGCCTTACAGTCAGACCTCCAAGTGGGTCAATATTTACCTGTCATTTCCTGCCTACTTTACTCAAACAATATGACCAACTGACCTATTCTACTAACTGACCCCCATTACCAACCGACCTCCGTACAGGTCTTCATTGACCGACGCTACTAACTGAACCTATGCTACCAACCGACCTCCGTACAGGTCTTCATTGACCCACGCTACTAACTGAACCTATGCTACCACCCGACCTACGTACAGGTCTTCATTGACCCACGCTACTAACTGAACCTATGCTACCACCCGACCTACGTACAGGTCTTCACTGACCCACGCTACTAACTGAACCTATGCTACCAACTGACCCTTGTACAGGTCTTCATTGACCCACGCTACTAACTGAACCTATGCTACCACCCGACCTAAGTACAGGTCTTCATTGACCGACGCTGCTAACTGAACCTATGCTACCACCCGACCTACGTACAGGTCTTCATTGACCCACGCTACTAACTGAACCTATGCTACCACCCGACCTAAGGTACAGGTCTTCATTGACCCACGCTACTAACTGAACCAGTGCTTCTAACCGACCTCCGTACAGGTCCTATACATGTTCACTACCTCGTATTTTTCCTCCAGGTAGAGGCTGACATAGCTGTACCAATGACTGCCAAGCAAAAAATCTTCTAATTAGCAAAAAGGAGACAGAAAACACCTTAGATATTTTTGTTATTATTCTTTGGTAACCAAATAAGGCCCACTGGACACAGGTGCCTGTTTTCAGGGGTGACCCGGGAGCACTGGGGAGGTTAAGTGACTTGCTCAGAGTCACACAGTATGCAAGTGGAGGTTGTGGGACTCAAACCTAGGTCTGTCTGCCGAATGTACCAAGCTCATTCACAGCTCATTAGTCTAACCTCTAGGCTATACTGCCAGCTCCAGATATACTGCAAGAAGTTATAATTGACTACTTTTGAAAGTTAATATTAATTTCAGGCAATACAAAAACTCTTTAAAAGTTTAAATCACCTTATGCCCCCTTGATCTATTATATAAAATGTGAGACAGACCATAGTAATTGTCAAGAGTATCACTAGGGCATCTATTAATAGTTAATCAATGGGAAAGTCACAAATATCATGGTTATTTTTGCTTGACAGCTACCTAAAGTGAGAATATATCGGATATGTCATGGGCAGACTAAAAATATTGCATTTATTTTTATCCACAGGTTTTGACATCTGTTGGCATGAGTAGCACAGCCACAAGTGAGGTCTATAGAAGTCAAACTCTGCAGACAAAAATTAAGGTGATTCTGTATTTTTAGCCAGCCCATGGCATATGCCATTTATAAATTGACAGTACCTCTCTGTCAATCTCCGTTCTTTTAATGAAGATGTAACTGTTTCTGTTTGATTTCCCTGCTCTGTTTTTAAAGGGGAAGTATACATTGCAGGGATCGATCAAATTGCAAAAGCCCATGAAACAATATTTCAGATGAGGTATTGAGCTTTTTTGTAGGTGTCAAGAGTGCTGAAATATGAATATCGAAATCATCTGTAAATCAAAACAAGGCAGCAGCCATTTTATGTAATCTTGAGGTAGAAAGTGACGTCACTGAGGGGCAATCTGTAATTAACAACATACAGCTTGCCCCTCAGTGACATCACTTCCTGTTTTAAGAGTACATGACATGGCTGATGCTTTGTTTTGCTTTACAGATTATTTAGATATTTTCCTCTCAAGACTCTTGATACCTACAGGTAAGTCCAATACCTTGTTTGAAAGATCTTTTAATGGGCTTTCACAATTTCAGTGATCCCTGTAATGTTTATTTCTCCTTTAACTGTGGCAGAGGGCATTGTAATGTCATCAGACACAGTGAAAGCTGATCTCACATTGGTTAAGAGCGCCTCTGTGACGTGACCAACTTAAAGTGGAAATAAATGCTGATGACCCACCAAACACTTAAATAAATTATTTATTTCCACTTTAGGCCTGTTCTTCAAGATAATAATATCATTTATTTGCACAAGTTTAGTCTCACACTCACTGCATAAAGTATGATATCCTCACTCTGGTTGGATGAGAAAGGAAATATCCTCAGAGTAGGTCCTTCACAATTAAAGTCTGATATTATTTCATTCTGGGACTTGATTGTTCTCAGAAAGTCTTATTTACAGAACTTTAACTGTAGCTTTCGTGAAACAGCAGTGCGTTCAACCATTTTATCACACATACTCATGCCACTACGTAAATCACACATAGCAAGGGCCTAATTAAATCACTCTGGATATCGTACTTGTGATACATGACCCTTGTGACATCATCCAAGGTTGCCCCACTCACAATGTCATGGGGTCACACACCACTCTTAAAAAATAGCAGGCATATTTTCACTAGGCCCATTGCCATATCCAGTATACGATTATCTATATCATCCTCTCATTTTGTGACCAAAATCCCACCCACACAGGCTAAACCCATGCCAATTACATCCTGACCTGCCTGCAGCAGTCATGTCCTACCTGTCGCATTCTTCTAAATTCTGTAGTTGAGAAGCTTACATTGAGACTTGCCTTGAAGGGGATCTAAGCAGAGTTTGACATTTTTTAGATGTGCTGAAATACAGTGCAGGAAATGGGATGCAAAGAAAGTAGAAAATAGTGTAAATATCAATGAAAATTTTTTCTACTGACCAGGACGTTTCACACTGGTGTGCTTTAGTACTGCAGTATAATGCACAGTCTTGCTCCTAGGATCAGACTATACTGTATGGTTAGAGAGCTTACTGTGTATGGAAAGTGGTGGTTTTCCAAATCTTGTTGTAGGACAGTTCAAAGGTCAAAAAAGTTGTTGTATTATCGTTCTGCTGTCACACACCGACAGTACAACAATGTTTTAACCTTGTCCCGCAGCCTGATTGGTGGAAACTAAACTCCTCACAAAAAATTTAGAAGAAATGGTCAGAGCACTAAGCAAGTGGACTGGTGAGTGTCTGGCAGAAAGTTTGGACAAGGACAGCGATACGTGGCTCCATGTTTCCAAACTGTCACTATCTCAGTTTTTTTTGTGTTGTTTTTAACACCAACTGCCGCTTCTTATGTCGGGAGCAGAGGGAACGAAAGTTAGGATGAGGACCTCTGGGGTCAGGAGTACAGCAGGTGTCCAGCGAGGACTGGGAGCAAGGGGGACCATGAAGACAAGGTATGAAACTTTGTAAAATAATGTTTTAACAACCATGGGGAACAATATACTATATAAAATAGTGGAGGGTTTCCCATGCACAACTGAGGCTGCATTTCCATCTCGGGCAGTTGATGATGTCAGCGAGACCTCTCAAGCTTCGCTCTCAAGGTCTCTATGATGTCATCAACACCCTTGATGGAAACACAACCTTGTTGTGGATAGTCGCCCATCCACTGTTCTATATGACATGTGGGGCTCAGGGTTAGCACACACTAATCAATATAACACAGTTTTCTGCTTAGCAGCAAAAAGAAGTCACAGTATCAACAAAACTTGGCTACACGAAACTTCCAAACTGGAATTTCCAGACTTTCCACTTTTTTATTACTGCAGATATTGTCATTAAAACAGGATCTTTTTTCCTTTAGATGCCATCTGTTCCTGTTACTTTCTCCTGCCCTAAAGTCCCAGTCTTGTGGTTATGAAATCACAGCCTGTTGCCATGCATTCTGATGTCACACGTAATGATTATAGTCCTACTGTATCAGTGTGCGTAGTGCAGAGTAGCTGATCTGCTCCCAGAGCATGAGTGTAAACATGTTTGGGAGTATTGTAAGCTGATTTGTTTCAGCTCCTGTAAAACTTAGCAGTGGTGTAGAGCTGAAAAGGTGCAGGAGTTTTAAAGCAGTACTACAATTAAAATTTGCAAAAAACATACGTTGTGCGGAATGTTTTGATTTGTGTGTGTAGTCCTGGTGTGTCCTTCCCTTTGTTTGCTAGTAGGAGTTTTTTTTTCTAAATTTGCTTGCTAGTTTTATGGCCCTTGGGGATTTTCATGTTAGCATTTGTTATAGCTCTTCTTTGTCCTATAATGCACCCTGTCCCATGTGACAATGATGCATCTAGGACCACAGATTCAGCAAGTACTAGTTTAGAGTCAATTTTACACCAGTAGAGCTGTGATTTCAAGTACCTTCCTTATCCAGTGAGCACTGAAGGCTACATTTACTGCTTGACAAACACTTGAGGGCTAATTGAGCGGGTTACTATGCAAGAAATAGCACTGATAAACTGATGTAATTTGTGTGCTTTTTATGTCTGTGTGTAGTTTGATAAAATTAAAAGCTTTAAAAACAAGACTTCCTGCTGGCTAGACCTAGGCATGCAAATAGAAAACAAAAATATTGAATTAGATTTTAGTTGAGGACAGAACATCAGGCTCATGTCTTCAGATTACTGCAGCAGTACTTTCTCTCACTGAATCAGTGACCCCGCATGCATCACTGTCACATGACACAGGAGGCATTGTAGGAAAAAGAAGAGCAATAAACCATGTTAATATGGTGATCCCCAGGGGCCATAAAACTAGTAGGCAAATTCAGAGAAAAAGTCCTATTAGAAAACAAAGGGAAGGACACACCAGGATTACACATACAAATCAAAATACTCTGCACAACATAAGTTTTTGCAGATTTTGACTGTAGTACTCCTTTAAGTCTCTGTGTGAACACTTTACTCCACCTCAGGTAATACACTTGCAATGTTGGCAGTTAGCAGTGGGACGTAAATAAAACACAAGGGGGGGGGAGGAACCAGGCTGCCTGCAATACTCTCACAGCTTCTGCACTGCTCTGCAGCTCCTATGTGCATATGCACTGGAAATGGTTACAACAGTGTACTTCAAACACAGGTACTGTACTGGTGCCAAACCCAGCGTGTGAGTAAATGGATCTTAAGGCACAGATGGAATCTATGAGGCAAAGAGCTTGTTTTTCATATCAGTGTTTTTAGTAAAGAAAAAAGATTGAAATGCCCAGAAATTTAGTTTTTTTTTTGAATATGATGAAGTTTGAGCCTTAACAATGCCAATTGTAAAAACTGGAAAAATTACTTTGTTACTCTTTTTCCCTGTAATTCCTAAAATTTGTAAAGATTAGATTGATAACACCTGTTATATTAAAGGAGGTTCATCATTTGTACCATGGGGCACAGACATTTTCAGATAACCAGGTGGGCCAGTTGGCAGTACTGACTTCCACAGAGGGGGACTGCAATATTTCCACTGTGAACATGATTATTACAGGTAGCATAATGGTGAGCATGTTTGCATATCTGTTTTAAAACGAGCACAGCAACACGGTGAGGTAAAACACCAGCTTCGGGTTTTCCGTCTTTTAAGTCGGGCTAGAAAGCATAAGTTCCACTTAAACATCAACGCACTGATGTTTAACTGATATCCATTACTTCTGAACCAAAGGTTGCACCTGCGTCCTTTTGGACGTTCTCAAAGAGCGTGGCCATTTCCGAGTTGGCCCTGATCTGGGAGGTGAATTCAGACATCACGGGACTCTTCTCCACCTCTGGGATTGTGAGTAGTGCAGCCACAGCCCTCATGGCGGAGCGCTTGAGTTCATCCTGCTTCTCAAATTCCTGTTTCACTGAGCCGGCTTTCACCTGCAAGGAAAACAAACCCATATGAACCTGAACAGCTGGGAATCGGTTGCTACTATTCAGAATGGAAAGACGGTCGGCCTAATGCAGACTGGCAACCTGGGTTCAGGAATGGAAGTGGAACGTCAAAGGACAGGATGGGGGTCACCCACATCTCCCAACAGCAGCATATCACGCTGTTGCAAAGGTAGCCTAAGTTCAGTACCACAGCTGGGTCACAATGTCCAGCAGTGGTAGTTGCCGCTCAGCAGTATGTCTCAGACAGAGGTTCTGGTGCCATGGTGACCCCTATAGCTGGACCAGGCAGCCTGCCTCTTGCCATAGGGATGCTGAGACTGACAGAGGCATGGCTTACATCACTGGGGTGGAGGATGGGATGGGCACAAAATGGGGAAGAACAAAAATGCTCCCAGCAGTCTCGCGGAAGGCTCTTGGAGCCTGAACAGGGCATATCGCTGATTACAGGGCATATCCCTGATTACAAGGTATATCCCTAAAAATACAACTGGGAGGGGGAAAACAACAGATTGAAAGAAAAGGGGCAGACCAGAGGAGAAGGAAAATTAAGCATCCCAGGGAATATGCTCCTGCCAGAAGGGAGGTCATCAGGCTTCCACAGTCCCACCACCACCACCGGGGGGCCCACTGGGGGTGCTGCAGTAAGATGCTTGCCTTATAGGAGGGAGGATATTGTCCCTGACAGCATGCACATGCCCTGACGTTCCTGCAGCCATCATCCATGCAGGAAGGTGAAAAAACAGCACAGGGAAAACAGCTGTGGTACGCAGAGCGATGGACCTGGGCACTCTCTAACTCTGGGCCCCTCCTCAGCTGCCGACTAGCCAGTGACCATCCTGTGGTTGATGCTCCCCCCCACATCTGGCAGCATGGATTCACAGCAGGAAGGTCATGTCAGATGAATCTAATCGATTTCTTTGACTGGGTGACCAAAGTAGTAGACCAGGGAGGGGCTGTGGACATGGCCGACCTAGACTTTAGCAAGGCATTTGACACAGTCCCACACAAAAAATTAATAAACATATTAGCCAGCCTGGGAGTGGGTCCCAGGGTGGTAGCCTGGGTGAAAATTGGCTGGACAACAAGACACAGAGGGTAATAGTAAACGGAGTCTACTCCAAAGAAAGGGGGGGTTACTAGCGGGGTACCACAGGGTTCAGTGCTGGGGCCAGTCCTCTTTAATATCTTTATGTAACCCCTAGATGGCGCTATCCCAGGGGCTACTACCCCTGCCTGATTTGCCACTAACAGGTTGAGGGGCCTGGATCCAATGGCGGGTGCCTCCACCCAGAGGTCAGGGTTTGCAATAGTTAAACTAACTGCCTGCTGTAGCCCTCCCTCTGGGACACTGCAACCCCCCTTTCTTCCCACTAGTGGCCCACACAATATATCAGAATTACCTTCACAGTATACACTTACCCCCAGGACTGGTTCCGGCACTGGGACCTCCTGTGAAATGAGATACAGTGCAACAATCACAGTACAGTACTTTAACATAGACAAATACCTCAGGCAGTATAACTTTGCTGAAACAAGCAGCTCTGATTTATTTAGGGGAATATAACAAGGACAGGGGGAAATCAGGTTAATTAGCTTATCACTCTAATAATCTACCTATGGCTCTGTGCACAGGCCTATCCCTATCAGTTACTGTCCCTGGGTACCCAAGCCCTAGTGGCTAGTCCAAACCGTGGCAGCTGGTAGGGGCCCTTTCAAACAGAGAAAAGGAGAATTAAACAGTCAGCAGTACAGTAATTCCATTTGGATTTAATGTGGCAATTCAACAGGGAGTGACCCTGAATTAGTACTCACGACCTCCAAATAAGATAGGGTCCTTCAATATCAGCAGGGCTCACTTGAGGTACACAAACCTCTTCACACATCCATATAAAAGAAAGCACTATACCAGGCAGGCTGCATCTGTATCCCGATCTAATTACTGCACAATACCCGGAGAACACACAGCAGATTCAGTTCCTGACAGACCGAGTGTAATTTTCAGCAATTCCTCCAGTCTTCTACAGGGTGAGCCTGGTTTCTACTCTTCAGAGATCCTTTGATTCTTTTCACAGGACGGATTCAGTCCTAACAAGCTGCAGACCGAACTCTGGGCCTTACACACGTTTTGACTAAAACTGCACACTGAAAAGCACAGGGCTCCTTCCTTCTTCACTGCCAAAGCTCAACTCAACTCCAACCGACAAAACCGGCATTTCCTTTGAGTTCCTCCCAGTTCTTGACTGGATTGGCTGTCACTCACAATAGACTGCTGCTGTTGGTCAAAAAGGCACTGAAGTCTAAACTACATCTCCCAGAGTCACTGCCCATACAATCCTCTTGTGGCTGGCTCAGATTATGAGTCCAAGTTCTGATTCTGTCCAAGGCACCATTTTAGAGCTAGCTTACCCCACTGATTGGTCCAGTTCAGCAGTTCAAAACTAGAATGGGGAACTAGCAGACACAGTTCTGACTGCAAAGAAAGCAGGTTAGACAAACTGTAATTTCATTATTACTCTAAATAATTTCTGGCAAACAGTTACATCTTTCAGATAGGTTCCCTTTGCACTCCTAGTGACTGCAAAATGAAGTGAATTGGCAGCAGCTTGAGTGGTACTCAATCAAAGAAACACACAGTCCCCATACAAACTAATTATGTCTGCAAGCAGACAGCTCTTAAAGAGACAGTACCAGAGGTTCTAAAAACACTCACTGATAAATGGCTTAAATGCCAAACACCATTCAGGCTTGGAGCACTCAAGCAAGCTCCTGGAAGTCTTTTGGGAACCCCCATTTGCAGGGGGGTTACATTTATAAGTAACATTGCAGAGGGACTGGAAGGAAAAGTATGCCTCTTTGCAGATAACACAAAGATCTGCAACAGGGTTGATATGCAAGGGGTGGGTGGTGGAAAGGATGAGCAGGGACTTGGCAAGGTTGGAGGAATGGTCAAAAGTTTGATAGCTTAGATTCAATGCAAAGACATGCAAAGTAATGCACATGGGAAACAAAACCCCAGGGGGAAGAGTACACAATGGTGGGGAGGTACTAACAACAACAGAAATGGAAAGGGACCTGGAGGTAGTGATATTAGATGACCTAAATTTAGGCAGGCAATGTGAAAAGGCAGTAAGGATGACTTGGGGGGGGTGGGTACTGGGATGCATTGGGAGAGGCATCACCAGTAGAAAACAGGAAGTTGTCATCCTTCTGTACAGACAGTTGGTGAGACCCCATCTGGAGTACTGTGTGCAGTTCTGGAGACCCCATCTCCACAAGGACATAGACAGGATGGAGGCAGTCCAGATGAGGGCAACTAAAATGGTGCAGAGTCTGCACCAGAAGCCATAAGAATAGAGACTAAAGAAGCTTAATATGTACACCCTCGAAGAAAAAGGGGGGGGGGACATGATAGAATCTTTTAAGTACCTCAAAGGAATCAACAAAGTCCAAGAGGTTAGCGTCTTTCAGAAAAAGAGATGTGCAAGAACAAGGGGGTACAATTTGAAGATAGAGGTGGGACGGGTCAGGGGCAATGTGAGAAAGTATTTTTTCATGGAGAGGGTGGTGAACGCATGTAACAGCTTTCCTGAGGAGGTTGTGGGGTCAAAAACTGGGGGAATTCAAGAATGCATGGGACAAACATAAGGCAATTATAGTGGGGGGTAGGAGGAAGTAGCCTGTTGGTTAACTAGGCTCTGCAGCTTATCCAACAGGTAGGGAAATGGGCAGACTTCTGGTGGGCCAAGCGGTCCTTGTCTGCCATCAAAGTCGATACATCATTTGGGGAGGGGGTAAGACATGGACATTGACTAGCTGATATTGGGTTGATGGGGTTGGGAGGTTGCCAATGGGGGGTCTGGATGGGGGCAGCATGGCTCAGATTGAGGGGAACAAAATGGAAAAAAATGTCTCAATGATGCTGTATTCACCAGGGTTTCTCCCTAAGTCCTGCGATCACACTGAGGTTGGCTGGGGGTTAAGCATGTTGTGGAGGTGAACACATGGCAAGTAGGGAGAACACGAGCCACCTTGCACTCATGGAACCCCTGCCGGCCGATCATGATGTAGCACTTGTATCAACTCTGAAGTTAGCCACTGCCACACCCGCTCCTGGCTACAGAAAGGGTGCAGCCTAATTATCAGGGTGGGCACTGGACAAAAAGGAGTAAAACTGGAGCCAAACATAAAAATAGGTTAAAGATGACTTTTGGGGGAGGGGGGTTGAAAATACAATATTCAAGGCTAACATATGTCCTGCAGTGTTGTATTTAGCATCTCTGTTCTCTCAATCCAAAGGACATCGGTATGAAAACAGTATCCTTGTCCCCCCAACTTCATCTTCTTTGGCTACCATAATCTGCTGCATGTGAGCTGGCTGGCTAGTGCATTGCTAGGGCTACCACCTTCCATCCAGACAGCCCAGGTTCCCTAGCCCAAGACAGGGTTCCAGCATTGGCTGGGACAGCTCCTGCCTCTGGAAGGGAGGACACCACATTCCGCTGCACGACTGCCTCCTGGTGTCCCAGGGGAGGTTGTGTCATGTGGGAAGGAACAAGTTATCTCTCTGGAGCAGCCTTACATAAGCATGCACCTACTCACCTAGAGGAGGACAGTTGGGGGGGGGGGCTCTGAAGGTAGAGTGGGGCTCAACCACCCTTCTGACAGCCCTGATAGGTGTTCTGCCCAGTCACTCCTCGGGACCATGCCCTGGTAAGGAATAAAAGAGGGCTTAAAGGGAACAACTACCCCAGGCACAGAGAGCTGTCCTGCCCCCCCCCCCACCACCATGTTTGATGTGTCGTGTTCCACCAGGATATGGGGATACACACTGGTAGCATTCTTCCAGAGGGTGGTAAAGTTCTGTGGTACAGTGTATCAATGGAGATAATGGACATCAAGAAAGTACAGGCTTTATGATACACCTGGACAAAATTTCAGATTGAACTGGAGTGCTTTTGTATCTTAAATTACTGCTATATATTACGGACAATATAAGCTGAATTTTGAGAAACTATATGTTGGTTGTCAGCAGCTCTATTATACTTGTGCAAAGTTCTCAGAAACCCAAGCATACATGTCAGCATTGATAAGTGTTCCAAAATAGCACGGCTCACTCACACCTGCTCAAGAAGTGATTCTCACACGCTAGTCTACAGAACAGAGTTGTCTCCAATTGTACTGCCTTAATTTAGTTAGCAGTACCACTGTAAGGGAGGGTCACTCCGATACCTACAGATTGAACCTAGTATGAAATTAAGTAACTATGACTGAGCAAGCTAGCATTTTCTAGGGACTAATGCCCATCTGGTGGTGTTAATAAAGGCCCATTAATTAATTAATTTACTTGTAATTTTGGACCAGGAAAGTCACACTAAGCTATGATAACTTGTTTCCAGGTGCATCCTGGGGTATGGGTGGCTTGGACTTGTTTTGCTGAAGGGGAATGTTGGCCAGTTCCAGAGATGGCAAGTTAATGGGGAACAGTCAGCACTAAGGGTCCCACACTCAAGAGTGGGATTGGTCCCAATTTGCAGATTGTATGTAAAAACATTTTTTTAATGTAACCCTTCCCCCAATTGGGGGCTTACCTGTTAGCCTCTCAAGGCTGCCCAGCCTCCTGTTTTGCCCCTGGATCCTTTGATCATGACCCACTCTCCTGTTTTCTCCACTTTACGCCCTCTCCCTCTCTGGTCCTGGCAGTATGGCCAAATATTCTCCGAAGCCTCTATCCAGCCCCCACATTGTTTTTTTTTTTTTTTTCAGATCGGGGCCAGAGGAGCTAAAGAGTGTAGCCGCCAGCTTTTTCTACACTTCTGTGCTAAGTCGGACAGCTTTTGCATGCACGTAGTCCATGGTTGTTTTTGTCCGTTTCTGCGGCTGCCTGAGTGCCTCTCCAGTGGTCCCGGTCCCAAGATTAAGCTAATCAGGGACTGGAGACCTGGAGGAGGCCCAGAAGAGGAGGCCAAGGTTTTTTGTAAAAGAGCGCCTATTAGCGCTCAGAATGGGGGAGTTGCCTCATGCATATTAGAAAAAGAAGAAAAAGAATCAGCATTTATATAACACTTTTCATACACATTGTATCCCAAAGCCATTTACAAGCAATGCTAGACTGGTAATAAATTGGCTAAATGTGTAGTGGTAACCATATCGCACATCAACACCCACACACAGCCTGGACAATTGCATGAACCAGTTTTATGGGAAGGGGAATGTTGGCCAAGACACCCTGAATGTCTCCTACTCTTTGTGAAGAATGCTTTGGGTTCTTTTACTTCCACTTGGACACCCACCAGGACAGCACCAGGAAGGGTAGAAGGGACCTCGGTTTAATGTCTCAGCTGAAGTGGCACAGCCCAACAGTACAGCACCCCCTAATACTGCACTCGAGTGCCAGCAATTTAGGTATGAGTCCAATCCCGCTGTGGGACAAGAACCCACAATCTTCTGGTTCAGAAGTGGATGTTTTATTTATGTATTTCAGTTTGGCATTAATACCTTTGAGTCAAGGACTCATTTTCAAAGGTTCCACATCAGTGTTGAATAAACATTACAAAAATACACAAGGTTTACAGAGAAAAAAAAAGTTGTGCTACCAACTAAGTCATGCTGACACATTAATGAGGTGGCACTGAATATTAATGAGGCAAGCCTGTCTAGTGCCTGGGGGGCAGTCAGAATGGTGTTAGCGACAGGCAGGAAAATAAATATAAAAGTTAAATAAGCCAAGGTAAAGAAGGGCACAGGGGCATCTAATAAAATGAGGGGTAAGAAAGCAATAACATTTTTATTATGGCTACAGGAGAGCTACAAAAATGGGGACAATGTATGGACTGCACTAGGTCTAATTGTGAGCTGCCTGGGGACGCTCTAAAATGACAGCAGCAACTATCAGGAAAATGGATAAAGATGTAATGTGCCATGGTGTAATAAAGGACAGGGGCTCCTACAAAACGGTGGGTCAAGGAAAATAATAAAAATGTTTACTGTGGCTGCACCAGAGGAACAACGTATGGACTGTGTATGGACTTTTTTTTTCCAACTCTGTTTATTCACCTCTCTCCACTGGCCTCTCTCTGGCGTGGACTCACAGTGCTGCGACTCTCCCATCTGGCTGAAGTGCCCGTCGCTCGTCTCCGGCAGGGAACCCTTCCAGCACATCTAGCCCAATCCCTGGATCTCAGTCCACCAGGGAGGGACTGCTGTACTCCTCTGGTGCTCTATCTACAGTGTTGAGGGCTGTCGCGCCTGTGAAGGGCCAGATCGCACGCCCTGATGCCCGGCAGTGATGTGGGGTCATGACCTCTGGACCCGCCTTCACCTACCGATGGAGAGAGGGGTCTTTCTACTTTACACCCTCCCCCAATGTATTTATTTATTTATTTATTAAATTCTCGGATTACAAATACCTTTGAGCAGAAACTGCTCGTTTACGAAGGTTCCACGTCAAAGGATGAGGTTCAACATACATACAGAGGTAGTAAAAGAATGCACGATAAACAACCAAAACAACTAAAAGAAAAAATAAAGATACTCAGTTATAACATACTTTGAGATAATATTCATATAACGAGCAGCTTGAGTAGGCAGCTGGCTGCGGTAACAATAAGAGATAGAGGGCACCATAGGCAGTTAGTATTGCAGGCGTGCAACCGGGAGAGGAAGTTGGCAGGCTAATGGGCCATTGTCCGATGATGGTGGAAAATGTTTTGTACCAGTGGAGATGTGAAGCAGGAAAGGAGTCACAAGGAAGGCCCAGTGCCAGAGGGAATGAGACTGGGAAAGGGCAGGCTGTGAGACATGAGTGAGCTGGGAGGTGTTTAGAGAAATCTCTGTTCAGAGAAGCAGTCACATTGAGTGGTAGAGGTGAGGTAAAGTTTGAGATTCCTTTTGAAGGGTCCAAGTGTAGTAGAGGAAAGTGCTTCTTTATTGAGGGAATTGAACCATTGAGCGGCTCTATAGATAAAGGACCGCTGACCCATGGAGGTACGACATCTGGGAACCTAAAGGTTAGAGATTGGGCACCACGTGTTTGTTGAGTGCCACTGTAGGTAGTAAGAGGTGAGCTAACACCAGGTGGCATGAGACCGGGAGAATCTTTTGGTAAGTAAGCGGTCTGGTGTTATGTATTCTGCTAGTAGGGTAGCCAGCTGGCCTGTGCATAGAGGTCACAGGTGTGAGTTTGTCGGGCTGCACCCGTCAGTAGTCTACAGGCTTTGTTGAGAGCAACTGAGATCCTGCGGAGGGCACTTGTTGAGGCACAGTCATAGATGACAAGGCCCTAGTCAATGATAGAGGTGACAGAGCTGTAGATGGCTAGTTTAAGGGCATCCTCAGGCATACAGTGCTTGTGTTTGTGTAGTAGTCCAATCCGTATATTGGCGGTCTTGGCAACAGTGTCAATATGCCGAGTGTAGGAGAGGGTACTATCCAGGGTAATACCAAGGTACTTGAACTCCTTGACATGTTCGAGTGGGTTTCCAGTGTGGTTCTTGATGGTGAGGGACAGAGAGTTGTGCCTGCTCTATCGGTTACAGAAGGACATGGCTTTAGTCTTGCTGTGGTTCAGGACAAGTTTATGGGAATTGAACCAGTCTTCGATGCGCTTGAAGTCGAGCTGCAGCTGGGATTCAAGGACTGTAATGTCATGGTGGCTGGAAAACAGGACTGCATCGTCTGCGTATAGTAATATTTTTTGGTGGCAGGCACTGGGGAGATTGTTGGACGTGCAGTGCTGCCCAGCCTGCTACATGAGTGCTGCCACTCACATCCAGAGGGCGACCGCCCAATGTTCTCCCTTCCCAGTGTAGTCCCTGCATCTGCAGTGCACCCGGTCTCCACCAGGTGCTGCTAGTGGTGCAGGACAGTCCCCCCTCCCTCCCAGGAGAGGAGAGCTATCCTCCGGACACCTACCACTCCTCCCCCGCGGACTCCCAATGGCTCGAGCTCACTCCCGAACCCGGATCGCCGGTGTGACACGAGGTGTGGCGTTCAGCGCCTCAACCCTCAGTGCCACCGGGCCATCCGGGACTGTGTATGAACTTCAATGGGACTGTTTTGCCAGCATCCATATTTGCGGCCATTTGACCTCAGTGCAGTCAACTGGAGAGCCAGGATCTGCCAGGGGACTTCTGGGACTGTTTGAAAGGACTCTTAGGATAAAAAGCTGGGGAAAGTTAAAGTGCCTTTTTGCACAGCCAATAGGGAATTGAGGGAGCCTCATACATATTCATTTTTGTGAAGAACAGTGGCTTCAGCCAATGTGGAGCTGCAAGGGAGCTCCCAAAAAGAGAAGGACTTTTGGAACTGAGTCAGTTCAGCGGGAGCCCCTGTGGAGGGATGGGGGCTCCAGCCCCAATGCAGAAGATGGGGCTATAAGGCTGAGAAAGGGCCTGCCTGGGGGTTGCCAGCCACTTGTCCCCCAGGGTTTGGATATGCCTTTCCCCATGAAGGAGGAATGTGATAAAGTAGTGTGGTTTTGCAGCTCTGCTGAGAGAGAGAAAGAGGAGGAGAGAGAGAGAGAGAGGAGAGAGCTGCAGGTTTCTGCAAAAGGCTGTTGTGGGAAAGGAACTACACTAGAGCAGTGAAGGGTTCTGATTAGAGGTTCTGGAGAAAAACGGCAATCTATTTCTGCACTTAAATGGTGAGAAGCCAAGATGAAAGGAACAAGGATCAAGGTTCAAGTGAAGGGAAAGGTTCTGTCTGTACCCTGGGTGGACTCAAAGTCACAAGGAAAAGTGGAAGGACACTGACTTAAGGTAACGGAAATGTCTTGTTCTGGTTTTTGGAAAACAGAACTGGTTATGGAACACTTGGTGTGCAAGTCTCCCTGCATGAGGAGGCTTGGCCAGCAAAACCAAGTAGTCTGAAAAGGAAAAAGGTTCTGTAAGAAGAAGAAGAAGAGAGGGCCTCTTCTAGTTAGTCCGAGTTCGTGAGCACCTGCGCAGTGGAGAAAAGGTGTGTTTTGAATTTGCATATAAAATGGGCTGAAATCCCTGTGTCCTGATTGGCTGAGACTTGATTCTAGCCATTGCAGTAAGAGAGTGCCAACACTGGCTAAAACGAGTCCCTGCCAACCAGGGCACAGAATTCATAAGCCACCTATTTCCTAGTTTCCATCACAAACATGGCTGCGGCCTTTACTCATATATAAAAAACTTCAACTAGGCCCTAAAAATAAAAGTCCATTAAATTAAATAAAGTAAGTAAATAATTTAATGTTATTTACACTCATGAGCCCCCCTTACACCATATACAAATTTTAAAAATCAAGTACTATTCAGAGTTTCCATTGCTGGTGTTTCTTTGATGACCTTGAAAAATTCCCCTCCTCTCCCTACCACTTTGTCAGAGAACTCCCTGCTTCTTACCTGGCAACAGATAAAATTGAGGTTCTGGCTCCACTTCAGGCCTGTGTATGTGTCTTTCTATGTATGACAGTTGAGCTCTGAAGAATGTTAAATTCATGTATTCCATGCTATCATTCTGTGTATGTGTGTGTGGGGGAGGGGGGTAGCATTCTATTGCTGGAATAATGCACAGCTTTGAATTCTTCCATTCCATGGTAAACAATCACACAATGTATTGAGTGTGAAGAAAGACAGATGACTGACAGGTGAAAAACATCTGTGGAAGGACTATTTTACATTATTTAGCAACATTTTAGCATATTTTTTCTGACTTTGAAAACTTTTAGAGTGTTCTTTTTTTTTTCAGAGTTGCCTATGGGCCCATTTTATATAAGCAATAAGACATGGCTGGGTGTTGGTAGTACTGAGATACCTGCACACCCAGAGGCTAAAGGTACTCGACCTGCAGTCTCGTGCCTAATTACGCCTCTGGGTGTGCAGATATTTCAGTACTACCAACACCCAGCCATGTTTTATTGTTTACCCAATGTGTCACTGAGACCGTGTGCTCAGAGTGAAGCTAGAGACTGAGTTCAGATTGCAAAGGGCCGTTGCTGCCACGATGGTAGTGTGGCTGAAGGGTGTTTCTTGAACTTCAGCAATTAAAGATTGCCCAACTGAGCTGAGCTAAAGAGACTGAGAAGGCTGCTCAAGTTTTTAGCCTGGAGCCAGGTAGGGAACCAGCAAACTACCTACCAAGTGGGGCTGACTGGGCCATACGGGGAGTCACGGGGATATGCCCGAGTGCTAGGGCACTCTGATCCATAGGGGAGCTGGACCGTGGGGTCACTCCTGGGTCTGGGGTTCTTGTGGTTTGGGAAGCCTTGCCTTGCACTCTGCATCGGGCCTGGAAACAGGCTGAAGGGGACAAGCTGTAAGACCTTCAATCAAGAAGATCCAATCTACAGAGTGCCTGCTCCACATCTCCAGTCTCTTCTAAGCCAAATGATTCCAAGGTTCTGCAGTTCCATCTCCCCCAGAGGCGCAGTCCCCATGCCACCAGAGACTGCCAGCAGAACCATGAGTAACTGCAGGAATTGCCCTGCACCTTGGGGATGTATATAGTTTTGCTCTCAAGTTATGCCCTCTGTCATAGAAAGTTTAAAATAATCAAACGGAAATGTAAAAAGTAAATTTTGATTCAACTAAGCAACAATGCTGGCCGACCACCTGTACCACAGGCCTGCAACGAATACCTGGGTACCCAGTCAGAGGACAAAAGGGGGTTAACTGGTACCAGTTGGGGCTGTGTATTTGTTTAAACCTGCAGCAGTTAGCTAGTTGGATGGTTCTGCAAGTGGTGAAATATGGTCTGAAATTAAAAGGGGAATTGATCTAAAAAGTAAAATGTTGATATGTAAAAGCAAACTGCTAAAAATACAAATCCTAACTGTTGTGCTTAACCTCCGTCCCATTCCCCTTTCCTAACCCTCCCTCTGTAAATAAAATATGATGTTACTGTTTTAGAAAACTCTTTGTCACGAGAACATTTTTAGTGAGCATATTATTAGCTTAAGTCAGTAATTCTAAAGAACTGAAATGTGGGGTTTTGATGTATGGTATTCCACGTTTGGGGCGACTGTATGGGGAGGTGGGTTGGTATAGCATCCAAGGGGGTTGTACTGGTAAAAAATCTTACCCACTTAAAATTGTACTCAGGGTGGAGGCGCCACACATTTTATTTTCATTCTTTGGACTGGACCCCCAGTAATAGCAAAATAGGAACCCAGGCCCCTTTACCTGGTTAGTGGCGGCCCAGGAAGGGGTAGTAGCCCTCTTATAGACGGCGCCAGGGCTACATTAACTTGCTCTTTACTGCAGCATAGTAGATTGTATCAAGTGGATTCTGCTGACTTCTAAGCTGACATGTTCTTCAACAAGAAATCTCAGAATCCCCTGCAGTTGATATTAGAGCAGGGCTACAGCACTGGGAAATTCAGTAGCCTGCAGTGCGTGTAAGAGTTTTTATATGTTCTGCTCATTTGTTTGCTGGTCCCACTGTTCTCCTGGGGCTAAGTACAGCCATAGAGGACTGTGCTTGGCCCCAGCAGAACAGCGGGACCGGTGAACATCTGATCAAAAGCTCCAACATGCACTGCAGGCTATCGAATCGCTCACTGCTGCAGCCCTGCTGCAGGGGATTCTGGGATTTCTTGTTACAGAAAATGTCAGCTTGGAAGTCAGCAGAATTAGCCTGATACACTCTACTATACTATAGTTAACAGCAAGTAAAAAAACAAAAATGTTTTGCACATAAAGTACACAGTGGCACCAGCTGCATACTTGGGTGTGGGGCTCTTATTGCTGACGGTTCCCCTTCAACTTCTCATCTCTGGAAATGCTGATCTGCAAAGTATTATTGTGAAGTCCTTTTTTACTTTCTGTTATTTTTGTTTCTTTTTACAGATATGCAGTCCAGTTTGGTTGGCTAGACTGGTCATTTTTTGGTCACTGACACCAAGTATGGCAACCAGTTAGTGCTGTACCCTCATGAATAGTTACGTAGACAAATTCTTAACTATGTAACCCCCCCCCAATTTGGGGGTTTACTATAATGTCTTCCTGGGCCCCTAATACCCACTGTTAGGATGGTGTCCCATCCTAGTGTGGTTCTGTGTATTTTCGTGAGATTGCCAACATGAAGCCTCCGCGCCTATCCCTTTAAGAGACTTGCTAATCGGTGTTTAGAAATTGGTCTGTGCTGGGTTCAAGTGATACAGGGCTTATGGGCAGCCAGATAGTGTATTGTTTTGCTCCATTCTGCAGTCGCTACTTGCACAGAGGGATGTTATTCATTTTTTTTTTTTAACCAGGAAAGACACACTAAGCTGAACCTTGTTTATAGGTGCGACCTGGGGAGCACAAGGAAGTTAAGTGACTTGCTCAGGGTCACACAGTTGTGCTTATTTACTGTTTATCTGTTGTTATATCTGCGATAGAGATGTTTTTTTAACCTGCTTTACTTGCAGCTTAAACATTTGGATGGAAGCCACCATGTTAGGTATGGGACTTCCAGTAACGGGACCAATAGAACCACTGGGGACCTAAAATGGATCCAGACCCCAGTGTCCTGTGGGAAGGAAATTCTGTAGTTTTTGCAGTTTTCAGTGTTGGTGCCTAAATGGACCTGGAGGGGGAGCCTTTACTGTGACTGACAGTTCTTTCAGCCAACCGAACCTTTGGATTACAAGGGAAATCCCCAGAACTGCATGAAGCAATGGATCAGTTAGAATTGAAGCTTGAAGTGTGAACAGCTCGAGTTTTTGAGCAGCTGGTCCCTGAACGGAGCGTAGGGGAATCGGCAGGAAGAGGCCTTATTTGCCTTCCTGCCATGTTTCTCCTGCTTGTAAACTGCCTTTAGCAGAAGTCGGACTTGTCTGATTTCAGCCTGAAACTGCGGCAGAAAGAGGAAAAAGTGTTAGTGCAACTTGCGATTTGGACCGAAGACTTGCTCCTGAAGTGATCAGCTAAGCTTGTGTGCGAGGTATACTTGGATTGGAAGGTTTGCTCAGTAAAGCTGCTAAATTGCAACCGGACTATAACCGAACTGTATCCTGAGATAGCTGTTATCTTAAATGTGCTGAACGTGTTAGGTGGGTCGAGACCTGTTAGACTATGGACAAACCTGTTATGCCAGCTGGAGGCTTTCATCAGCAGAAGATCATGAACTTTGCCAGACTGCTCATCCTGCCAGGGCCCTGCCACTTCGGCCTAGGCTGCTACTCCATCACCAGAGACTGTCACGGCGTCAGACCAGCTTGGGGATCCAGCCCCTGTGCAGCAACAACACGCAGGTTTTGGCCACCTGGAGGAAAGGCTATGAAGAGGTGGTGTGTCATATCGGCCTTGTTTCCCCACACTTTCCTGTCATCACCACGAGGTCTCAATATCACCTGCCTTGCAGCAGATTCCTGGTAGCGTGAGTACAAATCAGGGTAGCTCACTGCAACGAGAGCTTGAATTATTTGTGGTACCATCTAATTGTTTCACTTTTCTTGGGTTTATCAAAGGAGTGAGCCAACTGGCTTGGATGACAAATAATCTGGGTGTTTTGCATGTTAACTGTGTTTCTTTCCATAAAGGGCTCCAACATCAGCTGCAACGCTGGCCACCCCCGGGCTACGCCTCTGGCTATCCAGACCTACCATCCTGGGTACCCAGTGATGTGTGACTGTCAAGTTGGGACTAAAAGTGCATGCAGTCACTGAACTAATTCAGATAGTCAATCATTTGCCTAGACTCACGCCCCCTCCTTGTTCACTGCCCCTAAATAAACCTGATTGTCTTGTCTTACGCTTAACCTGGCTAGTGTGAATATTATTAGTTGGGTTACAGTATTGAGATTGTACTGCTGTATTGCTAACCTTATTTTCCAGGGGGTCTCCAGGGAAGTTGCTGTAAGGCCAGCCCTAGTGGTATGTGTGGAGGCCGTGAGCATATTCTTATTGCTGCCTACTGACTGTGATTTTGCCACTGTGCTAGATACTAGGAGATAGGGCCACTAGGAGGGTTGGTGGGTAGTTATAGCTTCCCACAGGGCTATACCCGAGCAAATCAAGCAACCCCAGTACCATTTCTCTGGATGGAGGCACCTTATTAGCGAACTCAGGCCCCTCAACTTGTGCATAGTCATACAAGTAGTGGTAGTAGCCCTTAGAATAGCGCCGCCTAGGATTTACATCTTGGAGGCACCACTGGGATTTGTGCCCCTAGTGGCCAAAAGTTAGATTTTCAGTCGAGTGCATTTTTGCAAGGAAATCTGAAATGGAGGCCCTTACTGTGCCCAAGTGGAAAATTTCCCACCACAAGCTTGTCGTACATCGCATGATGGGGTGGAGTGAGGCTGAAGGGTTCGACCCCTGCCATGTCATATTACTACTAGATATCCCACTGGGGACCACTAATGACACTATAGAGGAAACTGGGGGTAAAATTAAGTAACTGGGGAAAGTTGACGTATGAGGGCGGGACTTGGACCTGTTTGCCCAGACCTTGGTGGCCCTCATTTCCTGTAGTCTCCTCATAGACCCTGATACTGTACCCCGTTATCATGCTGAAGTGGTCCCAGAAGGGGTGGAGAGTCATTCATTTACACAATGACCCATCTTCCCTTGGGGAGGGTCCCTGATGGTGGAAGGGTTTAGGGACAAATTATTGAGACTTCTAGCTGCTGAAGGACAGACAGTTAAGGATTTGCAGAAGGCTTTGGAGGACTCTGAGGAGGTTACCCCCATTCAGTCTCCCTTGACCTCCCCAGCTTCCCTGGTGGCACCTGTGATGTAGACAGTCAGCTCTGAGTGCTGTATCATTTTTTATTTCTTAAAAATAACAGACATGTGGTATTGAATTTGACTGTGGAAAATGCCAGTGTACTTGAAGTGACCTCCTTCACTCACACATACATCCCCCCCCCCCACGATCTCAGTATGTGAGATAACCACACACACAGGAACTTAGATTAAAAAAAATCTAACACCTGCAAGGCCAAGATAATTGCAGGGCTAAAAGATTACCTAAAATCAGGGACATCCTGTTTAGCTAGTTATATTATCAATGCAGCGAGTTGGCAGGAAAGAACATATCCATTTTACAAGCGTTTACAGGGAAAGGAAAGCAGGGTCTGACACTTCTCTATGAAATTAAAAGGGCTTTGATATCTGTGAAGATCAGGAAGACCCTTTTTCATCAAAGAGGTGTCATTTGAGAATGGATGTTATGCTGAGAAAAACAGGATCTTTCTGCCTTATAAGGATCCTGTTTCCTGTAGAGATATATTTTTAGTAATAATATCCTGATAGGGAGGAAGTACAGTGACCTCATCCAGGGGGCTGGAGAAAGCAGCTTTTAAAAACTATGATTCTGGTTTCATAGACTGACTTCTTTACCTGACTTTGAAACAGCAACATCAAGCCTTTAGAAGATATGTATTTTGTGGATAAGAAAATATAGATGCACTTTTACACCTGTAACCCCCCTGTTACCCGGGGTTACAAGAATCCTAGTAAGACCTAGTGGTAGGCAGGGAAGGCAGATTGTGAAACTCCAGTTAAACGGATTTCGCACTGTCTCACTCTGTTCTTGGTCTCAGCTGAGACTGAGGGATGACATTATTTGGAACTGTTGCAGCTGCATAAGCCACACTGGAATGTTGCAGTTGGAGGTTAGAGTAGAATGTTGGGGAATTTGGAGTGAGTTCAGCAGAGTCTGTTGCAGTCTGTAGTAGAGGAAGGAGGTGCTCTGCTGTAAGCAGGCCCTCAGAGCTCTAAGATCTGTCAAAGAGCTATATTTTTTTGATAGGTGTGTGTTCTCAGCTGAAGAGGAACAGAAGAAGAGCACAGTGAAGTGGTAGAGACCGCTTTCAGTGGTTCAGGGCCCCGTCCCTGCGGGGATGGGGGAAAGGAATCAGCCTGCTTCAAGGGGCAACTCCCTTGGTCCGGCTAGGGAAAAAAGAAGCTGCCTGAGTTAAGTTTGTGCTGAGGCACCAGAAGTCATGGACGAGATTTCTTTGAGGAGAAAACGCCTGTGGGGCACCTGCGACCAAGGGGTAAGTTCACTCTGCTAAAGGGCCAATGTGTTTTCACCTGAAACAAGATGAAACTAAAGTGACTGTTACTGTGGGGTCAGGAAAAGACAGCCAAGTACAGTTTGGAAGATGTGGGGATTGGACTGCTTAACTCTGTGGAGGGGTCTAGAGTAATGGACACAGCCACTTATTAAGTATGTTCAAGTTCAGCACAAATGGGATGTGAAGACAGTAGATTGAATGTGAATACATTTAAAGAGAATCTACACAGCAAAGTGTTTTCAAAGATGAGGTGTTACAGTCCAGAGAAATGGCCGGGTATGAATTATGGGAGCGAGAGGTGGGAGACCCCCCATCAGTAGTAACCAAATTCACCTCTACGGGTTTGCTTTGGGACACCTGTTGCTTTCTCTCAGGTACTTGGCCAGTGCCTGAGGAAAGTACCCAGACGTGGGATTGATGAGGAAGATTCCCTGATGGAGCCAGAAGTGCTCATAAGTGGTTTAGGGAGCCACCAGTAAATGTTTCCATGCTATATGGAAAGTGTCCAAAGGGCTGGCAAGGGAGCCGAGCCAGGGAAAACCCAGAGCAGCATACAAGTTCAGGCTGTGTGCCCAGTGTGTTTCAGAGCCTGAGGGCTAAAGTGAATGAGGATGTGTTCTGATCTCCATAAATCTGCATTACCAGGAGTGTAGCCCCGTGGTGGTCCATCTATGCTTTGTTTATTCTGTTTGGATGTGAATAAAAGCTACACTTTAGAATCCCACTTCTGGTATTGGACATTACAGTTATTGCTTCCTTTGTCCGGAGTTACTTGGGTGCTTCTGTTGCAGAGTAGCCAAACCTAGCCAATGTGCCGAGTGACATATTTCTCCCCGAACCCAGCCCACCAGGTAGTGCTGTCAAGATGGAAATGGCATACCTGGGTGGGGGTTACACCCCTTTTTGTTTAATGACTTGTACGTTTTTGTGATAAGAGTTCTGTATATTATTGTTTACTATTTTACCTTTTGTTTAGTAAAAATATATTTTAAAAACAGAAACTGCCTGGTGTGCCTTGAAACATTTCTTTGGTTTTAAGTGAAGTTAGATGGTTATAAAGCTGATACGGTGCATGAGTTTATCGGTGCACCAAACTAGGAAACAGTTTAAGAGTTTCTCTGGGTCTTACATAGAGTTCAAAAAGGGTTCATTTTGTAATACCTGGTTAGATGCCCGTAGGCAAAGATATTTGGCCCCCCGAAGACAGAATTATCTGAGCCTGACAATTGGGTATGCTAACAAGAGGTTAACAAGTTTTAATCTCTCCAGAACTTGGGACTAAGGTGGCTCGACTCCACAAAACAGACAAGAGGGCTACCTTATTCTGTTCACTGTTCACAAGACTATGCTCAGAGGTTGGCACTTTGGGAGTAGAGGGCTGACCTGCTGAGCGGATCTGTGACAGATTGGTTGGCAGCGGTACGGATAAAGTTTGGTATAACAAGCTTCGTTGTACAGTGTGTCAGCTTGAGCCTATTAAGCTCACTTGAAAGAAAGAAAGGCAGTGATTTAAATTTAAAAAAAGAAAAAAGGAAACAGAACTTTATCACTTGACGTACAGTCATGTTCCTACCTATTTTATTTTTTTTCTAAAGTGCAAAGTCAGAGTAGCAGTAGTGAGGGAAGAAGAAAATGGCTTCTGACTACAGCAGGCACACTGTAGATTTCTTTTTTTTAGTTTTTAGTTTTTTTTTTGTTGACCGGGTAAGTGCACTAGACAAATCCTGCCTATTTTCAGGCACGACCTGAGGGAAGGGGATACAGATGAATGCCAACTGATCTTGAACCAGATTAAGCTGTTGTGCAGGAACAGGGGAGTCCCGTTTGGGGTGAAAGCCAGTAAGCAGAACCTCATAGAGGCCCTGACGGTAGCAGATACCCAGAGCAGGGAGTCACAGACTGTGACTGAAGGGGACCAGACCTCGGGTGTGGCAGGACTAGAGGCCAGTGAGGGGTCCAGAGCCGATGAGGAGGACAGCAGGGCCACTGTCAGTGAAGGGCCACAGCAGCAGCAAATGGTCACCAGTATCCTGAATCCAGAGGTACTCAAACTGCAAATTGAGTTGCGCAGAATGGAACTGGAGGTAGAGCGACAACAGACAGAGGCGGATCGTGAGGCAGAGTGACAACAGAGGGAGGCAGACCGTGAGGAACGTGAACACCAGCAAGAGGCAGAGGAGAAGAGAGGAGTGCCAGTGGCAACGCAAACTGGAGAAGTTACAACTCCAACCAGCGGCACGAAGGCAGGTAAGTGGCTTGGGTTTAACTGGGACTGCAGGACTAGGTTACAAATTGAACTCCAAATTAATAGCTGAATTTAAGTAAGGGGAAGATACAGATGCTTTTTTAAACTCTTTTGAAAAAGTTTGTATCCAGGCTAAAATTCCTAGAGAGTCCTGGAGCTTCCAGCTATCCCCGCTACTTAATGGGAAAGCTCTGGATGCATTGGGTCAAATGAACAATGAAGACAGTGATGATTACAGCAAGTTAAAAGCTGCACTTTTAAAAAAGTTTGAATTAACTGCTGAATCATACAGAGCTAAATTCTGTAAGCTCAGGGGAAGCCCTGATATGAGCTATGAGGAGCTAGCCATGAAACAACATCAGTTTTTAAAACGTTGGTGGGAAGGAATTGAGGCAAACTCTGTTGATAACATTGAAAATGTGATTTTCTTAGAACAGTTTTATTGGGCATACCCAGCAGAGCTAAAAATCTGGCTGGAGGACCGAGATCCAAAAACAGTGCAAGAGGCTGCTGAACTCTCGGACTGCTATGCCAAGAGCAGACCTGCTCTGAGAGCGAATGGGGTGAGTGTGGCAGCGCAGAAAGGGGAAAAGCGCACCTTTAGGGCAGCTAAAACCCTCACTGTCTCCACTGAAACCAGTTAGCCCCAGGTATCAACGAAAAGATTTATCTGAAATAAGAAATGCTTGTTGGTTATGTAAGGAAACTGGGCATATTGACGAACAGTGCCCCAAAAAGGTGAGCCATAATACACAACAGGGCGCTAAAAAAGAAGTGGGTTGTTTGTGTGTCCCTGGGAGCATGCCAGTGAACATGAGGGAACACATGCACCCAGTCCTAGTAAATGGTGTACAGACGCAGGGGTTAAGGGACACAGGGGCATCCCTGACATTGGTAAAGGGATCTGGTACAGCCTGGTCAGCTTATACCCAATAAATACATAACTGTACAAGGGGTTACTGGTGAAGAGAAAACATTGCCACTCGCTAGTGTTCTCCTTGACTGGGGTGAAACAGGGGGAACTGTGCAACAGGTGGCTGTAGCCAACACATTAGCAGTGGATGTGATCCTGGGTAGCAATCTCCAGCAAGGGGTGGTATGTGCAGCTACCCGTAGCCAAGCAGCAAGGGAAATTGTAGTTCCCTGAGCCCCCCAGAAGCCATTGGGGAAGATACTGAGAGGCTGGTTCCTCAGCTTGTGTCTCCAGAGGGGGAGACTGATAAAAAGGGGGTAGAAATTTCCCCAGGAGCAAGTAACCACCCAGCTACAGAGGGTTACTCCGAAGAGGGAGGGGTGACCCCTTATCAGAGGGTTGGAACTGACAGTGATCCTGAGAGCCCTGATGCTAGTGCTAGGGACCTTAGTTTAGCGACTGAAGGGGACTTGTCCCATGCCTTGGGAAGGTGTGAGGGGTTCGCAGCTGCTCAGAGAAGTGACCCTAGTTTAGAGAAGCTGAGGGCTTGGGCAGACTCGAACAGAGCACAGGGAGGTGACAGAAGACATAGGGTTTATTGGGAAAATGGACTTATGTATACACAGGCAGTATAGACAGAGGGAGGGATGCTAGGCAGGCAGCTTTTCGTTCCCCAGGGATATCGTGAGCAGTTGCTCAAGGTTGCCCATGATATTCCCTTGTCTGGTCATCTGGGAATCACGCGCACTATGCAGCGGTTAGCCCAGAATTTCTACTGGCCTAACTTCACCCAGCAGGTGAAGGAGTATTGCAGGTCTTGTCACTGGTGCCAAGAAATAGGGAAGGCGGGCAAGAAAACCCAAGCAGCCCTGATCCCCTTGCCCATAGTGGAGGAGCCATTCCAGAGGGTGGGAATGGATATTGTGGGGCCTTTAAATACCCCTAGCTCCTCAGGGAACAGATTCATCCTAACTGTGGTGGATTATGCCACCCGGTACCCAGAGGCAGTCGCCCTATCCTCGCTGAGGACAGACAAAGTGGCAGATGCCTTACTTGGGATTTTCTCCCATGTTGGGTTTCCGCAGGAGGTAATCACCGATCATGTCGGACCTAATGAAATGTCTATGGAAGAAGTGTGTGGTGGTGATGAGATGTACGACACTATATCACCCACAAGCAAATGGACTTGTGGAAAGATTCAATGGTACCTTGAAGGCAATGCTCCGGGCGTTTGCTGAACAGCATGGGAGGGACTGGGAGAAATACCTTCCCCACCTGTTGTTCGCATACAGGGAGGTGCGCCAAGAGTCGAAAGGATTTTCCCCCTTTGAACTCTTGTATGGACGCCAGGTACGTGGGCCCCTATACTTGATCTGGGAGGACTGGGAAGGCAAGCACCCCACCCAGGGAACTCCCATTATGGATTATGTCCTTAGGTTTAGGGAAAGGCTGAAGGAGCTTATGGGGACAGCCCAGAGCAACCTGACAGCTGCCCAACTGAAACAAAAAGTATGGTATGACCGCAGAGCCAGAGCTACATGGGTCAGGAAGTCATGGTCCTTATTCCGGTCTGGAAAGACAAGCTGCAGGCTGAGTGGGCAGGACCGTACAAAGTGGTTAAGGAGGTAAATGACGTAAACTACATTGTGGAGTTACCTGACCATAGACAGAAAGGATGTACCATGTCAACATGATGAAGCCATATGCCTACCTTGTTCTGTTCACTATTCACAAGACTATGCTCTGAGGTTGGCACTTTGGGAGTAGAGGGCTGACCTGCTGAGCAGATCTGTGACAGCATCCACCATTGTAGCCTCCCTCACTGTGATACCCTCAGTGCAGCTGGACACTTTATCGCAGGCTCAGGCTGTTTTCAGGTGTCGTTCCCGTGCCTGTGGGGGAAGATGATTTGGAAACCTGGGTGGATTATGCCACCCCCCAGTCCAAGAGTGGCAGTGCTCGGAAGGGGAGAAGCGCAAGAGAATTATGGAAAGTGTGAGGGCCCCTGCACTGGAAGTGATCCAGTTCTTTCGGTCCACTAACCCAGAAGCATCTGCAGCTGAGTGCTTATCTGCTTTAGAAGGGGTATTTGCCAGCACTGAGTCTGGGGAGGATTTAATGTGGAAATTCAAGTTTGCTAAACAGTGGAAGAATGAGAAACTATCTGCTTTTGTGACCTGGGTAGAGTGGGCCTTGCAAGGGCACATCGTAAAGGTGGTATCTCAGCTAGTGAACTGAACTGTGTCAGGCTGGAACATATCCATAAGTCTGCCCATTACTGAAGTGTGCTTATGTTGAAGTTAAAGTTTCAAGACAGAAAAGCTTACCCTCCAGAATACTGCTGGTTGATGAAGGAAATCGGGAGGCTGAAAACGACAAAGATGGTTGGGAACTGTATGCAGGGGTTGCATAAACTGCCCCAACCCTCGATACATCTATTGAGAAAGAGGAGCCCACTGAGACACAGCAAGTCAATGAGCTACTAAAAGAGTTAAAAGAACTGAGAGCCAGCCAGAAAGCTGTGGCCGAGGGGGTTAAAAATCCTGGCTTTTGCCACGCTAAGACTGAGCCTAGTAGTGAGACCCCACCTATGGGTGTGGGGGCCAGTGTCCTCGCCATTGAACCTCGAGCTGATCCCAACCTGGTAGAAGAGATGAGGGAGTTGCGAGCAATGGTGAGAGATCTCATTTATGCCACCCGATCACCCACCTCCTGGAGGCTGTGGGGGAACTGAGCTCGAATCAAACCCAAAGAAGAGAGTAGGATTCTAGTCCCTGATCACTACAAACCTCATGAAGAACCGACCCATCCAGCTGACCCCAAAGGTAAGATGTTTTGTTACCAGTGCGGAGAGGATGGGCACACCCTGCAATGCCCCCAAAGATCTGCAGAAAGTCATTACCAAGCTACTCAATCTAGTCTGACAAAGCAACATAAAGCTCCAGCCAGGCCCACCATGAAAGTCGTTCTCCTCTAAAACTGCTGTGGACCAGTCCACCAAACAGACTCCTCTTGATTGGTCCAAGATGGTGGGTCCATCCATGGAAACAACAGTGACTGTTAATGGCATCTCCACTTGAGCTGTGCCAGACAGTGGCTTGCAGGTCACTATTGTATTTAAAGACTGGTACGACCAATACTTGTCTGACCTCCCCACT
The DNA here is from genome assembly GCA_016271365.2 of Neoceratodus forsteri. Lineage (NCBI taxonomy): Eukaryota > Metazoa > Chordata > Ceratodontiformes > Ceratodontidae > Neoceratodus > Neoceratodus forsteri. The sequence goes on along the minus strand of CM028129.1, from coordinate 94,623,209 downwards.
CCTACACCTTGAAGGACTGCATGTGTGGGGGTTGAGTGACAAATCCTACCCTTGCCAGGGGTATGTATGAATTTGGCTATCTTCCCCCCTGCTATTGCTGGTGTGGATGAACCAGTGGAGACCCTGACCCTGGTGTGCCCACCGACTGGAATGTATGATGGTATCCCACTACTGAATGGCATCAACGCTCATATGTTCAGCCGGCTAGCCAAGCTTTGTCAAGAGAAACAAGCCAATCTGATTGGAAAGGCTCTACACATTCCGACCATGGTGTGCAGAGCATATGATATACAGATGCAAGCCAAAGAGGTTGAGAGAGATGAACCTGTGGGAGTAGTATGGAAGAAAGATCCAGAATCACTTGTATTGCTGCCCAATGCTCAGTGTACCATCAGTGGCGAGGCATGAATTAAAAAAGATGTTAAAAACAAGATTCTCATGCTGGATGCCCCAGAAGAGGGGAAACTGCCTGAGGGACTGTTGGTTAAGCCTAGCATTCTACTGGCCTGGGCTCATGCCTACGCTTGGTGGGTAGCGGTGCAAGTCCAAAACATGTCTGACCGGGATATCAGAGTAAATCGAGGTTGCACCCTGGCCACTGTATATTGTACATACATTGCTGTGTTGCCTAGCAAAAAATGCACCCTAGAGAATGATGAGGTGACTCCTGATCTGTTTGACTTTGGAGAGTCCCCCTTCCTGGAGAGTGGAGAGCCAAAATCAGCTGAAAACTGGCCCAAAGAAGTAAGGTGTTTTCTTTAAAAGAATGGGATGTGGGATGCGTCATTGGGACGGAATGCTACATTAGACTGCATGATAAAAGGTCTTTACGTGAGAGATCTCGATGCTTAGCACCAACAGACATCAATGATGTTTGACGCCACCTCCAAGAGATGCTGGCGGCTGAAATTATGCAGGAGTCTCATAGTCCATACGCCTTACCTATCGTGGTAGTCCAGAACAAAAATGGCTTAGTGAGGATGTGTGTGGACTACCGGACTCTGAATCGAAGAACTGTATCTGACCAATACACTATGCCACTCATCCAGGATGCCCTGACTGCCTCAATGGGAGTCAGTGGTTTTCTGTTCTGGACCTCTGGAGTGGGTATTGCCAGATTCCTATGGCTCCTGAAGATAGAGAAAAAACAGCATTCATTTGCCCTTTGAGTATTTATGATTTTCTGCGCATGCCCCAAGGCATTTCAGGAGCACCCTCTACTTTCCAGACGTTGATGGAGCGAGCTGTGCGGTATATGAATCTACTAGAATGTCTTGTCTACCTAGATGACGATATTAGTTTGGCTGGACCCTCGAGGAACATGAGACTCATCTGTTTAAGGTTCTAGATCGGTTGGAGGATTTTGGTTTAAAATTATCTATCGACAAGTGTCAGTTTTTTCAGCAGTCTGTAAAATATGTTGGCCATATCATGTCATCTGAAGGGATTCAAACAGATCCAAGCAAAGTAGAGGCTCTGACCATCTGGTTACAGCCTAACAATCTTAAGGAACTGCAAAGATTCTTGGGGTTCTGCAGTTACTATCATCAATTCATAAAAGATTATGCTAAAGTCATCTGCCCTTTGCTTACCTTAACCCAAGGTTATCCGCCAACAAAATAAAAATGCAAAAGGAGTGCTGTTAAAGAGGGAGAGAAAGTCTATTTTTTAACAAATTAACTTTTTGGAACAAGGTGGACTCAAGAGTGTAAGGAGGCCTTTTATAATATTATCAACCAACTTATCCATACCAATGTTCTTGCTTACGCAGACCCCTCCAAGTCGTATGTATTGCATACTGATGCCAGCTTAAAGGGACTTGGCGCTGTGCTGTACCAGGAGTATGAGGAAGGCCTACACCCAGTGGCGTTCGCTAGCAGAAGCCTGATACTGTCTGAAAAGAACTACCCTGTACACAAACTTAAGTTCCTCGCACTAAAATGGGCTATTGTAGATCAATTTCACAAGTACCTGTATGGTGTGAACATCTTAGTAAAAACGGACAACAACCCTCTCACCTATGTTCAAACCTCAGCAAAACTGGATGCCACTGGGCATCGTTGGCTATCGTCTCTCTCCACCTATGACTATTCAGTAGAGTATTGACCAGTCCTGAATCACACTGATGCTGATGCCCTCTCAAGGAGACCTGACACTAACACCAAGTGGGTCAGAATATGTGAACAATCTGTTAAAGCTCTTTGTCAAAAGTTCGATAAAGATGAGCACCCCTCCTCTGAAACCACTGATTGCCTGGTGGACTGTCTGGGCCCTCCTGACGGCTTTACCATAGTGCTTCGACAGCGCTAGCACTGACATCCCCTACAGTGACAGCTACTATGCCAACTGTCAGCACTGTAGCCTCTGGGATGTCGGTATATACAATATGAGGGGCTGCGCCCCCGAATCCCCCCCCTGGGGAGGCTCTCCCCTCTACACCCCCCGGTCTCTAGGATTCCTACTCTGAGTTGGAGCTGGACTGGGGGGGGGGGCAAAACACTCAGCAAGGCTGTCCCAGTCACTGCACAGACCATCACAGTGACATGCGTATTTTGCCCAATTTCTGTCGCTGTGATGGTCTTCACGGTGCCAGAGTCGCTGTGGTGACGGTAAACCTCTCCTGGCACTTATGTTCCTGTGGTCTACTGCCATCTGGCAGCATTGGATCTCAGCACCTTGCCTCAACTTACTCCTGACAGTATACAATGGCTCAATCCCAAGATCCTATGATCAGACTGGTGTTGGAAGCCATTCATGCTGGAAGGAATGTATCCAAGCTTCGCCCTTCAGCTCCCAGAACTGCTCTATTGTTCAGAGAAGGGCCCAGGTTAAAGTTGCACAACAGACTGCTTTTTTTATCACAACACTGTTTTTGTCCGCCGCCGCAGACCCAGTAGGGGCTACGATCCCCCTAGGAGGGGTGCATCCTCTAGCCCATCGGGGCCATCATGGATTCTACGGGGTCTCAGCATTTTCCTCTGCTTTTCTCCCCTTGCAACCACGCATAGTGCAGTGGGCATGGCAGCCATCTCCGCGGAGGCAGCCAAGCCCCCCGGTCATGGGCCGAACCCCTCTAGCTGTGCTGACACACACAGCAGAAACCCCTCATCCTGAGGAAGGAGAGCAGTAACACTCAATCCTTACCTCCCCAGCTGGCCCCCAAATGACTCGAATCCATTCCCGAACCCAGGTTACCGGCGTGGTGTGAGTTGTGGTGCTGAGTGCCTCAACCCTTAGTGCCACCAGGCCATGTAACAGACTTCTTTACAAAGAAATTACCAATAAACAAGGTCAAGTTACCAAGCAACAGTTAGTATTACTTACAGCCTTTAAACGTGTGGTCTTACGAGCCCTCCATGACCAGATGGGGCATCAAGGTTGTGACCAGACTGCTGATCTGGCCCGTGCTCGCTTCTATTGGCCCAAAATGGGCGCTGACATTGAAACGCACATGTTTTGTTTGTTTGTTTGTTGAATTTTGTTGACCCAGTAAGCCCACTGGGCCTAGAAGTCCCTTTTTCAGGGGCGACTGGGGGGATGGGGGGATACAGATGGTAAGCAACTGAATTTGAACCAGATTAAGCTGTTGGTGGTATTTTTAGTGAATGAGGGAAATTTGGCCAGGACACCGGGGAAATTCCCTTACTCTCTGTAGGGGGAGCCTTTGCTACTGGCTGCAAGATGACCAGTGTGCAAGAACCTTCGGAGGAGATGGACATCGAGAGTGCAGGAGAGAGAAGGCATCCTCTCCTACACTTGCAACTTCTGGGGCCGTGGAGGAGGAAATCATTGTGGCTGCAGTCAGTGCGGCAACGATAATTGAAGTTGATGTACCGTGTGTTGAGGCTCCTGCAGGGCGGCAAGGAGCAGCCTGTTCTTCTGCTGGAAATGGTTACCGTTCCACTTTAATGGGTAAGCGCTCTGCTTTACTCCAGGAAATGACTTTGTTGGAAGAAGAAATTGCAGCACTCCCTCAGGCATCTACAGGGAGTCCTAATGTTGGGGCCGTGCAGTTGTCTAGGCCCCCTGCTGACGCCGAAGGTTCGGCGCTGTTTCCTGTTATATCTGCATCGTCGGAGGTTACTGATGAGGCTGGCAGTCTTCCAAGGACTACCTCGGTGTGCCCACAGCCCCTGCCTGTTCCTTTTGAAGACCCTCCGGTACAATCGGTTAAACAGAAACGTGGCCTTGGTAAAACTCGAGGTAAGCCTCCCAGAAGTCGACCTGAGACGTCAGGCCCTTTGACTTTGTCTACGGATGTGTTTCTTTTTTCGGCTTCTAAATCACCTGGTTGGAGCAAACGAGGTGGGATTTTGGCCCCTGTTGAACAGTCATCTTCTAAGGGACTTACTGTTATTGCCAAGGATTGTAGCCAAGGGGCTTCCTGGTCCCCTGAAATGGCTTTGAAGAGTGCTGGTTGGGAACAGGGAGATGGGGGTGATTGGACTCCGGACTCCCAGGATCCTACCTACTTGAAGATGCTACAAAAAGCGGTTGCATCTCTGGCCACTGACCCTAAATTGAGCTCCAACGATCCCTGGGGTGCTGTTTCTGATTGTGGTCTGATAGAGGGTAGTGGTTTAAGTGTTCAGACTGATGCATTACAAACTTGTTCTGACTTGGGGGAGGTTTCCATGGTGCCAGGTTCTCCTGTTGTTAATGATTCATCTGCTTTACATACAGTTATTCTTTCTCCTGCTCCTTCCCCTTCTGTACCGCCTGAGCCTGCGGTCCCTCTCCGAATGGGGCCCAACCCTTTGTTACATGATTCAGTAGATGATGACCCGGGTCGTCCAGTTGGTTTTAAACTAGCTGATTTATTTTCCACTAAGGGTGAACCGGCACCTAGGCATAATGCAGTCCAGTTGTTATATAAGGGAGGGCTAGTAGAACCCCCTAATTGGGTATATGTAGCTAAAACTTTACTTAAGGGCTCTATGAAGTTTTTTTCCTCAGAAATCTTTGCCCTTATTAGTTTGGGTAATCATAATTATGATATCAGTTTTAAGCAAGTTTCCAGTCTGGATAGGTTTTGGGCACAATATGTGACCTGTCACGCTTCTCCCACTTGGTCCCCCTTTCAGGCTATTCCCTTGACTAAGCCCGCTGTCAGGAATATTACAATTATGTTTAAAAATGAAGGGGTGAATGTGGAGGATATTTTATTTTGGTTAAAACAAAGGTGTGAGGTGCTTAACAAGCCTACCCCCACATTAGATAGTGAACAGATCTGGGATGGGGATGGAGAGTTTGTGTGAAGTTGTATTCTACCAATGCTGGGCCTAGTCATTTACCTAGTTTCTTTTATTTTGGAAAAGATAAAGGGCTAATTTTTTATCTGGGGCAGCCTAAATCACGTTTTAAGTGTGGTTCCCGTGCTCACCTTAGTTCTGCCTGTCATACTGTGAAATGTAGTCATTGTTTTGACTTTGGCCATAATTCGAGTGTCTGTTTAAATCTTTTTAAGTGTAACCTCTGTGAGTGTATGGGACATGCCTATGGGCGCTGCCCCTGGGCATCCCATAATATGGAGGATTGTCCTTCACATGAAGGTTTGATTACTATGGCACAGCAAATGCAAGCTAAACTTGTTGCTGCCAGGGATTTGAAAGTCAATTTGCTTTCCTCTACATCTGAGGGGTTGAACAAGGGGTCTGAGGAGGTTGTAGTCCAGGACACTTCGGTTGGCCTTTCTCCCTTATTACAAGCTCCGCCTTCTGCTGTAATTCCACCACCTGTCCCAGTAGTTCATGTAATGGAAGCAGAGTCGGTTGTGGTTGATAGTGTGATGCCCCCCCCCCACAGTCTGTCTCTGACCTGGACGCTTCTGGTTTCATACAAATTCCACATAAATGGACCAGGAAAGGTCTGGCTGTTGCCAGTCGGGGCAAGGAGGCAGGTGTTCGTACTTGGCAGTCTGGTAATAAATTTGCAATATTAGCCACAGACCTGTCTGATAAGGACTCAGGAGGGGAAGACACAGACACCTCCTCCATTCGATCCTATATGGACACTGAAGGAGGTAGGGAGTTGGATCCTATAGCTAAACGGACCCGTCAAAGTCGAAGGAGTAAATCACCCATTAGTACTTAAATGGCTTCCTTCTTGGTCTGTTCTTTAAATGTGAATAGTATCAAAGGTCATAGAAAGCTGGGGTGTGTGCTCTTGACGATGCAAGATTTCAGGTGTGATATTGTTTGTCTAGTGGATACTAGGTTGAAATCACATCAAGAACTGCAGCAGGCTTCCCGGGCTTGGACCCTTGGTCCTTCCTTTTGGTCATCTGGCACTGATAAATGTGATGGTATTGGTATTTTGTTTTCTAATTCTGATTTACATGTTTAGATTGGTAGATATACTACCGGTAGAGCATTGTTATTGGATTTTACTTACTCCTCGGAGAGATTTCGGATAATTGTTGTTTATGCTCCTCAGACCAAAGCACAGCGAGTCTCTCTTTTTCATTTGGTAAGGCCCTTTTTGCATACCTCCAGGTTACTCTTATGGGTCGGTGATTTTAATTGTGGTTTACCCCAAAAAGATAGGGGGTTGCAACACCCCAAATTATTTTGTGATTCTATTGTTTTGAAGGACATTATTACCACGGCCCAGCTTGTGGATGCTTATAGGTATTGTCATGAGACGGGTGGATTTACCTTTTTTTTAAGGGACCTCTGCGAACACGTATTGATTTTATGTTTTTGTCTAAAGTTTTACAGATTCTTTCTTGTCAGACAGTAGGTGTGGAATTTTCAGACCATGCTGCCCTCAGGGTATCTTTTTCCTGGGACACTGCTCCACGTTGTAAGAAAAACTGATGGAGGTTTAATGACTCCCTCTTGGAGGATCCTAATATTTTGAAATTGTGGCGGAGGGAATGGGCTGCGCGGCTCTCGGTAGCTGATCTTTATGAGGACGCGTTTGAATGGTGGGAAGATTCTAAATTACGATGGAAGCATGCCTTTCAGGGGAGAAGGCTGCTGCAACTCAGACTGCTCAATACTTGCAGTATTTGGCATTGAGGCAGCAGTTGCAACATTTGATTTCTTTATCTGATACCACACAGCATGACTATAGTGATCAAATTGCTGTGGTTTGCACACAAATGAAAACCCTACAATATGATCGTGCTAGTTCTTTGGGACAAGAGGCTAGATTTGGGACTCGGGTGACCAAAGGGGGGTTGGACCCTTTTAAGGCCTGTAAAGGACGAGTAGATTCTAAATTTATTCGGTCTTTACGGTCCCCCTCCGGTGAATTGGTTACGGCTCCGGAGGCATTGGTTACTGTTGTGGGACAACATGTTCTGAACATGTTGGGTAGCATCCCAGCGTGTGAGTCTGCCGAGCCCTTTTTGGACTCTCTGCATCTCCCTACGCTCTCTCCTGATAAGCAGGGTGTGTTAACTGCAGATATTGTTGCTTTGGAAGTGGCTCAAGCCATAGGTGGTTTAAATTTGAATTCGGCACCTGGATCAGATGGCCTTACAGCCCATTTTTATAAAACCTTTATGAATGATTTGGTTCCGGCCTTAACGTTGTTGTTTAATGATATGTTATCCTCAGCCTCTTTGACCAAGACAATGAAAGAAGCCATTTTGGTCTTAATTTTTGAAAAAGGGGATGCTGCTGATTTGAATAATTGGAGACCACTGAGTTTACTGAATGTGGATTATAAAATTCTGGCTAAAATTTTATTAGCCAGATTACTTAAAATTGTGGATCTTATAAGTCCTGCTCAGACGTGTGGCGTTCCTGGTAGATGCCAACATGATAATCTGGTTTTGTTGAGAGAATTATTTGCCCTGGGTGAGAGGGGGGCAGTTACTGGCTGGATTTTGGGTTTGGACCAGGAGAAGGCCTTTGATAGGGTCTCTCAGGGTTTTTTGTTCTCGTTTTGCGGGCCTTTGGACTTCCTGTTAAGTTTCTTTCTTGGCTTAAGACTTTGTATGCAGGGGCCACAATCATTCCTAATGTGAATGGTTGGTTAGGGAAACCTGTGACAATTGTCTGTGGAGTTCAGCAACGGTGTCCCTTAAGCCCTATTCTTTACAATTTTTATATCGATATTTTGATACGGGCAATTTTTTTTTGTCCTCAAATTACAGGACTCAGGGGGTGTCCCTTTTTCTGCACCTATCAAACTTTTAGCTTATGCTGATGATTTGGTTTTGACTGTGGACATTCATACTGAGAAAGCGGCCTTGGTCCAGGTTCTTCGGACCTATTCCTCAGTTTCTGGATCTAGTATTAACTTTGGGAAAAGTGTTGGGGTTCCCACTGGTCACCTCATTCTTCCGCCTGCTGGTACCTATGCTGGGATTCCCATTTCTGTAGCTCCTTTTAAATATTTAGATATTTTTTTGGGAACTGGCAATATGCCTTCTCATAACTGGCAGGTTGCCTTAGGGAGGGCGGAAGGTCTAATATCTGGGTGGAAACAGTTTCAGATTGGTAAGAAAAAAAGGATGGTGTTGCTTAAAACGTTGGTAATTCCTATTTTTTTGTATCTTTGTTATGTGTTTCCCCCGCCTATGGCCTTTTTTACCAGACTATATGTTTTTTTTTTCATGGGTTTTGGGGGTCCTGCCTAAACCCAGTAAAGCGTAGTGTGACCTATAGACCAATAAGTGAGGGAGGGGTAGGCATGATTCATCCAGTCGCTTTTTTTTATAGTTTATTTTTTAGTTATAATTTTGGGAAAGCTTTGAAGCCGGGGGAGGTAGTTTAGAAACCTTATTTGATGCAGTGGTTGTCACCCTGTCTTTCAAACTGGGATTCTGGAAAGAAGGGTTCAATATCTCGCTCTCAGGACGTTCCATCATATGGGAAGGAAGCTTTTAAGATGGCATTGTCCTGGTTTTTTTCCCACGGGATTTTTGTGTCCTGTCTCGTCATATGCTCTATGACAGGGTTTGGAGGAGGGAGGCTCAGGAGGAGGTGGCTTTCCCCTTCTGTCCCCCTGGTTGTTTTGCTTGGATCCTTCAGCAACTCGGTAATCCCCGTTTACCCTCTTATGTTTGAGATATGGTATGGTTGGGTAATTATGGCAGGCTGAGTGTCAAGGGTAATCATAAGCATAAAACATTGAATGCTCGATATTGCCCCAGGGATCTCTGTCAGGGTATTCTGGAAACTCAACAGCATTTATTTCTTGAATGCCCTTTTGCCTTTGCTTTTTGGACCTTGTTGGCAGGTTTGTGGTCCAAACCTTTATTGCTACATTTATCCTATGAACAGATTATGTTTTGTACACATATTGATTTATGTCATAAATATAATGCTGATACTCTGTATATTGTTTTTGTTTTGATCCGATACTGTCTATGGCAGGCCAGATGCATGTTAGTTTTGCACCAGAAAGTGATTTCTTTACAAGAAATAATTGACAATATTAACACTGCTATACATTTAGTTAAATTGCATGATCTTAAGGTTCTTACACGACCACAATTTCTCCTGTTTTGGCATAATTGTGATCTTTGGTCTATTGATTGATTATCTATTTCCTTTTGATTATCATTTGTTCTTTATTTTTGTTCACTGTGTTAATTGATGATTCTGGATTTAGTTTTCTGTGAATAGGATGTTGACCTTTCTTCTGTAATGAAGTCCAACATTTTCAATAAAATTCCCCTACTCTTTTCGATAGGTGCCATGGGATCTTTAACATTCACCTGAACTACCACCAATCCAGGCAGATGGGACTTCGGTTTAACGTCTCATCCGAAAGACGGCACGTCAGAAGTGCAGCACCCCTCTCATGCTGCACTATAGTGTCAGTATTGAGATATTAACCCAAGTGCCAGATGTGGGAACTGAACCCACAGCCCTCTGATCTCCAAACTTGTAGCCGTTGCCTGCAAAGAAAAGCTCAGCCTCAGAGGACTGCACCCCTGGTTAACATCTCCACCAGTGCCCTAATTTAACTTGTGTGCATTGACTTTCTGTGTTTAGAGCCAGATCAAAAGAACATTGGTAATGTGCCGGTCGTGACTGACCATTTTACTCACTATGCCCAGGCCTACCCAACCAAAGACCAAAAGGCTTCCACTGTGGCAAAAGTTCTAATAGAAAAGTTTTTTGTCCATTGTGGTGTTCCCCAGAGAATTCACTATGATCAAGGGAGGAAGGGAGGGACTTTGAAAGCCATTTCATTAAAGAGATGCTCTCACTCTGGGGGGTGCGAAAGTCCAGAACTACTCCTTATCACCCTCAGGGAAATCCACAACCTGAGTGATTCAATCACACGTTACTGGACATGCTGGGCACATTTCATCCCACAGACAAGCCAAGATGGAGTCAGCAGATAAGCACATTAGTCCATGCCTATAACTGCACAAAAAGTGACGGAACCAGGTTTCCCCCCCTACCATTTAATATTTGGTTGAGAAGAAAGGTTGCCAATAGATGTCTGTTTTGGAGTGTCCCCTAACAGAGTCAAAACAGAGAATCACCTCCAGTGTGTCCAAAAACTAAAAGCCCAGCTAAACCATATCTACCAGTTAGCTCACACCATGGCGGCCAAAGGAAATTTAGCAAACAAAGAAAGGCACGACAGGCATGTTAAGGCCCAGGAACTGCAACCTGGAGATTGAGTCTTGCTACGAAATTAGGATTACACAGAAAACACAAGATAGCCGATAGGTGGCATCACACCCCATACAGTGTTGTCAGCAAGCTGGAGGACCTGCCAGTTTACAAAGTGCGTCCAGAGAATGACCCACAAGCTGTAAAGACAATGCACAGAAATCATTTGTTACCAATTGGGCAAATCATCATTGATTCCGTACCCCAAGATACTGCGCCTCCCAGGCCTGTAACCAGAGCTGCAGCTAAAAAGAAACAGTTAACCTCCCCCTCAGTTGGTAAAGATTCAAGGCCTTCCGTCAATCATGTTCTAAATGAAATCGACTGCCAGTCTGAACCTAGTGACAGTGAAGGTGAAGCCACTTATTATCCGTCCTATGAACTGAGTCAGTTGCTTCAAGGAAACCCCCTGTATAATATGAGAGTTGAGGTTGGACCCTCAGAACTGCCTAACCCTCCAGCCCTCTCCACTATTCCTATGCCCCCTGAAATTGAGGTGCAAAGTGTAACTTCTGACATAGTCGACTCCTTGTGCCTTGTGGAACTAACTGAGCCACAAGAAATAGATTCTCACCTAGAAAGCAAAACTGGTGACATACCAGATAGTCCTGAACTAATTGCAACCAATATTTACAATAATATTATAGACAATGATGTTAATGGTATCAATGATGAGTTATGTGATTTAAATTCCATGGAATTTCCTCTTGCTGACGAACCTGGAATTTCCGAGCAAAGTAATGGAAGTAATTCTGCTGAACCAGACCTAACAGAACAAGAAGCTGAAAGTGCTTCTATCCCAGAACAGCCAGCGCAGAGGTACCCCTTTCTTCAGAAGCAGACTTATTTATTTTATTTAGTTTTTGTTGACGGGGTAAGTGCACCAGACAAATCCTGCCTATTTTCAGTCACGACCCGGGGGAGGGGGATACAGATGAATGCCAACTGACCTTGAACCAGATTAAGCTGTTGGTGGTATTTTTAGTGAATGAGGGAAATTTGGCCAGGGCACCGGGGAAATTCTCCTACTCTTTTCAATAAGTGCCATGGGATCTTTAACATTCACCTGAACTGCCACCAATCCAGGCAGATGGGACCTCGGTTTAACGTCTCATCTGAAAGACGGCACCTCAGAAGTGCGGCAGCACCCCTCTCGTGCTGCAGTACAGTGTCAGTACTGGGATATTAACCCAAGTGCCAGATGTGGGAACTGAACCCACAGCCCTCTGATCTCTCAGCCTCAGAGGCAAGTGTGCTACCTACTGAGCCACTGACACTGCTTGATAAGCAATGAGCTGGGATTGATCAACCCAAATGCCAATGTTGAAAGGACTGAGCCTGTGTCTGCCCCTTACCAGAAAGTCTGGAAGAGTCACCAAGCCTGTAATGCGCTTCACTTACAACTCCCCAGGAAGGCTCGTAGACCTCGCATTAAATGTTTCATTTCATTTTTCATTTTCTTATTTTTTACTAGGAGGTCACTGGGGGCACAGCCCTTTTTCAGTCACGCCTGACAAATAAAAACAGTACATCAACAAAGACAGTTAACTTACACAAATAGTATCAACAATGAATAACACAGGTACATATGTTATTTTTGTGATAAGAGTCAGACAATAGAATTTTAAAGTGCTTTACGGTTTTGGCAGTTTTGATAATAGATGATAAGCTGTTCAAAAGTGTCGGAGCATACCAAGTAAAACACTGTTGAGTCGAAGCTAAGTTGGCAAAGCTGGATAAAAAAGTAAGTCTGGTTTTAGCCTAGTTAGGTACATGCCATTATGGGCCAGCTATTCAAAACTTTGCCCCGGGGCTAAATTAGCACTGCCTGGTAGGCGAACTTAGCCCGGAGCAGAAAGCAAGCCATATTCAAAAGGAATAGCCCGGGGCAAACTGCTTCTGAATATAGCATAGGAATGAGGCCTGGCAAATTGCGTTGGTAGTGCAGGGCAAACTTAGCCCAGGAATAAGACAGCTCTGAATATGGCAACCAGGAAGTGCAAACCACAACAGCAACACAGTGCACAGCGATGTGAAGGTAGGTAGAGGTGAACTATGTGGCCAATGGGTGTGCCAGCAAATGCGTGGACCCAGTACAGCTGCAGGCAGCAGCAAATGTGAAATTACAGTGTGCAAAACTGTAAAATATTCCCCGAACTGTTCACACAGCAGTAACACATTTGCGCGGGTTTAGCGCAGGTCTAAACCATTAGCCTGGTGCAAACACGTTTGCCCGGCGCTAAACTTTGCCATATTCAAAAGTGACATGCAAATGAGCCTACTTAGGTAATCTGTGGGCAAACATCCAGATTAGCATCTCATTATGCCCTGATTTGCATGCAGTTTGCGCCGGGCTAACTGTTTAGCCTCGCGCTAAACCAGCATAAGCGCAAGTAGCGCCTGCGCAAACAGCGTGGGAATATTATACAGTTTTGAACACTACTTCCACATGCGCTGCTGCCTGCAGCTGTACTGGGACAACACAGCATAGGCACAGGTGGTGGTGGTGCTGCATGCAACTGTCACACTGTAGGTCATGCTGCAGTGTACTGCAGACACTACAGTAGCAAGGGGGCCAGTAGTGTGTGGACACAGCAATGCCTATGGTGCGTAGGGCAGTGATGATGACTGCACTATACACAGTGAGAGGCCCAACCTGCAGGTGTTTACTGACAGTGGACATTACTGTTATACTGTTGTGTGACCCACAGATGCTGCACCTCTGGTATGGGATGCTCACAGTGACATACACATGTCCGGCTTTGTGTGCTGTGGCAGTTGTACAGCTGTGCGGTATGTGGTGGGGGGGGCATATATTATCAGAAAGGCACACTGGTGTTGGGGTATTCCCAATACTGGCCCATATGCACTGCATGATGTGTCCCAGCCTTGTGGCCACACCTGGTCTGTGGCATAGCCTGGCCACCCATACACTCTCCCCTCAACATCCTCCATGCCCACAGTGCTGCATGTGTGTGCTGGCATCTGTTGGTGTCCACAGAAGTGTGGTCCGCAGGTGTGTGCTGTATGGCCACACTGCCATGCTGTCCACTGGCGGCAGGGTCACCACTTACTGCCTGGCATGGCTGGGACTGGTGGCAGATGATGGCATCATTGTGATGCCATCAGTGAGCAGCATGCTTCCTCTATGTTTGGCTTTGTCTATGTGTCATATTTATTTGTTAGGGTCATGCAAAGCCATAGTGTCGCACAAAGCTGATTGCCCAGGGTTAAGACAAGCTTTTCCTGGGCGGTAATGTGTACCGTGCTAAGTGTCGCGCTAAGTTACGCAAAACCACTTTGCATGGCGCTAGTCACTGAATATAGCATTGCGCCTGTATTCATGTCAGTTTGCTCCTTGCATACATTATGATTTCGCCCGGCGCTAATGCAGTTTGCCCGTGCTGTTTGGCCTTTTGAATATAGCAGACCCACGCTAATCCCGCGCTAAACCTGCGCAAACATTTTTTGCCCGGCACAAAGTTTTGAATATATCTGGCCCTATGTCTAGTAAATTTACTAAAAAGAAAGGAAGACATAGAGTTATGGTAGATTGTATAAGAGAACACCGCTGCAATATATTCAATTCGCTGTACAGGGGTCAAAATACTCATTTTTGTGTACAGTAGACAGTCGTGAGTCTACTGTACACAAAAATTAATATAACTGTAGTTCACAAAGGGGTGTACATTTCTGAAAACTCTCTTCCAAAACTAGGCTACTCTGCCACCTCAAAGCTAATAGTTAAGCCCTCAAATCATGCCCCATGCAGTCCACCTGTAGCCGACAGGGATGGGTCCCAAACCATGTGGGTTAGTGTACAGGAGGTAGTACAAACCAGAGTTGTAAGAGTGATGGGTTTAACTACGTGGGCCTGTTAACCGGTTTATGAAAAGTGTTATGGAAATGTGTTCTTATGGAAATTTCATTGCTAAATTGAAAAAGCATAGTAGCAGTATTGCCAAGACCAATTATTTTACTGATGCGTCAGATTTTTATTTTGTGGTATACCAACAGAACATGCATGTATTTACGTTTAGAAAATGGCCAGAAAGGATTTTCTGTCCTGGTTAGCTGAAAGGACCTCCAACCAAGGCATCTATTTGTCAATAGATGCCCAGTAAAAAATAAGTGCCAGTCCAAGTGGCACCTGACTATGCAGCATTCCACACTGGTGCCCAGCCTGCTTTTTATTGGCTGAAGGCACAGAACAAAATTTAAAACGTCCGCCATCTTTTTGTGTCGCTTAGTGAGAGGTGCTGGTCGCCTCTACCCAAAGCAATAATTACTGTATTTACTTGCAGCTGCTCCCTGTTTCAAAAACAAATAGAAACACACTTCAGTTATTGCTTGGAAGAGTGACAGAGCAGCACCGCTCTCCTGACCGCGGTAACCCTCTCCTGACCGCGGTCGCGTACTACCAACCTGACCACAAACTGTCACAACTCAGCACAAGTCATGCAGAATCACTGAACCTGCTGTAGAAAAATAAATTAAAAACATTTACCTCAGGATTTTAAGAAACTAAAACAAAATCTTTTCTTTCCTGGTACACCGCGCACAAACGTCGCTTTTTCTCCTTCCTCGTACATCGAGGTCAAAGGTCACAGGGCACAGAGACGCAGCTTCAGACCGAAATAAAAAACATGCACCCAAAAGGAAAAAAAAACTTTCCAGAGAGTCCAAGAAGCAATTTAATTTTAAAAGAACAGTGCCTTTCTTCTTTAGCAAGCACTGTGTGTCTCTGTGTGTGACTCTCTCTCATGTGGGGCGGCACTCCACCAGAATGCTGCAGGGAGGAGTAACAGGAGCAGTAACAGCCTATGAACTACTTTATGAATACACTTATCTGTTATACTTGTATTCATTTTTTTCACAGTAATTTACTGCATTATTTTACAACTTCATCATAACTTACACAAATGGCCATTTTCTAAGTGCAATAATACCCTCCAGGGTGCATTATTGGGAAATACTGGACCTTCCAGGGGCTATAAGGCCCTCCACCTGTGGCGTCAGGCCTCATAACGTCCCTTGGCGGTCCGGTATTTCCTAATAATGCCCACCCTATCGGGTATTATTGCTTACATAGTATTCTCTATACAGAATCTTATAAGTGTGATTCTGTGTATTTGCGTGAGAGTGCCACATTAAGCCTCCGCGCCTGTCCCTTTAAGAGACTAGCTAATCTGTGTTTAGAAATTGGTCTGTGCTGGGTTCAAGCAATATAGGGCGTGTGGTTGGCCAGACAGTGTGTTGTTTTGCTTCATTCTGCAGTTGCTACTTGTGCAGAGGGAGCTTATGTAGGAACTGTGCTTATTTACTGTTTATCTGTTGTTATATTCAAGATAGAGATGTTTGTTTAATCTGCTTTACTTGCAGCTCGAACATTTGGATGGAAGCCATCACGTTAGGTCAGGGACTTTCAGTAACTGGACTAACAAAACCACTGGGGACCTAAAATGGATCCAGACCCCCGTGTCCTGTGGGAAGGAAATTCTGTAGTTTTCAGTGTTGGTGCCTAAGTGGACATGGAGGGGAAGCCCTGACTGTGACTGACAGTTCTTTCAGCCAATTGAACCTTTGAACTACAAGGGAATTCCCCAGAACTGCATGAAGCAGTGGATCAGTTAAAGTTGGAGCTTGAAATGTGAACAGCTCAAGCTTTCGAGCAGCTGATCCCTGAAAGGAGCCATGGGGAATCGGCGGGAAGAGGCCTTACTTGCCTTCCTGCCATGTTTCTCCTGCTTGTGAACTGCCTTTAGCAGAAATTGGACTTGTCCGATTCCAGCCTGGAACAGCAGCAGAAAGAAGAAAAAGTGTTAGTGCAACTTGTGATTTAGACTGAAGACTTGCTTCTGAAGCAATCGGCTAAGCTTGTGTGCGAGATATACTTGGATCGTAAGGTTTGCTCAGTAAAGCTGCTAAATTGCAACCAGGTGATATCTGAACTGTTTCCTGAGATAGCTGTTATGTTAAATGTGCTGAATGTGTTAGGTGGGTTGAGACCTGTTAGTCCACAGCCAAACCTGTTATACCAGCTGGAGGCTTTCATCAGCAGAAGATCACGAACTTTGCCAGACTGCTTATCCTGCCACTTTAGCCTAAGCCGCTACCCCATCATCAGAGACTGTCACGGTGAGAGACCAGCTCGGGGATCCAGCGCCTGTGCAGCAACAACACACAGGTTTTGGCCACCTGGAGGAAAGGCCATGAAGAGGAAGTGTATCGTGTCGGCCCTGTTTCCCCATGCTTTCCTGTCATCACCACAAGGTCTCAATATCACCTGCCTTGCAGCAGATTCTTGGTAGCATGAGTACAAATCAGGGTAGCTCCCTGCAACGAGAGCTTAATTTATTTGTGGTACCATCTAATTGTTTCACTTTTCTTGGGTATACCAAAGGACTGAGCCAACCATCTCGGATTATAAATAATCTAGGTGTTTTGCATGTTAACTGTGTTTTTTTCCCATAAACGGCCCCAATATCTGCTGTAATGCCTGCCACCCCTGTGCAACGCCTCTGGCTAGCCAAACATACCATCCTGGGTACCCAGTGATGTGTGACTGTCAAGTTGGGACTAAAAGTGCATGCAATTACTGAACTAATTCAGATAGTCAATCATTTGCCTAGACTCACGCCCCCTCCTTGTTCACTGCCCCTAAATAAACCTGACTGTCTTGTCTTACGCTAACCCTGGCTAGTGTACATATTATTAGTTGGGTTACAGTACTGAGATTGTACTGCTGTATTACTAACCTTATTTTCCAGGGGTTTCCAGGGAAGTTGCTGTAAGGCCAGCCCTGGTGGTAAGTGTGGAGGGTGTGAGCATATTCTTACTGTTGCCTACTGACTGTGAATTTACCACTGTGCTAGACCCTGGGTCACTAGGAGGGTTGGTGGGTGGTTATAGCTTCCCAAAGGGCTATACCCAAGCAGACAAACAACCCTAGTACAATTTCTCTGGGTGGAGGCACCTCATTAGCAAACTCAGGCCCCTTAACCTGTGCATAGTTATACAGGCAGTGGTAGTAGCTCTTAGAATAGTGCCACCTAGGGGTTACAACTAAATACCTTGCACTCAAACAAAAGCCCCCCAGTGCTTTATGCAGAGTGCACAATCTGAGGTGCACCTCTGCAAAACTTCAAGTAGGAGAGGAACAAACTCAACAAACACACTCACACATTTGAGAACTCTAGGCCTTTATGAGGACATTATCATAACTAAACAGTAATGTTAAAATGCACTGGTATACTTTATCACTAGTCACTTCCTCTGCCAACTGATCCTTTATGGAACTGAATGTCATGGGCCCAATTCTGAAAGGCATGGTGCAAATTGCACCAAAGGTGACTTGTGCCAAATGCCAATGCACTGGGGACCCTGCATTCATTTCTCTAATGGGCAGGGTTCCCACGGCTATGTCCTGTGACTTGCGGCAACCCAAGTGGTGCACCAAAGGAACGGTGCACCTGAAAAGGGTGCCACAAGCAGCCACAATGCCCACCAACAGGGCGCAAGCCCCCCCCGATCCCTCAACGATCATCCTAGTCCCTATCATGTACAGCAGTGCTGCTGACAGTAGCCCTGGTGTTCTAGTGGCCCCCCCTCCCGGCGGTGCGCCAGACCACTCCCCACCCCACATTCCTACCCAGCCGGCAACTGGCAAGCACCCACTCACCACCATGGCCAGCCACGACTGAGCCCTGTATGGTCAAGTACGCGCACACTGAATGACAGCTGCTATCGTTCAATGAGCATGTACTATGTACAGTATGCGGTCATACAGGGCTCAGTTGGTGGCTGGCCGTGGTCGTGAGAGGTGGGCTGTGCCAGTTGCCATATGGGTATGGATGTGGGAAGAGAGGTGGTCTGGCACTGTCTGGTGGGGCTGTGGGGGCGTCACTAGACCACTAAGGTTACTTTGGGACATGGGACATATGTTTCACTGTACCAGGAAATTATTATTTATTTTGGGGATCGGAGGGCTACTTATTCACATTACTGGGGATTACTACCGTACATTTATGGGGGATTGGGGCATTTGAGGGGTCCTTTCAGTGCACTGTGGTGGACTGGGGCCTGAGGGGGGTTAATCTGTGTTCTTTCCGGGATCTGGGCTGGGAGGGGCTACACGGTCTGGGGGCATGGTTGAGGGCACATTGTGGCAATCCCCGGTGGGCCATAAAGTACAGGTATGCCAGCTCATAGTTGGCATAACTGTACTTTGTCAGATATCCTCCGGAGGTTGTTTCTTAATACCATTTTGGGGTTGCAGCAGGTGCCCTTTGAGAACAGGGCACAGATGCTGGGGTACCACCCCCTTGCCCCAGGTTGCTGCCAGGTCTGGGGTGCACACTTTGCCGCAAGCAGCCTGTGTGTTGTCGCAGGCTGCCTTTCAGAATACCACTGGGGCATCTCTTGGCACAAGGTGCTACCTGCATCCATCATGTTGGATGCAGTCACCTTGCGCCAGGCGGATGCCTTTTGGAATCGGGCACATGTTCTGCACCAATAACATTCAACTTTTTTGTTTTTATTTATTATGTTTTTCCCCTGTGCTTCTGACTGGCCCCCATTGGTCCAACCCTACTCACCCAGCCCCGTCATCTGCCTTCTCCGGGACCTATCTCTCTTCCTGAGTGCACCCTGGCTTTCCACCCAGGGCGGAACTGTCGGGAAGGGCACTACCCCCAAACAGAGACTTGGTCAGTGTTATGGACACAGCATCTCAGTCAGCGGTGTGGGGCCTGCAGTGAGGGGTGGATGTCCTCCTGCATCAGTCAGTGGTTTTCCCTTTTCTCCCCATCCCTAAGACGCTGAGAAAGCTCTCGACACATGCGGTGCATGCGCTCAGGTTACAGCACGTTGGTGCCTCCCTCCAGCTCATCGTCTCTGGATGCATTGTTAGCTGTGGTCACCCAGGTGGCGGTCGTGCAGTGAAGACCAAACTCCTTCTCTCCCCGAGGTGGACAGTGTCCTGTGGCATGACTGTTTCCCCTCCCCCGGCTGGCCCTCCGATGACTTGGGCTCATTCCCCAACCTGGGTCATTGGTGTCGTGAGCGGTAGTGCTACCACCATACTGGTGGGCTGGCCCCACAAACAGTATTTTAAATAAAGCCAGGACTAAGTGAAGCCTCGGGCCTTTTGTCCCTTCTGTAGTTTAACAAAATGTACTAGCCTTTTGTGTTGCCTAATATGCTAGAACCATTTACAGTTACAGTACTGCTATCCCTAGGTTTAAAGCATTTGTTTTGAGGAGTCGGGAGGAATACATTACCTTGGTAGAGCAGGTCGCCTTTAGCGGTTCTATTAATCTGTCCAGTTTATGAAGAACAGCACTGGGACGTAAAACTGATAACCGGGCCAGCATGATGAACGTTAACATCTGCAAGAAAGTGAATGAAAATGATGTCGTCTTCAGTTTTTTGAGGCCTTGCATGCTTACTAATTAAAAGACATCTAGCTTTCAAACTGCTTTTGAAAATATGTAGCATTCCCAAAAAGTCGCCGCTTGAAATTGCAAAGTCACATCCAAAAGCTGTATTATTTTTCTTCAACTATCTTTATCCCCTGGGGATTTCTGCTTCCGTCCGACTCCTATACTGAGACCACAGACCCTTCTCCAGTGTCCCGGTCTGCCCTGATACCGCTCCCCTAAAACATCCATAGGCTCCCCTTCAGTGGGGCATCTTTTCCTTCACCTGGATGTAGCATAAGGGAACACACCCGGAGTGATGGGAAGGACTCTGGGATGTGGGCAAGCTGGAGGTGTCATTTTTACTATGGTATTGTCTGACTTTAACCTCTGTAGAGATCCTCCCATACTGAAGACTGTTATAGCCACACCTGTCCAGAGGCTGGGGTTGGGGTTGGGGAGTTGAGGTCTCATGGACACCCCCAATAGAAACATAGAACACAGAAACATAGACTTTGACGGCAGATGAGGACCACTTGGTCCACCTAGCCTGGCCATTTCCCTACCTGTCTGATAAGCTGCAGATCCTAGTTAATCAACAGCCTACTTCTTCCTTCCCCCCAACAGAACTGCCTTATGTCTGTCCCATGCATTCTTGAATTCCCCCACTGTTTTTGACCCCACGACCTCCTCAGGAAGGCTGTTCCATGTGTCCACCCCATCTCAGTGAAAAAATACTTCCTCATGTTGCCCTGGAGTCATCCCCCCTCTATCATTAAATTGTTCCTCCTTGTTCTTGCACTTCTCTTTTTCTGAAAGATGCTACCCTCTTGGACTTTGTTGAGTCCCTTGAGGTACTTGAAAGTTTCTATAATCTCCCCCTTCTCCATTCTTTCCTTGTGGGTATACATATTAAGCTCCTTTAGTCTCTCTTCGTATGCCTTCTGGTGTAAACCCTGCACCATTTTAGTTGCCCTTCTCTGGACTGCCTCCACTCTGTCTCTGTCCTTGCGGAGATGGGGTTACCAGAACTGCACACAGAACTCCAGATGGGGCATCACCAACTGTTTCTACAAAGGGATGACAGCTTCCTGTTTTCTACTGGTGTTGCCTCTCTCTACGCATCCCAGTATCCCCCCAGCCCACTCTACTGCTTTTTCACATTGCTTGCCTACCTTAAGGTCATCTGATATAACCACCCCCAGGTCCCTTTCCATTTTTGTTGTTGTTAGTACCTCCTTCCCCATTATGTACTCTTCCCCTGGGTTTTTGTTTCCCAGGTGCATTACTTTGCACTTTTTTGCATTGAATCTAAGCTGCCATACTTTTAACCATTCCTCCAACCTTGCCAAGTCCCTTCTCATCCTTTCCACCCCCCATGTATCAACCCGGTTGCAGATCTTTGTGTCATCTGCAAAGAGGCATACTTTTCCTTCCAGTTCCTCTGCAATGTCACTTATAAAGACATTAAAAAGGACTGGTCCCAGTACTGAACCCTGCGGTGCCCTGCTACTGACCCCCCTTTCTTAGGAGTGGACTCAGTTTACTGTTATCCTCTGCATTCTGTTGTCCAGCCAGTCTTTTACTCATGCTACCAGCCTGATACCCACTCCCAAGCTGGTTAATTTGACTATTAATCTTTTGTGTGGGACTGTGTCAAATGCCTTGCTAAAGTTTAGGTAGGCCATATCCACAGCCCCTCCCTGGTTTACTACTCTGGTCACCCAGTCAAAGAAATCAATTAGATTTGTCTGACATGACCTTCCCACTGTGAATCCATGCTGCCTTGGGTCCTGTGCCCCACTTTCCTCTAGGTACTCAACAGTTCTTTCCTTCAGAAGTAATTCCATCATTTTCCCTACCATTGAGGTCAAACTAACAGGTCTGTAGTTTCCTGCCTCGCTCCCACTTTTGTGAAGGAGAATCACATTTGCCCTCCTCCAGTCCTCAGGTACCACCCCCATCCTTACATTTATTTATTTATTTTATTTATTTCAATAGTTCGGAAAACACCTTTGAGCAAATGCTCTTTCACAAACGTTCCACGTTTGTACAATAACTCACAATCAAGTTACAGGAATAGACAAAAAAATACAACAGATGCTATGCAATTAGTACAAAGACAAATCACATGACTCCTATAAATATTTCAATAATGCCTGGTGATTACAATATCAAATTAAGTAAAGGTGAAAATATATTCTGCGAGTAGAAGAAAAACACAGAAAATAACCAGTTACTGACATCCATCAGGAGATGAGCGTTAAGGGAGCACGGTGCAGAAAATGGGGTAACAGCCTGGAGGTCAGGCTTAGTCAAAGGTCCTAGACAGGGGAATGAGGTCAAGACCATGCTAGTGGAGAGAAGGGCATGGGTCAAGGGAGCTGGTGCCAAGGGGGGGGGGGATGAATGCTTGATACGAGTGGGGCCACGAGATAAGGGGAGTGGAAAGGTGCAAGGGAGATGCAAGTACAATACTGGAGGCACTAGGCAACAGGAACAACAGTGTAAGAGCAAAGAATGAGTTGGGGTGGGGGGAGAAGGATCGAAATTTCAACTCAGCAAATGAATAGCACCCAAATTACCTGCAATTACAGGCAGCTGCCTCAGAGGGCGGTATCTTCAGCTCAGCCTTGAAGGATGGCAGGGAGTAATTACGGAATATATGCACAGGGATTTGATTTAGCCAGAGGGGAGCTCTGTACACAAAGGAGCACTGACCTATTGTCGTCTTCATGCATGGGACAGCCAATGAGCACCTTGTCTTTCCTCTGGCCTGGTGGCTAGAGCAAAACTCTATGCGCATCTCCTTGAGGCTAGTGGTGGATTTTCTAGTATATCGTTCTCACCCAAGAGGCACGTTTGTTATTTTATTCTATTCCTCAGGCTGAGCCATCCGGTTTGCTCGTAGAGTGGGCAGGAGTGAGTTAAGTTGTCAGCTACAAGGGTGAGTCTGCAGGCCTTATTTAGGGCCGTTGATACCCGCTTGAGTGCAGTGTCAGTTGGCACCCCACACACTACCAAGCCATAGTCAATGACTGATAAGATGGAGGAGGAAACAGACAAGCACAGGGCAGCAGGCGTAAGATATTGTCTGTGTCTGTACAGTACAGCAAGTTTAGAGTTCACCACTTTTACGACTTGATCAATGTGGGGTACAAATGAGAGTGTGTCATCAGTGGTGACCCCAAGGTACTTGAAAGACTGTACCTGTTCTAGGGGTACGTCCATGTTGTTCGTTATGGACAAGACCGGGGATGATTTCTTGGGGTGGGGGCTGGAGATCAGCATTGTTTTAGTCATCTTATAGTTAAGAAGATGTTTCTGCATACTGAACCATTTTCCATGAGGGAGAAAGTGTACTGCAGCTCCTGCCATGATTTGTTAAACAGGGTAGTCAGTGGTATCACTAGTTCTCCCTTCAGTTCTTTTAGAATTCTGGGGTGAATCTTGTCAGGCCTCATTTCTTTGTCCACCCTGAGTTTTAGGAGTTCTTTCAGGACCCTTTCTTTTGTGAATGGACTGGTATTGATCCCCTGATTCAGAGTGCTTCTATTCACTGATTTAGGTACCTCCCTCCTCCTCTTCTTCTGTGAATACTGAGCAGAAATATTCGTTCAGTATTCCTGCTTTTGCACTGTCACCCTCTGCCCACCCACCCTTCACTTTATTAAGCCTCACTATCCCTCCCTGATCTTTCTCTGCTCCCTAATGTACCTAAAAAAGGTTTTATCCTCCGCTTAACTGAGTTGGCTGTCTTTTCCTCGGTTTGGGCCTTTGTTATTCTGACTGCCTTCCCCGCTTCTTTCTGCTTTAACTGATACAGTTCTCTGTTCTGCTCCTTCTTTGTTTCCTTATACAGTACATCCTGAATGCTATCTTTGTCTCCCTTATCTTAACGGCCACCTCTTTTGAGAACCATAGTGTTTTTTTCCTGCATTTTGTTTTTGTTGATTTGCTTCACACAAAGGCTTGTTGTCTCTGTGATGGCAGTTTTGATTTTTCCCCATTGTTCCTCCACCCCTCCCTCTTGCCCATTTACTATTGCTTTTCTGAGGCACTCCCTCATTTTGCCAAAGTCAACCCTCTTAAAGTCCAGTACCCTCGCTTTTGTATGGCTTGACTCTACAGTTGTGTTTATCGTGAACCACACTGTTTGGTGGTCACTTGTTCCCAGATGGCTACCCACTTCTAAATCTGAGATCCTTTCTCCGTCCTCATTTGAGAGTACCAATGTTTTGACTTCCCCTGCTAATAGCCACAGGAAGCACTACAACAGCAGGACTAACTACTCACTAGGGTACATCTTCTGAAGGTAAAGGTTGCTTTTGCAAACCTGAACTTGGAGCTGGAAAGGACACACAATCTTGAACTAGGAATGAGGAAACTGGAGGAAGACACAATCGTGCTTGCTTTCTGAGGGAAGTGTGCCTTACTTTTAATTTTTTTATACCGGTTTTTGCTTGTTTGAATCAAGAAGGGGTTTGCAATACTGCTGATCTTTTTGTAGATTGCTACTTTACATACAGAGGGATTAAAATACTGCAGATTTTTTCCTTTTTCTGTGAATCTGGTGCTTTATTTGTAGCTTGATAGTATTTTGGTGCCTTTTTGCAACAAACATTTAAGTTTTAACTGGTCGGTTATTTCATTCCTGCAGTCAGTCGACTGTGTATTAGAGCCAGACATAGCCTCAGAAGGTTCAAACTGGATTGCTCTGATTGTCCTCACAGCACAGAACGGGTGGATTGCCCAAACCCTATCCTCCGCAATTCCCACCCTCTCCCGGCTAACCTAGTTTTATGGGGTTAGGCAGGAAGGTGTGACAACTTCCTGCTCGGACACAAAACAGGGTGGGACAGCCAGGGAGTGTTGCACAAGCTGGGAGAATATCTTCTTGTGATTGCTATTTAAAAAAAAAATTTTTGGGGGGGTCCTAGTACATAGTCCTATGGAAAAAGGATACACTACTAAGGGGAAGTGAGGTTCCCTAATAGCGGGAAAAAAAAGCATACACAATTTCAACAGGGAGGGAGACAAACGTGGGGAGTGGTGCAATGCACTGGCTATGGGGCGGCAGTCTTCCAGGAGACATTCTGGAGGCTGCGATGCTGCCCTGTTTGCAGAGACCTCTCTGCTCTGAGGGAGGAGGTTCCCCCTCCCCAGGCAGATCTGGCAAGGAGTAGAGAAACCTCCTCCCTCACCCAGGACCTGGCAGGGGATTGTGAAATCTCCTCCCCTACTCAGGGACCACCAGGGCTGCAGCTGCTGCCTCAGAAGTTGCCAAGAATAAGGAGTGGTTGGACTAAGGTGGGCTCAGGGAGGGTGAGGGTGATGGAAGAGAGGCGCATCCCTCCAGCTGTACCTCTTCACAATTCATATGCCTTTCTGGTGGAGTGTTATTCCTCCATGGAGGCACCTATAGTGGAGTATCCAAAGTTGTTTCTTCTCCACAGCCTTGCATCGAGCGCGTGGCAGGAGCTGTTGGTGCATTTTTGGATCTTGCTCCAGAACCGTGAGTCTCATATTTGTTAGGGTTTCCCATTTTGTTCTGGGAGACTTCCAATTCCAATTTATGCCCAGTAAATGAAATTTGCTTACAGAAAAAAGTGTTACTTTTATTAAGCTTTGCCAGAAGTTTCTCGGAGCTCGTTCAGTGAGCAGCCATTTTGCTTGAGCACCACAGCGCTCCCCTCCCCCAGGTGATAGGTTTAAATACTTCATTGGCAAGCTTTTAAACTAGCCAAGGGGGGAGGCCCTGAAAAGGAGCAGGGAATTCCCAGCCTCCTCCACAAAACAGGGTAGTTAGTGAGGTTAACACCAAGGTAGAGAGGTCAATAGAGGGCAGGGCAGGGGTAAATGAAGAAAAAGGGAAAGGCAGTAAGTACAGGGATGGGACTAAAAGTGGTAAGGCCATCAAAAATCAAAAAAAAGGAGGGCGATGAGTACCAATGCCTTAGTCTGGGTAACAAGCTTCCTGAACTAGTAGCCTTGATGGAAGAGGGACATCTAGATATCGTGGCAGTCACAAAAGCCTGGTACACAGAGAACCATGACTGAGATGTCAACATACCGAGATACACAATCTACAGGAGGGACAGGAAGAGTAAAAGAGGAGGAGGAGTAGCTCTCTACATAAGGAAAGGGATCAAAGCAATGTAGCTACAGGGTAAACAGGGAGGAGAGAAGGCACTGTGGGTCACCTTGGAGACAGGAAATGCAACACCACAATCCGCACAGGGGTTATATACAGACCCCCCCATCCCAGGGGGAGGACATGGACGAGGAAATCATAGGAGGCATCTTTAGAATGGCACATAAAGGGGAGATAGTGTTGATGGGGGACCAGAATATGCCAGACGTTAACTGGAACACATTTGTTGCAGCCACATCCAAGAGCAGAGTCATTCTTGATGTCCTACAGGGGCATGCCTCAGGCAGCTAGTGTTGGACCCCACATGAGAGAGGAACAGTCTTAGATCTAGTACTCTCAAATGGGGACAGTGAAAGGATCTCGGATTTAGAAGTGCGTAGCCATCTGGGAACCAACGACCACCACAGTGTGGTTCACAATAAACACAGCCATAGAGTCAAGCCTTACAAAAGCAAGGGTACTGGACTTTCGGAAGGCTGACTTTAGCAGAATGGGAGAGTGCCTCTAAGGAATGCACTAGCAAAAGGGCAGGAAGGAGGGGTGAAGTAACAATGGCGCAAAATCAAAACTGCCATCACAGAGGCAACAAGCCTTTGTGTGAAGCAAACAAAACAAAATGAAGGAAAAAACACTATGGTTCTCAAAAGAAGTGGCTGGGAAGGTTAGGGAGACAGCATTCAGAAAGTATAAGGAATCACAGAAGGAGCAGGAAAGAGAACTCTTATCAGTTAAAGCAGAAAGAAGCGGGGAAGGCAGTTAGAATAGCAAAGGCCCAAACTGAGGAAAAGTTAGCCAACTTAGTTGAGAAGGGGGATAAAACCTTTTATAGATACATTAGTGAGCAAAGAAAGACCAAGGGAGGGATAGTGAGGCTTAATAAAGGGAAGGGGGTGGACAGAAGGTGACAGTGAAAAGGCAGAGATACTGAATGGATACTTTTGTTCAGTATTCACAAAAGAAGAGGAGAGGGCGTACCTAAACCAAACAATAGAAGCACTCTGGATAGGGGGGTCGGTACCAGTCCATTCACAGAAGAAAGGGTCCTGAAAGAACTCCTAAAACTCAAGGTGGAAAACAAAATGGGGGCCTGACAGGATTCACCAAGGGTGTAGACAGGCATACTCACTGTACACATTTGTGTACAGTTTTGTTGAGTGCCTGTCACAAACCACAAGCCTTTCTGTTAACATTTTCATTCTAATTTGTAGTATTTGGGTTAGTGTAGGCCACTGAGGAGTATCTCTGTTTAAACTTCTGTTGTTTAAGAGAGAGATACATGTATAACCTCTTTAGAAATTAGAGTAATCATCTGACAACAATCTGACTTGTTTGGAAGGGGGTGCCATTTGGAAAGGATGTGTACATTTTTTAATGGGGGGGTGTAACCGTTGGAGACTGTGTACACAATGGAAATGTCTGGCTACACCCCTGGGATTCACCCCAGAATTCTGAAAGAACTAAGGGGAGAACTAGTGACACCACTGACTACCCTGTTTAACAAATCATGGGAGTATGGTGTGGTACCTGAAGACTGGAGGAAAGCAGATGTGATTCCCCTTCATGAAAGTGGGAGGAAGGCAGAGGCAGGAAACTACAGACCTGTTAGTCTGACCTCAGTGGTAAGAAAAATGATGGAATCACTTCTGCAAGAATTGTTGAGTACCTAGAGGCCAGTGGGGCACAGGACCCAAGGCAGCATGGATTCACAGTGGGAAGGTCATTCAGACAAATCTAACAAATTTTTTTGACTGGGTGACCAAAGCAGTAGACCAGGAAGGGGCTGTGGACATGGCCTACCCAGACTTTAGCAAGGCATGTGAGACAGTCCCACACAAAAGATTAATAAACAAGGTAGCCAGCCTGGGAGTTGGTACCAGGCTGGTAGCATGGCTAAAAAATTGGCTGGACAACAGGATGCAGAGGGTAATAGTGAACGGAGTCCACTCAAAAGAAAGGGGGGTTACTAGCGGGGTACCGCAGGGTTCAGTATTGGGTCCTCTTTACTGTCTTTTTAAGTGACATTGCAGAGGGACTGGAAGGAAAAGTATGTCTCTTTCCAGATGACACAAAAATCTGCAACAGGGTCAATACACAAGGTGGGGTGGAGAGGATGAGAAAGGGACTTGGCAAGGTTGGAGGAATGATCAAAAGTATGGCGGCTTAGATTCAATGCAAAGGAGTGCAAAGTAATACACCTGGGAAACAAAAACCCAATGGAAAAGTACACAATGGGGGGGGGGGTTAATAACAACAACAAAAATGGAAAGGGACTTGGGAGTAGTCATAGCAGATGACCTAAAGGTAGGCAGGCAATGTAAGAAGGCAGTAAGGAAGGCTGGGGGATGCTGGGATGCATAGGGAGAGGCATCACCAGTAGAAAACAAGAAGTTGCCATCCCTCTGTACAGACAGTTGGTGAGACCCCATCTGGAGTATTGCGTGCAGTTCTGGAGACCCCCTCTCCACAAGAACATGGACAGGATGGCGGCAGTCCAGAGGAGGGCAGCTAAAATGGTGCAGGGTCTGCACCAGAAATCATATGAAGAGAGACTAAAAAAGCTTAATATGTTTACCCTCAAGGAGAGGGGGGACATGATAGAAACTTTCCAGCACCTCAAGGGAAGCCGAGCCAATGATGCTGGAGGTTGAGGTGCTGGTCACTACACCTCATGCCACGCCGGCAACCCGGGTTTGGGAATGAGCCCGGGTTGGCAGGGAGAGAGGATCGAGCATCCAGAGGGCTGCTCTCTTCTCTCAGGGGTAGGGTTCCACGTTGTCCCACTCCCTGATTGCCCTCTGGTAGTGACTGTAGGGCAATACTGATTGGGAGGTGCGCTCTGATGTAATTACACCAGAAGGGAGTGGGGAAGGGAGAAAACAGGAGGAAAAGAGCCTGGCAGGGCTCCATGATGGTCTGCCGCACTGAAGGCCTATCCCAGCTTCTGGATTGGGTCTCCAGGGGGAGGGGCACTATATTCCTGGCTCTGCGATGGGGGGCAAGCCATGGGGGAAATACCGAGGTCGGCAAGTGCGGGGTGGTGGGACCTGAGAGAGTTCCTCCCTCGGAGAGCCAAAACCCCTGCCAAGGCTTGGGAGGATAAAAATCTGAATAAAAGGAAAAAAAAAAAGTACCTTGAGGGAATTAACAAAGTCCAAGAGGGTAGCATCTTTCAGAAAAAGAGACGTACAAGAACAAGGGGGCACAGTTTGAAGATAGAGGGAGGATGGCTCAGGGGCAACGTGCAGAAGTATTTTTTCACAGAGAGGGTGGTGGACACATGGAACAGCCTTCCTAACGTTGAGGGGTCAAAAACAGTGGGAGAATTCAAGAATGCATGGAACAGACATAAGGCAATTATAGTGTGGGGGGGGTAGGAAGAAGCAGGCTGTTGGTTAACTAGGATATGTAGCTTATCCAATAGGTAGAGAAATGGGCAGACTGGGTAGGCCAAGCGGTTCTTATTTGCTGTCGAGGTCTATGTTTGTATGTACAGTTCAGTTCAGTTCATTTGTGATCAGGAAAAAAAAACTCTATTGAGCAAGCTCACTTATACGGAGGTCCTGGGAGGATTGTACAATACAAGGATGAACATCAACAGCAATACATGAGAACAAATACAGCAATTAAATTAGAGGAATGATAACAACAGCGTTACAAGGGAGAAAAAAAGAACTATACGATATACAGTAGGTGCTATTAGAGACTTTCGTCCAGCCAGCAAGAATTACAAGCAGAATTAAGGGTTTGAACAATATGAAGATGCTACTGGTATTCAGAAGCAGGTACACTTGTCGAGGCAGAGAGCGTTGATGAGGGATTTGAATGTAGAGTAAGTAACAAGGCTAGTGAGTTTGAGCACCTCCTGGAAGTTATTCGGCATGTACGGGCATGCACCCTCTGCAATGAGCCCCAGACTCCTTTGGTATGGGGATGGTAGTTACAACTCAAATTCTCATTTTGTTATTTCTTTTATATACTTTTCTAGTTCCCTTCAGTCATCCTGCCAAAATAGTGACTGGCAACTTTTCATCCCTGATAGCCTCTGTACGTCACACTTGGTCTTACATTAGCCAGACAGTATTGGGGATCTCACAGTCCTGATAGACACAGTACAGGTACAGTTGGTGTCGGGCGGGGCCCGACAGTG
This sequence comes from Neoceratodus forsteri, assembly GCA_016271365.2. Taxonomy (NCBI): domain Eukaryota; kingdom Metazoa; phylum Chordata; order Ceratodontiformes; family Ceratodontidae; genus Neoceratodus; species Neoceratodus forsteri. The sequence goes on along the minus strand of CM028129.1, from coordinate 94,592,900 downwards.
CTGGGGACTTCCAAGCACTGACAGTCACTGTACAGCAATACTTGGTGTGGGAAGGGGAACGACAGTACTGGGGACCTCCCAGCACTGACAGACACTATACATACACTTGGTGTGGGGCAGGGCCCAGGAGTACAGTGGACCTTCCAGCGCAGACAGACACTGTATAGCTACACTTGGTGTTGGGCGGGACCCGGAGGTACTGGGGACCTCCCAGCGCTGACAGACACTGTACAGCTACTCTTGGCGTGGGGTGGGGCCCAAGAGTACCAGGGACCTCCCAGCACTGACAGACTCTGCACAGCTACATTTGATGTTGGGAAGGACCCGAGGGTACTGGGGACCTCCCAGTACTGACTGTGCAGCTATTGTTGGTGTGGGGCGGGGCCCAAGACTACCATGGGCCTCTCAGCGCTGACAGAATCTGTACAGCTACACTTGGAGTGGTGCAGGGTCCAAGAGTACCAGGGACCTTCTAGCGCTGACAAGACACTGTTCAGCTATACTTGGTGTGGGGTTGGGCCCGAGAGTACTGGGGACCTCCCAGCACTGATAGACACTATACATACACTCATTGTGGAGTGGGACCCGAGGGTACTGGGGACCTCCCAGCGCTGACAGACACTGTGCAGCTATACTTGGTGTGAGGTGGGGCCCGAGAGTACTGGGGACCTCCTAGCACTGACAGACACTATACATACACTTGTTGTGGAGTGGGACCCGAGGATACTGGGGACCTCCCAGCGCTGACAGACACTGTGCAGCTATACTTGGTGTGGGGTGGGGCCCGAGAGTACTGGGGACCTCCCACCACTGACAGACACTATACATACACTTGGTGTGGGATTGGGCCCGAGAGTACAGGGGACCTTCCAGCACTGACAGACACTATACATACACTTGTTGTGGGGTGGAACTTGAGGGTACTGGGTACCTCCCACGCTGACAGACACTGTGCAGCTATACTTGGTGTGGGTGGGGCCCAGAGTACTGGGCACTCCCAGCACTGGACGACTATACAAACACTTGGTGTGGGGTTGGGCCGAGAGTACTGGGACCTCCCAGCACTGACAGACACTATACATACACTTGTTGTGGGGTGGAACTTGAGGGTACTGGGTACCTCCCACGCTGACAGACACTGTGCAGCTATACTTGGTGTGGGGTGGGGCCCGAGAGTACTGGGGACCTCCCAGCACTGACGCACTATACAAACACTTGGTGTGGGGTTGGGCCCGAGAGTACTGGGGACCTCCCAGCACTGACAGACACTATATATACACTTGTTGTGGGGTGGAACTTGAGGGTACTGGGTACCTCCCACGCTGACAGACACTGTGCAGCTATACTTGGTGTGGGGTGGGGCCCGAGAGTACTGGGGACCTCCCAGCACTGACGCACTATACAAACACTTGGTGTGGGGTTGGGCCCGAGAGTACTGGGGACCTCCCAGCACTGACAGACACTATACATACACTTGTTGTGGGGTGGGACTCGAGGGTACTGGGGAACTCCCAGCACTGACAGACACTACAGCTACACTTGGTTTGGGGTGGGACAAGAGGGTACTGGGGACCTCCCAGTGCTGACAGACATACTTGGTGTGGGGTGGGGCCCGAGAGTACTGGTGACCTCCCAGCGCTGACAGACACTATACATACACTTGGTGTGGGGCTGGACCCGAGGGTACTGGGGACCTCCCAGCGCTGACAGACACTATACATACACTTGGTTTGGGGTGGGACACGAGGGTACTGGGGACCTCCCAGCGCTGACAGACACTGTGCAGCTATACTTGGTGTGGGGTGGGGCCCGAGAGTACTGGGGACCTCCCAGCGCTGACAGACACTATACATACACTTGGTTTGGGGTTGGACCCGAGGGTACTGGGGACCTCCCAGCACTGACAGACACTGTGCAGCTATACTTGAGTGTGAGGTTGGGCCTGAGAGTACTGGTGACCTCTCAGCACTGACAGACGCTATACATACACTTGTTGTGGGGTAGGACTTGAGGGTACTGGGGACCTCCCAGCGCTGACAGACACTGTGCAGCTATACTTGGTGTGGGGTGTGGCCCGAGGGTGCTGGGGACCTCCCAGCACTGACAGACACTGTATAGCTACACTTGGTTTGGGGTGGGACACGAGGGTACTGGGGACCTTGGTGTGGGGTGGGGCCCGAGAGTACTGGGTACCTCCCAGCGCTGACAAACACTATACATACACTTGGTATGGGGCGGGACCCGAGGGTACTGGGGACCTCCAAGCGCTGACAGACACTGTGCAGCTATACTTGGTTTGGGGCAGGGTCCAAGAGTACCAGGGACCTTCAGGCGCTGACAGACACTGTACAGCTATACTTGGGTGTTGGGCGGGACCCGAGGGTACTAGGAACTTCCAAACGCTGACTGACACTGTACAGCTACACTTGGTGTGGGGCGGGGCCCGACAGTACCAGGAACCTCCAATCTGTGACAAACACAGAACAGGTAGACTTGGTGTGGGGTGGGACCTGACAGTACCAGGGTCCTTGAGCCCTGACAAACACTGTAAAGCTATACTTAGTGTGAGGTGGGGCTGAAAGTATCAGAGACCGCCCAGCCCTGACAGATACAGTACAGCTACACTTTATGACGGGCAAGGACTGATAGTACCAGTGACCTCCTAGCCATGTGAGACACTTGGAGTGGGGTCAACAGTACTGGGGACCTCCCAGCCCTGAAAGTCACAGTACAGCTACACTTGCTGTGGGATGGGACTGACAGTAACAGGGACCTCCAAGACCTGAGAGTCACTGGACAGCTACACTTGCTGCGAGTTGGGGCCCGAATGTACCAGGGTCCTCCCAGTCCGCACAGTCACTGTACAGCTCCACTTTTTGTTGGATGGGGCCAACAGTATTGGGGACCTCTCAACCCTGACAGTCACTACAGCTACACTTGGTGTGGGATGGGGCTAACAATATCTGGGACTTCTCGGCCCTGACAGTCACTGTACAGCTACATTTGATGTGGGATGGGGCTAACAGTATCTGGGACTTCTCAGCCCTGACAGTCACTGTACAGCTACACTTGATGTAGGATGGGGCTAACAATGTCTGGGACTTCTCAGCCCTGACAGTCACTGTACAGCTACACTTGGTGTGGGGCAGGGCCGACAGTATTAGGGACCTCCCAGCCATGACAGACACTGTACAACTACAGTTGGTGTGGGGCGGGGTCCAGAGTACTGGGGACCCCCCCATCCCTGACAGACACTGTACAGTTACACTTGGTGTGGGGTGGGGTCTGAGAATACCGGGGACCTCCCAACCTTGACAGTCACTGTGGAGTTACATGTGGTGTGGGATGGGGCTGACAATATTGGGGACCTCTCAGCCCTGACAGTTACAGTACAGCTCCACTTGGTGTGCGGCAGGGCCAACAATATTGGGGACCTTCCAGCCCTGACAGATACTGCACAGCTACAGTTGATGTGGGTTGGGGTCCAGAGTACTGGGGACCTCCCATCCCTGATAGGCACTGTAGAGTTATACTTGGTGTGGGATGGGGCCGGCAGTATCAGGGACCTCTCAGCCCTGACAGTCACTGTACAGCTCCACTTGGTGTGGGATGGGGCTGACAGTATTGGGGGGCCTCCCAGCCATGACAGACACTGTACAGTTACAGTTGGTGTGGGGTGGAGCTCAGAATACTGGGGACCTCCTATCCCTGACAGTCACTGTACGGCTATACTTGGTGTGGGGCTCGAGAGTACCGGGGGCCTCCCAGCCATGACAGACACTGTACAGTTACAGTTGGTATGGGGTGGAGCTCAGAATACTGGGGACCTCCTATCCCTGACAGACACTGTACAGCTACAATTGGTGTGGGGCAGGGCCTGAGAGTACCGGGGGCCTCCCAGCCCTGACACTGTACAGCTGCACCTTGTATGGGGTGGGGCCCTACAGTACTGCAGAGCCCCCAGCCTTGACAGATACTGTACAGCTACAGCTGTTGTATGGCAGGACCAACAGTACCGGGGGACCATCCAGCCCTCATAGTCACTGTACAGCTTCAGCTGGTGTGGGGTGGGGCCTCACAGTACTGGGGACCTGACAGATAATGCACACCTACACTTGGTGCGAGGCAGGGACATAACAAGTACTGGGGACCATTCAGCCCTAATAGATACAGTACAGCTACACTTGGTGTGGAGTGGGGCTGACAGTACTAGGGACCATTCAGCTCTGACAGACACAGTACAGCTTCACCTGATGTGGGACAGGGCTTGAGAGTAGCGGGGACCTCCCAGCCCTGACAGTCACTGTACAGCTACACTCGGTGTGGGATAGGGCCCAACAGTGCTGGTGATCTCCCAGCCCTGACAGTCACTGTATAGCTACACTTGGTGTGGGATAGGGCCCAACAGTACTGATGACCTCCCAGCCCTGACAGTCATTGTACAGCTACACTTGGTGTGGGATAGGGCCCAACAGTACTGATGACCTCCCAGCCCTGACAGTCATTGTACAGCTACACTTGGTGTGGGATAGGGCCCAACAGTACTGATGACCTCCCAGCCCTGACAGTCACTGTACAGCTACACTTGGTGTGGGATAAGGCCCAACAGTACTGATGACCTCCCAGTCCTGACACTCACTGTACAGCTACACTTGGTGTGGGATAGGGCCCAACAGTACTGGTGACCTCCCAGCCCTGACAGTCACTTTACACCTACACTTGGTGTGGGATAGGGCCCAACTGTACTGGTGACCTCCCAGCCCTGACAGTCACTTTACAGCTACACTTGGTGTGGGATAGGGCCCAACTGTACTGGTGACCTCCCAGCCCTGACAGTCACTGTACAGCTACACCTGGTGTGGGATAGGGCCCAACAGTACTGGTGACCTCCCAGCCCTGACAGTCACTGTACAGCTACACCTGGTGTGGGATAGGGCCCAACTGTACTGGTGACCTCCCAGCCCTGACAGTCACTGTACAGCTACACTTGGTGTGGGATAGGGCCCAACTGTATTGGTGACCTCCCAGACCTGACAGTCACTGTACAGCTACACTCGGTGTGGGATAGGGACCAACTGTATTGGTGACCTCCCAGACCTGACAGTCACTGTACAGCTACACTCGGTGTGGGATAGGGACCTACAGTACTGATGACCTCCCAGCCCTGACAGTCACTGTACAGCTACACTTGGTGTGGGATAGGGCCCAACAGTGCTGGTGACCTCTTAGCCCCGACAGTCACTGTACAGCTACACTTGGTGTGGGATAGGGACCAACTGTACTGGTGACCTCCCAGCCCTGACAGTCACTGTACAGCTACACTTGGTGTGGGATAGGGCCCAACAGTACTGATGACCTCCCAGCCCTGACAGTCACTGTACAGCTACACTTGGTGTGGGATAGGGCCCAACAGTACTGATGACCTCCCAGCCCTGACAGTCACTGTACAGCTACACTTGGTGTGGGATAGGGCCCAACTGTACTGGTGACCTCCCAGCCCTGACAGTCACTGTACAGCTACACTTGGTGCGGGGTGGTGCTGAGAGTACTGGGGACCTTTTAGCCCTCACAATCACTTTATGGTTACACTTGGTGCTACACAGGGCCTGAAATCAGTGGGGCCATTTACTGATGACCTGGGACTGGGGTTTGCACAGTAAGCAGGAGGGAGGTCTGTATCTCCGGCTGAAGACTGGGCACATCATCTCCACAACATGCTCAGCCCCCCACTGGCATGCAGTCTCAGAGTCCTCGTGCATCATGCTGCCACCTGATAGACCGGGATTCGTGTACGAGTCCCAGAATCCCACACTGCAGTGAATCAAAGGGATCCAGCACATCACGGAGAGGAAGTGCTCAGTTATGGGGAAGGGAGGCGTTCACCCCCCTCCTCCCAGCTGGGCCCAGGGGCAGCACTGGTGTGGGCGGTAAAGGTAACTGAGCTTGCTGAGGTATGGCGACCGTGAACATCCATGCTGGGGACTGGGGCAACCAGAAGAAAATTACAATGAAAATGGTATGCAGTTGCAGAGAATCACAAGTCTTATTCTTGAATCTGAGCCAGTATTTCCAACCCTGCAGTATACTTGGCTGGAGTTCTCTGCACTGGCTCCCCACACAGCATCTGGACTGGCGAGCTGCAATACTGGAAGGTTAATGTACACTGGGATGAGGATTTGGCTACAGTGGAACAAAGAAAGATCGAGCTTCCAATTAGAAGTCTTTCCTGCTCTAAGTAAACCATGCAGTGTGTCCATTCTGGTGTTTCTTTGATGGGTTACGGATAGGGAATGGGACTGAATGAAGGCTGCCAGACACAGTTCTGAGAGTCTACATTTATACTGAAGAATTCCCATGTGTCGCATGTTACTTTGGTTACTACAGTTAACGAGGTAGTAGTAAGCCTAATGGCTCTTTGAGTCTATCTCCTCACTGTTTAGTGGTTGCTGTATATATTTTTTACATTGTCCATATGTGTATCTAGTAGTTTTTTTTTTTTACATATGCCACATTAGGTGTGTTTATTTTTATATATTTATGTTGCAATGTACAGATTTTTTTTTTTTGTGTACTACGAATGTGTCTTATCATTAGTAAGTGTTCTGTTCACACCCTCTTGTTGGCCCTTTGAGGAACTAAAGAATCAGGATTGGGCCACACAGCTTGATGTCACGCGTGCTTTACTGTTACTTCACTACCAAGTGTGCTGGACTGGAGAGGTCCTTTGAAAGCATTCCTGAAGACCAGTGCCAGCCAGTGACCACCCCAAAGAGGCAAAATCAAGTAAGTTGTTTGTTTTTGGCACATTAGGGATGCAGGGGCCTTTGAGAATGTGGTCCTTTAGTTTGTTTTGGGAAATGAAAGTGGTATGGCTTTAATGATGGGACTGGCAGTACACCCTAGAGGGTTAGAGTAATGGGCTATAAAAGAGCTTGGGAAATCCAGCAGACCTTGGTTTGATTCCCACAACCTCCACTTGCATATTGTGTGACTCTAAACTAGTTAACCTCCTGGGTCACCCCTAAAACCAGGCACTTGTCCCTAGTGGGCCCTTAGCTAGTTACCAAAGAATAAGTGATCAAAGGCTTTTGTGGCAGTATTTGTTAGTCAGCAAAATATGTCATCATATATTTTGTTAGTAAAACTGTACTCTGACATCCATAGATTCATCCTCAGTGTATTTTTAATTTTAGCAGATATTTTTAAAACAGCTTTTATAGCTAAGCTAATTTAAAAAAAGTCTCTTCTGTGGAGGTTACTTGTTGTATGTAAATACTAGGTTCATACTGTGGATGTGTTAGGATGCTGCCTGCATGTTTCTGATGGTAAATAGCTGGCAGTTTTGCCTGGAGGGGAGAGTAATGAGCTGTAAATAAGCTTGGTACATATACTGTGTGACCCTGAGTGAGTCACTTAACCTGCCCCAGCACTCCTGTGTTGCCCCTGAAAACAGGACTTGGGTCTAGTGGGCCTTACCTGGAATATCAAAGAATAAAAAAAAAAAAAAATAGCACAGCACTGCACCAGTATATTTATTTTTTTCAAGGGGGCATGGTACAGGAAGGGGGAGGCATGACACAGGAGGGGTAGGCATGGCACAGGAGGGGGAGACATGATACAGGAGGGGCAGACACGACACAGGAGGAGGAGGCATGACACAGGAGAGGAGGCATGACACAGGAGAGGTGGGTATGGCACAGGAGGGAGGCATGGCACAGGAGGGGAGGCAGGCACAGGAGGGGAGGCATGGCACAGGAGGGGAGGCATGATGCAAGAGGGTTGGCATGATACAGGAGAGGAGGCATGACACAGGAGGGGTAGGCATGACACAGGAGGTGGAGGCATGACACAGGAGGGAGGCATGATGCAGGAGGGGGAGGCATGATACAGGAGAGGGAGGCATGACATAGGAGGGGTAGGCATGACACAGGAGGGGGAGGCATGACCAGGAGGGGTTGGCATGACACAGGAGGGGGGCATGACACAGGAGAGGGAGGCATGACACAGGAGGGGTAGGCATGACACAGGAGGGGGAGGCATGACATAGGAGGGGTAGGTATGACACAGGAGGGATAGACATGACACAAGAGAGGGAGGCATGACACAGGAGAGGGAGGCATGACACAGGAGGGGGAGGCATGGCATAGGAGAGGGAGGCATGACACAGGAGGGGTAGGCATGACACAGGAGGAGAAGGCATGACACAGGAGGGATAGGCATAACACAGGAGCAGGAGGCAAGGCACAGGAGGGAGGCATGACACAGGAGGGTGGGCATGACACAGGAGGGAGGCATGGCACAGGAGGGAGGCATGGCACAGGAGGGGGGCATGGCACAGGAGGGGAGGCATGATGCAGGAGGGGTGGCATGATACAGGAGGGTAGGCATGACACAGGAGGGGAGGCATGACACAGGAGGTGGTGGCATGACACAGGAGGCATGGCAGCATGGGAGGGGTGGGCATGACACAGGAGAGGGAGGCATGACACAGGAGGGGTGGCATGACACAGGAGGTGGCATGACACAGGAGGGGAGGCATGACACAGGAGGGTTGGCATGACACAGGAGGAGGAGGCATGACACAGGAGGGTAGGCATGACACAGGAGGGGGAGGCATGACACAGGAGGGGAGGCATGACACAGGAGGGAGGCATGACACAGGAGAGGGAGGCATGACACAGGAGAGGGAGGCATGACACAGGAGGAGGCATGAGACATGGGAGGGAGGCATGACACAGGAGGGAGGCATGACATAGGAGAGGAGGCATGACACAGGAGGGGTGGGCATGACTGGGGGAAGGTATGACACAGGAGGATGGCATGACACAGGAGCAGGAGGCATGGCACAGGAGGGAGGCATGACACAGGAGGGAGGCATGACACAGGAGGGAGGCATGACATGGGAGGGGTGGGCATGACACAGGGAGGAGGCATGACTCAGGAGGGGTAGGCATGACACAGGAGGGAGGCATGACACAGGAGGCGTTGGGATGACACAGGAGAGGGAGGCATGACACTGGAGGGGGAGGCATGACACAGGAGGGGTAGGCATGACACAGGAGGGGGAGGCATGACATAAGAGAGGGAGGCATGACACAGGAGGGGTAGGTATGACACAGGAGGAGTTAGCATGGCACAGGAGTGGGAGGCATGACACAGGAGGGGTTGGCATGACACAGGAGGGGTAGGCATGATGCAGGAGGAGTGGGCATGACACAGGAGGGGAGGCATAGCACAAGAGTGGGAGGCATGGCACAGGAGCGGGAGGCATGGCACAGAAGGGGGAGGCATGACACAGGAGCAGGAGGCATGGCACAGGAGTGGGAAGCATGGCACAGGAGGGGTAGGCATGACACAGGAGCAGGAGGCATGGCACAGGAGGGGGAGGCATGACTAGGAGCAGGAGGCTTGGCACAGGAGGGGTAGGCATGACACAGGTGGGGGAGGCATGACACAGGAGGACTGGGCATGACACAGGAGGGGAGGCATAGCACAAGAGTGGGAGGCATGGCACAGGAGGGGTAAGCATGACACAGGAGGGGGAGGCATGGCACAGGAGCGGGAGGCATGGCACAGAAGGGGGAGGCATGACACAGGAGGGAGAGGTATGGCACAGGAGGGGGAGGCATGACACAGGAGGGGTAGGAAATGACATGGGAAGGCACAACACAGGAGGGGGAGGCATGGCACAGGAGCGGAGCGGGAGGCATGGCACAGAAGGGGAGGCATGACACAGGAGGGGAGGCATGGCACAGGAGCAGAAGGCATAGACAGAAGGGGAGGCATGACACAGAGGGAGGGAGGTATGGCACAGGAGGGGAGGCATGACACAGGAGGGGTAGGAAATGACATGGGGTAGGCACAACACAGGAGGGGGAGGCATGGCACAGGAGGGGTAGGCATGACACAGGAGTTGGAGGCATGGCACAGGAGCAGGAATTTGTAAAAACTTCAAAATCTCATATCTTTGTTTAGGAATGAAGGAAAAAAAAAGAAAGATTGGTATAAAAAAAAATTCCTGTGTAAAACTACAGAGTGATTTAAATACTGCTGCTTTAAATACAAGGAATTCAGACTGAGCTTTCTGGAACTTAACAATGCGTCCCATTAAAACATCCTGGTCAGGATTTTTAAAGGGTCGGTTATGGGTGCAAATTAATGCTGCTCCTGCACTGGTGTCCACCAGAATGTGTCCAAGTAGCCTTACTGTTTTTTTCAAAAGAGAGGTTCTGTTTGTGCCAGAAAAAGCCACGAGTTGCAGTTAAAGAAATGACACCAATGCGATCTGCGTCATTTCGTGCTATTTAATTTTTTTTGCCATAATATTCCGGATGCTGTTAGACCAAGTAGAAGATGATCTAACAGCATGGAATGATTATTTGAAAAAAACAGTGGTAGGTGGAACTCGGAGAGATAATTTTGAAATCGTCAGCTGTGCTGCAAAGAAACAAAACTGTGCAAAAAAATTGACCTTGCTTTTTTTCACTATGAAAGACCACAGCCATCTTTCAGATTTATTTGATGGTACAATTTTGTAATTCCACCTAATTGTGAGTATTTTATAAATGCTTTAATTTAGTTTGTTCTCAAGAAATAAAGATGGTCACCACATTTTGCATGGAAATAGCACTGTAGGATTAGGATAAAAAAAGGACTCATAGTGTGCAGCGTAGGAGGTACCTAGACAAGGACATTTAACAAATAATGCCAATATTTTTATTAACTGTAGCTAAAACTAGCTTTCTGGGAAAAACATTTTTCATTGCACTGCTACTTTAAGTGAGTTGTTGCTACTGACAGCTACTGTAAGCAGTCAGTCAATGGCTCACAGTGATGGAAAGTGAATTACCCTGATGTCATAATGATCCTTCAGTCCATCCTCCACATGATTTAAGTACTCATAGATGTCCAGTCTGTCAAGGCAGCTGTCCAGCAGGGTGTACATGCACTCAAAGGCGGCTTTGCGTACATCGAGACCATCGTCCACGGTGTGCTTGAAAGGTCCCATCTCTACCTGGAAGAAAAATCCAATGTAAGGCTCCACGTGAAAGGAAACAGACGCAAATTACACCACTGTATTAATTTTTATTAATGTTCATCTTTTCTACTCGTTTTCCCTGTAATTAAATGTGTACTTGTGTAACAGATGTCACACCACTCAGCTCCGTCTGGCTCACTGTGGGCTTGCTACATGTAGGGTTACCACTTTTTAAAAAGCCCAAAGTGGGACATTTGTTGCTGAAACATGATCTTTCCCAGGACAGTACGTAACCTCGACCAATGCAGCAGACTTGTTTTCTCTGTATAATCAGAATTAAGGCTAAGTATTGTAGTTTCTCAGTTGCTTCTATTCTTTCACATCATTTTAAGGTATTTTAGTTAAGGTATTGTAGTTTTCTTGAACATTTAGTGGAAAGTTAAAAAATATTTTTTTCTACTGTAAAATCAGGACATTTAGTATTTTTCATGTTTTTTTTGCAGGACACAGTTGCCCAAATCAGGTCTGTCCTGTGAAAATCAGGACAGATGGTAATCCTAGCTACATGTAAACTTTGCAACAGCACTGCAAAGGACGACTGACATAGGAATTCTGGGGTGCCTCACTCGATCTGTGATTTCTTATGTCTTAACAGGTACCAGTTTGCCTTTATTTCTTTATTGTTAAAATGCCACTATACAATTGCCATAAAACACCCCGCTAATATTATGCATTGCTATTATTGCGAACTGCAAATTAATAGTGAAATTACCGTTAATTGATACACAGTACCTCTGCTTTAATATAATATTTTTGGTGGTTAAAATGTGCATAATGTCACAGGATCCATGCTGTTACTCCTGCTAGCTGGGAGGCTTGGCATGGGCTGAATGAACCACACTGCCTGATTGGTGATTTCTTGTGTCTTAAATTAAAAATAAAGATCAAGTGATGCACCACAGAATTCCTGCATTAGTCTCCCTTTGTGGTAGTGTTAAGAAGTTCATATGCAGCAGGCCCACAGTGAGCCAGAAGGAGCCAAGCGGCGAGATTATCTGTTACACTTGCTACCATCATTTTCTATTTAACCTATCGCTTAGTTCAGCAGGTCTTCCTGGATAAAACTTCAAACAAATAAAAAAAAAAAAAAATCCATCTTTATACATGTTGCACCCTATTCGACAGCACTCCAGGCCTTGATCTCTGCATGGATCATTTACCGAATTCCTGGTATTGAGTCCTCCGCAGTCTTCACCTTCTATCTAAACACCCACCAGATGTGGGCAGACGGGACCTCGACTGAGATCTCATTCAGGGGACAGGACTTCTAATATGGGTCTTGTGGCTGCCATGGACTCCCTGGCGCCTTTTCGTGGCAGCCCTTAACATGCAGCCTCAGAGCACCATGGTACTGTGATGTGCCGAGGTAGTTGAAGGCTACACAAAGACACAGAACAAAGTTTTTTTTTCAGTAAAGTGCAAAGTGTTTTATTCCTTTACTTTTGTTACAATTGTTTTTCAGTGCAGGAAGAGTTTAAACCCACAGGGACTGAATACTGTTTACTGTGTCTGTCCTTGTGCACAGCTGACTTGATTGGAGTTAGTGATTGACTGTTTGCATTGCAATATTTGTAATACTGTGAGTTATTCCCTGGGCTAAGAATTTGTCATAATTCCTGAATTGAGAGCAGGTTACAGGCTGTGTAGTGGACCCAGACAGTGCCTAGGGGGTGGAAAAGTACAGTTACATAAGAACTTACCGTAACAGTAGATCTTCAAGAGAGAGGCTCTTGCAGTAGGTAATTACATATAGGAATGACTCCGACAGGCGGCAGGACCCCACGGAAAAATTTCTAGCTAGCAGTCCCTGGCGAGGGACTAGCCCCAAATCAGGTGACGGTGTCAGGAGATGTCGGTATAAAGGCGGTCCCTGCGCCTGCTTCAGTTCTTTCCTGCCACAGGCCAGAAAGGCCGGACGAGAGAGGAGGCCGGATATTTCCTTCACTGGAAAAGGAGCTGAAAAAGCCTAGGGGATGGAGGGGCGGGAAGGTATTACCTCTGCAAGAGCCTCTCTCGAAGATCTACTGTTACGGTAAGTTCTTCCGTGAATTGTACTATCTTACTTTTGAGAGGGCTCTTTGGTAGGTAATTACATATAGGACTGAATCCCAAGCAGTCTGGAACAAAGAGAGGCACCGGAGGAGAAAACTACTCCTAAAGCAGCTCTTGCTGTGCAAGCCTCAAGATAATAGGCCTTGCAGAACAGCCAACCCGAAGCCTGCTCTCAGGTGAGGCAACATCAAACTATAGTGTTTAGTAAAGGTATGGACGGAAGTCCAGGTGGGCAGCACAGATGTCTGCATGAGACACATTTTGAAACAAGCTTAGGCAGCTACTCCTCTGGTGGAGTGGCCTCTTACTGGCCCGGAGGGTCTTGCTATATTTGTCATAACAGAAAGTGATGCAATGAGCCAACCACTTAGATAGGCATTGCTTGGAAACAGCATTGCCTTCCCTTTTATGAGCAAAAGAGACGAACAATTGATCAGTCTTTCTGAGATCCTTCGTCCTGTTGGTGTAGTATCTCAGAATCCGGTGAACATCCATAGTATGGAGTAAATACTCCCCTTGATTAGAGTACTGTGTAAAAAAGGCAAGTAACTCTATGGACTGATTTAGAGTAGACTCAGCTACTGCTTTAGGGAGAAACTTAGGATTCGTGTGAAGAGCAACATGTTCCTTGTGAAAAATCAAGTATGGGATTTTACACATCAGGGCCTGTAGTTGGAAATTCTCCGAGCAGAAGTAATGGCCACCAGGAAGAGAGTCTTCCACGAAAGGAACTTCAAATCCACAGAAGCTGCAGGTTCGAAGGAAGGGAGAGTAAGTTTCTCAAGAGCAAAGTTCAAGTCCCAAGGGGGAGCAGGAGTACGAATGGGGGGCCTCAAATGGAGGACCCCTCTGAGAAAGGTCTTAGAGACCTCCAATTGAGCAAAGTTTTTGTCCTTAAGGAACATGATAGGCGAAATGGCCGCCATGTATACCTTCAGCGAAGAATGACTAAGACCCAGGTCAAACAGATGATGCAGATACTCCAGCAGAAGCCCCGCTGAACATGAGAAGGGTTCCGCGTTCTTGGAAGCAGCCCAGATAGTGAATATTTTCCACTTCATGGCATAAGTGGATCTGGTAGAGGGTTTTCTGGCCTCCACCAAAATCTCTGCCACTTTGGGAGATACTCCAAAACGAGATTGGGCTAAGTCTGCAGGAGCCATGCATGCAGTTGAAGGGATTTGAGGCCTGGATGGACCAGGGTCCCCTGATCCTGGGTCAGTAAACCTCGAGAGGAAGAGGAAGAGGAGGGTCCTCTGAGTATTGTTGTAGAAGAGAGAGAACCAAACTTGCCTGGGCCAGAAAGGAGTGATCAGAATCATTTGTGCTCCTTCTAGAACTAGTTTCTGCAAGACTCGTGGGATAAGTGGAACTGGCGGAAAGGCACAGACGAATCTGTCCTTCCAGTCTAGAGACAGAGCGTCTCTCCAGAAAGCACCTCGCTCTGGAATGAGCGAGCAGAAGACCGGAAGCTTTGCGTTTAGAGGGGATGCGAACAGGTCGACCTATGGTGTTCTCCAAAGTCAGAAGATATTGTCTAGGACCCCTTGGTCCAGTTCCCACTCATGAGTCAGAGCAGAAGGGTGACTTAGCTTGTCTGCCAGGGTGTTGTCGACACCCAGAACGTGAATTGCCGTGAGGTGAAGGTCGTGTTGTGTTGCCCAGTCCCAAACCCTCATGGCCTCCCTGCAAAGAGGGTAGGACCGAGTCCCTCCCTGTTTGTTGATGTACCACACCACGCACATATTGTCTGTCTGGATGGCTAGGTGGCCGGGAAGGATGTATTGGTGAAGGGCTTGGAGAGCAAACAACACTGCCCGAAGCTCGAGCACATTGATGTGGAGAGCTTGTTCTCGCTTGGACCAGGAGCCCTGGGTCTGATGAGGGCCTAGATGGGCTCCCCAACCTTCACCCGAGGCGTCTGTGATTAGAGTCTGGGAAGGGGGAGGACGAAAGAAAGGAACTGCCCGAAATAGGTTCTCTCGAACCATCCACCATTGCAAATCTCGAAGCATCGGCGAGGAGACCAGAACTGGGTGATCTAGGTCGTCCTCTAGCTGGTCCCATTGGGAGCGTAAAGTCCACTGAGAAATTCTCATGTGGAGTCGGGCATGAGGAACCGTTGGGATAGCAGCCACCATGAGCCAGAGAAGGTGAAAGACCGACCTCGCCGAGACCGTCCTGCGGTCGGACAGCAGACTTATTTTGGGTCTGAGGTGGACGCCCTGTCCGGAGGCAGGAAGGTCTTGCCCGTGGTCATATCGAGAATCGCCTCAATAAACTGTAGTCTCTGGGATGGGACCAGATGAGACTTGGAATGGTTGATGGTAATACCCAGGCAGGCAAAAACCTGCTGGGTAAGGGTGAGGCAACGCAGGAGTTCCTCCCAGGATGAGGCCGGCAGGAGCCAATCCTCCAGGTACAGGGAAAACCTGCACTCCCTTGGTACGCAGGTGGGCTGCCACCACTGCCAGGCATTTGGTAAACACTCGGGGGGCCGAGAATAAACCAAATGGGAGCGCCTTGAACTGGTAGTGGTCCCCCTGGAACGAAAAACGAAGGTATTTGTGATGGGATGGGTGAATGGGAATGTGCAGATAAGCATCCTGCATATCCAGAGCACACAGCCATTGACCCAGCCGGAGGAGGGCAGAAGGCTCTGCAGAGAGAGCATCCTGAACCTTTTGTACTCTACGTAAAGATTCAGGGAACTGAGATCCAAAATTGGTATGAGATCTCCTGTCTTCTTTGGGACCAGGAAAAAATGGGAAGAGTAACCCATCCCATGCAGATGGAGGGGGATGGGTTCTATTGCCTGTTTCAGCAGGAGTGCCGAAATTTCCTCCTGGACCAAGAGAAGATGTTCCCTTGAATATGACGACACCAGAGGGGGGGTGACGAGGTGGTCTGCTTGAACCTTAGATCCTTAGTTGGGTGCCGAGGCCCTCCCATCCCTTGTGCTCCAGAAACCCCTATCATTCATCCCCACCCCCCTGGGACAGGCCATCATCTGATACATCCACTTTCTGTGTCTGTCCCACCTTCTCTTGAAGCCCTCCACTGTGGATCTCTGAACCAGCTCGCCAGGCAGTGCATTCCAAGGTCCACTACCCTCTCAGTGAAAACCTCCTCCTCTTCCCCTCACCCTTCCACCTTCCAACTTCAAACCACGCCTCTGGTGATACCTCCCTGCTTTAGTCTAAAGATCCCTCCATGTTTACCCTATTTATTCCTTGAGGTACTTGAAGACCTCAATCATGTCCCCTGTTTCTCCTCTCCTCCAATGAAAACAGGCAGAGCTCCTCAAGTCTGTCCTCATACGCCAAATCCTAGCCCTCGTATCATCTTTGTTGCCCTCCTCTGTACCCTCTCCAGGAGCTGTATGTCCCTCTTCAAGTGTGGTCTCCAGTACTGTACACAGTACTCAAGGTGTGGTCTAACCAGTCCATTGTACAGCGGCAGAATCACTTCCTTGCTCCTAGAGGTGATCCCCCTTATGATGCATCCCAACATCCTGTTTGCTTTGCTAGCCGCTCTCCTGCACTGCTCAGAGTTATTCATACATGCATCCACCATGACCCTAGGTCTTTTTCCCCTATTGAGGCCTCCAGCGCCTCCCCTCCCAGGGTGTACCTGTGTTTAGGGTTTCCCCGACCAAGATGCAACACCTTGCACTTGGTGATATTGAAATTTAATTTCCATGTGTGAGCCCAGCTTTCCAGGGTGTCCAGGTCCCCTTGCAGGGCCAACCTCCCCTCTTCTCCCTCAACTACTGCTCCCATCTTGGAGTCATCCGAAGAGACTCATTTCACACCCTACACCCTCCCTGATGTCCGATATGTATGCATTAAACAGGATCGGACCCAGGACCGAGCCCTGCGGTACTCCACTACCAACCTCTCTAGGGTTCGAGAGCTCCCCACAGACCACTACTCTCTGGGTGCGTCTAGCTAGCCAGTTTTCAATCCATCTGACCATCAAAGGGCCTACTCCTAACCCCATCAGTTTCTCCACCAGACCATTGTGGGGGACAGAGTCAAACGCCTTGTTGAAGTCCAAGAATAATACATCCACAGGCTTTCCCCTGTCCAGTTCTGATGTTACCCATTCGTAGAACTCCACAAGGTTGGTTTGACATGATCTACCTGGCACAAACCCATGTTGCCGACTATCCAGATCTCCCACCTCCTCCAAGTACACCCCCAATCGTTCCTTTAGTATACTCTCCATTAATTTTCCCACCACCGAGGTAAAACTGATGGGTCTATAGTTACCTGGTACTTCCCTCGACCCCCCTTTATGGATTGGCACCACATGTGCCTCTCGCCAATCCCTAGGTACCCTCCCTGTCTCAAGTGACCTGTTGAAGAGCTCCACCAGGGGTGCAGCCAGTATGTCCGCCAATTCCCATAGTACTCTCGGATGAATACCATCCGGCCCAGGAGATTTGTCTTTCTTTAAGGCCTTGAGGGCTAACCACACCCTTTTGGCGGAGATAGCATCATCCGTCCCCTCCACCTTACTGGCCTTTTTATCCTTACCCAGATGTGACACCCCTGGGGTACCTCTCCCTCCCTCTTGCTCCATTTCTGTTGCTCCCCTGATCCCACTTATTGCCGCTTCTATCCCCTTCGTGCCTTGCTTTGTAGATATCCCATCCCCCTCCCTAGTGAACACAGAGGCAAAGTACTCTTTAAATACCTCTGCCTGGTCCCTCGCCTCTTCCACCCACCCTCCTTCTGATCTCAATCTGCTGAGATGGTCGTTAGTTTTTCTCCACTCCCCAATGTACCGGAAGAACCCCTTTTCCCCTCCATGTATCCCCTGTGCCAGCCGCTGCTCTTTACTGGACTTTGCTCCCCTCACCATTCGGGTGACTTTTCTAGATGCAAGATGGCACATTTCCTTATCCCTATCCCCTCTTGTTGTTTTATATTTTTTGTAGGCCACCTTCTTTTCTCTGACTGCTACCTGTACCTCATGGGACCACCAGCATGGTTTATGTGACCTTGTCCCTTACATTTCAACTTAGCGCAGATCCTGACTGCCTCATGAAGTCCCCGTTTTATGACCTCCCATCTCCTTTCCACACTTGTCATTGATGTAATCCCCTTCAAGTGATCCTTGAGAATATTTCCCATGCCCATAAAGTCTGCCCCCCTGAAGTCCACTGCCAGTGTCCTAGATCTCCTCCCCATGCTTATTTGAAACCAGACAGTATTGTGGTCACTCCCAGTCAGGGGGTCCTGTACAACCATGTCCCTTACCAGATCCCCATCTGCCAGAACCACGTCCAGGACATGCCCCTCCCTTGTGGGCTCCATCACATGCTGTGTTAAGAACACATCCTGGAAGCCGTCCAGCAGTCTCTGCTCCTTGGCCACCTTAGAGGACATGGTTCCCCAGTTTGTACCTGGCATATTAAGGTCCCCCATCAACACCACTCCTTCCCCTTTTGGTCCACACTGGGCAATGAGGTTGTCCAGCAAACCATCCTCTAGAACATCACTCATCACTCTGTCCAGCAGTGTCCACTGCATCGTATGTCACACGAAGCATGTGTCAACTGGCCGAACGAGCAGAGCGGACAAGATTAGCCAACTCCTGCTTGACTTGAGAGTCAGGCAGGGAGTCCAATTTGGCTTCCACCTGGGTCAGAATGGCCTTCTGGTAGTCCCCCATATGGCCGACATAATTTAGGGCCCTGATCCCCAGAGTGCAGGAAGCGTAGATCTTTCTCCCAAACTGGTCCAGAAGGCGTGATTCCTTATCAGGTGGTGACGAGCTAAGATGTTTGGGGTTGGCCGACCGGCCGTGAGTGGCGCTAATCATGACCGAGTCGGCCCGAGGGTGAGAATCCAGGAAATCAACACCCTCCGGAGCCTGATATAGCCTGTTCAACTTCCTAGGAAGTGGGGCTAAAGCCGATGGCTGTTTTCATATAGTGGTAACGAGGTCGGTGTGAGGCTCTATCCAGGGTGGCACCAAGGTAGGAGCTGTCACGGGCAGATCTAGATGTTCAGCGAGTTTCAGACGCTGAGGATCTGGTTCCAGGGAGTGCCACTGATGAACCTCATGGATTTTCTTAAGCAACTCCGTAAAAGAAGGATCTTCTGGAGGAGACTTCGGAGGAGTCCTTGGCCTGGGCTTGGACGGAGAGCGTGGCTTGTCGTCTTTCTCGGAGCAACAGTCGGAAGAATCTGAGGGTGAAGAGGTGGAGGAAGAGGAAAAAGACTCCCTTTCCCGACCCGGGGGAGGAACGGACCCTTTGGGAAGCCCCCGGGGAAGCTTGTCCTGCCCCTCTCTGGATCCAGATGGAAGAGCCCTGGAATCCAGAGGTGGTGAGGGAGTGTGCCGCCCCAGACGTATGGGAACTTGGGATGGCGCCGTCGTCAGAAGGTGGCTCTCGACCTTTTTGGAGAGCTCAGCCTTGGCCTCAGCCCACCAGGAGGCCAGAGTCTCCTGCAGGTCCACCGGCAGCTGTGAGGGCGGTGAAGGAGGAGGAGGAGGCGGGGGGTAAAGATACGGATTATACCCGTAATGAGCGTATCCAAAACCCGGTGGCGGGTAGCCCAGCGTCGGGTACTGTGGCGCCAGATACTGCGGTCCCGGGTACGCCAGCATCGGATAGGACAGAGGTACCGGGAGCCAGGGGTGCTGCTGGAGCAGATGGCCCAGCGGTGGCCTCATGGGCGGGTCCACATTGGAAGGCCGGGGGTGAGGGTCTGACGGGGATATCTCCTGAGTCCGGAGGACCGGCAGCGGGGCCGGCGTTGGGCGCCCAGGGAGCTGACCAGATCTGGCGACCAGTGGTGGAGAGAGGTCTGATGGAGGAGGAAGATCCCCGCATCGCCCGGGGATGGAGGGGAGAAATCCCTGGGGTCGGGCTAGGGAGAATCTGGGTCCCCAGACGGCAGAGAAGGCTGCGGGGAACCGGGTATGGCAGACGTGGGAGGGTCCGTCGTCGGTTCCTTCGTCAGCCTGATGTCGTATGAGCCGACGTGTGGCTTGAGGGCGAGCTCCCGGCGGAGCTGGCATCTGACTTATGGGAGCTGTCACTGGAGACAGGTCGAGAATAAGGATCAGCCTGGTCCAGTGGAGTGGAGGCCGCCTGCTGCCTCGAAGGGTCAGGCATCTTACTGGTCCTCTCCGGGCAGACATCGGATGAGCCGACGCCTGACTTACCAGAGTCGCCCGCAGTGGTAGGCCACAAGCCTGTGGCCGAACCAGAGGCAGAGGCCTCCAATTACCCAGAGGCGCCTGCAAGGCCCGAGCGCGAGCCAGACGGGCGGGCCGACGCCCCCTCGGAAACCTCCAAGGCGGCCGTCGAGGAGCGGTCCCCCAGAGGGGACGTTATCTGTGTCCCGGCGACTCCCGAAGGAGACGCGGTAGAGGAGGCCTTGTCCCAGTGTCTCTCCTTCCTCTTCTTCCGATGGCCTTCGGGGGAAGTGGACGCCTGCCTCATTTTTTTGAGCTCCTTTTCCATTGAACTCATTTTCTTCTTCAGAATATGGGCTTCCAGGGATTGCTGCCACCTTTTCCGGGTAGCCGCTGAAGCTGAGGCAGTGCTTGCACTTCCGACCAGGTGATCGGGGCCTAGAGCAGAACAGGACAGAGAATGGACGCCCTTGTAATGGTAGTTGGGTGCCGTGACGAATCGTGACTTATTTTTGTGCTTGAGGGTGTAGGGACGGCGACACCGATGATGGTACCTGACGTTAGTCAAAAAAAAGCAATTATTTCAGTAAAAAAACGACAAAGATAGGGCTGACGAAGCACAAACTTCTCCGTGAGGCGCTGCATGAGCTAACGGCGGAAAAGAACTGGAAGGCGGGCGTCAGGGACTGCTCCTTTATACTGACGTCTCCTGATGCCGGTCACCTGACGTTGGGGTGGTCCCTCGCCAGGGACTGCTAGCTACAAATTTTTCCGTGGGGTCCTGCCGCCTGCCGGCGTCAGTCCTATATGTAATTACCTACTGCAAGAGCCCTCTCGAAGTAAGATCTGTTTTTTCTTTTGTTTATCTCTGTGTGCCTTAAAAGGCCTGGCCAGACTGTGTCAGGAAGTGCTTACATCACAGCTACATATCAGCCAATAGCTCTGGAAGAATCTTACAGACCTTGATAACAGTACTAATTTTAGCAGGCTCATCAGATAACCTAATGTTCTTCAGGTGAAGCTACCTCTGGCTGGAAGCTGCAACACTGGACTTAAGCTTTGCAAGAAAGTGAGTTGTGCTCACAACAGAGGGAGGTGAACCTTACAACTCACAATTGTCTTTGGTTTGAAGCAGATTCCTTAGGAAAGTTAATATTCTTCAGGGGGAGGATACTTCTAACTGAAGGGTGAAATAAGGAACTTAGAATTATCAGAAAAGGCAATCTTTCAATCAACAGAGGGAGGTGGACCTTGCTTTACATTTTTTACAATTGTTAAGATTTTCAGTGCAGGAAGAGTTTAAACCCACAGGGACTGAATACTGTTTACTGTGTCTGTCCTTGGGCACAGCTGACGTGTTTTGGGGCTGACTGCTTTCAGAGCACAAGTCACCAGGCTGTTTTGGGGCTGGGGAGGTTTACCTGTGTCTGACTTGGATGTTTGGATTTTTCTCTGTTTGATTAGCTGGGTATTTTCTGTCAAATTGTGTAGGGCATCTTGCTGACAGGAAGGCACTCATTGCAGCGGTAGGTCAGAGCTTTAGCTGATTGTTTCGTGGAGGCACAGTTTAGGCCCAAACCCTTCCCACCCTCACCCCACCCACCCTGGAAATAGTTTCTTTATACCTGGGGTTCTGACATCATTTCCTCAAGAGGGCAAGGTGCATATCACTGTCATATCCTCTCTAGCACACTGCACTGACAATATAAGCATACACATTATATAATACATATATTTGTATATAACAAACCAATCACACACACACAAAAAAAAAAAAAAACTAAACAAGGTAGACAGACATGTGGGGAGTAGTGCAATGTAATGGCTGTGGGGCAGCAGTCTTCCGGGAGTCTTTCTGGAGGCTGAGATGCTGCCCTGTTTGCAGACAACTCTCTGCCCTGAGGGAGGAAGTTGCCCATCTTCAGGCCGCACTGGACAGTAGTAAGGGAACCTCCCCATCCAGGGAGCACCAGAGCCACCACCACTACCCTCAGAGGTTGCAAAGAAAGCACAGCAGTTGGACCACAGTGGGCTCAGGGAGGGTAAGGGTGGTGGAACAGAGGCACACCCAGTCAGTTGTTCCACTTCACAATCCATACACCATTCTGGGGGAGCATAGTTCCCCTATGGATGCACCCGCAGAGGAGACTAAGGAGGTTGCAGACAACTGTCACAAGGGAGGCCCTCAGGAAGGAGGCAGAGGGCACCACAGGGAAAGGAAGCAGCTCCTGGTGGGGGACTCAATTATTAGGGGGACAGAACTGGGGGGAGCAGGGAAAACTGAAGTAAGGTGCCTGCCTGGTGTCATGGCTTGGAGGGACAGGAAGCGCATTCTTAGGATCACGAGAACAGTTGCATGGGAGTCTGAGCTGGATGCCATTGTCCACCTAGGGACAAATGACTTGGCTCATCATGAGATTAGAGCAGTGCAGATGGACTTTGTAGAGTTGGGGAGGGGCCTAAGACAAGTAGCACACACAGTATCCTTCTCAGAGGTGCTGCCTGTCAGTGGCAAGGGTGAGGCGAGGGTACTTTGCACCATGCAGTTTAACGAATGGTTGAAAAAAGGATGTGGAACACAGGGGTTTAGCTTCACTGGGGACTGGGGTTCCACCTGAAGGGACACCAGCCTATACTGGCAGAATGGTCTGCATCTGTCCAGGAAGGGAACAAGTCTTTTGGGCAATCGATTTAAATGCTTCATTGGCAAACTTTTAAAGTAGTCAAGGTGGCAGGCACTGATAAGCAGCAGGAAAATCCCAGCCTCCCCCCTATACAACAGGGTACTAAATGAGAAAAAGACCAAGGTAGAAAGGTCAGTGGGGAGTGCTGCTACAGAAGGTAAAACCATCAAAAAATGGACAGCAATGAGTACCAATGCCCGTAGTCTGGGTAACAAGCTTCCTGAATTAGTGGCCTTGATGGAGGAGGAACATCTGAACATCGTGGCAGTCACAGAAACATGGTACACACAGAACCATGACTGGGACGTAAACATACCAAGATACACTATCTACAAGAGGGACAGGGAGGGTAAAACAGAAGGAGGAGTAGCTCTCTACATAAGGGAAGGAATCAAAGCAACAGAACAAAAGGGTAAACAGGGAGGAGAAGAAGCACTGTGGGTTAATTTGGAGGCAGGCAATGGCACCACAATCCGCACAGGGGTTGTATACAGACCCCCCTCTTAGGGGGGAGGAAATGGACAAGGAAATGATAGAAAGTATACTTAGAATGGCAGATAAAGGGGAGATATTGCTGATGGATGATCTGAATATGCCAGATGTTAACTGGAGTGCAGTTGCAGCAGCCACTTCTAAGAGTGGGGTTATTCTAGATGCCCTACAGTGATAGGGAAAATGATGGAATCACTTCTGAAGGAAAGAATTGTCAAGTACCTAGAGGCCAGAGGGGCACAGGACCCAAGGCAGCATGGATTCACAGCAGGAAGGTCATACCAGACGAATCTAATAGATTTCTTTGACTGGGTGACCAAAGTAGTAGATCAGGGAGGGGCTGTGGACATGGCCTACCTAGACTTCAGCAAGGCATTTGACTCAGTCCCACACAAAAGATTAATAGTCAAATTAACCAGCCTGGGAATGCGGAACCGGGACATCGACAGGATCGATGGCTCTCCGCTGCCATCGCCAGACATACTCACCGAGGAATTGGAGGGCACGAGCGAAGCAGGAGGAGGGGGGAGAAAGGCTTTCTCCCTCTGGTCCTGCCGGACATCAGGTGAGGTGCCATTAGGCCCCAATGGGGGAACCGAGCCCGTGCGGTCGTCAGAAACGGCCGACTTAGCAGGCGGAGTCAGACGGTCAGGGGAGGAGCCCCCGGCTGACTTATCGACCGTAGCTGGGCGACTGCCCCCAGCTGGGGGAGCCGACTTAGCGGTGGTCATGCAGTCCCCGGAGGAGCCAGGAGCCGACTTAATGGCCTAGGCGGCGCGGTTGTCGGAGGAGCTGACAGCCGACTTATCCACCGGAGTTTTGTCCGACTTACCATCCGGTATTCTGGGCGGCAGCTGGGCCTTACTCGTCGAGGGCCTGGCATCATCCGCGGAGCGAGCCCACTCCCTAGACTTCTTCTTGTGCTTTTTTGAGGAAGAAGATTTCTCAGATGAATCCCAGAGACGATCCATTTTCTTTTCTAAAGAAGCCAAGCGGGCTTTTAGTAAGTGGGCCTCCAAAGTCTGCTGTCTCCTCTTTTTTGTGGCCTGGTTAAAGGACTGACACTCAGGCCAGGAGGAGACTGGATGGTCCGGGCCGAGACACAGAATGCACTGGGAATGACCGTCTTTGTGTGGGATCTGTGTGCCACAGGACGAGCACTCCTTCTTGGGTGAAGACATAAGTGAGTAACATGAGCAGATGAAAAAATAGCAGCGAGGGGTAAACTGACGCGATGAACTTTCTCGACAATCGCTAACTGGAAGTCTGCAATGCGACTGACATGAGGCGACGGCGGGAAAGAACTGGAGAGCAGGCGTGGGGACTGCCCACTATATACAATCATGCTGGCATCAGTCACGTAACGGGTGGGCGGTCGCCTGTCAGGTATTGCTAGAAAAGTCTGCCGTTCGGCCCGACACCAGTCCTATATGTGATGACCTACTGAAAGAACCCTCTCAAAGTAAGATCTACCTTGCTCCATCACCATTTAGACATTTAGAGGTAGGCTCATAACATACCACACTGTATGCCTAACAGCCTGTCCCTAACCTCTGGGTTTTTGTATCAACTCTTGTACACTACTAGTTGTGTTGGCCACCACCTTGCCCATCTGTTCTATGTGGGAGTCTCCCCTTCCTCCAAGGGTACCATCTCCTTTTTTTCACCCTCTGGATTACTCCTCTCACATCACTATCAGGGGTCACTATCTGCCTGCCCCTATAACAGGTCTTATAGTATGCTGCTACCTGCCTATACATGCCGGGCCAATAGAAATACAGGGTGAGTCTAGCCAATACCTTCCCATGGCTCACATACCCCCAGTGACTGGAGTGTGCATCCTCCATCATGTTTTTCCTATATGCCATGGGCAGCACTACCTGGGCATCCACCTGCTTCTTCGGGGGGGGGTTGGGCCTCATATGATATAGAACTTCTTTTCTAAGTTCATACCACCATAACCTGTCCCCCATGCCACCATTAACCTGTCTCCCATCGTTGATTTTTACATACTCCCTTAACTGGGTTACTTCAGGATCCCCCACCTGCAACTTTCCCCAGTCAGCACCAAGAGAACAATAATTTTTCATAGCAGGAGGTTTAAAACATGCAAAAGTTCCTTCAGCCAAAATGGCTTCTTCCATCTTGCTTGAAGTCTTCTGCCCCAGTAATACAATGCCAGTCAAAGTCTTACCTGGGGTCTCCTCCTCTCGTTCGCCATCCTCCACCAAATAGCAGCCCAGAAAAATGGGCAGCAATGGGATCTCCACAAACGTTGGTCACAAATGCTCTGTTAGGGGCTCCTCCTCCTCCAGAGCCCATAGATCCTGCTCCACCGATTCTTCCTCGACATCCTCCGTACGGGACCTCTCAAGCAGCTCCTGGCATCTGCACTTCACCTCTCTCCGGTGTCTATCAGCCTCCAGCCATCTCCCACTCATCCAGTGAAGAAGCCATATCAGGGTCTCCATTTGGCCATCGGGTCCGTCTCATCCCATCCATGGTGCCTCACCCAGGTCACCATCTCCATCAGGTGCTGTCCTCCTCATCTCTGGCACCATGCACCTCTGCCGTGTATCCTCGGTACCAGGTCTGGCATGAACTGACTGAACTCACCCTGTTTCCTTGGATGTCCAGACAGATCCCACTTCACACACCATATGTCACTGTGCGTGGGTTTAGTATAACACTATTTCAGGCAGACCACAAGTCAGGTGCATAAAAAACGCATGGTTGCGTTTATCATTTTATTTTCATCAAGTAAAATATACAGAAAGCAAAACGGCAAGTCAGACAACTGCTTAGCTTAAGCAGTTTCTAAGGCTTTTCTTCAGCCTAGCATGAATCAAACAGTGTGAAAGCACACACTACCAGGAGGTCTTCCACCTTCCTCAGTCAGTATCCAATGACCACCCTATCTATCCTCTCTCAGCACTGAGGTAGGGCTTTTTATAAGCTCACTAGAAGTTGGAAAAACAATTTCCCCTGCCCTTCTGATTAACAGCAGACATAACATAAAACTAGCCACTTGGGGCCACTGTTGCTCCATAGAGAACAGTTATTTGGCAGCCACTTGGAGCACATTACATAACTTGTTTGCAACATTGTTAAAGGTCACAGCTGAGGTCAGAACATTCTGTGCTCTCCTAAACTCTCTGACAGGGTCAAATTACCTTTAATGGGCAGACTAGGTGGGCCAAGCGGTCCATATCTGCCGTCAAATTCTATGTTTCTATGTTTCATGCTGTCTGCTGCAAAATATATCTTAAAAGGGGGGGCTGCTAACATATAGAAAAAGTAGATACAAGTTTTTGTTATTCTTATATTAAGACAGCCCTCTCATTTTGTAACTGTACTGTTAGTTTTGTTTTAGGTTAATATGCACAGAAAGCTTTATAAGCACTTCAGCACTTAATTTATAACCAGCCAACCAGCATGTTGGACATTATACAAAACATATAAACTGCTTGGGGAAGGGGTTTCAATTTATCCCAGGGGTGTCCACTATGACAGGGGTCACCCTGTCACAACTATATATAAATAAAATCGCTCAAAGACTGTATTATGAAGCTATAATCCCAGCAAGAGGTTCTAATATGTCAATACAATCTCGATATGGGATTATAGTCGTGGAATACACAATCCTCTGTGTGATAGTTATTGTAATGTATGGATTACAGTTGTCCACCCCCACCCCAGAATTGCGATCCCCTCCTCCCAAGGGGCAGCACAGTTTATTTTTTGCATGTGCAAAGAGACTGCAAGGATCTATGGCTGTTCAGGGCTGCTACAAAACAGAGAGCGAGAGAGAGACAGTGCTGTTAATTTTGTGGGCCTTTTTTTTTTGCTCAGTGTGCAGCTGCCAGCCATGTACATGTTTGTGCAACACAGCTTTGCTGTTTCTGTGGCTTGACTCTTTTCCTCTGGATTTCCACCCTCATTAGAGGTACTGTGAGCTGTTTCTCGAGGCTGAAGGAACTAGGCAGCAAAAAGAGCCACACCAGAGAAAGAGTGCTGGAGGAGGAGAGGTAGGAGATGGCATAAGAAACACTAGGCATTGACTCTGTGACTGTTAGGGGTTTATGTACTGCTGGGGGACAAGTCTGGTAGCCTCCCATTGAACCACAGGCTAAACCTTTCAATTCGATGTGCAGTTGCCAGCCGTGTATGTGCTTGTGCAATGTAATTAGATGTTTATCTGGCTCGTCTTTTTTCCTTTGGATTTCCACCCTTAGAAGAGGTGCCAGGATAGGAGCCATTTTCTCGAGGCTAAAGGAAACAGGTAGCTTACAGCCACAACCAATAGTATTGTTGCACTCAGCAGTAACAACATGTAGGAAGTGAGTTTATCCACTCATTTTCTATATTATGTCCTGGCCTACAACAATACATTCCCACGGCACAGCTGAAAAACACTTCCAGACTTCGACTGCAACAGGAAATTATCTGCCACGTAGACCAGCCCTAAAAACTAATGCAACCAGTTTTTCAGTGTACATGTAGACCATTATATAGGTGAGACAAGTGGCAAGGCCAGGTGCTTTCTTTTACCCTACCTCTCGGATGAGTTCCTTCCTGATCTTTGTTTCGTTGTAGAGGTGAGGCAGCAGTTGATCTAACAAGTCTCTGATTAAAGAAGGCTTGTTGTGAGCCGCAGAGTTAAACATCACCAAAGCAACACGCCTGACATTCAGGTCGGAGTCCTTTAGGGTCTTCAGAAAGTCACCTGAAACAAAGTTAAACCAAAATAAGCAGAAGATGAACAATCCCTTGACACTTCAGGGTCCCTACCTTACAAATGAAAACAAGGGACAGTAAAATCTAGACACGTAAGCCTGCTGTAGCCAAAACCCATGCATGAGTCATAATAGTTGTGACTAGTAACACATTCCACCAAAACGCAGTTTAAGTTACCAGATGCCAAATCATTTTTTGCTAAGCATCTCTGTATTTAGATGACAAATATCCTACTTCCAATCACCAAACAGCCACAGCAGCTTGACAGGCAACTGGTTTTATGTATGCGGTTTGATAGGTTATTCATTTTATTTCATGTAGATATGGTTTGAGTTTTGTTATTTGGCTATAAGGTTTTACAATCATCCAAAACACTGTAGGATTTAATATCCCAACAATATATTATTTCTTTTTTTGAAACTTCTTTATTACACATCCATAAAGGACTATTATTTTGTTCCAATACATAAGTAACTGGTTACATACATATAATTTCTCAAACAAAATGAAAAGCTGTGTACATTAATTCCAGTCTATAACTGAATATGTAGCAGTCCACTGTGTTATCATCTTGCTAATGACCCTCAGGGCTTGTCCTGAGCCTAAGATACAGTAGAATCCATTGTCAAAGATTTTCAAGAGCAGTAACTATATACAGAGAAACTAAAACTGAACCAAATAAAAATAAATGTATAATGAGGCGGGTACTGGGAAAGGGAAGTTTCAGGGCTGGGTCTGAGTTTATCCTATTACGTGGTACAGACAGTGAATACATAATTCAGTATCCCTGCACCTGTTGGGTTAAGGCAGAGATGCCCTCCGCCCCCTCAACTAATTCCATGAATGGGAGCCAGGTCCCTCTAAACCTTTCGGCTTGTAATCTGAGATCTGCAGTTAATTTTTCTACTCGGTTGATTTATTTTACCAAAACAATCCATTCTGCCACTGTAGGTGGCTCAACCAGTAACCATGTCCTTGTTATGGCCTTACCCGCTGCTGCAAGAAGAATTCCCCAAAAGGATTTCTGACTATTATTCTGTTCACCTTTGGGGGGGGCACACCTAAAATTAAATGCGTGAAATCTGGTTCCCCTAACATGTGACACATTTGTTTGTATCTACGACCCATTTCTCCCTAGTAAGGACGAATATCGGGGCAATCCCCAAAAATATGACATGGAGAACCAACCCCACCATATTGACGCCAGCACTTATCTGATTTATTTTGGGTGTAGTGTTTAGTGCGGAAGGGGGTAAGAAAACAGCGGGACACTATTTTCCAATGGAATTCTTTCCAGTTGTTCGAGGCTGAGGTTTGGAATACCTCATACCAGACAATATATTTATTTCACAATTTGTTTACACAAAATAGCCCAACTGATCAGCTTGTGGGGTCTTGCCTCTACACCATTTTATATCTGGATGGGTTGCAACACACACAAGCTGCACTGACGGATGGCCTAAGGATACACAATACAGTTTGTCTTGCCGTTAAACCAGATTTGCGTCTCAAGCCCAGGTTGTTAAATATACGCAGAGCTGAACATTCGGTCTGGATGCCTCCTGCCTCAGGGAGGACAAGTGATTCCTGCTGTTATACAAGTGCCCAGGGAGTCATGTTAGCCGAAATACAAGACTGCAGACATAAGGCTGAAATCCTGTTGCTGGTCTGATGCACAGAAACATAGAATGTGTCAGCATAAAAAGACCGGTAGGCCCATATAGTCTGCCCTATTTTTCCCTGCCTATTACTATACCCTGGACTCTATTTGGTTGCTGGTGTTCCTCCCTCCCTCCTCCCTTTC
The DNA here is from genome assembly GCA_016271365.2 of Neoceratodus forsteri. NCBI lineage: Eukaryota > Metazoa > Chordata > Ceratodontiformes > Ceratodontidae > Neoceratodus > Neoceratodus forsteri. The sequence goes on along the minus strand of CM028129.1, from coordinate 94,562,935 downwards.
CTCTACTTATGATAGTATCTTCAGCCTAAATGAAAACAAAACCACCAGAAGTCAAGCATTTAAGCTGGAGGGGGTCAGATTTAAGGGGGATGTGAGGGGGTGTTACTTCTCAGAGAGGGTTGTACAATCACGGAACAGGTAGCCGGAGTGGGTGGTAGAGGTGTCAAAGACCTTACTGAAGTCCAGATAGACCACATCCACTGCCCTCCCTGATCCACCTCCCTGGTCACCCAGTCAAAGAAATCTATGAGATCTGTTTGACATGACCGCCCCTCTGTGAAACTGTGCTGCTGGTGGTCCTGCAGCCCATCTGCCTCCTGGTACTCCATCAGTCTCTCCTTCAACAGGGTCTCCATCAATTTCCCCACCACTGATGTGTGAGACAGACTGGCCTGTGCTTGTTAGCCTCTTCCCTGCTGCTGCTCTTGTGCAGAGGGATCACATTGGCCCTCTTCCAGTCCTCTGGAACTACCCTTGTCTCCAATAAGGTGCTGAACAGTGTTGCCAGAGGAGTGGTCAGCAACTTGCTCTGTTCCTTCAGAACCCTTGGGTGAATCCATCTGGCCCTATCACTTTGTTATCCTTTAGGGCTTCCAATCCCCTTCAGACTCTCTCCTCCGAAAATGAAGTTGTGGCCACTCCCCCCTACCCCCATGTCTGCTGATACATGTTAGTCCATTCCCTCTCCCCCACTGTGAAGACTGAGCAGAAATACTCCTTTAAAATATTTGATTTTCTTGATCTTCTGTACAGCCCCCACCTCCCCGACACTCACTAGGGCACTGACATAATATGTGGTGGTGTCATACGTCCATTCTTGCACCAGCAAGGGTCAGTCAGAGTGTGGTGGGAAGGCCTGGTCTAAGTTCACTTCCATCTACACAAAAAGGTCTCCCCAGGGAGTGTGTGTGTGTGTGTGTGGAGGGGGGTATACTGGAAGGTAAAAAACAGGTGAGGACAACCATGTCCCTTATGATGATGATGCTGTCGTGTGTCCCTGCCCTGTTACGGTGGCCAGAACTCTTAAGTCAACCCCCTCCCACATAATAACAGTGCACACACACCAGATACAGGGCTAAATAATTTATTGGTACACAAGCTCCAAAACAGCCAGCCAGTTACCCCTACATGTTGCCTTTTTAATGAGGCTTCATCCAGGGGAATGCTTAAGTTCCCTGCCTTCTCTCTGGTTTGGAAGGTTCCAGACAGCTCTTCCCCTAGCCGGCCATTTCAACCTGAAGGGTTATGCCAGGAAGGGAACCATATGCAAGGATGTGGCAGCTGGTGTTTGGGGGATCATGGTGACGGCTTCCATAAGCCTGGAATCAAGGGCTTGTGGACAGGCTGAAGGAGAGCCTGACCTGCTAAGGAAGGAAAAACAGAAAGTAAAAGACACAGGTAGTGAAAGATGATGTAACTGGGACTTCTACTGAGGAGACAGCTGAGAAAAACATCCTTTATGTTTATAAAAATGGGGCAAGGAAGTTTTGCTGTTTTCTATTTCCCTTAAATAAAGAGAATCTCTGTTTTGGAATGGGGGCAAGGCAAGTTTATTTATTAACGGAGGCTCAGGGCACTGAAGATGACATAATTAAACAAACCATAAATAAACAAACAAGGCGGGAAGATGAACATCACTGAAAGCTTTACATTATCTTTTTTTTTTTTTTGCCCTTTTTCTGGCAGGACCACCGGCAGCCATCCGCCCTGGTCACGGCCCCCGGAGACCTCTACCACTGTAATTGTTGCTGAGGACTCGGTCACCTCGGCTTGCCCCCGGAGGGTGGGGTCAGTGGCCACCTCACAGGACCCTGGAAATGTGACTGGTCGGGTCCCGCAGCCGGGCGGTGGTAATGTGTGAGGCTCTCCAGGGAGAGCTTCATTGATCGGTGGTCCTGCCCGCCATCTTTTCCACCTGATTTTTCTCCCGGAGGGCGGGGGCCGTGCAATAGCCAGCGTCTGCCAGCCTCCTCCCCCCGTCGGCGTCAGTTGCGTGGAACTCCGTCTCCACCAGGGGTCCCAAGCGCACTGAGTGCTCCCCGGATAGGAAGCTGTCCGTCGGACGCTCGATCCTACTCCCGGCATCCTCAGCGACCCGATCCGCTCCCAAACCCGGTCGCCGGCGCCGGAAGCGGAAATCCCAATGCTGCGCCGACGGGCCGGCATACATTATCTTTTGATATGCAAACTGCCCGGGTGAATTGAAATAGGTGTGATTTCAGTATCCTGTTGATGACATCTACCGAGGGTGCACTACATACAAGAAGTGGGGCTGCAACCCCAAAAGTTCTGTCCCCTGACAGAAGGGTTAATGGTTAGAAATGTAAGAAAGGCAATTATAAATTATCTCACGATTTCAGCCAATCAGCATTGAGAACCACAGTACGTCTTATCCCACAGACAGTTAATGTCTCATGCAGCAGCTTGGAGTGGAACATTCCAAAGCAGCAACACAAGGGAGCAGTAGTGGCTCTTTATTTTTGTTTTAATTATCTAATTTATTAATTGTTTTATTTAGTATGCTTTTTAGTCACGGTCGCCTCCGAGAGTTCAGCCCCTGCTTCTCCCCGGATCCCCACCTCACCCCGAGACTTACCGCTGGGTGATACCCCCTGGCTTTGGGGCCATCGAGGATGCATGAACACCCATGAGGCTGGTACAAGAATGCTGGCAGGGAGCACCTACCAGCAATACCTCCCTGGCTTACCCCCAGGGCGGGACAAGGTGACGGTGCTAGGACACCCAAGAGTGCAACGGTGATGATCGAGGCCAGCAGAGTGGGGCGTCATATGTGGTGGCCATGAGGATTTTTTCAGTAGACCCTGGGGGAGGGTGGAGTGCAGTGACATGGGGCACCTCAGCGCCGATGTCCGGTATGCTCCCCACAGCATCTCGGCAGTCTAGAGCCACTGATCCCTGACCTCTTCCAGGGGTCAGATGAGCACTCCCGAGATGGACAGCAGTCTTACGGACGCTCAATTCTTCTCCCAGGCCCTCTGACTCTTGGGTCCATTCCCGAGCCCGAGATGTCGGCGTCACAGATGAACGCTCTACTGCTGCACCAGCAGGCTCTTTTTTTTAATAAATGAATTACTCTGCAACATATTATAAGTCTTTCTGGGAAACTCAGGAGATTTATGATATGTTTATAAGGTCTACGACAAGTATCTTACTGCACAAGGCTGTCATCTTATGGTGTTTGGGATGACAGAATAGTTCGGTGTCACAATCTGCCCACTCACACTGTTATTCAGTAACAGATGTCTCTCACGGGCCTTATTTACATATACTGTATAAGCAGCCAAGCCAGCCCATAAGCACAGCGGTAGCCCTACCGCTCGCAATGCTGGTGACCCTGGTTCGGGAATGAGACTGGGTGATCGGAGCCGGCCAATGGGAAAAGAATTGTGTGTTCTAGAGAACACTTTTCTTGTCCTGGGTTGAGGAGTTCCATCCTGTGCCACAGTACTGCCACCTGGGTGACCACTGGTGACAGTGCGGCTGGAGGACCACTAGAAGGGAAGGATTTTGCTGGCGCTGGGTCATGGTCACGCACTCTGTGTGTGTACAGACCCTTGACGGGGGCGGCAAAAACTGAAAAAGCAACCCTGATGTTTGCCACCTGTTCACCTCGTGACGAAAGCGGGCAGCTCAGGGATCAATCCCCTCCATCTCGTCCCCGCCCAGGGGGTCAGTCTGTGACAGCATGGAGGAAGGTGACCGGATGCAGGTAGGTCTGGTGGAGGGGTAAGTACTGTGGGGATGTGGAGGGGGTGCAAGCGGCAGAGAGAGGGCATAAACAGAGAACGTTAGGGAAAGATTATGCATTCTACCTAACTGTATAGGCCACCTGCGCACATGTGCATAAAGATGTCTACCAAGGATTCCAGTTGGTTTGGGAATGCTGGCTTGTAGTAAGTTAGATTGGGTACTATACCCTAAGGAAAATGGAGTGCCAGGGTATTCCTACTGAGTTGGTGGGGGAATTAAAGTATCAGTGGCCTTTTATTTCCCCCAGTTTGTATGTCTATAATACTAAATGGAAACCGTGCACATTTAATTATGTAAAATGAGCCATGTTTCTGTGCAGCTGGCCTTTTAGTGGCAGTGTCTCATCTTCCATTTGTCTGGCACATCTCTGTGAGTCTATTTCTGAGGCGTATGAAACTTACCTATGCAGTTCCTTAAAAGTGGGTCTATCGCCTGGGGCTGGTCTGAAATTGTAAACTTGATGGCAGTTACAACAGTGCTTCGGGCATGTGGAGAACCTACATTAAAAAAAGAGATGTTAACACAGATCTGTTAAGTGTAATGTAGCATGCATTTTGTTGTATGCAGTCCTTCAGCTGTTTATTGACATGCATGTCTTCTCTGCTACCACAGCTGCTGGAAACAAAATAAAACCTCCCCCCAATAAAGTCCCGATCTTTTTTATATGAATGCAGCTGATTATCGACTACAACGATTTGATACCCTATACAACAGATTAGCTCGATTTGCACTAAATGCTTCCAGAGACTCCCACCACTGCCTAGTGTTTAAGAAGCTTGGGTGGATGTCCCTGGAATCCAGATGCCAATAACTCAGAAACACAGACAATGATGGCAGAAAAGGACCAACAGTCCATCCAGTCTGCCTGTAGTTCACTATCAAACCCCAGCACCTATTGTCCATACGGGGTGCTAGCCCTCACAATCCACCCCCCTGTTCCCCACCTTAATTAAGCACTATACCCTTCACTCTGTCCTAACTGTGCTTGAAACCATTTATGGTTCTGGCACCCACCCCCTCTGCTGGTAGACTGTTCCATGGTTCCACCACCCTTCTGTAAAATAAAACCTTCTTATATCCCTTTTGAACCTCCCTCCCGTCAGTTTCCACTCAAGCCCCCAAGTCCTTGAACTGTTACTTATCCTGAGAAGTTCCTCACAGTTCACCTTGTTTATTCCTTTCAGAAACCTGAAGATCTCTATCATATCACCCCTCTCTCGTCAGGTCTCCTGTGAGTAGTACATATTCAGCGCCTTGAGCCGATCCTTGAAAAATCCATTTTGCTGGCCCCGAATCATCCTGGTCACCCTTAATATCACTGTCTCTGGTCTGTCCTTATCTTTTCTGAGGTGAGGACTCCAGAACCGGACATAGTACTCCAGGTGCAAGCTCACCAATGATCTTAAAGAAGTAGTAACACCTCTTTTCTTCTGCTGTCAGCACTCCTTCCGATATATTCCAGCATCCTACTTGACTTACTATAGGCCTTGTTTCATTGGTTGATTGTTTACAGGAGTTGCTAATGATGACTCCTAGGTTCCTTTCCTCAGCTGTAGTGCTCAGTTTTACCCCTCCCAGCATCACCTTGCACTTCTTGACATTGAATTTCAGCTGCCAACTCTTATACAACCTCTCTTGTCTTTGTAGGTCACTCTGCCTCTCCCTAATTCCCTGATCACTATCTATCCTCCCACAGATCTAAGTGTCATTTATGAAGAGACATGTAGCTGATGAATATATTGAAAAGAACAGGTCCCAGGATGGATCCCTGTGGCACCCCACTTGTGACCTCCCTCACTACTAATTTGACACCATTAATCACCCCTATGCTGCCTCTCCTTCAAGCAATTCCCTATCTGTCTTACTATGTCCCTTGTTGCACCCAAATCTTCCATCTTACTCAGCAATCTTTTGTGAGGCACTGAGTTGAAAACCTTCCTTAAGTCATAGTAGAGTTAATCCATGGTGTGGCCCCTATCCAATACCCTCATCACCCAGTGAAAGAAAACAATCAGGTTGGTCTGACAAGACCTTGAAACAGCACTGTGCTGCAAAGCTGGGGCAGGGTGCAGGTAGGGGCTGCGAACCCACAACACAATAATTAATTTCAAACCACCACACACTCCAGAGCCAGGAGAGATTCTTGCTCCCCTGTGAAGGTTCAAAAAAATACCAAGCTACTTGCTCAAATGCGAAATACATTTAATTTCCAGTTGTTAAACACATAAATTGAAAATTAATAAAGACACAGCAGTTTCCTGGCTCTGGAGTGCATGGTGGTTTGGAATTAATTATTGGTCTGACAAGACCTTTCTGCCATGACCCCATGCTGTTTACCATCCTGGAGACTGTTGCTCTCCAGGTAGTCCACGAAGTCCTCTTTGACCAGTGACTCCATCAGTTTACCCATGAAAGAGGGTAACATTTTTTTTATTTATATAGTTTGACAGTTTGTGTGTGCCTTTGTGGGGTTATCTTTGTGGCCAGGATTTACTGGTTTATTGCTGCAGTGGCCTGCTAGTTATGTGGCACTGTGATTTTGTTTGCCATTGTTTGGTGGGCCTTTTGGACTGCTGATTTCTCGTTGTTTAAAAAAAACATTTTGAAAGGCATTTTTCTAGTCACAATCCAGCTGTTGCTAAGAAGGTGGGATGGGATGGGTGACAAACTGGCTGAAGGGAAGGCAGCAGAGGGTGGTGGTGGAAGGGGAACTCTCATCCCAAAAGGCATTAACGAGCTGGGTTCCTCAGGGCTCAGTACTGGGACCAGTGTTATTTGGGATATTTATTGCAGACATTTCCATGGGCATCAAGAGCAGGATCAGCCTGTTTGACAACAAAACCAAGACAGGGGCGGTGGTGGATGACATAGAGGGGTGGCAGCATCTGCAGGAAGATCTGAATAAGCTGGAGACTTGGTCGGACACTTCGCAGCTGGGGTTCAATGCCAAAAAATGTAAGGTACTGCATTATGGAGCAAAAAATCCAAGGAGGAACTACCAACTGTGGGGTTGGGGGTAGCTGGCAGAGACTGAGGAGGAAAAGTATCTGGGGGTGGTCATACCGAGATCAATGAACAACTCAGCACAGTGTAGGAAGGCAGCAGCAATGGGCAACAAAATGCTGGGTTGCATAGCAAGGAGAATAATGTCAAGGAGGGAAGAGGTGATTCTGCCGCTGTATATATTACTGACTAGTCCTCACCTCGAATACTGCGTGCAGTACTGGCACCCGTACCTGAAAAGGGACATTAAATTACTAGAAGGGGTGCAGCGCAGAGCAACTAAGATGATCCAGGGGCTGGGGGACTTACCGTATGAGAGTAGGGTAAAGGAGTTGAACATGTACTCTCTGGAGAAGAGGAGGGACAGAGGGGATATGATCGAGACATTCAAGTACACAAGAGGGATAAACAAGATTGGTACAGAAGGGCTATTCAGGGCAAGGGTGGAGATTGACACTCAAGCCCATGACATGAGATTGGAGGGGGGAAGGTTCAGGAGGGAAATGAGGAGACACTTTTTTACGGAGAGGGTGGTGGCAGGGTGGAACGCGTTACCAGCGGAAGTAGTAGCCTGTAAAACGGTGGGCTGCTTCAAAGGGGCTGGGACAGGGCAAGAGGGAGGATAAAAGGGGGGGGTGAGGGGCAGCTGCAGATATGGCTGTTAGCTGCATAATCGAGCAGACTCGATAGACAAAATGGTCTTTTTCTGTTGGCAAATTTTGCATGCTCATGTGTTCGCAGTTTTCCTGGCATAGTGTTTTGGTTCTAATAGAGCATCTGAAGCAGCATGCCCACTGAGGTCTAGAATATTGAAATTTGCTCTTGACATTTGGGTTATAGTTATGCAATAAAGCACTACAGGGGGTGTGTTATGGTGGGATAATGGCCCACCTTGGGTGCGTCCACCACCCAAGAAGGGTTGCTATCCCACCATAACATACCCCCCTGTCATGCCTTATTGAAGTTATGAAATGGGTTTCTTTATACAGAACAGAGTATTTTTTATAAATAAATTTATTTTTAAAATAGTTTTAAAAAATGGTTATAAAATGTATAATCAGAATAAACAAAGAAATAGTCCAATATGTAGGTTGTATTGTTTGCTACCTTTCAGTAGGTGGCACCAAACTGCTGTACTAGCAATACTGAGGCTAGGCAGTGGTTTCGCTTCTTGCACTGCCGTGATGTGGAGTGCAGTGGAGAGGTTTGTGGTTGGGAACAGCGACTTCCGTAAAGTACATATGAACATGCGAATTTGCCAGCAGAAACAGGCCTTCTGGTCTATCAAGTCTGCTCAAGTGTGCTAGCACACCCTCATCTTGCAGCTGCCCGCCCCTCCCTTCCCAATTACCTGCCTTCTCACCTTGTCTCATCCCCTTTTGAAACTACCCACTGTCTTACAGGCTACCACCTCCTCCAGTAGAGCATTCCATTCTACCATGACCCTCTCCATGAAAAAGTGCCCCTCATTTCCGCCCTAAATCTCCCCCCCTCCAATCTAAGGCTGTGCCCTCTTGTGTCCCTCCCCCACCTCACCCTGAGTATCCCTTCAGTGTCTGCTTTGTTTATCCCCTTTATGTACTTAAAGGTCTCAGTCATATCCCCCCGATCCCTTCTCTCCTCCAAGGAGTACATGTTCAACTCTCTCAGCCTCTCCCAGTATGGTCTGTCCTCCAACCCCTGGATCATCCTTGTTGCCCTGTGTTGTACCTCTTCCAGTAATTTCACATCCTTCTTCAGATATGAGCGCCAGAATTGCACACAGTACTCCAGGTGCGGCCAGACCAGTGCCCTATAGACAGGCAGGATCACCTCCCTGTTCCTGGAAGAGATCTCTCTCTCGAGATACAAACCAGCTTCCTGTTGGCTTTTGCTGCTGCCCTCCTACACTGTTCTGTATTGTTCATCTTCCCCATTACAACCACCCCTAGATCCTTCTCCTCCTCCTCCACGGTGGAACCTAGCTGCACCCCTCCCAGCTGGTAACCCCTCCCTGGGTTCTTTGCTCCAAAGTGCAGGACTTTGCACTTTTTCGCATTGAACCCCAACTGCCACACTTCTGACCACTCCACCAGTCTGGTCAGGTCGTCCTGCAGCCTGTGCCAACCTGCTATGTCATCCACCACTGCCCCAATTTGGTATCGTCAGTTAATAGACTGATCTTATTCCTGATGCCATACGAGATGTCCGCTATGAATATTCCAAACAGCATTGGCCCCAGTACTGATCCCTGCGGCACCCTGCTCGTCACAGCCATTGGAGAGGAGAGTCCCCCCCAACCACCACTACCCTTTGCTGTCTCCCCTGCAGCCAATTCTCAATCCATTTAACCATCTTAGTCCCCATCCTCATGTATCTCGACTTCCTTCCCAACCTCCCATGTGGCACCGAATCGAAGGCCTTACTGAAGTCCAAGTATATCAATCAATTAATCAGTTTTATTTGTATACTGGAGGGTATGTGAGCAAAAATGCCCGTTTTCACAAATGTCCAGTGTAGTAAATACAACAGATGAACAACTACATAGGACAATGGAATACACAGGACATACAATGAACTACCTACGACATATAATGAAGTAAATGCATTATATATACAGGTGTATAGAAGTACAAGGAACTAATAAGTGCAAAATAAAACTAGCATATTACATGGGTAAAACTGTACAGGAGTCGACCAGAAGGCAGACCAATAAACAGAAATGTTTTCAGGTATTGTATAGGGCAGGAAGTTTTAGTGCACTCGGTGGGGAAAAGAAAAGTGCGGGTGATGTGGAGGAGAGAGAGTATATGACATCCACTGCATGACCCTTGTCCAAGTCCCTTGTGACCCAGTCATAATACTCAACTAGGTTCATCTGGCAGGATTTCCGGAAACAAACCCATGTGACTGTCCTGGAGCCCACTGTTTTCCATAAAGGTCACCAGCCTTTCCTTAAGTATTATCTCCGCCAGCTTCCCCACGATGGAAGTTAAGCTTACCGGCCTGTAATTATCCGGCTCATCCTTTGGTCCACTTTTATGGATGGGTACCACGTGGGCCATCCTCCAGCCATGCGGTATGCACCCTGTGTCCAGGGAGGTATTGAATAGTTCCTCCAGCGGTCCAGCCAGGATCTCAGCCATTTCCTTCAACATCCTGGGGTGTATGCCATCCAGTCCTGGTGCCTTATCCACCCTCAGAGCCCTCAACCACTCCAATACCCTACCCTCAGTGATCACCCCCGTCACTGCCCCCCTCTCCCCGCCCACCCCTTCGGTAGCTGCCCTCCTTTCCTTGTGAATACAGAACAGAAGTACTCATTTAGTGCTTCTGCCTGATCCACCCCTTTCTCTGCCCACCCCCTGTCCTTCCTGATCCTCACTGTCTGGTCCTTGCAGCTCATTCTCTTCTGTATGTATCCGAAGAAGTCCTTTTCCCCATCCTTGATGCCCTGTGCCAGCCTCAATTCCCTGGAGGCCTTAGCTGCTCTGATTCCCCTGGTAACTTCCTTGGACCTCTTCACTTACTCCTTACCGGATTTCTTGTATTTCTTGAATGCTGCTTTTTTTAGTCCTCATCATTTCTGAGACCCCTCTACTTAACCAGCTCACTTTTTTAGCCCTTCCTTTTCTGCTCTGCAATCTGGTACATGTCTCGGTAGCCTCCAATATCCCAATTTGATTTTTTCCCATTTTTGATTCACATCCCAGTGTGGCTGTATTTCTTCCAGATGCCCCCTTAAGATTTCACCCACCCTACCAAAGTCAGCCTGTCTGAAGTCCACCACCCTAGTCCCTGTACCCACTGCTTCTCTGCTCATATTAAGTGTGAACCACACTGAGTGGTGGTCACTCCCAGCCAACGGGTCCTCCACCCCCCACCTCCCTTACAGTCTCCCCATCGGCCAGAACTAGATCCAGTGTATTCCCCAACCTAGTCAGCTCAGTGACCATCTGTACCAGGAAGCAGTTCTGGAAGGCATCCAGGAGTATTTGCTCCCTAGCACTCGAGGTGGCTGGGGTACCGCAACCCACTCCTGGTAGATTGAAGTCCCCCACGATCACAGTTTTACCTTTCCCACACATCTTCTAATTTGCTTCGCTAACTCCCTGTTCAGGCCTTCCCCTTGAGTTAGTGGCCTATATACCACCCCATCATGAGAATCCTATTCCTTGTGTCCTGAAATTGCATCCACAAGGCCTCTGTTCTCCCCTCCTCCCCCCCCTTGCACACTTTATCCCTTCCCTTATGTACATCACTACCCCTCCCCCTTTCCCTTTGCCCCTGTCCTTCCTGTAATCAGGTCCCAGTCCTGGTACTGGTTGGCCCATATTTCTGTGATGGCAGCTATGTCCACCATGCCCTCTGCCAACAGAGCATGTTATTCTGCGGTTTTGTTCCCCAGACTCCTTGCATTCAAGGAGACAACCCTCCAAGATGTTCCCTTACACTCCTTACCCAATTTCCCACCCTTCTCAGCCTCGCCCTTCGATCCCTCCCTGCTTTCAGCACTGTTTGTACAGGGGTAGGCTCTTTTGTCTCCCCTCTCTGGACAGCCTTCCCTTCACAACCCTCTCACCACCCCCTGCCTAGTTTAAATCTACCTTTGTTTCTATACAGTCTTCTAACCTCTGTTTTAGCACCCACTTCCCCTCCCTGCTCAAATGTAATCTGTCCCCTGCGCACAGATCCCTACTGTCCCAGACTCTGCCCCAGCCTCCCATTAACCTGTACCCTTTGGAACGACACCAATTTCCCAGTCAACTGTTGAACTGATCTATCCTACCCTTCCTTGCCGTAATTGTCCTGGGCACTGGGAATACCTCAGAGAAGGCCACTGAGCTCCCTACCTCCTCACTCAACTTACCCAGTTCTATGAACCTCCCCCTACCCACCTCTACTGTTTCCTCTGCCAAGTCATTTGTACCCATGTGCACCACATGTGGTTTATGCCTTCCCCTCTTTGTACACTTGAGAATAGCCTGTCCTGCATTATCTGCCGTCAACCCAGGTACAGACTCTACCCATATGTGACTATGTGTTTTCCCTTTACTCCCCCATCTGACTCCTTTTAGTATGGAATCACCCAGCACTAGCATGCCCCGCCCCCAACTCTTTCCTTGTGCCTGCCCCGAGAGTCCACCCTGCCTTGCACATTTGTGTCCCTATCTGTACCCTCAACTCCACCCCCAGCCCATCCCCAGTCCTGCATCTTCCACTAACACTCTCTATACCTGACTTGTCCTCCTTCCCATCTGGAGCTTCCCCATCCTCAGTGTCGTCCCTACCCTTCACCCTGAACCCCCCTGCGGCTTATCCATTAGGTAGGGAAATGGGCAGACTAGGTGGGCCAAGCGGTCATTATCTGCCATCAAATTCTATGTTTCTACAGTATATCCCCCCCTACTGTAACCTCCACGTCCGCACCCACAGCCAGACCCTTTTTTCCCTTAACTGCTCCCCCTCCCTCACAGCTGTGCCTCCTGGGAGATATATAACCTCCCTCTCCCTCCTGATGCCTGATTCTATCTCCGTACCCCGAACTACTGAGTCCCTCACTAGGAGAAGATTCCTTCTCCCCTGGGATTCTCTGGCTCTGTCCATGTGCCCCTCCCCCTCCTGGTGGGTCTGCCCTTCACTCCTGGTCCCAACCTTGGATTCCCTTGCAGGGCTCTCCCTCTCCTTGAGAACAACATATTTATTCTTTAGTTGTACTGGATGGGGGGGTGCTTGAGCTCCACCTTCCTCAACCTCCCTTACCCCACCGTAGTCCATCCAGCCCTCTGACTGAGTACCCTCTGTGGCAGTGGCTGGTGGTATGGTGGTCCCGGGGGGGGGGAAGGTCCCCAGTACTCCTGACAACTGTGCTCAAAGCCTGGCAACCTCCTCCCTCAGCCCAGAGAGGTGCTTACAAAGGGGGCAGCACCACAGTTCTCAGAAAGTTCTTCTGAACACCACTGCTCCACACCCACTGCACTGCACCACTCCTTGTGCTATCCTACGTACTCCTTAAGTATGCTTCTACCCTCTTTTAGTGTTTTTTTACAGTCTCTCTCCATTTACAGAGTTTCTTTGTTTATGACCCTGATATGTTTCCACAGACCTTGCCCCTGTGCCCCGTCAAATTTATCCTATTCCTAACAGAGTGAAATAGACAAGATCATGAAATTTTTTTTTAACTTTCTTTATCTTCCTACTCTCTGGCCCCTTAGACCTCTCTCCAGTGAGGTCACTTGGAGCTGCCTTATCCCACCCTGCCTGAGGGTCTCCTGGGTCTGGTCTTCTGCTTCCCAGGAACTCCCCCTCCAGCTCCTCCGACTACCCCACCCTCCGGCTCCGAGGCCCCTGGGGTGGGACCACCATACTCCTCCGGTGCTCTATCTACAATGTAGAAGGGCAGCCAGGGAGTGGAGGAGTGAGACAGTGACCAGTCAGGATGGGCCCAGCAATGGGCATGGGGGCAGTCCACTGGGCAGAACTTCACCTGTCTGGATGTCAGGGTGTTTTCGCTTTTTCAGCTGTCCCAGGGGTGCGGACGTGCATGTGACGGATGCACTCCTACACCCGTGTGTAAGGCGTCTGCTGCCCCCCCCAGAAGAGCACGCTGTAAGTTGTGCTGCCCTCGGTCTCCACCGGGAGCCGTTAGTACTATGGCGAGCACACCCACCCACCTCCGGGAGAGGAGAGCAGTCCTCTGGATGCTCAGTCCTCTCCTGCTCCTTCCGACCCCCAACACCCGAGCTCATTCTTGAACCAAGATTGCCGGCATGGTGCAAGGTGTGGCGTCCAGGGCCTCAACCCTCAGTGCCACTGGGCCAGCTCAAGATCATGCAGTTTAAATGTACAAATGTCCACTAACATGATATAATCAGAAGCTCCTCCTCCTTTTGATTGTATTTGCTCTTTAGCTATCAGCCCGCTCCTGGGCAGAGCCTATATGCTCCTCCCAACTAACTAAGCATTTAATATTGTGTGGAGGTGGGGGTGAGTGGGAGGGCAAAAAAGTCTCAGAGACAAAATGCCTCCTGGACAGATTCAAACTCACACTCCTACCTCTTGCAGCAGCAAGCAGAATGAACAGACAAAATACCTCTTTGAGCAGTGGGCCCGGTGGCACTGAGGGTTGAGGCACTGGATGCCACACCTTGCGCCACACCAGTGACCAGGTTCAGAAGTGGACTCAGGTCATTGGGGGTCGGCAGGGGAGGAAAGGACTGACCATCTGGAGGACTGGTCTCCTTTCCTGGGAGGGAGGGGGGAACGCGATTCCGCTTGTCTGGGCAAATCTCCAGTGGAGACTGGGGGTTGAGCAGAATTTGGGATCTATGCAAGGGGATTGGCCACAGCGGCACTCCTGTGGGCATGCGTGAGAGTGCACATGCACCGTGCTGGTGCACATTGCATTGCTGGGCCAATAGGGGGACAGAACAAGGAAAAACCCTGGCACCTGATAGGTGAGGGCAGACCCAGTGGTCGGCCCCATGCCCAATGCTGGGTCTTCCACCTCCATTTCTGGCACTTCCTCCAACTCCCTGGTCGCGCAGTTAGATTACAGATAGAGCATCAGGAAGAGTCGGCGGTCCTGCCTCGGGGGGCTCAGAACCAGGGGGTCGGGCGGTTGGGTGATGCGGAGGGAGACGGGCCCATACCGGAGCAGAGTCTGGAGGCTTCAGGTGAGCAGAACCAGGCTGAACCAAGTGTCCTAGCTGGAAAGACTTCGCGTAAGTCAGTGAAGAGAGGGGCATAAAGAAAGTTGGAAAAAAAAATGCCTCTTTGAACAGTTAAAGAGAGATTCAAACTAGCAACTCCTACTTGATTGGCTCGTGGACAGAAATAAAAGTATACTGGGACCAAGTGCTTTGCTTGGAGTTGGGTCAAGTGATTTGCTGTCAGAATTTAAACATTTTTAAAAGATCTATCTGCTCAGCTCGGTTGGGAGCAGTGCTGGGCGACAGTTTCAAATGAGCTGCATTTGTCGGCAGTTTAACAAAATGCAGGAGGTATTTACAAGGTCCATCAGGGCGCCTGAAGAAGAGCTACACTGGGTGGCAGTTTCAAATATCTCAGTTGCTGAGATCAAGGACTGAGAGCAGGGTGAGAGGTTAGAAAAACAGACTTTTTTTTTAAAAGGCACGATCCACTGTATGTGGCCTGGGAGGCTTGATGATTGGCTGAGGTGGACGGCTCCACAGTTGCCTGCTGAGCCTACTGGACTGGGAATACTTTCAGTTGGGCTGTTGTGCTAGGATAACGGTGTGGCTGAAAGTAGCTCTTGACCAATCAGGATTCAGCATTCTTAGTACCCATTTCATAATAATATTTGATGCAAATTAAATATATTTTTATATATTTGTATATATTTAAATATGTGTATGTGTTAAGGGAGTAAGCAAGGTTACGGAAGTAAGGGAAGTGTTGGTAGTACTCCATATATAACAGATCTCCATATATAAGGTAGGCCTTTTTGGTTCAAGCCTAGAGGTACCAGGTAGATAGAGGACAGCAAGTTGTTAACAGTGGTCAAGGGGTTATCATAGGATCAGTGTGGAGATGAGGTACAGTGGGGAGGTAGTCAGTTGTGAGGACTGTGGGGCACTCTTCTCTAGGGTAACACTCTGGAGGAGGGCCACTGCCCCATCTGCAGGACCTTTGCAGAACTCCACGCTCAGCTGGTAGCAGCAGGAGAAGAGCTATATCAGCTGCAGCATTGGCTCAGCTGGGGTCCACCCTCCACCTCCCTCCCTCTGAGGCCCACTGGCCCCGGGGGCTGGAGAGTGGTGGAGAAGGGGAGAGGGAAGGGTGGCAGGGACAGCCACAAGAGGTTCGATCACTCTCACACTATCCAGACAGTAAATCACTTTACACCCCTGAAGGAGTCTCAGGCACCTGTCGCCATTGGGTGTATGCTGAACCAGTTGGGGGAAATAGGCAGGACTTGGTGGCACCCAGGGGGATGAGCAGGAGAAAGTCAGCAAGGAGAGTCTTAGCGATCAGGGACTCAGTGATTAGGGGAGTAGAGAGGGTGGTGGGTGTGTGACAGAAGAGGAGTGAAATGGTCAGATGCCTTCCTGGTGCATCAACCATCAGGGATATAGATAGGATAGGGAGGATGATGAAGGGGGAGGAGGAGCTGTGGGTGCTGGCACAGTTTGGTTATCAGCGATCTGGCGAACCAGCCTGTGGAGACAGTGAATCAAAATTTTAAGAGGCTGGGGGACAGATTGGAGGTGCACTTGACTTTCCTAACCTTTTCTGAGGTCCTTACTATATGGAATGGGGGAATGTAGCAGAAAAGTAGGTAACAGTAAGGTTGAAAATCAGATTATGTTAGGGGAAGAGGCCAATGAGGGAGGGAAAGGGAACATTGTTTAACCAGGAGTAGCACGCTCAGCCGAAGCTTGTTTCCAGATGCGACCTGGGAGCACAAGGAGACTTGCTCAAGGTCACACAGTATGCACCTAGGCAGCTGTGGGATTCAAACCCAGGTCTCCAGATCTGCAGCTCAAAGCCTTAACCCACTGCACTGAGCTGACAAAGCCTATGTTCAGCATGAGAAATTAAAAAATTAAGGAGACTAGGGAAGAATACAGGAGGGGGAACAGGAAAAAGTAAGAGGGGATCAGGAGGAAGATGGAAAGGGTTTTGCCTTAATGCCAGGAGTCTGGGAAATAAAATAAGTGAGCTCCAGGCAATGGTGGTAGACACTGCGATGGACCTAGTAGCCATCACAGAAACTTGGGTCACAGAGAGTAAGGACTGGGACCTAACAATCCCAGGCTACCCATATTAGATGTGATACAGGAAAAGTTAAAAGAGGAGGAGGCATATGTCAAGGAAGGTACAGAGGCAGTGGAGAATGGAAACATCAGGGAGGAAATGGGGACACAGACTCACTGTGGGTTCAGCTCACGACATCCTCGGGTAAGAAACCACAGATAAGGGTGATCTACAGACCTCCAGGACAAAGTAAAGGGAGAGATAAGGAGTTAGGGGACAGAACTAGAAAGAGGAATGGCAAAGGAAAAGGTGGAGGTGGGAGATCTAAACCTGACAGATTCTGACTGGACCATTCCAGCAGCCCAGAGCTCCAGAAGTCAGGCCTTGCTGGACACATTGCAGGACTGCCTGCTGGATACATTGCAGGACTGCCTGCTGGATACATTGCAGGACTGCCTGCTGGATACATTGCAGGACTGCATGCTGGGTCCTGCTGGATACATTGCAGGACTGCCTGCTGGGTACATTGCAGGACTGCATGTTGGTGGAGCTGGTTAAGGAACCCACTAGGCAGGCTGCCATTCTCGATGTGGTGCTCACCAACTCGGAAGTGGTAGGAGGAGTGAAGGTAGGGAAGCTACTAGGGTCCAAAGACCATAACTCTATATGGTTCAACCTGGCCATTGGGAAAAGTAAGCCCTCACCAAAGGCTGAAGTTCTAGATTTCAAAAGGGAAGACTTCAACCGGATAAGGGAGCTGGTCAGGGATATGTTAGTCAGAGTGGACAGCACCAGGGATGTGGAGAAAAGGTGGGGGGCAATCAAGGGGGGCCATTCTCAAGGCGACAGTCTTGCATGAGAACGGTAATCAACAGAAACAGGTACAAGAGACCACTATGATTCTCTGGAAAGGTCAGGGAAGCAGTGAGGGCCAAAAAGGCCTTGACCAGGTACAAGGAAAAACAAAAGAAGGAAGAATGGAGAGAATACCAAATGAGAATGAGGGAAACTACCAGGGCAGTCAGAGAAGCAAAGGCAGACACAGAGATGTGTATTACAGAGAGGGTCAAGGGAGGGGGAAAACAGTTCTTTCGATATATTAGGTAATAAAAAAGGAGGAGGAATTCTTAGGCTAACAGAGGGAGGTAGGGTAATTGAGGACGTTCAGAAAGCAGCTGTTCTACTTCTGCTCTGTATTCACAAGGGAAGACAGAGGGCCTCTGCCAGAAAGTGGCATTAGTGTAGCTGAAAGGGAGCTCCATGTATTGCAAGAGGAATCTTCTCCAGGAGCAAGGAGGTGATCCTGCCTCTGTACAGGTCACTGGTCAGGCCATACCTGGAGTACTGCGTGCAGTACTGGTGCCCATACCTGAAGAAAGATATCAGATTACTGGAAGGAGTACAGTGCAGAGCAACAACGATGATCCAAGGATTGGAGGACAAACCCTACGAGAAAAGGCTGATGGAGTTAAAAATGTACTCCCCGGAGGAGCAGAGGGCCCAGGGGGACATGATTGAGACCTTTAAGTACTTAAAGGGGATAAACAAGACAGGTACTGAATGGGTATTTATGTTAAGGAGGGGGAGGGACATGAGAGGGCATGGTCTCAGATTGGAGGGGGGAAGATATAGGAGAGAAATGAGGAGACACTTTTTCACTGCGAGGGTTGTAGCTAAATAGAACACTCAGCCCGTGGAGGTAGTATCCTGTAAGACAGTGAGTAGTTTTAAAAGGGGTTGGGACGAGGGGGGTAATTGTGAGGGGGAGATGGGGCAGCTGGAAGGTAAAGGTGTTAGCTGCACATTCAAGCAGACTTGATAGACCATGTGGCCTGTTTCTGCTGGCAGTTTCGTATGTTGTTATGTTTGTATGATACGAGGCAGCAAATGTTTACCAGTGAAAGGATTCAGAAAGGGCTAGCTGCCCTAAAGATAGATAAGGCCATATAGCGCAGTGGTTTAAGGCTCTGAGCTGCAGACCTGGGTTTGAATCCCACAGCTCCCACTTGCATACTGTGTGATCCTGAGCAAGTCACTTAACTTCCTTGTGCTCCCAGATCACACCTGTAAACAAGCTTCAGCTTAGTGTCTCTCTCCTGGTTAAAAAAAAAAAAAAGGCCCTGGCACCAGATAGGAGGCATCCAAGGGTGTTTAAGGAATTGGAAATGGAACTAACTCAGCTCCTGGTAGGGGTATTCAATAGCTCAGTTCAGACAGGGTAGTTCCAAAACATTGGAGGGTAGTGGACATAGTTCTGCTCTTCTCCCTTCCCTTGCATAACTTCAAGAGTCACTAGTCCACTCCAGATTTGTCTAATTTCTTATTTATTGCATTTTGTTGACCCAGTAAGCCCACTGGGCCTAGAAGTCCCTTTTTCAGGGGCGACCAGGGGGAGGGGGATACAGATGGTAAGCAACTGAAATTGAACCAGATTAAGCTTTGGTGGTATTTTTAGTGAATGGGAGAAATTTGGCCAGGACACCAGGGAAATTCCCCTACTCTTTTTCGACAAGTGCCATGGGATCTTTAACATCCACCTGAACTACCACCAATCCAGGCAGATGGGACCTCAGTTTAACGTCTCATCCGAAAGACAGCACCTCAGAAGTGCAGCACCCCCCTCATGCTGCACTACAGTGTCATTATTGGGATATTAACCCAAGTGCCAGATGTGGGAACTGAACCCACAGCCCTCTGATCTCCCAGCTTCAGAGGCAAGTGTGCTACCTACTGAGCCACTGACACTGACTCCTTCTAGACCCCCTCTTCCCTTCTGTCCCCTTTCCAGTTTGGCTTCAGAGAAAAAAGACTCCACAATCACCTCCCTTCTCCGCGTTACCAACTCTATCCTTACAGGAATGGACCAGAGTCTCATCACAGCAGTTATTTTTATTGATCTTGCTAAGGCGTTCAATTTGGTATCCCACCCTCTCCTATTGAACAAGCTGGTCTCAGCTGGTCTCTCTGTCCCTGGAGTTAATTGGTTCAACACTTACCTGACTAATTGCCAGCAGTCAGTTCAGGTGGGTAGTGCATTATCCCCCCTCCCTCCCCATTCCGTCAGGTGTCCCCCAGGGTGCCATCCTGGGCCCCATACTATTTTCCATTTTTCTAAATTACCTCCTTTCCATCTGTGCCTCCTCTCATGTTCACATGTATGCTGACAACACAGTCATCTATGCATCTGGTCCCTCCTCATCTGTGGTTGCATCCTCACTCCAGTGCAATTTCCACAATGTGCTGTGCTGGTTCCAAGCTAAACAGCTCAAAGTAAACACCAAGAAGACAGTGTCCATGACCTTTGGCACCAGCCAAAAGCTGGCAAGACTCTCAACTCCTCCAGTCTTCTCCACCCGTGATGGAACCCAACCGGAGGTGGACCACACTTACAGATATCTTGGCATATGGCTTGACCGTAATCTGGACTTCTCAGCCCACAATGATGCTATACACGCAAAGCTCCGCCCCAAATTAGGCATCCTTTACCATAACAAGGATTGCCATCCCACTGAAGTCCACAAGAACCAGCTTGTCAAAATGATCTCTGTTTTTGACAATGCGGATGTGGTTTATAGTGCAGCCCCTCCCTCCACCTTCGCCAGACTGGACACCCTCTATGACGCCTTCTGTCACTTTGCCTCCAACTCTCCTCCCCGCACACATTACTAATCTCTTTATTCTTCTCTTTCCATTGCCCCTACCTTACCTTTGCCACTGCTCCACCCTCATTGGTAAATACTGGTTTCAAACCCCAGGAGGTTTTACTGTATTCTGACTTATGTAGCAGTTAGCCCTTCCAGTTGAACTGTCCCGGAGATGAGTAAAAGCCTATATGCTAATACTGGAGCGTTGATTAGGCTCAAGCTCGGTTTTCAAACCACTGTCCCTGGTACATTCTATGTAACTGCCAGATTCTTTATTCCGCCTACCTGTGAAGTCGCTTTGGAGATTTCTCCTCACCTCCTTCGGGTGAAGTATAAGTTTCTTTGTTTTTTCTACCATTTATATTATTTCTATTTTCAAACTTCTGTCCTTCGGTTTCAGGTTAGACTAGACTAGGTTTTATCCATTCCGGTAAGTTTTTTGGTTTCTCATCGGTTTTTGCAACTGGGAGGAAACCAAAGACATTTATTTACTTTCTTGAGGTGAAGTTTTAGTTTTCTCTATTGAGTACTGTGTTTTTGGGACCGGTAAGGTTTTTGGTTAAAAAAACTAGTATTTTTCTTGAGTTTTCCCTCCGTCACTAAACCGTCCATTAACCAAAAATATTTTACTATCTCTTATCCAGGCCTAACCGCCTATTGTGGATACATGCTAAAATTCTAGTGTTTGAGGTTATGTCACAGAAACCCAATAAAAGAACTGGTCCCACTGGGTTTCAGCATTGTACAGAGTGAGGTGAGCTGTTTGCTAAGGCTCACCCACATCTGATTTGTGTGTTCTACCTAGGGTTTGACCACCTGAAGGCAGACTGTGAAATCTGTAAAAACTTCCCTAAGTCTACACTTGATAAACGACTTAATAGACTGCAGGAGAGAATGGCTGAAAAAGCAACTGACACTGAAAGCCAGTTCTGTTCCACAACTAAAGATAAACTGGTGGAACCGGAGGGGGTGCCCTCTGACCAGGGCGAGGCCTCCACTAACAAGAGAGGTGCAGAGGCAGGTCTTGAAAACGCCTTCTGCAAAAAAGAAAAGAAAAACGGCCTGTTTGGAACCGCAGAAGCATACGGTTGCTGTTCCAACCGCTGAAGAAATAGCGAAGGCCATTCACATTATTCATTCTTTATAGACTGGTGTGGGTGAACCGGGCCAGCGTACCACAGCTCACACTTTGGTTCAAATGCCTGGTACTTCACTCCCCTCTGGTTCATATGACCCTGAGGCATATTATGATCAGGAGTGGGATGATGATGCGGAAGAGGAGGAGGACTTTGGCGAACTTACTGAGCCTGAATTCTCTCCTGAGCACTTGGAAGCTGAGTCCCTACTCCATCCTCCTGGAGACCCCTCCTCCCATTATGACTTCATGAAGAAGGCTGCAGAAGCTTTGGAGCTGTCTGGCCTGCCCAGGAAGCTTCTGAGGAGGAGGAGGAGGAAGAACCTGATTATGTGGAAATGATGGATGTGCCTGCTACTAAGAGACTTATGATACCCATACATAAGTCCTTTAAGAGGCAAACCATGAACATTTTGCAAACTCCTACTTCTACATAACCTGTGGACAAAAAGATGGACAGGGGGTATCTGCTGGCTGGTAATGGCACTGAGCTCCTGTTTAGCCATTGCAGCCATGTGGGAGTGGTTCAGGCTGCAGCTTGTGAAAAAGCAGGCATCCCACTAGCCTCTCACCCTCCTGAGAAGGATTCCAGGAAAACTGACTCCATGGTGAAGAAGGGGTACCTTGGCACTTTCTTGAGCATATGGCAGGCTTCCTACATGGCCTGTGTCTCCAGGTACCAGAAGTCTCTCTGGGAATCTGTCCAGGAGTTGGCTAGCAAGGCTTTTCCTCAGCTAGCAGCAGATGTGGAGGAGATTGCCAAGAATGGTGTGGAGGCGTCCAAGTACCATTTTCACATGGCTGTGGATGCCAATGATACTGCTTCTAGAGTGATGGCCACTGCTGTCTCTCAGAGAAGGTTTGCCTGGCTAAGGTGCACTAACCTTTCCCAGGACACCCAGACAAAGGCCCTGGACTTTCCCCTAGTGCAGAATTCACTTTTCGGGGAACAGGCAGAGGCTTATATGAACAAGATGGATGAGTACAGGGTGGCATATAAGAGTGCTGCCGCCAAAGAGAAGGCTGCCACTCCACAAAACAACAGTTTAGGGTAGGCTGGGGCAGACCTTATCAGAGGCCTTTTTACCAGGCCCAGGCCTTCCCTGCCTACCAGCAGCAAAGAGACTACTTTAGGGGTAGAGACAGAAGCGGTGCCAGTTGTGCTGGCTCTAGTCCTCAGCCCAAGACCCTTGCCTAGCTGACCCCCTGAGGTGATTGCCTTGGCCGCCTCCCCAATCCCGTTAGGGGGCAGGCTGGCTTATTACTTCCAGGCATGGCAAATCATTACCAGCTTATTGTTTCCAGGCATGGCAAACCATTACGACAGACAAGTGGGTTCTGGATGTAATGAGCCAGGGTCTTGCTCTAAGCTTCAGATCATTCCCGAAAACAAGAACACGGCCATTCAAACCTGCCACCAACTCAGAAACAGTCCTGCTGGAGGCAGAGGTGTCCACTTTACTTCATGACAGTGCAGCGGAACCTGTTCCATCCAAAGGGTTGTATTCAAG
Organism: Neoceratodus forsteri; assembly: GCA_016271365.2. NCBI lineage: Eukaryota > Metazoa > Chordata > Ceratodontiformes > Ceratodontidae > Neoceratodus > Neoceratodus forsteri. Next base: position 94,540,172 of record CM028129.1, on the reverse strand, counting down.
GTACTTTCTAACCTTGAAAAAAAATTGGAAGTTGCTATGCATTCTGGATCTAAGATACCTCAACAAGCACCTGACAAAACCAAAGTTCAAAATGGTCACTCTGGCTATGATTCTTCCCACTCTAAGGCAAGGGGACTGGTTGGCATCCTTGGATCTCAAGGATGCCTACTTCCACATTCCCATCAGGCAGTCTCACAGACAGTATCTCAGGTTTCAACTGCCATCAGGTCACTATCAGTTCAGGGCCCTGCCCTTTGGCCTATCCTCAGCACCAAGAACCTTCACAAAGTGCCTGGTAGTGGTCGTGGCACATCTGAGAAGGCAAGGAATCACTGTCTTCCCCTACCTGGATGACTGACTAGTTGTGGGGCACTCACCCCAACAGGTAGAGGAATCTCTAGTCATCACACAGGATACCCTACAGTCCCTAGGGTTCCTGGTAAATCTCAAGACATCAGTTCTAAAACCAGACCAGCTACTGGATTTCATAGGGGCAAAACTGGACACAGTTCAAGCAAAAGCTATCCTACTACCAGCAAGGGTGGACAGCATCCTTTCTGGCCATCCATGTGCCGGTCTGAGTGCGCCCGTCATTAGGGCAACAAGTTTCCAAAATCGCCACCCCTTCCCTGAGGTCCGCCCCCCCCGGGGGGGACGTGGGGTGCACAGCACCCCCGCATAAAAAGTGGGATTTGACTTAATATCCCAGGCGCCATAATGACAGCCACACTCAGATGGGTGCCTTCCTGTGGTGGAACCGGGTCACATGGCTGCAGCTACAGCGTGGTCCCAGGGTCCAGGTTTCAGATGAGAGACATTCAGTTCAACCTCAGGTTCTTTTAGTCACAGAGAAGGGATTCCCTGTCCAAGGTGGTACCGGTGACTTCCACCCTACTGCAAGCCCTGCAGTGGTGTCAGGGCAGGGACAACCTCAGAGTAGGGGTCCCTTTCCTGCAACAGTCTCCGACTGTGGTGCTCACCATGGATGCTTCCCTCCTAGGGTGGGGAGCCCACATGGGGGATCACACTGCACATGGCACATGGATCAAGCAGGAGTCTCTGCTGCACATAAACCTGCTGGAACTCAGAGCAGTGCTGCTGGCACTGCAATCATTTGCCACAATGGTGCAGGGGAAGGTGGTTCAGGTCAGAACAGACAACACCACCATTATGTACTACATAAACAAACAGGGAGGGACCAGGTCCTCTGATCTGTGCACAGAGGCCATGAAGGTCTGGATTCTGGCCTACTCCCTCAAAGTCTCCTTGACAGCAGTTCATCTGCCAGGGAAGGACAATGTCATGGCAGATGCACTCAGTAGAATCAATCAGAGCCATTATGAATAGACTCTGAACAGGCAAATCCTGTTAGCAGTATTCAGGAGATGGGGCACTCCAGAGATAGACCTTTTTCAGCCCCAGACAATCATCAGCTACCCCAGTTCTGTTGCAGACCACCAGCTCTCGGCTCAGTACCTCTGGATGCATTGCTTCAGGATTGGACAGGCAAGTTTCTATATGCCTTTCCTCTATTTCCTCTGATCTTCAGAGTTCTAACCAAACTGAGATGTCAACTAGCTACAATGATTCTGATAGCTCCAGACTGCGCTAGACAGCCGTGGTACTCAGTGTTGCTGAGCCTGTCGACGACCAGTCCAATTTGCCTTCCCAGGAGGCACAATCTCCTGACCTTCTCTCAGGGAAGGATCCTGTACCTCAACCTCAAGTCCCACAGGCTCAAGTCCTGGCTCTTGAGGACCTAGATTATGCATGCTTGCATCTTTCTGAAGGGGTGATGAACATCCTAACGGTCTCTAGGAAACCTTCCACTAGGAAGATTTACACTTCAAAATGGAAAAGGTTCTCTATCTGGTGTTCCCAAAGGGACACAGATCCACAGGAAGCTGGCTTGGCAGTCCTGTGGGATTACTTGGCTCACCTTCATTCCCTAGGCCTCTGGGACTTCTACTCTTAAAGTGCATTTGGCAGCAATTTCTGCCTGTCTCTCAGCAGGCAAGGGCCCTTTCCTGTCTTCTAATGCTATTTTTAAGCAATTCTTTTAGGGTTTGCTTCACATGCATCCTCCTCAAGTGAGCCTGCTCCTTCTTGGGACCTGAACATCTGCATAGTACAGCTGATGCAGCCCCCCTTTGAACACATGTCTTCAGCAGAGCTTAAATATCTGACATGGAAAACTGTCTTTTTGGTAACTATCACTTCAGCAAGGAGGATCAGTGAGCTACAGGCCTTGTCTGTGGGGCCTAACTACACTGCACTCCAAAGTGGTTTCAGATTTTCATTTGAACCAGTCCATTACATTGCTTGTTTTCTTTACTGACCATTCTAGTTCAGAAGAATGCAGGCTGCATAGCCTAGATGTGAAGAGAGCTATCAGCTACTATTTGGATCAGACAAAGGGCCATAGGAATGAGTGTACCCAGCTGTTCCTCACTTATGGAGAAGTAGGAAAGGGCAAGCCTGCCACAAAAAAGGACCATTGCAAGGTGAATTGTGGCCTGCATTCAGTTCTGCTATGGCAAACTGGTAAGGAGCCACCAGTGGGCTTGAAGGCTCACTCTACCAGGGGGAACAGCTGCTTCCATAGCAGCTGCTAGATGTCCCAATGCTTGGAATCTGTAAAGCAGCTACCTGGAAAACTGTTTATACATTCACCAAGCACTACTGCCTGGATACTCAGGCCAGAAGTGACACCAGGTTTGGCACAGCAGTATTGCAAAGTCTATTTCCTAAGTAGGTTCTGTGCCCACCTCCAAGGGGCACGGCTTGGTAGTCTGCATAAGTCAGAATTCAGTAAGACGTCCTGGAGTTTGAAGAAAAAATTACTTAGCATAGTAATCTTGTTTCTTCCAAGGCGGTCTTACTGTATTCTGACCTCCCACCCTGCGTACCCTACTAGAAGGCATCTGTGACTTGAGTCTTTTTATATGCCCCATTTTGGGTTCCATAGTCTTTGGACTATAAATTTATATATTACTTTATATATTGTTGTTTAGTATAACTTAGTTATTATTATTATTATAAGTTTGCGCGTAAGAATCTGGCAGTTAGGATGTATCAGGGACAGCGGTCTGAAAACTGAGCTCAAGCCTATTCAGCATTCCACTATTCAATCAATCAATCAATCAATCAATTCTTTATTTTACCAGCCGGAACACCATTGAGAAGAACTCATTTTCAAGGTGGACTTGGGTACGATTCACAATAATTACAGCAGTTATACATAGCAACAAGGAGCCTCATAACCAGGCCACATAAAGTTGCATACAACAAATGAGGAACAGAACTAGGAGAGTTTACATAGGTAGACAAGGCAGCACACAAGGTACAGTCAAGTTTATACACTATACAGTCTTGATCTATATATAATACAAACTATATACAAAATATGCAGATAAACAAGAAGGAAAAACCTCTGATGGTTAGGTTTAAGCAACAAGGGAGAAGGCAGCGAATGAGACAGAAGAAGAAGAAGAGCAGCCCGGTGAAGAGTTAGGGTAAGGGCTAGTGGCCTGCCGGCAAGGAAGGGATGCATCAACAGGAAATAGGCAGACATTAGTGGAAGGTCATTAGCACAAGCAATTACAAGTCTCCTTAAATTACCGCAATAACAGGTTTTTGAAAACAGACAGCTTCATCGGGAGAGCAAGCCTCAACATTTTTTGTACATTATTCCAAAGAGTAGGAAGGGGATGACTTATTGCAGCTCAGCCGAAGTGTGTCCTGACCTTTGGAATTAGAAGAGAAATACAGGTGAGACTTCTTAGAGGAATGTTACCAGGGGCGCAAACAGGCAGGCAGTCGTTGATATACTGAAGGAGCTTGTTAACGATGGCTCTGTAAGTCCATAGGATGGCATTTTTATGCCGCTTGTAACTGAGTGAACTCCAACCTATAGAAGAACAGAGTGTGCAGTGGTGAGTGGAATAAGAAGCACCAGTAATGAATGTAAGTGCCCGATGATATAAGGAGTCAAGTTTGGAAAGGGCCATGTTCGTCCCATACAAAAAATTGGCATAATCCAGATGTGGAATGAAGGTAGTTAGAACTAACCTTTTTTTTTTTTGCTTCCCAAGTAAGTAAATGTCTGATTTGAAAAAAAAATCCCAAGCCTTTGTTTCAATTTTTGGGATAGTTCCTCTATGTGATCTATGAATGACAGTTTAAAGTCTATCCAAACACCTAGGTATTTAAATTTCTCCACAAATTCCAGGGGCTCACGCAGAAGAGTGAGTACTTGAGGAACTGTCCCCGGTGTGCAAAGTTTGGACACATTAACTGATGGGGTGAGGCACACAGCCTTCGTTTTTTGGCGTTTAACAGGAGCTTTAAGTCCAAAAGATTTTTTGTAATTGGTTAAATTCAAATTGGAAGTCATTACATGCAAGTTCTAGAGTGGGCCTGTCTATATATAGAACTGCATCGTTGGCGAATAGGTGTATGTTTGCAGACATTCCAGTGCTTAAATTGTTATGAGGATGGCAAATAATGGACCATGAATGGATCCTTGGGGCAAGCCTCTTAGGAGGATTTTCATTTGAGAGAGGTCACCATCCACCTTAACCTGTTGGTACCGATCAGTAAGATAATTGGCAAACTACCCTACCGTTTTTAGAACGACTAGGAGCAGATTATGGTCCACCATGTCAAAGGCTTTGGCAAGGTCAAAAAAACACAGCACATACATAGTTTTTGGCATCCAGGGCTTTCTGCCAATCATTTGTGAACTTAGCAAGTGCAGAGGTTGTACTATGACATGGTGGAAACCAGATTGGACCAGGTTTAGCAGGTTAAAGTTCTCCAGATACTGCCTGAGCTGAGTGACTACCTTTTCGAGCAGCTTAGTCAGGATAGGAAGCAGGGATATTGTACGATAATTATTTAGGTCACTCGAGTTGCCAGATTTAAATAGTGGAATGACGTGGGCTTTTTTCCATATAGTAGGGAGGATGCCCAGGGTAAAGGACAAATTAAAAAGGTGAGTGATTGGGGGGGACAGGACATAGTAACCAAGTTTTAAGAAATATGGCTCGATAAGGTCAGCACCCGCACTTTTCCTAGTGTCCAGTTTAGGTAGTAAGTCCTCGACTTGTTTCACAGATATAGGGCACAATGAAAAACCTGTCTTGAATGGGTGAGCCCAAATTAAGGCAATCAAGGTTCTGACAACACAACTGCGCCCCAAAGATTATTGGCTGGTGAGGCGTTAAATGCAAACCCTGCTGTGGCAAAATGGTTGTTGAAGAGGTCAAGTATTTCATGCTTGTCAGTAGTAATGGGACCTCCAGAGGAAAGTTTTGGTGGGATCAAACCAGCTGAGCGGTGACCTTCTAGGTCCTTTAGAGTTTTCAAAATTTAGTCATACATAAGGAGGAGGATTCAAGTTCAGAGTGGAAAAAAAATTGCATTTTCGGTTCTAGTTAGTTTGGTGCATTGATTTCTAGCGGCTCTAAAAGCTGTCTAGTCTGCAGGCTGTTTGATTTTCCTAGCCCTTTACCAAAGGGTGTCCCTATGCAACAACACGGCCTTCAGACTGGCTGTAAACCATGGGCATGATTCATTTTTAGTACGGATTTTAACTAAGGGTGCATGTTTATTAATGGTCCCGAGGACAATATTTTGGAAGGCCTCGTAAGCTTCAGCCACTGAGGGGGCCAGGTAGAAACCTTGCCAATCTGCATACTGAAGATCAGAGAGAAAACCGTATGGGTCAACGTTCCACTGGATTCTCCTAAGGATGTACTTAGAGAATGAGACTGCTTTAGGGACAGACCTCACACAGGCTATAGCACAGCGATCGCTGAGATAAATGAAGAATACACCTGAGTGTGTAAAAAGGTAAGGTTTGTTCACTAAAATTAAGGCGAGTAATGTGCTATGCTCTGGGTTTTTAATGTTGGGATGGATGACTTCCGTTATGAGTTGTGAAAGCCCCAAATTGTCGCAAAGGTCGTTGGATGATACAGAGAGCCAATCCATATTGAAATCACCCATAATAATCACCTCGGAGGACAAGGAGTCTAAGACGTCACATAAATGCTTCAGCGCACTAAGACCTGCAGATGGAGGTCTATAACATCTGATGATACAAATGGGAACCGACTGGGAGAGTTGCACCTTTAGGGTAGTGCATCCGAATTCCTTGGGTAATGAAGTCAATCAGCTATAGAGGGGGTAAACTTGTCCTGAACATAAAAAGCTACCCCCCCCCTCCCCCCTCCCCATGTTAGTCTGTCGGTTCTGAAACATTGTATGAGGGGATATTAATTTCATAGTCCTGGTTAGAGGGTCTAAGCCATATTTCTGTCACCACTAGGATATCATGTGTGATGAGGTTGATCCAGGTCTGTATGGCATCAAGTTTCCTTAACGAACTGCAGGCATTTATGTGGATTAGACTTAGCCCTTTTAACTGTGGTAGTTCAGAGGGTACCGGGATGAGGAGAGGAGGACCAAGGTTTAACTCGACATTGCCTGCACAAATGAGCAGTAACAGAAGAAGTTTTTTAAGGGCATTTAATAATAACCTAAGCAGATGGGTTCTACCCCTTTTAAGAAGGCTGGAGTCAAAGGTTGTAGGTGGAGATAAATGCATAGCAAGGGGATCCAGGGATGCATACAACAGTGTCCTAGTAGACAGGGTATAGGAGAATATCGGGGAAAGAAAGGGCCTGAATTGACTATTACAGCTGGTATGATGTGAAATACTAGAGTAACTAGGCACATAGGATAGGGTAACATTTACCAACTAAGGAAAATGGACAGCTATAGGGGATACAGGACAGATAGTATGCAACCATGAGCTGTAGGAAGGGACTGCAGGAGCAGATTCAGGGTGCTGATCGAGGGTGCAGTGGAATGTGCCTGCTAAGCACCCCAGAAAAAGGATTATGGACATCATTATGATCCCAAATTAGAAACTCACAAAGGCTACAACAACAGGTTCTGATAGCAAATATCAGTCCACATGAAAGGTAGGGAGAGTTTGAGAGAAAGAGAACATAGCCAATGTGGAGCACAAAGACTGCAGACTGAGGGTGGTGGGTGGTTAGAGGCTGGCTGCAAATATGTGTAATGCAGCAGGGGCAGAGATTATAGGATAAGCAAAAGTTTGGTAGCTAGTAGGGTTGCAGGAATAGTGCAGCGGTAGGGTGCCCACCTTTAGTGATGAAGGTCAGGGGTTTGAAGCTGGCTATAGCCAGCTACCAGAAAGAAGTTGAAAAGAAGGATCTTAGCATATAGGCTTTAACTCTTTCATTCCCCAGGGCAGTTCAACTGGAAGAGTCAACTACTGAATAAGTCAGAATACAGTAAAGCTCACTTGGAAGAAACAAGATTACTATGGTAAGTAACCTTTACTTGCCTCCCTCCCATCTATCCCCTCTCCTCTCCCCTCCCCCTCTGCTCCCTCCTCTTATCCCCTTCACACTAGAAAATTCTGCTCCTTCTCTATCACTCACCTTCGCTCTAATGCTGGTCAGGCTGTCTTCTCTTACCATCTCCCCTCCCTTTGGAACTGGCTCCCCTCTCTTCTTTGCCAAACCCCACCTCTACTATCCTTAAAGTGGCTGCTAAAGCCTACCTCCCACCACTTGTTCCTGTCACACACACCCTCTAACCCTCCCCCCTCCTCCCCCACTTCTTCCCTTCCATGCTAACCCTACCTCCCCAAAGGTGCTCTCAAACTCCCTTCACCCTCTCTCTCTCTCTTGTCTGAGTACTCGCCTCATTCCAAATTTAAACCTGCCTGATCCCATGCCGCATACCTTTGTAATAATTATTTTAAATAAGTCTTATGCACTGTAGTGTTGCCATATACCTCAATGTATTCCTACCGTTATTTTGTTAATCACTGTACTGCACTTTAAACTGTTTGTCATCACACTTCAGTTGTTTGTAACTGCCTACTTGTTTTTATCCTTTCCCCAGGTCGCACCTGAAAACAAGCCTCATCTTAGTGTGCCTTTCCCAGTCACCAAACTTTTAGATAAATAAATTAAATTAAATAAGAGAGGACAAGAAGCAACCGGATAACTACAGACCTGTCAGTCTTACCACTAGAAGCAACTGGGTAACTGCAGACCTATTAATCTTACCTGTATTGTGGGTAAACTGATGGAGACATTAGTCAAAGAGGACTTTATGGACTACAAACTTTGTGGGACAATACAAAGCTATGTAAATGGGTAGATAAACAGGAAGGTATAAAAAAGATGAGAACAGATCTAAAGAGGCTAGAAAACTGGTCCAAGGAATGGCAGTTGGGTTTCAATGCAAAAAAAGTGCAAGATTATGCACCTAGGAAAAGGGAATCCTAGGGTCGAGTATGAACTAGATGGGGTAATAGTGGAGGCCACCACAGAGGAACGGGATCTAGGGGTAGTCACAGAAGACAACCTCAAAGTGACTAAACAGTGCAACAAAGCAGCTGGAAAGACTAACAGAATACTAGGGTGCAAAGGGAGGGGTATAACAACTAGAAGGAGGGAAGTGGTGGTATCATGGTGTAACCCCTCTGCAAACGGGGGTTCCTAAAAGTCTTCCAGGAGCTTGCCTGAATGCTCCAAGTCTGGGTGGTGTTCGGCGTCTGAGCTGTTTAAATGTGGTTCCAAGTGAGTGCTATTTGAGCCTCCATGTACTGTCTCTTTAAGAGCTGTCTACTTTGCAGACATAATTAATTTAGAAGGGGGATTGTGTGTTTCAATGCCCGAGTCCCACCGGGGCTGCTGTCAACTTGCTCCGTTTCTGCCGTTGCTAAATGCACAGAGGGAGCTCTTTCAAAAGGTGTAACAATCTGCCAAAAATTGTTTACAGTAATAATGAAAATAGTTTGTCTAACCTGCTTTTCTTTGCAGTCTGAACTGTTTTTGCCTAGCCCTCCATTCTGGTTTTGAACTGCTGAACTGGAGCAATCAGTGTGGGGGACCTTTAAAATGGAGCCTGCTGCTGGCAAATCAGAACTTGGACTCTCACTGTGGAGCCAGCCACCTATGTACTGTATGGCCAGTGACTCTGGAAAATGTGGTTTTGACCTTGGCGCCTTTTTCTACCAACAGAGGGAGTCTTATTGTGAGTGCCAGCTGAATCAGCCAACAGAATAGTGTGGAGCTAAAGAAAATGCCCTGCTCTGTGACTGGAAAGATCAGATCAGTTGTGGCAGTGAAGAGAGAAGGGGCTGTGTGCTTCTGTGGTGTATAGCTTCGTGCGGGAAGCGCGTGTGAGGCCCTGAGTTTCGGTCTGCAGCCTTTGTGAGTGCCAGTTTGGACTGAATCCGAGTTGTTCAAGTTCAAGTTTATTGCAGGAAAGACTCAGTTGAGCAAGCTCGTTCACAAGGAGGTCCTGAGGCACATACACATACAGTTCACAATTACATAGACAGGAGATATAAAATGTAGAACAACAAAGGAAAAATAAATAATACAAGAGGTATACACAATAGAAGTCCTTATGCTATATATGCAGTACATTCCAGCTTTAACCTTGCCCTAAATTATGCAACACATTTCAGCTTAATAAGTAGAGGGCCAGTTGGTACCTAGGAAGTTGACTTGGCGTTGGGGGCCTAGTAGCACTTACATATGTCTTTTAATTTAGAGATAGCTAGTGTTTTGTAGGAGTTAATTGATACGATGCTGGTTAGCTTCAGCATGGCTTGTAGTTGGTTGCAAATGTTTGGGAGGGCGTATGAGACAGCACTTTGGCCAGCTGTGGTATGTGTCCTGGGAACATCTAGTAGGATAAGGTTGGATTTCCTTAGGGAGTAGGTGCTATGCGAGATGTATATGAGAGATGTTAAATAGACAGGCAGTTTATGGAGTAGTAATTTGAGGGTCCAAATGCCAGCATGCAGGAGGCGTCTGGTGGCAAAAGAAGGTCCACCCAACTGCTGCATAAAGATCACAGTGGTGGGTCCTGTATGCAGAGTTAGTAATGAAGTGAAGGGCACGGTGATAGTGTACATCCAGTTTAGATAGGCTCAAGGTTGGGGAGGAGATAAAGATAATATTTCCGTAGTCAAGCAACGGAAGGAATGTTGCTTGGACAAATCTTTTGCAGGTCGCGAGAGAAAGAGGGTCCTATTTCTGAAGAAGAAACCCAAGCGTGCTTTAAGCCGCTTTGATAGATCCTCGATGTGGTCGCTGAAGAAAAGCTTGTTGTCTATCCACATACCTAGACATTTAAATTTAGGTACGACTTCCAAGGGTTCACCTAGGGAGGTAACTATGAAGTTTTCAGGTGGGGTAAATAGGGCACCAGACAAGGTAAGTCTCGAGAAAATTATTGTCTTGGTTTTTCTGGCATTTAAGAGAAGCTTGGCATTGATAAGGTTGCTTTCTAACTGGATAAAGTCAGCTTGGAGTGCTTCTCTGACTTCAGTTAAGGACGAGCCTGATGCGTACAAAACCGTATCGTCCGCAAAGAAATGTATGCTAGAGTTCTTTATGTGGGAGTCAAGATTGTTGATGTACAGGGAAACAAGGACTGGTCCTAGGATGGAGCCTTGAGGGACTCCTCTGGCAATTGGAAGGGGGGCAGATAGTAGGCCATCAGCTTTGACTTTCTGTATCCTTCCCGTGAGATAACTGTTAAATCACTGTAAGGTAAGTGGAGTGGCACCTATGTGAGCAAGACAGGTGATTAGGAGGTGATGGTCTACAGTGTTGAAGGCCTTACTAAGGTCTAGAAAGACTGCACCAGTAACCCTCTTGGTGTCCATAGCATGGATCCAGTCACTAGAGACTTTAGCCAAGGCTGACATGGTACTGTGCTCCGACCTGAAGCCAGAGGAGAAAGAAGCACTAGAAGTGTGGAAACCAGGCTCACCCTGTAGAAGACTGGAGAAATTGCTGAATCATGCTCGGTCTGTCAGGAGCTGAAGCTGCTGTGTGTGCTCCCGGGTATTTTGCAGTAACTGTGATCAGGATCGAGGAGCAGCCTGCCTGGTATAGTACTTTCCTTTTTCATATCAGATCAGATCAGAACAGCTAACATTTTTCAAGTCAAACTACCTCTGGCTGGAAGCTGCAATACTGAACATAGGATTTGCAAGAAAGCGAGTTGTGCTCACAACAGAGGGAAGTGAACCTTACAATTGTCTTTGGTTTGGAGCAGATATTCTGCAGGTGGAGGCTACTTCTAACTGAAAGGTGAAATAAGGAACTTAGAATTATCAGGAAAAGACAGTCTTTGTTACAATTCTTAAGATTTTTAGTGCAGGAAGAGTTTAAAGCACAACTGCCTTATTTTGGGGCTGACTGCTTTCAGAGCACAAACCACCAGGCTGTTTTGGGGCTGGGGAGGTTTTACCTGTGTCTGACTTGGATGTCTGGATTTTCCTCTGTTTGATTAACAGGGTATTTTCTCTGTCAAATTGTTGTGTAGGGTATCTTGCTGACAGGAAGGCACTCATTGCAGCGGTGGGTCAGAGCTCTTAGCTGATTGTTTTGTGAGGGCACAGTTTAGGCCCAACCCCTTCCCACCCCTCACCCCACCCACCCCTGGAAATAGTTCCTTTATACCTGGGGTTCTGACATCATTTCCTCAAGAGTGCAAGGTGCATATCACTGTCATATCCTCTCTAGCACACTGCACTGACAATATAAGCATACACATTGTATAATATATACTGTATATATTTCTATATAACAAACCAATCACACACACACAAAAAAAAAAGTAGATAAACATGTGGGGAGTAGTGCAATGTAATGGCTGTAGGGCAGCAGTCTTCTGGGAGTCTTTCTGGAGGCTGAGATGCTGCCCTATTTGCAGACAACTCTCTGCCCTGAGGGAGGAAGTTGCCCGTCTTCAGGCCACACTGGACAGTAGTAAGGGAACCTTCCCCCAGGCCACACTGGACAGTAGGAAGGGAACCTCCCCCATCCAGGGAGCACCAGAGCCACCGCCACTACCTCAGAGGTTGCGAAGAAAGCACAGCAGTTGAACCACAGTGGACTCAGGGAGGGTGAGGATGGTAGAACAGAGGCACACCCAGTCAGTTGTTCCACTCCACAATCCATACACCATTCTGGGGGAGCATAGCTCCCCTATGGATGCACCCACAGAGGAGACTAAGGAGGCTGAGGACAAGTATAACAAGGGAGGCCCACAGGAAGGAGGTAGAGGACACCACAAGGAAAGGAAGCAGCTCCTGGTGGGGGACTCAATTATTAGGGGGATGGAACTGGGGGGAGCAGGGAAAACTGAAGTAAGGTGCCTGCCTGGTGCCATGGCTTGGAGGGAGAGGAAGCGCATCCTCAGGATCACGAGAACAGCTGTACGGTTGTCTGAGCTGGATGTCATTGTTCACCTACGGACAAATGACTTGGCTCAACATGAGATTAGAGCAGTGCAGAAGGGCTTTGTAGAATTGGGGAGGGGCCTAAGACAAGTAGCACACCCAGTATCCTTCTCAGAGGTGCTGCCTGTCAATGGCATGAGTGAGGCGAGGGTACTTTGCATCATGCAGTTTAATGAATGGTTAAAACAATGGTGTGGAGAACAGGGGTTTGGCTTCATTGGGGACTGGGGTTCCACCTGGAGGGACACCAGCCTATACTGGCAGGATGGTCTGCATCTGTCCAGGAAGGGAACAAGTCTTTTGAGCCATTCAGTTTAAATGCTTCATTGGCAAGCTTTTAAACTAGTCAAGGGGGGAGGCACTGATAAGCAGCAGGAAAATCCAGCCTCCCTACAAAACAGGGTACTAAATGAGAAAAGACCGAAGTAGAAAGGTCAGTGGGGATGCTGCAACAGAAGGTAAAGCCATCAAAAAATGGACAGCAATGAGTACCAATGCCCATAGTCTGAGTAACAAGCTTCCTGAATTAGTGGCCTTGATGGAGGAGGAACATCTGGATATCATGGCAGTCACAGAAACATGGTACACACAAAACCATGACTGGGATGTAAACATACCAGAATACACTATCTACAGGAGGGACAGGGAGGGTAAAAGAGGAGGAGGAGGAGTAGCTCTTTACATAAGGGAAGGAATCAAAGCAACAGAACAAAAGGAAAACAGGGGGAGAAGAAGCACTGTGGATAAATTTGGAGACCGGCAATGGAACCACAATCCGCATAGGGTTAGAGACAGACTTCCTTCTCAGGGGAGGAAATGGACAAGGAAATGATAGAAAGTATACTCAGAATGGCATAAAAGGGAGATATTGCTGACGGTGATCTGAATATGCCAGATGTTAACTGGAGTGCAGTTTCAGCAGCCACTTCAAGAGTGGGGTTATTCTAGATGCCCTACAAGGCATGCCTTAGACAACTAGTATTGGAGCCCACTCAAGAGGGAGCAATCTTAGACCTGGTTCCTCTCAAATGGAGATGAAGAGAGGATCACAGATGTAGAAGTGGGTAGCCATCTGGGAACTAGCGACCATCGAACAGTATGGTTCACAATAAACACAGCAGCAATAGAGTCAAGTCATACAAAGGCAAAAGTACTGGACTTTAGGAGGCTGACTTTGCCAAAATGGGTGACTGCCTAAGGAATGCACTAGCAAATGGGCAGGAAGGAGGGGTGAAGAACAATGGGAATAATAAAACTGCCATCACAGAGGAACAAGCCTTTTGTGTGATGCAAATAAACAAAACGAACGATGTAAGAAACCACTATGGTTCCAAAGGAAGTGGCAGTGAAGGTTCAAGACAAAAGAAAGCATTCAGGAAGTACAAGGAATCACAGAAGGAGCAGGACAGAGAACTGTATCAGTTAAAGCAAAAGGAAGCTGGGAAGGCAGTCAGAATAGCAAAGGCCCAAACCGAGGAAAAGATAGCCAACTCGGTTAAGAAGGGGATAAAACCTTTATAGGTATATCAGGAGCAAAGGAAGACCAAGGAGGGATAGTGATGCTTAATAAAGGGAGGGAGGGTGGGCAGAGTGTGACTGTGAAAGGCAGAGATACTAAACAAATATTTTTGCTCAGTATTTACAAAGGAAGAGGGGAGGTACTAAAACAAACAGTAGAAACACTCTGGATACAGAAACTGATACCAGCCCATTTACAGAAGAAAGGGTTCTAAAAGAACTCTTAAAACTGAAGGTGGACAAGCAATGGGGCCTGATGGGATTCATCCCAGAATTCTTAAAGAACTAAGGGCAGAACTAGTGACATCACTGACTACCCTCTTTAACAAATCATGGGAGGATGGGGTGGTACCGAGGACTGGAGGAGGCAGATGTGATTCCCTTCACAAAAGTGGGAGCAAGGCAGAAGCAGGAAACTACAGACCTGTTAGTTTAACCTCAGTGGTAGGGAAAATGATGGAATCACTTCTGAAGGAAAGAACTGTCGATTATCTAGAGGCCAGAGAGGCTCAGGACCCAAGGCAGCATGGATTCACAGCAGGAAGGTCATGCCAGACGAATCTGATAGATTTATTTGACTGGGTGACCAAAGCAGTAGATCAGGAGGGGCTGTGGACATGGCCTACCTAGACTTTAGCAAGGCATTTGACACAGTCCCACACAAAAGATTAATATACAAGTTAAGTCAGCCTGGGAGGGTCCCAAGATGACAGCCTGGGTAAAGAATTGGCTGGAGAATAGGACACAGAGTAATAGTAAATGGAGTCCACTCTGAAGAAAGGGGGTTACTAGTGGGCAACGAGGGTTCAGTATTAGGACCGGTCCTCTTCATGTCTTATAGGCGACATTGCAGAGGGACTGGAAGGAAAGGTATGTCTCTTTGCAGATAACACAAAGATCTGCAACAGAGTTGATGCACAAGGTGGGATGGAAAGGATGAGAGAGGGACTTGGCAAGGTTTGAGGAATGGTCAAATGTATGGCAAGCTTAGATTCAATGCTAAGAAGTGCAAGGTAATGCACCTGGGAAACAAAAACCCAGGGAAGAGTACACAATGGGGTGAGATACTAACAACAACAAAAATGGAAAGAGACCTGGGGTAGTCATATCAGATGACCTAAAGGTGGTCAAGCAATGTGAGAGGGCAGCAAGGAGGGCTGGGGGGATACTGGGATGCATAGGGAGAGGCATCACCAGTAGAAAACAGGAAGTTATTATCCCTCTGTACAGACAGTTGGTCAGATCCCATCTGGAGTATTGCGTGCAGTTCTGGAGACCCAATCTCCGCAAAGACATCGACAGGATGGAAGCTGTCCAGAGGAGGGCAACTAAAATGGTGCAGGGTCTGCACCGGAAGACATATGAAGAGAGACTTAAGTAGCTTAATATGTATAGCCTTGAGGAAAGGAGGGAGAGGGGGGACATGATAGAAACTTTCAAGTACCTCAAGGGAATCAACAAAGTCCAAGAGGGTAGCATCTTTCAAAACAAGAGGTGTGCAAGAACAAGGGGGCACAATTTGAAGAAGATGGGGGGGCGGCTCAGAGGTAATTAAAGGAAGTATTTTTTCACAGAGAGGGTTGTGGATGCATGGAGCGGCCTTCCGGAGGAGGTTGTGGAGTCAAAAACAGTGGTGGAATTCAACCATGCATGGGACAGTCATAAGGCAATTCTAGGGGGTGGCAGCAGAAAGAAGTAGGCTGCTGGTTAACTAGGATTTGCAGCTTATCCATAAGGTAGGGAAATGGGCAGACTGGGTGGGCCAAGCGGTCCTTATCTGCTGTCAAATTCTATGTTTCTGTGTTTCTATATGAATGTGCATAGTGCTTGTGGGGAATCGCTATTTCCAATCCCCCATGCTGTGCTCTGTGTGCTGAAGCTGGAAGCAAACCCCAGCTTAGCTTGAACTAAATATGATTGCTATCAACTGCAGTACGGTCCAGTCACAAGGACCTTGTCTCCATGCCCTGTTGTTCTGGCAATCCAGAAGAACATCTACCATCTGGTCCTCAGCTTGGGTATTGTGAGTACAAATTAGGGTATTCCCCTGCAGTCTGTTTTCAATCACAAGTGTGTCTTCTAATTCTTGTTGTTTCCCTGCTTCATGGACTGAGCCAGCCGGCTCCGGATTACAACTGGGTGTTGTGCATATATTTTCTTCTACAGGGCCTCATCCATCTGCACCTGCCGGCCAACCCCGGGCAACGGACCTGGCTAGCTCCCCCCACAACCTGGGTACCCAGAGTGTGACTTTTCAGACCCTGTATGTGTGCACAGTACTGTGATTTAATGCCACCAATTAACCTGATTTCCTCCCGTGTTACTGCCCCCTAAATAAATCAGATTTGTTGTTGTTATACTATATACTGTCTGTGGTGTTGGTACTTATGGAAACAGTATCGTGTTTTGCTGTGTATGCTGTTAACCTTATTTTACAGGGGGGGTCCTCAGAGACGTGCTGCAGAATCAGTCTTGAGGGTAAGTGGTATCTATATGAGTGAACAGTGTGTATACGTGGGGTATTGGGGCTGTTACTCCGGGGTACTGTGTGAGGCACTAGAGGGAATAAAAGGGGGTCTCAGTGTCCCAGAGGGCTGTGACCAAGCTAGTCTAACCACTATAAAACCTGACCTCTGGGTGGAGGCACCCGCCATAGGACCTAGGCCCCTCAACCTGTCCATAGTCAAACAGGCAGGGGTAGTAGCCCTTGGATTGCGCCACCTAGGGGTTACAATTGCACAACTTCCTAGTGAAGCCTCATCTGGAGTACTGTGTTCAGTTCTGGAGGCCCCATCTCCAAAAAGACATAGAAAGGATGGAGACGGTACAGAGGAGGGTGACAAAAATGGTGTTTGGGAAGCAGCATAAGTCGTATGAGGAGAGACTCGGAGCTCTCAATATGTAGTTCCTGGAGGAAAGAAGAGCGAGGGGAGATATGATAGAGACCTCCAATTATCTTAAGGTGATCAACAGGGTTCCAGAAGGGAGCATCTTTCAGATGAAGGGAGACAGCAGAACAAGAGGGCACAGCATGAGACTAAAAGGGGCAAAACTTAGAGGGAACTTGAGGAAATTCTACTGGAGAGATGGAACAGTCTTCCCCAGGAAGTGGTGGGGGGCAGCCATGGTTCAGGGATTCAAGAATGCGTGGGACAGGTACCTGGGAATTATCAAGCTAAGGCGAAAGGGTGGTGGGACCTGTAGCATCTAGGGTACCTTAAGCATTAGAAAGATGGATAGGGCAGACTGGATGGGTCACAAAGCCCTTATCTGCCAACAACATCTATGTATCTATGTACCTAGAAAGCAGTGGACTCCAGGATAGTAAACAGCATGGGTTCGTAGCAGGGACTGGATCAAGAACATGGGGGCATGAGTGGAAACCGATGGGTGGGGGAGTTCGAGAGGGACGCGAGACACTTTTATTTTACAGAAAGTATGGTGGAGCCACTGAACAATCTGCCAGCTGATGTGGTGCGCCAAAACTGTCAGTGGTTTCAAACACAACTGCGACAGAGTGAAGGGCTCCTTGGTTGCTCAAGGTGGCACTGGTAGGGTGGGGAGCATGGGGATAAACAGTGTGAGTTAGAACTCTATAAGGACCATAGGTCCTGGGTTTGTTAGGGTTTATGGGCAGACTAGATGGACCAATGGTCTTTTTCTGCCATTACTGTCTATGTTTCTAAGACTGGCAGTTTGGTAGTTCCCTGCCTGCTCTATTCCCCACCCTTATGGAGCAGAAATATGTCAATTACCCTGCAGTCTTTTGGAACTACCCCCATCTCTAATGAGCTACTGAATAACTCTACCAGGAGTTCAGCCAGTTCAACTTCCAGTTCCTGGAGCACTCTTGGATGCATCCCATCTGGCCTGCAGGCTTTATTTATATTTGGGGCTGCTAGCCCTTTCCAGACCCTTTCTCTGGTGAATACTTGATGCCCCATCTCTGGGACCCCCTAGATGCCGCTCTCTAGCAGGAGCCAACTCTCTTCCCTTGTGAAGACAGAGCATGGTAATCGTTAAGAAAGGCTGCCTTTTGCACAACCTCCTCTATTAACCTATCTCCCTCAGCTTGCCTAACAACTCCCACTCCTTTCTTTTTTCTGTAATATACCTAAAGAACTCCTTTTTCCTGCTGATGGTCCCCTCTACAATATGCAGCTCAGTGTCTGCTTTTACCTCCCTCTTTGCTTGTCCCACCAAGTCTGCCCAATTTGGCCCTCACTGCTTCCCTGACCCTTTCTGAGAACCATATTGGTCTCTTGAACCTCTTTCTTTTGCTCACCATTCTTATGCATAACATAGATGCCTCCATGGTGACACTGCAGGTATGAAAAAACGCACAGATTAGGTGGGCCAAGCAGTCCATGGTTCCACGTCATAATAGTGATTGCAAAACAGCAGTTGCTATTATGCCGAGTATATATTGCCAAAAAGCAAACTGGCAATATACACTTGCTGGCGACCCGACATCCAAAACACAAAACGTTTTTTTTTGGGGGGGAGCTTTGCTCCCCCGCACCCCCTGATTTCAGATTCTCAACTCCAGAGGGGAAATTGTTGGGGAGGGGGCACAGTCTGGATTTTAAGTAAAATTAAGTCCCACAGCCACAGGCAGTGGCAAAATGTCTACCCTCCCGATCCCAGCCACGAACCCAGTACCTGCTGAGCCAGAGCTAGCCACCCACTCCACCACATGGCTAGCTTGGTGGTGGCAGGCACACCAGTCCCTAAAACCCATTCCCCGTCCTTCCCTAGCTATCTCCTCCGTCAGCTCATGCTCGCTTTGCATTGACTACCCTGCAGGGTAGCCCATGGGGAAAGCGCTGAATATGAGTCACTGTTTTGATGGCTTTTTTGAACAGCTTAATCTGGTTCAAGGTCAGTTGGCATTCATTTGTATCCCCCTCCCCCGGGTCGTGCCTGAAAATAGGCAGAATCTGCCTAGTGCACTCACCCAGTCAACAAAAACTAACTAAATAGAAAAATTAAAAAATAAATGAATAAAAATGGTCACCCATATTCAGTCGCTGTCTCACTGTATACTGCAGTCCTTACATGCCTTCAAGTTCTATGTTTCTGTGAGAATGACCCCAATTGCCCCCATCTCTCCTCCATACCTCTGATGCTGTCTACTTAACTTAACATGTTCCTGACCAACTCTCCCTCATCCTGTTGAAGTCCGCCTTCCTGATATCAAGGTCCTCAACCCTCGAGAGGGGATTTCGGGTCCCAAGCACCAGCTCTACCACCCTTCCCATACTACACGTAAATGTGTTTTGGGTTAGGTACCACTTGTCACTTAGATTTAGTTAAAATAAAAAAAAAAAAAACAGGGCTAGTTTATGTTCTGCAGCTGGCATTAACTGGGGCTATTATATGTATCTGCAAATACCTTGGTTTTAAAAAATATCTTCAAGTGAATTTTGATACCCCAAGGTATTTGTGATTGTTTTGTTGTATAACAGGTATAATGTATTTGTATTCTTTTTGCCTACTATAACATGTGTATGTTTGAGCTTTTGTAACCAGGACACTTGTACTCGGTGGATTAACCCATACCTCTCAACCTTTTGTCCCCCAAATGTGGAACATTACCTCTCAAAATGTGGAACAAATGAGCAAAATGTGGAACAGTTAATCAAATCTTTACCTAAGAAGCTCAGAACACTGTTAAAATGTTTGCATTTATATTCAGAAAGTCTGTTATTAATTGAATAATATATTGTTTGCATCATTTACTATAGATTTTTGCTTTAAAATGTTAACACTGAATGTGGGACAAGTCCTCACAATGTGGAACAGGGTGCTTTTGTGAAGTAAAATGAGGAACGTTCCTCGTAATGTGGTACAGTTGAGAGGTATGGATTAACCTGCCTATTAAATAATTAAATAAATAAATACATCAGTCAATCAATCAATCCATTTTGATACTGGATTTACTAAATGTGTCCTCCTTGATAGCAGTGCTTTAGCATTCATAGGGTCCAACTCTGTGGAATGCCCAACCAGGGTCTCTACATCCTAGTAATAGTATGGTACCCTCCTTGCTAATTTTGAAACACTTTTTTTAAATAATCAAGGTTACATTAACTATTTTTTTTCTTTAATATTCATCATTAAAGATCACCAGCACTCACAACATTTATAAATCTCTTCTGTTGAGCATACCTTTTGATTGTAAATACTGGATATATACTGTGGATGTATTATGATGGTGCCAGCATGTGTTTCTGATGGCAATCAACACTGCACTGCACCAAGATGTTTAATTGCTTAATTGGGGGGATGCAAGGAGCAAAACTTTAAAACTTCAGAATCACACACTTAAGTTCGGAGTGAAAGGAAATGAAACACTGGTGTAGTGAAGTTTTTGCTAGAAATACATTATTACGGCTGCAGTGGGCGGAGGCCTGCAGACATGTTGCCATCACAGTGGAAAAAGGGAGCTTACCGGATTCCGAACGGACTTGTTAAAATTGGAGGTGAATAGCAATCACTGTGCATCTACTGCACTACTTTGTCAGCTGGCAGAACACAGCACAGTCTGCTGTGTCCAAGATGGCCACTGGAGCCCAGTGTGCCTGCACAATGAATCGCACATGCGCACTGAACTCTGGCAGAACAGTCTGCCATATTCAGCATGGCTGCTGAAGGCCCAGTGCGCCTGCGTAAGTCATCGCACTGAACTTCGGCGGCCATCTTAGACACAGCGGACAGTGCTGTGTTCCGCCATAACCTCGACTGCAGCCGTATCGGCTCTGGCCAGAATTTGTTACTAAAACTATGATATGAGTACTAACAAATACTGCTGCTTTAAATAAATGTATCTTACTATTATAATATTGAAATGATTGATCTTTCTGACCAACATCTCTATTCAGGCATTGAACCAATAACCCCCTAGCTTCAACAACCCCTGTACTGGCGAGGTGGCCACCCACAGCTTTTTTTTTTTTTAGTTGTTTAACCAGGTATAGCACACTAAGCTGAAAGCTTTTTTACAGGAGCGACCTGGGAGCACAAGGAGGTTAAGTGACTTGCTCAGGGTCACACAGTATGCAAGTAGAAGCTGTGGGATTCAAACCCAGGTCTGGGCTGCTGGATGTCACCAGATTTGCAGCTCAGAGCCTTAGACCACTGCACTACACTGCCTCAGCTTGACCCCCACAACACAGCTGTCAGGGTGGCATCTCTTCCTTCCAGGACAATATCTAGTGTGCAGAGCTGATCAGAGGATGCAGGAGTCAGAGAGTGGCAAAATCATCAACACAGAAATGTAGATAACTAAGGGCAGTAAAAGACGGAGGGCTTGATTTTCAAAGAGTTGCGGCACTATTTTCAGGCACTTGTCCTACTTGTGACATGACTGTTAGACCACAGAAGATGATGTGTAACTGCACGTTGTAAGAGTTGCGAATTGCGTTCTGAAGATGACGCATCCAAATAATGACGTGTGTGTAGTTTTTGTGCCATACTGTCAGGAAAATGTCACAAATGCATGAAATCATTTGAAAATAGCCCACAATTGTTTGGATGCATTTGCCATGATGCAGGCTGCATTAGAAATAGGGACTTGCACCTGTGTCATGGGTTTTAAAAATCCAGCCCTTACAGTTCGTCTTGCCTGCCCTGTTGCCCTGACAGTTGCCATTTTCCTCTACTGTGAGCTCCTTCCCCCTCTGACCCTCCAGCTATCCATGTACTGTTTGCACACCCTGTGGATGATGCGCACACGTGTACTGAACCCCATACAGGGGAACCAGCTCCTCCCGCATGGGTTGCCACAGTGACAAAATGTGGTGCTAACCCTTTCCAGGGTACAATGCACTGCCTTCAAAGCCAGCAGTTCAAACGACAGCATTCCAGGTTCACTACTGAGCCTGGATCTCTGGCATGGTAGTGCAACGTGATACCTCTTGACCATTGTGCAGCCCCCAAAAACTACACTTTTTAAACCGTTATTGTGCACAAGCTTGTAAAATATAATGTTTACCTGAGGACAGTTGTTTCTTCAACCTGGGCAAAAGCTGTGAAGGATTTACAAGAGTCAGTTTCCCCAGGCACTCTGCTACAACACTGCGAGTTCCCTCCTCTGTACATTCACAGTGCTTGAAAAGCAGGGCCCAAATGTCTTCCACATAGGGCTTCAAACCCTCAGCTGAAGAACAGCTAATGACTTCTTTCAATGAGTGCAACAACAAGTACTGCCTCTTAGGTTGGCTTCCAATTTCCTTAATCATGAAGGGCATGTACTCGCTGAGGTTGCCAACGCTTATGTTGCCCAAGGCATATGAGGCGGCTGACTTCACTTCTTCACTTGGAGATGAGAATGCCTCAAGTATTACTGCCTTTAGCTCTCTCTGTGTGCTCAGTTTCATGGTTCGTCCTATCTCTGCTAATGAAAGGAAGGCCAGCACTCGGACTGCATCTGTAGATTTAGGGTTCTTAACATCTAGAATGAACTGGTGAGCTACTGATGTAGCCTCGTTCGGGCATACTGATGAAAGTGCTGCCACGCATTTAGCTACAGAGTAATAGGCCTGTTTGTGCAGAACCGCTGAGCTGCTGCTTTGACCTGAGGAGTAGAAGGGAGTTGTCAGTTGCTTCAAAAGTTCTGAGTAGCCCATATTACTAGTTTTATTTATAACCAACGCTTGGAAGAACTCTAGAATAGCATTCAGTGTTCCTCCCTGCAACAAAGGTGAATGGACAAGGTTGAAGAGTTCTGTTAAAACAGAACCACTAACCTTAGACACAGAGGATGGATAGGTCTTAGCCAAAAAGGTGAGAAATGTTATTGCTACTTGAGAGATATGCATATCATTTTCCTGTATTAGTGCTGGAAGCTCAGTTAGCACAGACTCAATCATAACAGGCTTGAGGCTGTCACTGTAGTTCTTGATCAAAATCTCCAAAGCTGCCAAGGTGCTCAGCTTTAAGGCACGTTGGTTCTTTCTTAAGAAGGAAGCCAGAATGGGAAGGCCTTCAGCAAGAAGAGGCCTCAGGTCAATCTTGAGTGGCGAACTGGCAATCAAAGTCAACGTTTTCACCGTGGTCAGTCTTGTAATCTCATTTTTGAGTCTTTCGAGAAAGATCTGCAGTGTTGGTTGAAGATCAGCACTTAAGTGGTCTCCCAAGCTATAGATGATCTGGCCCATACAAGAGATAGCTCTTTCCTTAACTTCTTGGTCAATATCAGCGCCTTTAAGTCTCTTTAGGGTACTAGAAAACAAGTCTTTTACATAAGGTTTAGCATCAAATGAAGACTTTTTGTCCAATGGCCGAATGACCTTTGCAAACTGCTGAGTAACGAGCAAGGCTTCGGATGTGATCTTATAGAAGGGATCGCCAATGCAGGCCACCACTGGAGGCAGTAGAGTCTTAACATGAGGATGAAAGATCTCTGGGGGGTGGTTGCAAAGTATGATGTAAAGAAAAGACAACGTGTCAATCTTCATGTTGGAGGAACTGGACTTATCAGTTAGGGAGTAAATAATGCCTAAGGGGAAACAGAAAAAAAATGAATTGTTTAGAAACATGTAGTGGTCTGTTGAATTTCTTCTAGTTGTTAACTAATCGAAGTTCACACAGCCTACTGGGAAAACCACAATATTGGCTTTACAGCTCTATACACAAAGGGCAATTTGTAAAAGAAAACATAATGGGAAAGGAAAGAAATTGGGTGTTATACAGTGCTTCCAAAGGGCTTTACAATCCATGAACAGATGGCTGCATATATTAAATGCATGCAGATAGGTTAAGGAATAGGGAGAATTAAGCACAGGAGGGTTAAGTGACTTGCTTAGGGTCACACAGTAACTCAATGGCAATTGTGGGATTCAGACTTGAGTCTCCAACTTTGCAGCGCTGTGCTTTAACCACTAGGATATATTTCATCAAGCAGAAAGCAAGGGAGACTCTCTTTTAAATAAGGCCTGTCATTATTACCCTTTAAAATAAGCTCCTAAAGCAGCCATGCAGCAATAAGAATTACAAAAAAATTGAAGACAAGTAGGAAATGGTTCTCTCTTTTACATACATGCCTTTGGAGAGTCATTATGTATTTTTCATCAGTGTATTAACTGATTTACCAAAGTATACCAAATAATCTGCCACTTGGTATCCTTCTGCCCAAGCTTCTATGTTTCCATGGAAATGGACATTCATTTTATTGAAATAATTTGACCAGGTAGACATACGAAGATAAACAGTAATCTCGTTTTTAGAACTGACCAGGGTGGCGTGGGGGCAGATAAAGCTAAGTAGCGATGTTCACAAGGATTAGAAGCGGTGTCACAGTTTCCTGCATGACAACTGTTATCGATCTGCACTGTTTCCTGCAGGATTCTGCAGAATCAGGCATATCTGATCCGGGCAAGTGCCACTGTAGCAATATTGGAAGTACAAGAAGTTACTCAGTACAAAAAACTTAGTTAACCTAAATCAACAAAAACAAGGAAAAAGGTAGGGAAATATGGTGTTAGGGTTTCCATCTCACTCCCACCCTGCAAGCAGCAAAAAGAAAAAATTACGGTTCTGGCTGTACCAAGTCTTGGCAAATGAGGCCTGGGGTTTTCCTTAGGGTTATCAACCCTAATGCTCCCACCATTCTATCAGCAAATAAGCTCAGATGTGCAGACTCTGAGAATGGGATGAGCGTTAGGGTTGAGAACCCTGAGGAGGACCCCAGGCTTGATTTGCCAATGCTCAGTACAGCCCACACCTTAAGGTTTTTTCTTTTTGCTGCTTGCAGGATGGGGGTAGGGTGTTAGGGTTGGAAACCCTGGAGCCGCTATTCACACTGGAGTGATCTACAGACCTCCAGCACAGTGGGAGGAATTAGATAAGGTACTAGTGGCAGCTACTGGCAAGATGGCAGAAAAGGGGGAGGTGCTACTTGTGGGGGGCTTCGATCTGCCGGATGTAGATTGGAGCCTCCCAGCAGTGGCTTCAGATAGATGCAGGGACATCCTGGACTCCCTGCAGGGAGCATTCCTCAGGCAGCTAGTCAATGAACCCACTTGTGAGGGGGGCAGTACTAAACCTGGTACTCACCAACAGGGACAGTACTGCAGATGTCAAGGTGGGAAGCTGCCTGGGGATGGGGACCAGTGATCACCATATGGTGTGGTTCAGTAAAAGGATGGCTGCAGAATTGAGCCACACAAAGGCGAGGGTCCTGGGCTTCAGGAAGGCAGATTTTATAAAGATGGACGAATGCCTCAGGGATGACCTTGTAGGAGGGCATGGCTTGGGAGAGGTCGAGGGACAGTGGGCTTTGTTAAAAGGGAGCATACTAAAAGCAACAAAACTCTGCGTCAAAGAAGTGAGCAAAAGCTAGAGGAAAAAGAGACCACTATGGTTCTCAAAAGAGGTGGCTGAAAAGGTAAAGGCAAAAAAGTGTAGCATTCATAAAGTGTAAGGAGACTCAGAATGAGAAGGATAGAGAGGTGTATCAGGGGAAACAGAAGGAAGCAGAGAAAGCAGTAAGGAGCACAAAGGCGCAAACTGAAGAGAGAACAGCCAAGGAGGTAACAAAAGGGGACAAGACATATTTTAGGTATATAAGTCAAAAGAGGAAGACCAAGGGTGGGATTGTAAGGTTAAAAAAGGGTAGGGGAGACTGTGCAGAGGGGGACCAGGAAAAGCAGACATCCTGAAAAAATACTTCTGTTCAGTGTTCACGAGGAAGGAGAAGGGGAGAGGCCACAGAAAAGTAACAGAAGCTTCGGAGGGAGGGAGGTGGACACTTGTTCTTTTCTGGAGGAGAGAGTCCTGAAGGGACTCGCTAATCTGAAAGTGGACAAAGCAATGGGACCAGATGGAGTACATCCAAGAGTATTGAGAAAGCTCAGGGAAATACTAGCTGAACTTCTGACAGTCCTGTTTAACAGCTCATTGGAAACAGGAGTGGATCCGAAGGACTGGAGAAGGGGAAATGTAGTCCCACTCACATCAGTGATAGCAGGGAGGAGGCTAGCAGTTATTGGCCAGACAGCCTGACATCAGTAGTAGGAAAATTAATGGAATCACTGCTGAAGGAAAGGATTGTGGTATATCTTGAATCCAGTGGGTTACAAGACCTGAGGCAGCATGGTTTCACACGGGGGAGGTAATCGCAAACAAATCTGATAGATTTCTTTGATGGGGTGACAAAGAAGTTAGATTAGGGTGGAGTGGTGGACATGGCCTAAACATAAAAAGACAGAAATTGATGGTAGATAAGGATTGTCAGGCCCATCCAGTCTGCTCGTGTACCCTACCTTTAATTAGCTGCCGCTGACCCCACTGGTCTTTGGCTGTTGCCTCTCCTCTCCCCCCCCAGGGTTCCCTTATGTCTATCCCATACCTGTTTAGATCACCCACTGTGTTTGCCCCCACCACTTCCTGGGGCAGGCAATTCCAAGCATCCATCACCCTTTCTGTGAAAAAATACTTCCTCACATTGCCCCTTAGTCTACCCCCTTCCAGTCTCATGTCATACTCTCTTGTTGTTTTAGGGCAGATTCTCTTCTGAAAGATGCTGCCCTGCTGAACTTTATTAATCCCCTTGAAGTACTTGAATGTCTCTATCATGTCTCCCCTCTCCTCCAGGGTGTATATATTGAGTTCCTCCAATCTCTCCTCATATGACCTGTGGTTCAGGCCCTGTACCATTTTTGTTGCCCTTCTCTGAACTGTCTCCATCCTATCTATGTCATTCTTGAAATGTGGCCTCCAGAACTGGACGTAGTACTCCGGATGAGGTAAGTAAAAGTACTGCACATCTTCGCACTGAATCCTAGTTGCCACACTCTGGACCATTCTTCCATTTTATCTAGGCCCCCTCCTCATTCTCTCCACCCCTCCTGGACTGTCCACCCTACTGCAGATCTTTGTGCCATCTGCAATGAGGCACACCTTCCCCTCCAGCCCCTCTGCAATGTCGCTGATGTAGATATTAAACAGCACTGCTCCAAGAACTGAACCCTGTGGCACCCCACTGGTCACCCTCCCTACTTCGGATTTAGCTCTGTTTACCACCACCCTCTGTGTCCTACTCTTCAACCAATTTCCAACCCAGTTCACTACCTTGTGTCCCAGTCCCAGGCTGCCCAGCATGTTCACAAGCCTCCTATGTGGAATGGTGTCGAACGCCTTGCTGAAGTCAAGGTAGGCCACATCCCCCCCCAATCCACCTCCCTAGTGACCCAGTCAAAGCAATCAATCAGATTAGTTTGACATGACTTTCCTGCTGTGAGTCCGTATTGCCTTGGATCTTTTGCTCCACTTGATTCAATGTGCTCTACTATCCTTTCCTTTTGGTCAGGCTGAGAGGTCTGTTGTTTTCAGCCTCCTCTCTACTCCCACTTTTGTGTAAAGGTACCTCGTCAGCCCTTCGCCAGTCCTCAGGAACCTCCCCTGTTTCCAGTGACTTGTTGAAAAGGGCCAGCTCTCTTTTTCTCCACCTTCTGTGGCTCAATCGGCGGGGGCATCCAACCGCTGGCTCCCACCGCACAGGAGTCAACAGGCTCACTCGCATGACGGGGTCTGGTTCGGCCACACCCCAACCTGCCGAGGGGCTCCCTATGCCACCCTGTGCTGGGCTGGGACCAGACCCCCAGCGCAATTCCATGACAGACCTCCCAGGCAGTGCCAAGCACGCCTATCGAGCTGCATGATCATGCCCAGCCATTTTCCTTCATATAGTCCCCCCATTGGAGTGCGGATGTGCAATGACATCAGAGGCACTACATGCCGACATCTGCCACACTCCACCCACTAGTGTACTGCTCCTGCAGAAGCACCTAATATCCACAGGGTGACCCACACTGCCTCTCCCTCCCCTTTCATTCCTTGCACCTCTGTCACCTTAATAACTTTCTTTTTCTTAATTTCTCTTTTTCTCCGCCTTCTGTGGCTCAATTGGCGGGGGCTTCCAACTGCTGGCTCCCACCGCACAGGAGAGCGGTCTTCCGGACGCTCAATCCTATCCTTCCCCTGCTGACCCCTGACTGCCTGGGTGCGTTCCCGAACCCGGGTTGCCAGTGTGGCACGAGGTGTAGCGTCCAGTGCCTCATCTCTCAGTGCCACTGGGCCAGCCCGTAATACCTTTCTTGATGTATAAATTCACTCCTCCTCCTCCCCTTTCTACCCTCCCTGTCACTCCTGAGTAAAGTATACCCTGGTATAGCTGTCTCCCAGCCATGGTTCCCATTGTACCAGGTCTCTGTAACAGCTATAACATCCAGGTCAGCCTCCGACACTATGGCTATCAGATCTGGGAGTTTGTTGCCCAGGCTGCGGGCATGTGCGCACATGGCCCTCCATTTATTGCAAACACTCCTCCTGATCTCCTCACTATTCCTCTTGCTTCTCCGGTCCTTTCTGCCTCTACCAAGTGCAATGTTTACTGGCAATTTGGTGTCTTTTCTGCCCTCCCTACTGGCTGTATTATCCTCTGGGGGTGGGTAATTAGCTATTCCCTGCTTCATTCCTCCACCCCCCCCCCTTGGCTAGTTTAAATGCTTGCCACTGAAGCACTTAAACTGTTCACTGAGGACATCACTCCCCCTCCCGGAAAGATACAGGCCGTCACCACTGTACAGCCTTGCATTCCTCCAGGTGGGTCCCCAGTTCCCAGTGAAGCCAAACCCTTGCTCTCTGCACCAGTTACTCAACCGACTGTTGATGTCCTTGGTGCGGAGATCTCTAGCCTCCCCCTTGCCCTGGACAGGCAACACCTCCAAGAAGGTCATGGATCCTGCCATCTTCCCCAGGCTCTATGCCAGTTCCCTGAACTCCTCCTGCACTCTTCCTATCTCTGCCTTGTCAGCTAGGTCATTGGTCCCCATATGGATAATGACATCCAGCTCCCCCTCCTCACTATTGTCCTAGCGATCCCCTGGATTCGCTTTCCATCCCTCTGAGCTATGCCTCCTGGAAGACACTTTACCTCCCTCTCCTCTTCACTGCCAGTTCTCAGCTCCACTCCCTGGATGATGGAGTCCTCCACTAGGAGTAGCTTCCTCTTCCTTTGGGGTCCTCTTCCACCCACCACTTAGATTTCAGTAAGGCTTTCAACACTGTTCCACATAGGAGACTAGTAAGCAAGCTGGGTAGCTTAGTAGTGGGCCCAAAGGTGGTAAACTGGGTAAGACATTGCTTAGGGGATAGGCGACAGATGTTGGCAGCAAATGGAGTCCACTCCGAGGAAGGGTGAGTGACAAGTGGGGTGCCTCAGGGATCAGTTCTCTTTTATGTCTTTATAAGTGACATTGCAGAGGAGCTGGAAGGGAAGTGCTGCCTCTTTGTTGATGACACCAAAATCTGCAATAGGGCGGACACTTCAGGGGAAGTGGAAAGGATGAGCAGAGACCTGAGAAAACTAAAGGAGTATGTTTCAATGTGAAAAAGTACAAAATAATGCACTTAGGACACAGAAATCCAGTGGCAGAGTACAACATGGGTGGAGTGGTAATGACAACCACCAAGCAGGAAAGAAACTTGGTGGTAATCAAAGCGGATGACCAGGTGGCCAGGAAGTGCGACAACGCAATTGGGAAAGCTAGTAAGATGCTGGGGTGTATAAGAAGGGGTATCACCAACAGAAAGAGGGAGGTGGTGTTAGCTCTGTATAGATCTCTGGCAAGATCCCACCTAGAGTACTACGTGCAGTTCTGGAGACCATATCTCCAGAAAGGACATAGACAGAGTGGAGGCTGTCCAGAGAAGGGCAACTAAAATGGTGCAGGGTCTGCATCAAAAGCCTTATAAGGAACGACTAAAGGACTTCAGTATGTACACCCTAGAAGATAGTGGGGGGTATGATAGAGACTTTACCTGATGGGAGGTAAATAAGGTACAGGAGGGAAGTATTTTTCAGAAGAAAAGGTGCCCAAGAACAAGGGGACATGCTATGAAGCTGGAGAGAGCAGATTCAGGAGAGCTGTTAGGAAGTACCTCTTCACAGAAAGAGTGGTGGATTCCTGTAACAATCTTCCAGCAGAGGTGGTGGGGGCAAAGACAGTGGTGGGGTTCAAGAATGCATGGGATAGGCACAAGGGAATCATAGAGGAAAGGAAGCATGGATTCACAGTGGGAAGGTCATGCCAGACAAATCTGATAGATTTCTTTGACTGGGTGACCAAAGTAGTAGATCAGGGAGGGGCTGTGGACATGGCCTACCTAGACTTTAGCAAGGCATTTGACACAGTCCCACACAAAAGATTAATATACAAGTTAGCCAGCCTGGGAGTGGGTCCCAAGATGACAGCCTGGGTATGGAATTGGCTGGAGAATAGGACACAGAGTAATAGTAAATGGAGTCCACTCTGAAGAAGGGGGTTACTAGTGGGGTACCGCGGGGTTCAGTATTAGGACGGTCCTCTTCAATGTCTTTATAGCGACATTGCAGAGGGACTGGAAGGAAAAGTATGTCTCTTTGCAGATGACACAAAGATCTGCAACAGAGTTGATGCACAAGATGGGGTGGAAAGGATGAAAAGGGACTTGGCAAGGTTAGAGGAATGGTCAAATGTATGGCAGCTTAGATTCATGGCTAAGAAGTACAAGGTAATGCACCTGGGAAACAAAAACCCAGGGGAAGAGTACTCAATGGGGGGTGAGATACTAACAACAACAAAAATGGAAAGGGACCTGGGGGTAGTCATATCAGATGACCTAAAGGTGGGCAAGCAATGTGAGAGGGCAGCAAGGAGGGCTGGGGGGATACTGGGATGCATAGGGAGAGGCATCACTAGTAGAAAACAGAAAGTTATTATCCCTCTGTACAGACAGTTGGTGAGACCCCATCTGGAGTACTGCGTGCAGTTCTGGAGACCCAATCTCCGCAAGGACATAGACAGGATAGAGGCTGTCCAGAGGAGGGCAACTAAAATGGTGCAGGGTCTGCACCGGAAGACATATGAAGAGAGACTTAAGGAGCTGAATATGTATAGCCTTGAGGAAAGGAGGGAGGGGACATGATAGAAACTTTCAAGTATCTCAAGGGAATCAACAAAGTCCAAGAGGGTAGCATCTTTCAAAAAAAGTGTGCAAGAACAAGGGGCACAATTTGAAGATAGAAGGCGGCTAGAGGTAATTTAAGGAAGTATTTTTTCACAGAGAGGGTTGTGGATGCATGGACCGCCTCGGAGGAGGTTGTGGAGTCAAAAACAGTGGTGGAATTCAAGCATGCATGGGACAGTCATAAGGCAATTCTAGGGGTTGGGGGTAGGAAGAAGTAGGCTGCTGGTTAACTAGGATCTGCAACTTATCCATTAGGTAGGGAATGGGCAGACTGGGTGGGCCAAACGGTCCTTATCTGCCATCAAAATCGATGTTTCTATGTTTCTATGAAGGGGGAAAGGAGAAAGAGTCACAAATCAAGTATGGTCTGTGGTAACAATGTAGGTAGAGAAAAAAGGGCAGACTGGGTGGGCAAAGCGGTCCTTATCTGCAATCAAATTCTATGTTAATATGGTTTTGATTTTGGTTTGCTGGCAATCAGATGATCTGTGATGGCTAAGTTGCATTTAAAATGACAGACATAGCTTGCCGACTGTCGAAGTGCATCAGTGCATTACTAGTTTTCATGGATCTCATGGAAGTAGAAGTGATTTTTGGTAGCACACCAAGTCATTTCCTCAACTTTTTTACTGTGGAACCTACAGTCACTATTTATCAGTTTTGAATTACTCCTTTTTATAATTGTTTGTTTTTTGTATATTCTTTTTTTGCATCATAGTTTTGAGGCATCTCTCAGAAGTGCTCACTCGATCTGTGGCCTGCTACTTCCGCCGAGACCCAGTCACCGATAGACCCCCCCACCCACCAAGACATTCCAGTCCCCCGGATCACCGGGGAGGTACCCTGGATCACCATGGTGGGCATACCCCACCTACCTTGGTGGCGTCTCCCTGTAGTTAGAAGGGTCCATCCTGTGGGCGTATGGCTGGGGACCATCGGAGCAGCGGATCCAGTGTTGGAGATGTGCGGCCAGATCTCTGGAGCCCTCCTTGCCTCCTCAGCCCTCCAGGTTTTTTTCTTGAATGTTTCACCCCCGGAGTGCGGACATGCAATGGCGTCCATGCTGCTTGACGCGCTGACGCCCTCCGACACTCAGCCCTCAAGAATTTGCTGCACACTGCCTGTTCTGGTACTGCCCCCCTCCACCACCAGGAGTCACACAGAAGCGGCGCTAGGCCCAGATCCCTCCCCAGGAAGGGAGAGCAGTCCTTTGGATGCTCAATCCCTTCCCTCCCTTCCCCTGCCGACCCCCGGTGGCCTGGGCTCGTTCCTGAGCCCAGGCCACCAGCGTGGCGCGAGGTGTGGTGTCCAGCGCATCAACCCTCAATGCCACCAGACCAGCCTTTTCTTTTTATTTTGTTTTTGATAACTGGGTGAGTGCTCTAGACACAAAAGTGACTATTTTCAGACAGGACCCCCGGAGGTTACAGTATAGCAGAAGGATAACAGTACAACAAATGGAAGGCAGGACAATGTCAAAAATACAACATACTGGAAATACAGGAGAAATAGTTTGACCAGATAACTTATTTGGCATTGCACTAACAAAGAAACAGTAGGATACTTGACATTTCATAAGTGCAGTAAGTGCCTATGACTGCAATTAGAGTATCAGCTAAGTTATACAATCACAAGCTTCAGTATATTCTAAATGAGAGGGAGAGAAGAGGCAGGGTAGTAGGTGAAGAAGTCAGTAGGGCATAACATGGGGAGCGAGAGAGGGACGAACAGGGAAGAAGACCAAAGGAGAGAAGATAGTGGGAACAGATGGAAACAGGGAAATACTTAGTATAGTAAACCAGGGAGCAGTAGAGCGCAAAAGACAAGATCTAGGGTGGATTGAAGCAGGTGTACTGGGTGCGCCCAGCAAGGAGGAGTGATGCCTCTTTTTAAATATAGCATGATTAGGGGCCAGGCGTAAATCAAGGGGAAGGGAGTTCCAATAACTGGGCACCACATGGGAAAATCCTGCTGCACCTTTGGATTTTTTACATCTAGGAATCTGGAGTAATGAAAGATCTGCAGAGCGGAGGCCGTAGGAAGTGGACTGAGGGGGCAAGCAAGAAGGCACGGGAACTAGGCATGTTGGATCTTAATATACTGTCCAGTAGAGACCCAAGAAAAAGGAGCCAGTGGATCATCGGGGAGTGCCAGTTTAGATCTGCATATAGCAGGCAGTGATGTTTTAACCTCGGGGATGTAGAAGCATATCGACATATATTATCATAGGTCATATCCCATCTATGTAGGGAAGCCTTGGATGCGTTTCTGTATATAGCCAGCCTCACGGAAGGGGTGAGACCATGGCTTGTTTTGTAGGCTATCCCTAGTTTAGCATTGACAGACTTACACAATGTGGTAATATGGTGTTCGAAGTCAAGAGATTCATCAAGTAGGACCCCCAGATATTTGAAGGAGTTCACCACCTCCAGTGGGGTACCATCAGTACAGGTGATCCTAAAGAGGTCTCAACAGCTTTTTAGCTTAGCAGGTGAGCCAACAAGCATTGCCATCATTTTGCCAACATTAAGAACAAGCTTGTGACTGGTGATCCAGGATTGTACAATGAGGAAAGCCACCGATAGATTATGGTTGAAGGAAAGAACATCATTTGAACTGGTATAAAGAACAAGGTCGTCAGCATACAATAAAGAAGAACAAGAGGAGGCATTAAGATTGAGAAAAGAAGAGGACCTAAATAAATCCCTGTGACACATCAGTATCAATGACTGTTTTGTCTGAGGTCGCCGAGTTGAATTTTACCACTTTTGTCCTATTGCATAGATAGCCATTAAACTAATGTACAGATTTAGCTGAGAAATCCAGGGATAGAAGGTTTGCTAATAAAAGAGGGTGATCAACAAGATCAAAAGCTTTCGTTAGGTCTATAAACACTGCATCAGTTAGGAGACCCTGATCCCTGGCATGAAGCACATCAGTTGTCAGTTGTAGCAGAACAATTTGGGTACTGTGGACTTTTCGGAATCCATGTTGATTTGGGGATAAGAGATTATACTTGGAGATGTATTCAGTCACTTGGGTAGTGACAAGTTTCTCAAGGATTTTATTTTATTTATTTTTTTCCCTCATTCGCATGTACCGCTCTACCACCCACTGTGTTTCCCACCATCTTCAAAGTCATCACGACTCCCCGGGACACAGGAGGCTAAAGCCCTGAGGAGCTTGAAGGGGCAGTGGCAGGGAACCAACATTGTGCATATGGTGGTGGCACTGGAGGAGCCGTTGCCTATCCATCTGGAGGGGCTTTTTCCCCTTGTACGTTCTGTGCCTCCTCCCCTTCCCCCATGCGTGGTGCACGTCCCAACCTTGCAGTGTATAGCAATTCTGCCTACATCGGGCCACACTGTCAATGTGTGGTCCAGCGCTCTGCAGCACCCTCAGTCTCCACTAGGGGCTGCTGGAGCACCAGTCGTCCCCAGTACCCTCCCCCCAGGAGAGGAGAGCAACCCAGCAGGCGCTCAATCCAATCCCTCCCCTGCCGACCCCTGGCACCCGAGTTCGCTCCCAAACCTGGGTCACCGTCATGGTTCGAGGTGTGGCGTCCAGTGTCTCAACCCTCAGCGCCACCGGGCTTAAGGATTTTATTTAAGACCAAAAGTACTCCTATCGGTCTATAGTTGGTTGCATCCTTCTTGTCCCCTTTTTTAAAAATAGGAGTAACTCTGGCTGTTTTCCATATTGCAGGGACAACGCCTTCACTAAGGGACATGGTAAATATTTCAGGTAGTGGCCCGGCACTAAAGGGGGTGACCAATTTCAAGAGCTTCAGTTCTAGAAAGTCAGATCCAACAGCAGTGCTATCTGATAAGGACATGGGATAAACAAATCCAAGGGTATACACTCTTTAATAAAGATCGATCCCTAACTAAGGGAAGGGGGTTGGCAGTGTATATCAGGGGCACAACTGTTACAGAGCAAGTTGAAACAACTAGCTGGCCGGATTTGGAAGCCAATTGGGTAAAGATTAGCCTCCCCCCCAGTCAGCCAAATTTGATTTTGGGGTAATATATAGGCCACCGTTTACTAAGTTAAATGAAGATGAGGATATCTTAGCTTTCATTACACAGCTGAGCCTATCGGGGAATGTTATTCTGGTGGGGGATTTTAACCTCCCAGGCATACATTGGGAATTACTAAAAGCAAATTCAAGTACAGAATCAAGATACCTGGATACTTTTAGCCTTGCTGGTGTGGACCAATTTGTTGTTTCTAGCACTAGGGGTCATCATAGTCTGGATCTAGTGTTAAGTGATTTGGGTGAGAACATTATTGACTGTGATGTAAATCCCCCACTTGGGTCCAGTGACCACTCTCTTGTTACTTTTAAGTATAAGGAAGCATTAGAAAAATGCACAGGTACAACGGTACTCCAAAGGTACAATAGAGCAGATTTTGAATCTATGAGACATGCACTAGAAGCTTGGGACTGGCAATCCAATTTTGGTTCACAACCAGTTGCTGAAATATGGGGCAAATTAACTAATAAATTTACCAAACTGGTTCAAAGGTATGTGCCCATTACCAACAAATATAGTGGAGCAAAAAAAAAATGTTCCTCCACCGTGGTGGAGCCCACTAGTTAAAACACTAATCAAAGAGAAACACAGATGTTACCACCATGCAAAAAAAGTTAATACTGAGGAAAGTTGGGAGATATGCTAGCTGCCAAAGTACAAGACAATTATAAAACTTTCTATACTTATATAAATAGCAAAAAAGGGAAAAACTCATCTGTAGGACCAATAATGGGGAAAATATAACTGATAATGTGATATTAGCTGAGGAATTAAACAATTACTTCTCCACAGTTTTAATGTAAGTCCACATCCTGGCCAATATGTCAATGCCAGAATACAGCCAAATTCCAGCTATAAAATAGATAGAGCCAATGTACTTACAAGACTTAAGCAAGTCAAACAAAATAAGGCACAGGGGCCAGATGGAATCCATCCAAGGATGTTAAAGGAATTGGTGGAGGTCCTGGTAGATCCCGTGACGTACTTGTTCCAAACATCTATTGAAACTGGTGAGGTCCCAGAAGTTTGGCGCCAAGCAGTAGTAATCCCCATACATAAGAAAGGATCACGACAAATGGTGTCCAACTATAGGCCTATAAGTCTGACCTCTGTGTTGGGAAAATATTGGAAGGTATAGTAAAGGACTTTATTATAGACTTCCTTGAAGATTCCGACAATGAAGATAGATCTTAGCATGGGTTTAGAAAAGGGAGATAATGCCAGACAAATTTATTGGAATTTTACAATAAGGTCAGTAAGTCAATTGATAGGGGTGTCCCAGTAGATGTCATATATCTGGACTTTGCAAAAGCCTTTGATAAGGTCCCCCATGAGGAGCTTGTTAAAGTTATCTTACAGTTGGAACTATCAAATTGGACTGCACTATGGATTAGGGCATGGCTGGCAAATCGAAATCAGAAGGTATGTATGAGGGGTGAATTCTCTCGCCAATCCTGTGTGACTAGCGGTGTCCCTCAGGGATCCGTGTTGGGACCCTGCCTTTTCAATCTTTACATATCAACAATGCAGGTTGACCAAGGGGTTTGGTTGTCAAAATTTGCGGATGACACCAGACTAGGGGGTACAGTAAATAGTATAGTAGAATACAATATTTTGCAATCTGCCCTAAATGAACTGGAAATTTGGGCCTCCCAAAAACAATCTGTATTTAATTTAGATAAATGCTCTGTTATGCATTTTGGAAATAATAATAACTTTAAATACAATTTGGGAGGTACAGTATTAAAGGTCTCACAAGAAGAGACAGATCTTGGGATTAATATTAGCAGTAACCTGGATTTCAGTACACATTGTAATAAGATCATGAAAAAATCTAGTGGTATTGTACATTGTATTAAGAGACATATCAGCTGTAAAGAAAGAGAAGTTATAGACCCTTTGTATACTGCACTTGTGAGGCCACATATGGAGTATTGCGTGCATGTCTCGGCACCCTATAAAAGACAGGATGTGGGAACACTTGAGAAAGTCCAGAGAAGGGTAACAAAAACTGTTAGAGGATTGGAGGGACAGAGTTATGAGCAGAGGTTGAGTTCATTGGGATTATATTCACTTGAGTATAGAAGGATGAGGGGGGATATGTATCTGATTTTTAAGGCTCATATAGATTCTTTTCTTTGGGATAGTATGGGGTTGGAGCATAGGGATCATGGACATAATACAAGAGCACACAGCCATCAATTGATCAAAGAAAAAACAAATACAAATAAGAGGAGATACTGGATTAATAATAGGGTAACACAAATATGGAATGCATTGCCATGTGACGTGGTTGAAAGTAAAACCATACCTGAATTTAAATCAAAGTTCGATCACTATTATATCAATAAAGGAATTAAGGGTTACTTGTAGGTTTCAGTGGCGAGCTTATGGACTTCGGTCTTAAATTGCTCTATACTGTCAATGAAAAGCAATGAAATGATATCCATTTTGGAGATAACTTTAAAGTAGAATGGTGGTCCCACATGCGTGCCGTTCGGGATGGAGGATGCAGAAGTTAAGTCCACGGGGGGAATGCAGAAGTATATTTGGAGAGGTCTGAAAAATGATTGCTAAAGGAATTTGTAGTTGTGCTGGGATCATTACAGTGTACCCATTCAATATCATATCATTAGTAGAGTGGATTTGCTTAGATCCCAGAAAAGTTTTTATGTGTGAACAAAATTTCCTAGGGTCACTGGCCTCGTCTACCAACAGGCCCTTGCAGTACGAGCTTTTTTGCATGCCTGATTAGTTTTTTGCACTTTGTGTGCTGTTCCCTATAGGACTGAAAATCTGATTGTAGGCCAGAGTTTTTTCCAGCTCTTGTCTCTGGCCTTAAGAGAGGCAAGGAAGTCCTTATGTAACCATCTGGTTTGTTTACCTTGTACACGGCGTGTGAGAAAAGGAGTGTGCTTATCTTGAAGAGATACAAACTAGGGCTGTGCACATCCCGAATATTATTTCCCGAATACCATGAATAGTGGCCGTTCCAAATATTCAGACAGCCGCTCCGAATACCTGACTATTCAGTATTCGGGAAAGGTATTTGGGGAATAAGTTTCTAATCTCGCAGAGCTTCCTTGGCCAATCAGAAGCTTCTCAGCGCAGATCTCCTCACTGTGAGACAGCATTCTCAGAGGAGAGATCGTGCTTCAGTCTCAGAGCTTCTCAAACTGCAGAATCTTGTTGAACTAGTTTTTTTTTGCTGGAGTGTAATCCTTAAGATTTAGAGACACTTTTTTGTGACTGATTTTCAGTGATGAAAGTGAACAGGAATACACAGGAACTCAGTTCCTGTACCTTTTATGCAGCAGGAACTGAGTCCTGTACTTCTTCCCACTGACACTGGAACTGAAATTCTTAAACCAGCAACCTAATGACAGTTTCTGGACCTGTGATCTGCAATCAAGGTTTCCAGAACACCATTTGACCTGTAC
Source organism: Neoceratodus forsteri (assembly GCA_016271365.2). Lineage (NCBI taxonomy): Eukaryota > Metazoa > Chordata > Ceratodontiformes > Ceratodontidae > Neoceratodus > Neoceratodus forsteri. The sequence goes on along the minus strand of CM028129.1, from coordinate 94,501,845 downwards.
AACAATGCTATTTTCCTAAAAATACTTCAATATCTCTTACGGAATCTACTAGTGTCAAATTAGATAGTTGTGTCTTGACACCGCTATCCTTTAGATTGAGGATCTTCATTTTGCATTTCATAATTGGCAGTGCCCGAGTTCCTGTACTTCTTGTCTACCACTTGAATTGCTGCTGGTTTTTTTGTGTTTTCGCTAAGTTACACAGGGAGTAGCAGCCTAGCCTAGGAGAGAGGGAAGACTGTTGTTTGTGTCTGTATCCCCCTCCCCCACTGCATTCATCCATTCCACACTGCTCTGGCGTGTGATCTGGTTTGGTTTTGATATTGTTTATTTTGTAGCAGCAGAGGCTTTTGTTGTTGCTCTCAGTAAAGGTCAGGCTTTCGTTTTCTGTGTAATGTGACAGAATTATACAGCATAATATAATAATTTAGGATAACTGACTGTTTCTGGGCTCGGTAAACAGTAATTCAGAGAGGGTTTACTACAGTGATTGCTGCCACTGCATATTGCACGTAGTCTCCCCCCCCACCATTTAACTTTAAATTCTAATCCACACCAAATCTAGGTGAAATCTCAGTAAAGTTAATATAGTATTATAAAATATACATAATTTTGGGGAAGTGTTTCTGGGCTCAGTAACAGTTGTTCACAGAGGGTTATTTGCTAAGCAGCCTCGGCGTTTAGTGGCCCCCAGCCCACACCCCCAGTGTTAAAGTTCAAACCACACAAAAAAATATAGTAGCGTGAGTGTAACAGGCTGCTGCCTGTGATTCAACTGAAAATTAATGACAATCTGATTTTGTTTAGAAAAAGAAAGTAGTCTTGACACCTAGTCTCCCTTCCCCACTGCGTCTGAGTGTAAGTGCAGAGTGAGTCACACATCTGTCTGTTCTTACAGTGTGTGAATTTTTTTGCTCAGTAAAGTTGGGCTTAAAGTTTTCTGTCTAATGTGACAGAATTATAGTATTTAGAAAAGATACATATAATTTGGGGAACTGTTTCTGGGCTCAGTAACAGTCGTTCACAGAGGGTTGTTTTGTTTGGTAAGTATCGCCACTTAGTGGCCCCCAACCCTAGTGGTTAACATTCCAATCCACACAAAATATAGTAGTGTGAGTGTGACAGGCTGCTGCCTGTGATGTAACTGAAAATTAATGACAATCTGATTTTGTTTAGAAAAAGGAAGTAGTCTGACACCTAGTCTCCCCTCCCCACTGCGTCTGAGTGTAAGTGCACAGTGAGTCACACATCTGTCCATCAGTTTCTTCCGAGGTCTTTCTGTGTGTCAGGTGTGGCACAGTGAATTGTGTGTGTGTTGGGCCTGTTGGGTACGGTTCTGTTGTGGGCTTATTTGCAAGCTGCATATATTACACCCACAATTACACACATAGTTGCATACCATAACATAAATAAAAATATTTGTCTGTGTTGTTAATTAATCTTTGCACGTCTACTGATTGTAACATTAACCAGCAGCAGTATCATTTATCATGTCTGGTGATAAGTAAACTCGTAAAAGGACTTGGTCTAGCCCCAGCAAGTCCACAGCCCTGCCTGTACCATGCACGACAAGCAGCAATGATGCCGAATCAGAAGGTTGCATTCGGTGTCCCAAAATATTTTTTTCACCTAGCAAGGCGGTAAGCTCACATAGTACTTTGGGTGGTGAAAGAAGCTCTAGTAGTAGTAATAACCTAATTGATAGCACTGTTGCCACCACTAGTAGCAGTCACCCATTTTCTGCCCCGGCCTTCTATGGCAGTAGTAGGAGGGCATTACAGCTTAGCAGAGCTCCACGTGAGGAAGTAGCAGCCACAGCCAGTGTCTGGAGTTACCCTGTAGCTTCTGCCACTGTTGCTGATGTTTCACCTCTTCCCACCACTAGCATACTGCCTGTCCCTACGACCACCTGTAGCACAAGCACATCAGACACAGAAACATAGACTTTGACAGCAGATAAGGGCCGCTTGGCCCACCTAGTCTGCCCATTTCCCTACCTACAGGATAAGCTGCAGATCCTAGTTAACCAACAGCCTATTTCTTCTTAACCCCCACAAAAATTGCCTTATGTCTGTCCCATGCATTCTTGAATTCACCCACAGTTTTAAACCCCACAACCTCCTCAGGAAGGCTGTTCCATGCATCTACCACCCTCTCTATGAAAAAATACTTCCTCACATTGCCCCTGAGCCGTCCCCCCTCTATCTTCAAATTGTGTCCCCTTGTTCTTGCACATCTCTTTTTCTGAAAGATGCTACCTCTTGGACTTTGTTGATTCCACTGAGGTACTTAAACGTTTCTATCATGTCCCCCTTCTCCCTCCTTTCCTCAAGGGTATACATATTAAGCTCCTTTAGTCTCTCGTATGGCTTCTCTTGCAGACCCTGCACCATTTTAGTTGCCCTCCTCTGAACTGCCTCCATCCTGTCTATGTTCTTGAAGAGATGGGGTCTCCAGAACTGGACCCAGTATTCCAGATGGGGTCTCACCAACTGTCTGTACAGGGGGATGGTAACTTCCTGTTTTCTGCTGGTGATTCCTCTCCCTATACATCCCAGTATCCCCCAGCCCTCCCTACCACCTTCTCATATTGCTTGCCAACCTTAAGGTCATCTGATATGATTACTCCCAGGTCCCTTTCCATTTTTGTGGTTGTTACTACCCCCCCCCCATTGTGTAATCTTCCCCTGGGTTTTTGTTTCCCACGTGCATTATTTTGCACTTCTTTGCACTGAATCCAAGCTACAAACTTCTGACTATTCCTCCAACCTTGCCAAGTCCCTTCTCATCCTTTCCATGCCTCCTTGTGTATCAACCCTGTTGCAGATCTTTGTGTCATCTGCAAAGAGGCATACTTTTCCTTCCAGTCCCTCTGCAATGTCACTTATATAGACATTAAAAAGGACTGGACCCAGTACTGAACCCTGTGGTACCCCACTAGTAACCCCTCTTTCTTCAGAGTGGACTCCATTTACAATTACTTTCTGTGTCCTGGTGTCCAGCCAATGTTTTACCCAGGCTACTACCCTGGGACCCACTCCCAGGCTGGTTAATTTGACTATTAATCTTTTGTGTGGGACTGTGTCAAATGCCTTGCTAAAGTCTAGGTAGGCCATGTCCACAGCTCCTCCCTGGTCTACTACTTTGGTCACCCAGTCAAAGAAATCAATTAGATTCGTCTGACATGACCTTCCCGCTGTGAACCCATGATGCCTGGGGTCCTGTGCTCCACTGGCCTCTAGGTACTCAACAATTCTTTCCTTCAAAAGTGATTCCATCACTTTCCCCTACCACAGAGGTCAAACTGACAGGTCTGTAGTTTCCTGCCTCTGTCTTGGTCCCACTTTTGTGAAGTGGAATCACATCTGCCTTCCTCCAGTCCTCAGGTACCACACCATCCTCCCATGATTTGTTAAAAAGGGTAGTCAGTGGTGTCACTAGTTCTCTGCTTAATTATTTTAGAATTCTGGAGTGAATTCCATCTGGCCGCATTGCTTTGTCCACCTTCAGTTTTAGGAGTTCTTTCAGAACCCTTTCTTCTGTGAAAGGACTGGGATCGACCCCCCTTTCCAGAGTGCTTCTGTTAATTGGATTAGGCACCTCCTCTTTTGTAAATATTGAACAGAAGTATTCATTCAGTATCTCTCCTTTTTCACTGTCCCTCTCTGCCCACCCACTGTCCATTCTATTCAGCCTCACTATCCCTCCCTTTGTCTTTCTACGCTCCCTGATATACCAATAAAAGGTTTTATCCAACTTCTTAACCGAGTTGGCTATCTTTTCCTCAGTTTGGGCCTTTGCTATTCTGACTACCCTCCCTGCTTCCTTCTGCCTTAACTGGTACAGTTCTCTGTCCTGCTCCTTCTGTGTTTCCTTATACTTCCTAAATGCTATCTTTTTCTCCCTAACCTTCACCGCCACCTCTTTTGAGAACCATAGTGGCTTTTTCTTTTATTTTGATTTGTTTATTTGCTTCACACAAAGGCTTGTTGCCTCTGTGATGGCAGTTTTAATATTTCCCCATTGTTGCTCCACCCCTCCTTCTAGCCTGTTTGCTAGTGCTTTTCTAAGGCACTCTCCCATCTTGCCAAAGTCAGCCCTCCTGAAGTCCAGCACCCTCACTTTGTATGGCTTGACTCTGTAGCTGAGTTTATCATGAACCACACTGTTTGGTGGTCACTTGTTCCCAAATGGCTACCCACTTCTAGATCTAAGATCCTCTCACTGTCCCCATTTGAGAGTACGAGGTCTAAGATTGCTCCATCATGAGTAGGTTCCAAAACTAGCTGTCTGAGGCATGCCACCTGAAGGGCATCGAGAATGTCTCTGCTTTTGGATGTGGCTGCAGCAAAGGTGCTCCAGTTAACATCTGGCATATTAAGGTCTCCCATCAACAGTATCTCCCCTTTCTCTGCCATCCTAAGTATGCCTTCTATCATATCCTTGTCCATTCCTTCCCCCTGACATGGGGGTCTGTATACAACCCCTGTGCAGATTGTGGTGCCATTTCCAGTCTCTAAGGTGTCCCACAGTGCCCCCTCTCCTCCCTGTTTACTCTTTTGTTCAGTTGCTTTTATCCCTTCCCTTACATAGAGAGCTACTCTGCCACCTCTTCTCCCTTCCCTGTCTCTCCTGTAGGTTATGTACCCTGGTATGTTCACATCCCAGTCACGGTTCTCTGTGTACCATGTTTCTGTGACTGCTATGATATCCAGGCATCTCTCTTCCATCAAGGCCACCAGTTCAGGGAGCTTGTTGCCCAGACTACGGGCGTCGGTACTCATTACCCTCCATTTCTTGATGGCCTTACCCCTTTTTGCCCCATCCCTGTCCTTATTGACTTTGCCATTTTCTCCATTTACCCCTGCACTTCTCCCTATCAACATCTCTATGTTGGTGTCTACCTCACTTAGTACCCTGATTTTTTTTGGGGGGGGCTAGGATTTCCCTGCTCCTCTCCAGTGCTACCAGTGCCATCAGCACCACTTTTGCTGTCCCTGTCACTGTAACCCGTCCCTCACTATAGCCACCACCACTGCTTCAACAAGTACCTCCAGTGACAATGTCGAACCCATGGCTACTAGTACTGTAACCACTACCAGTGCAGTCACTGTAAATGTGGCTACTGCTATGACCCTGGATACTGCACCAACAGATATTTCCACAATGTCTGTGACAACAAGTACCCCTACCCCTACGATGCAATCGAAACGCAGCAGTCATGCTGCTCAGGTGGTTGATGCTGTATTACATGAGGAGGATCCAGAGTTTACAGACCAGTCCTCTGGCTCCGAATATATTCCGGACCCTAGTGAGCTACCATCATCATCAGCATCTGGCAATGACACTGACACCCACATGAGTGACTTTGGGGATGAGTCAGAATTTGCCTCATATCTGACTAGTAAAAACCTAAGAGCTGCAGAATCTGCAGACAAATTGAGGAAAGGTGCTAGGAGTACTGAGCAAAGTGAGCATAGGCATGGTCAGCAGAGCAAGCAAGGCGTTAAACCTCCATCTGTCAAAAAAAGAAGCTGTCCACACTAAGCTTCAGCAAGGTTGTGTCACCTCCATCCACACAAGATATGGAAAGTTCTAATCAAAAAAGTCAGACAGCTGTTATGGAGGAAGATCAAGGTGCTGTTGCGGCACACAGTTCAGCTGGTGGTGAAAGTGGCAAAAAAAGGAGTAGCCATGGCCACCCTATTGGTGCGAAAAGTGCTGGCTCAAGTAAGGCTGTAAGAAGTACTGTGTGGCTTCATGTTAGCTTATCCAAAAATGATCCAGTTAAGGCAGTGTGTGTGGACTGTGTCACACCATAATTAGAAGGGGAAAAAATGTCTCTAACCTAACTACCACGGCAATGAATAATCATTTGAAGCTGACGCATGCCAGTGCACTGCAGGGATCCAATGTGATGCCCACAGTACACCGACAACACCCTCTTGTGGTACTGGTGGGGGTCCAGATTGTGATGTTATGATTACTGTATGATATTTGTAATATAAAAATATAGTATGTGATTGTCTCACATAATACAGCCTGTGCTTCCATGGGTGCCCCCCTCAAGGTTTCAGTGAAGCTACAGGATATGTAAACTTACCAGGAGATCTCTGTAATGTAATTAACTTCCTTGAGAAATGGCATTTTATGGCCTTTTTATGAGCTCATGCTTTTGAAGTTGGAAAACTAAATATATATTTTATTACAGGACATGACATCATTTAGTTGATTCCTGTTGGCTATATCACACCTAGGTGATGGACTGCAGGGTTGTAAACCTCAAAAAAACTGGTTGATCAAAGACTCATAATTTGGGAAATGAGTTTTTGCTGATGTCACATTATTTAATATACCCCCAATAGGACATCATGTTTTGTATTTTTTTTATTCTAAAAGGAGGAGCTAGATGACTCACAGAAGGGATGTGGAGATGTAGTTTAAACTGATACTTGTGTATGAAATGTAGGTTATCATTTTGGGGACTCCAGAGAGACACAGCTCTCCGATCAAACTATAAGCACTTCCAGAGGTAATACCTTAGACAGCAAAGGTCTAAATGTATTGTGGTAGGAGTTTTGTTTTGTCATCTTCCCTTGTTCTTTTATGTGATTGTGAGCTCTTTGATATGTTGTTCTGTGTTTACATTTTTCATATTTTTATCATCTTTTAGTAAAGTACCTTTTCTTTGAAAGACTGCCTGGGTGTCTGTCAGTTCTTTTTGCATGTGACGTATAAGATGGTTAAGTCTGAAAATTGTTCAACAGCTTGATGGTGTTACTGACCTTGTGTAAAAAGGTAAGAATATACTTAAGGTCTCTTATAGAGTTAAAAGGGTTCATTTTGGATACCTGGTTGGTGCCCTTGGGCGAAAGATATATTGCATCCCCCTGAAGAGAATATTATCTGAGTCTGTACATTTGGGTAAGTAAGCATAAGGTTCACAGTTTGAATCCCCCCAGAACTTGAGACTAAAGGTGATTCGGACCCAAAAGCAGACACGAGGGTTACCCTGTCTGTTACCTGTTCACACTGTTGTGCTCTGAGGTTGGCATTGTGGGAGCAGAGGGCCTGACCTGCGGAGTGCGTTTGTGACACATTTGGCTGGCAGCGGTGCAAAAAAATTGGTAACACAAGCTTTGACTGTTCAGTGTGTCAGCCTGATACTGCACAGCTCACTTGCAAAATAAGGCAGTGATTTATTTTTAAAAAGAAAACAAAACTATATCATTTTGCTTACAGTCAAGTTCCTACCTGTTTTATTTTTTTTCAAAGTGCAAGTTAGAGTAGCCGTAGTTAGGGAAGAAGATGGCTTCCAACTACAGTGAGCACACTGCACACTACCTGAAGCAGTTGTGCACGGAGAGAGGAGTCCTGCACAAGGGGAGAGCCACCAAGCAGAACCTCATGGATGCCCTGATGGCAGCAGATGCCCAGAGTATCAAGTCACAGACAGTGACTGTAAAGGACCAAACTTTGGGCATGGAGGGGCCAGAGGCCAGTGTAGTATCCAGATCCAGTGAGGAGGACAGCAAGGCCAGTGCAAGCAGGGGAAGGTCACCAGCATTCTGGAGCCAGAAGCAATCAGGCTGCAGACTGAGTTGCGTAGAATGGAGCTGGAGTTCCAGAGGGAGGCTGAACGAGAACGGTGAGAGGTGGAGTGAGAACAGAGAAAAGCGGAGTGTGAACAGTGAGAAGCAGACCAAAAGGAGCGTGAGCGCCAGAGGCGACATGAACTGGAGAAGCTACAACTCCAACCACCAGCACCAGAGCAGGTAGGTGGCTTGGGTTTAACTGGAGATACAGGACTGGGTTACAAATTGAATTCCAAATTGATAGCTGAATTTAAAGAGGGGGAGGATATAGATGCCTTTTTAAATTCCTTTGAAAAAGTTTGTATTCAGGCAAAGACTCCTAGAGGGTCCCGGATCTTCCAGCTATCCCTGCTACTTGCCAGAAAAGCTCGGGATGCATTGGGTCAAATGGACAATGAGGACAGTAATGATTGCAGCAAACTTAAAGATGCACTTTTAAAAAAGTTTGATTTAACTGCAGAAGCATACAGAGCTAAATTCCATAAGCTAGGAGAAGCCCTGACATGAGCTATGAGGAGCTAGCCACGAAACAATGTCAGTTTTTAAAACGTTGGTGGGAAGGAATTGAAGCAAACTCTGTAGATAAAATTAAAAATGTTATGTTGTTAGAGCAGTTTTTTTTTGGGGCATGCACAGGAGAGCTGAAAACCTACCTGGAGGACTGAGATCCCAAAACAGTGCAAGAGGCTGCTGAATTCTTGGACCGCTATGCCAAGAGCAGACCTGCTCTGAGAGCGAATGGGGTGGGCATGGCAGCGCAGAAAGGGAAAAGTGCACCTTCAGGGCAGCTAAAAACCTCACTGCCTCCACCGAAACCAGTTAACCCCAGGTTTCAAAGAAAAGATTCTTCTGAGAAAAGAAACAAATGTTGGGTTTGCAAGAAACTGGGCATATTGCCAGACAGTGTCCCAAAAGGACGAGCAATACGCAAAATGGGGCTAGGAAAGAAATGGGTTGTCTGTGTGTCTGTGTCCCAGGAAGCATGCCTGTGAACATGAGGGAACACATGCACCCAGTCATGGTGACTGGTGTACAGACACAAGGGTTAAGGGACACAGGGTCATCCCTGATGCTGATAAAAAGGGATCTGGTAGAGCCTGGTCAGCTTATATCCAAACTAAAATGTGTAACCGTACAAGGGTTCACCGGTGAGGAGAAAACATTGCCATTCACTAGTGTTCTCCTTGACTGTGGTGAAACAGGGGGAACTGTGCAGCAGGTGGCTGTAGCCAAAACTTTGGTAGTTGACATCATCCTTGGCAACACTCTCAAACAGGGGATGGTGTATGCAGTTACCTGTAGCCAAGTGGCAAGGGAAAATTGTAGTTCCCTGGACCCCATAGAAGCCACTGTGGAAACCACTGGGAGGCTGGTTCCCCAGCCTGTGTCTCCTGATATGGAGACTAATGAAAGGGTAGTAGAAATTTCCCCAGTAGCAGTTCACCAAACAGCTATGGAGGGTTATTCTGAAGAAGGAGGGGTGACCCATTGTCAGAGGGTTAGGGACGAGAGTGATCCTGAGTGCCCTGAAGCTTGTGCTAAGGACCCTAGTTTAGATACTGACGGGGACATGTCCCATGCCTTGGGAATGTGTAAGGAGTTTACAGCTGCTCAGAAAAGTGACCCTAGTCTTGAGAAGCTGAGGGCTTGGGCAGACTCTGATGGAGCACAGGGAGGTGATGGAAAACATAAAGTTTATTGGGAAAATGGACTGATGTATACTCAGGTTGCTAAGAAAGAGGGAAGGGGGTGATAGGCAGGCAGCTTGTCATTCCCCAGGGATACCTCGAGCAGTTGCTCAAGATTGCAAGCGATATTCCCTTGTCTGGTCATCTGGGAATCGTGGGCACTAGGCAGCGGTTGGCCCAGAATTTCTATTGGCCCAACTTCACCCAGCTGGTGAAGGAGTATTGCAGGTCAAAAAGGAAATAGTTTCAGGCACACACTAACCTCATTATGGGGACACATGCTTCAAGATGAATAAAACATTTTTATTTTAAAATCAAACCATTAAAATAATGCCACCCATGCCTGACAAGTTTTGGACATGGTATCCTTTATCAAAGCCTATCACCGATTGAGGGGGTTCTTTCATGTCGGACCTGATGAAATGTTTGTGGGAGAAGTGTGGGGTGGTGCAGAGGCAGAAGACACCTTATCACCTGCAAGCCAATGGGCTTGTGGAAAGATGTAACGGTACCCTGAAATTAATGCTCCAAGCGTTTGCTGAACAGCATGGGAGGGACTGGGAGAAATACCTTCCCCACCTGTTGTCTGCAAACAGGGAGGTTCCCCAAGAGTCGACAGGGTGTCCCCCCTTCAAGCTCTTATATGGACGCTGGGTACGTGGGCCCCTAGACTTGATCCGGGAGGATTGGGAAGGCAAGCACGCCACCCAGGGCACTTCCATAGTGGATTACATCCTTAGGTTTGGGGAAAGGCTGAAGGAGGTTATGGGGACAGCCCAGTTGGGAGGGGCGACATACCTTACAACTACTGACCTGACAAAGGGGTATTGGCAGGTAGAGTTAACTGACAGAGCTAGGGAGAGGTTGACCTTCATCACTCCGATAGGCTTATTTGAATTCAAAGTAATGACTTCCGGAATGAAGAACACTCCGGCCACTTTCCAAAGGTTGGTGAACCAGGTGTTAAATGGTGCTGAGGGGTATGCCATGGTGTACAAGATGACACTGCCATCTTTACTGCCAGTTGGGAGTAACACCTGTCTCACCTTAGGGAAGTGCTGGGCAGGATACAGAAGGCTGGGCTCACTGTCAAAGCTGAGAAGTGCCAGGTGGCCATGGCTGAAGTGGCATACCTCGGGCATGTTGTAGGCTGGAGGCAGCTCTGTCCAAGCCAAGTAAAAATAGAGGTGATCAAGGCATGGCCCAGACCAGAAATGCAGAAGCAGATCAGGAGTTTTCTAGGGACAGCAGGGTACTATAGGAATTTTGTACCCTATTACAGTGCCCTGGCTGCTCCCCTATCTGACCTGGTAAAGAAAAAGATGCCTAAAAAAATTATCTGGGAACCAGCCTGTGAAAAAGCCTTTATCAGACTGAAGGAGGCACTGTGCAGTGCTCCTGAATTGACAAGTCTTGACTATAGCCGACTCGTTATTGTCCAGACTGACGCCTCAGATGTGGGTATTGGGGCAGTACTGAGTCAGAGATCCAACCAAGGGAAAGATCACCCTGTAGTGTAACTGAGTAAAATGTTACTTCCCAGGGAGCAGGTCTACTCTACTGTGGAAAAACAGTGTCTTGCCATAGTGTGGGCCCTGAAGAAGTTAGAGCCATACTTATATGGGCAGCATTTTGAGGTACAAACTGGCCACAACCTGCTGGTTTGGCTGACACAAATGGGAAAAAATAATGGTAGACTATTAAGATGGAGTCTTGCCTTGCAAGGGTATGACATGATGATCTTACATAGGGCTGGAGCAACCAGTCAGAACACAGATGGCTTGTCGCATCTATATGAGGAATGAACTGACTTGTGGAGCTCATCCCATGCAGGGGATAGATACCCCAATTTCAGTCTAGGTGGGGGGGGTGTGACGCTTGGCCAGCTGCTTATGATTATTGTATGATATTTGTAATATAAAAATATAGTATGTAATTATCTCACATAAGACAGCCTGTGATTCCAAGGGTGCCCAACCCACCCAAGTTTCAGTGAAGCTACAGGATATGTAAACTTACCAAGGGATCTCTGTAATGTAATTAACTTCCTTAAGAAATGGCATTTCATGGACTTGTTATGACCTAATGCTTTTGAAATTGGAAAACTAAATGTACACTTTATTACAGGACAGGATGTCTTTTAGCTGATTCCTGTTGGCTATATCACACCTAGGTGACGGATTGCAGGGTTGTAAACCTCAAAGAAACAGGTTGAGCAAAGACTCATAATTTGGGAAATGAGTTTTTGCTGATGTCACATTATTTAACATACCTCCTGATAGGAAATCATGTTTGTATTTTTTTTTATTCTAAAAGGAGGAGCTAGATAACTCACTGAAGGCATGTGGAGACACAGTTTAAACTGATACTTGTGTCTGAAATGTAGGATATCATTTTGGGGACTCCAGAGAGAGATAGATACAGCTCTCTGATCTAACTATAAGCACTTCCAGAGGTAATACCTTTATGTGATTGTGAGCTCTTTGATATATTGCTCTGTGTTTACATTTTTCATATTTTTATCATCTTTTAGTAAAGTACCTTTTCTTTGAAAGACTGCCTGGGTGTCTGTCAGTTCTTTCTGCATGTGATGTATAGATGGTTAAGTCTGACAATTGTTCAACAGCCTGATGGTGTTACTGAGCTTGAGTAAAAAGGTAAGAATACACTTAAGGTCTCTTATAGAGTTAAAACGGTTCATTTTGGATACCTGGTTAGGTGCTCGTAGGCAAAAGATATATTGCATCCCCCAAAGAGAATATTATCTGAGCCTGTACATTTGGGTAAACTAGCATAAGGTTCACAGTTTCACAGTTTGAATCCCCCCAGAACTTGAGACTAAAGGTGATTCGGACCCAAAAGTAGACAGGAGGGTTACCCTGTTCTGTTACTGGTTCACACTATTGCGCTCTGAGGTTGGCACTGTGGGAGCAGAGGGCCTGACCTGCGGAGTGCATTTGTGACACAGATCACGTTGATGATTCCCAGTCACAAAGCAGTGGTGATTGTCATCATGTCAGTGAGTCTGACACAGTTTCTTTGTGCCCATCCACACCAGTGACAGTTAATCACAAAATTGTGTCAGGACAAACTGTGGCTGCCTCTTTGCCTCCTGATGATTCATCTGCTGCACAGTCCACAACATCTCCCATTGACAGGCATCAGACCCCATTACAATCCCAGACTTCTTTGGCACCCATTATGCAGTCCTTTCATGCAAGGACTAAATATCACCCATCACACCCATGTGCACAACAGATCACCCAGTTAATTGGGGAAATTATTGCACTTGGTCTTCAGCCATTTTCAATGGTAGAAAACATTGGTTTTAGCCGGCTGATGCAACACTTGCACCCACGGTATCAGATACCATCATGCACAATATTCTCCCATACTGTTGTGGCCAACATTTATGAGGATGTGCGCAAGACAATCTTGCAGCAACAATCAAATGCAGTCGGGGATGTGTTCCATTGCACAACAGACATATGGAGTAGCACAAACTCCAACCATGCATACATGTCTCTGACTGCACATTGGTGTGCAGCAGACCCAACTGGTACAGGCAGTGAAGGTGCTGGTCTACATACTTCCTGTCATTCCCCTGGTGTAGGCTCCACAATGTCTCATAGCAGGTCTGCACTTCTGAATGTGTCCATTATGCCTGTGGATCACTGGCCCGCCAACATTTTGGCCTTCTTGCAAGACTTGCTACGTGTGTGGACTGAAGACACGTCGCTGCGTGTTGGTTTCATTGTGACTGACAATGCAACAAATATGATAAAGGCTTTGTCTGATGGGCACTTTAAAGGCATCTGTTGTTATGCACACACTTTGAATCTGGTGAAGACAAAGTCCATCTGCAAGACACCAGAGGATGATCAAACACTTAAGACAGCAAGACAAATTTGTGCTCATTTCCATCATTTGGTTAAAGCCACAAACCAACTGCGGCAGGTGAAAGAGCGCATTCAGCTAGCACAGCATAGGCTGATACAGGATGTGTCAACACGGTGGAATTCGATATTCTACATGTTACAAAGGCTACTGGAGCAGAAGTGAGTTCTCCATGAAATGAGTATGGAGACAGACATTGGGGGAGTTCTCAGCCACCAGGACTGGTCTGTTATTGAAGGAACAGTAAAGGTGCTTGGTCCTTTTGAAAGAAGCACACGTGGCACGAGTGCAGAATCTGCACTACTGAGTCAGGTCATCCCTGCAGTCCAGATACTGAAGAAGTCGCTGCAGAGATTTTCAACCCATGCTGATCTTGCACCTGCAGTGATAGCCCTTGCACACACTCTAACAACTGAATTAGGTAACAGGTTCACAGATATTTGTGCCACTAAGCCATATGTTTTTTCAACGATGCTGGACCCGAGGTTTAAGTGCGAGATACTGCACCTTGAAATGCCTGCCCACCGTGTCATCGAGTTTCATCAGCAGCTGTGCTGAGAGCTCACCTTTACAATGTGTGCCAAGGTTGTGATGCCTACCAAGGTAGCCCTGGAAGATCAAGAACAGCAGGTGGAGGATGCCCCAGAAATGGAGGAAGAAGACTGCTGGGCACAACTGAGTTCATCCCTACAGGCGGAGCAAAGAAAGTGAAACGAGCAGCACCCACTCTCGGCCAGCAATATTTTGAATTGCTTCTTGACAGAAGCTCTTGAACCCATCTCAGTTGACCCACTGGAGTACTGGACCAAAAAGTTGAAATCATCTCCTCACTTAGCACAGCTGGCCATGAAATACTTGAGCTGCCCCCAACCAGTGTGCCATCAGAGAGGTTGTTTAGCACAGCAGAGGATGTGGTGGAGCCTCACAGATCCTCATTAGACCCTGAACATGTTGAGCAACTTGTGTTCATCAAGCTCAATTTACCACATCTCGATTACAAGTACAAGTCTTGAATAACTGAATTACACAGCACTTTAATAACAATGCTATTTTTATGTGACACATGCCCCCTGTACTTGTGCTGCTGCCCTGGGCCAACTTGTTGACTATGTGCACCAACACCCATCTGGTATTATGTTAATGACACTCAATATATTGCTCTTTTTCCAAAAAACCCATGACTGGTGATGCTGTTCTTTGTTGCAAAATTATGCTGAGCACCCACCACCTCACATTTCACAGACACCATAAGTGGTTTACACATTCATGTGATTATTAAAAAATCACAACACCTGACGCATTTCAGATCCCAAAAGATCCTTTTTCAAAGGCAATTACAGCAAGACTGAACTTGGTCTTTTTTTTTCTTTCTTACTTCTTTTATTCCCCTCCTTTCCCTCCTACTGCTTTACTGTACATTATGATATAGGTGATTATTTGGCTATGCTGTTGTATATATACGATATTATATGTTTTCAACATCTGCACTTCTAATGGTTATGCACTGCAGTTTAGTAACACTGTGTTGTATTACCTTTGGAACTGTCTTTTTAACAATATGTAGCACCTAAGGGTGGGTAATGGATGTTTCACATGGGCACATCATGTGGTCAGGGTGTATTACATCCTATGAATTTGAAGTTAGTTTGTATTATGATGTCACTGTGATGTCACAACACTTATGTGTATATAAAAGTGTTCAGTCTTGCTGTAATTGCCTTTGAAAAAGGATCTTTTGGGATCTGAAATGTGTCAGGTGTTGTGCTTTTTTAATAATCACATGAATTTGTAAACCATTTATGGTGTCAGTGAAATGTGAGGTGGCGGGTGCTCAGCATCATTTTGCTCAAATTTTCTAAGTAGTTGCTTAGAGCAGCACCAGCCAAGTGTAATATTTGGTTTGTCATCATCAGTCTCCATTCTCCAGTATTGCCCATGCCTAAAATATGCTGAATACCACTGTGGCATCACCAGTCTCCAGTACTGACCATGCCTGAAATTTGCCAGACACCAATGTGGCATCACCAGTCTCCAGTATTGACCATGCCTGAAATTTGCCAGATACCAATGTGGCATCACCAGTCTCCAGTACTGCCCATGCCTGAGATTTGCGCTCCAGTATTCCCCATGACTGAAATATGCCAGATACCAGTGTGGCCTCACCAGTCTCCACTCCAGTATTCATTTACCATGTCAAATCACCAACAATTATGAAGAAGTCTGGATGATGATGCCCGCCCAAGCCAGAGTGATGTTGCTCATCTTCAAGTACAACATTGTGTGCTACCAGCAAAAGTAAGTAAATTGTATGAAATCTTTTAATTGTTTTATGTTTGTTTTGGTGAAGGGGTTTGGGAATTGTGATTGAACAGTGCATCTGTATTTCTGTAATTCTGTGTCTTGGATGGAAATTAATCATGTTTATTTTATTTTATTTTTTTTAGCCTGCAGGAATGTTATCACGAGTCTGATGGACTCTTTGAAAAACACTGTGTGTATGACTTGCGAAGGTAAGTATTCAGTAATTTAATTGTTTTCTTTCTGTTTAGTGGTATTTGTGTAAGAATTACTGAAATAAAACAGTGTAGTCTGGTCCAGTGTCACTGAAGGCTGAGGCGCTGGACACCTTACCTTGTGCAGGCGACATGGGTATGGGAATGACCTCTGGTCACCACAGGGTGCCGGGATGGTGGGGGGTGGTAGTAGGAATGAGCACCTGCTCTCCTCTCCCGGGTGGGGGGCGCCCATCTGTAGTCCTGCCGTAGCTGTGCGAAGGCCCAGCAATGAGCATAGGTGGAACCTGGTGACTGGCAGGGTGGACGTGTCCCACAAGGCGTGCATGCGCATGTCTCCACATGTGCATATCACATCAGGGGCATGTGGGCAGTAGGGTTGTCAGAACTAGTTCGGAAAAGATTCGAACCCATCACGAACCCTGGTGTTCGAGTTCTAATTCAGAACTCGAACACTAGTGGCTTCGCAAACGGGTTCGAATCTTTATGCCTTAAGAAGTCGCAACCGCAACGCAGCTTGGTCGGCTATTCTATAGTCAGTGCGTCTCCGAAGACGGGACGGAGAGAGGTTGAAGGAGCAGGATGGGATTGAGAGGCAGCACAGTGCCACAGGAGGCAGAAAGGAGGTGGAATGAAGGAAGGGTGCATGATGGCAGCATGCACAAACTTGTGAGGGCTGAATGGTGTGGACTGCACTGGAGTCGGACTGCTGGCGCCTCGTGCTTCATCCCACAGTCCGTGTTACCACCTGACCATCTGCTCTGCGGTCAGGTGGTGGATGGTAGAGGCGTAAACCGGTCTTGTGGTTGCAGCTCCGTTCATTTACCAGCCAGTGCCATAAAGGGTTGCAGGCTGCAGCAGCTTGTGCTACTGCTCGCTCCCTCTGTCTGGGCTAGCTCTGCTCTCTGGCTCTGGCAATTGCTTGCTAATTAAAATCGTCGTGTGTGTATTGGGCAAACTAAAAAAAATAAATAAAAAAGCTAAGGGGTGGGTGGGGGTGAAAACTAAAGGTAGTGGGGCCGGGGCGAACTCAGGGTTGGGAGTGGGAACCGAGGAAAAGAAAGGGCCTGAACGTAGGAACAGTTGGTGAGAAGCTCAGCCTCAGGATGAGACGGACAGAGCGAGGGAAGTTAAAGTTGCTGAGTATTTGAGTGAAACTGAGAGAATTTTATCGTAGTCTCAAACAACAGTTCAAAAACTTTATTTTCTACATGACGTAGTTGTTTCACACTGGGAAGAAGGAGCGAGCATCAGATGGCTGGGGGGGTAAAGAAATTAAAACAAACAGATTGTGACTTGAGGAAAATTAAGTTTAACTTTAATGTGTGAGTCTTTGAGAAGTTGAAACATTTGAATTTGATGGCATTTTTTTTATTTTTTACTTACTACTTTATACCCTATGCCACAAAACAAAGTAAAATAATCAGGAGGACAGGGAGGGAAGGGGATTCTGTGGTACTGTGCTGCTGAGCATTCTTCTATTCCACCCTATAAAATTCCTGATAGAACAACACCAGGCTGTTTTAGTTTTTTTACACAGTACTCCCTACTTGTGTGTTGTGTGTGACTCCACTACACTGTATCTCTCTACTCTCCTGTGGTGTTCCCATCACCCTGCTGTGGCTGCTGACTGTGTACCCTACCCATTGTGTGTTACTGCGAGAAGCCCATTGTTGGGCAGTTGTGAGGTGGCATTATCCTTAAATACATAACAGAAGCCTAGAAATATATTTCCCTGTTGGGAGAAGAGACAGAAAAATCTCTTTCCTTGGGTTGTATATGTGTGTGTGACTCCATCTCCTGTGGTCAGCCCATCTGCTGTGTGCCTTTTGACTGCACTGTACCTACCCAGTGTGTGTTACGAGAGAGGCCCAGTGGCCAGTTGTCGTGTGGTGGCATTATCCTTAATACACGACAGAAGCCCAGAAATATATTTCCCTGTTGGGAGAGAGACAGAAAAATCTCTTTCCTCGGTTGTGTGTGTAACTCCATCTCTTGTGGTCAGCCCATCACCCTGCTGCTATGCGCCCTTCACTGCTATCGTATGCCTATGCCCAACAGCCCAATCATTCTGTAAGCCTTGAACCTGGGATCCTTTAGTTGCAAACCGTCATATTCTTCAATTACTTTGGTCCACTGCATCACAGTGTCACATAGCCAAAATAAAATTTTGGAGTTGTAGCCAGTGATCATAGATCACGTTGCTTTCTTACACAGGAATTGTGTGATGTATTCTCTGCAGTATACTGGTTCTGTATGGCTGACACCAACACAGATGAAGCATCTAGTGCTGGTGTTGGAGCAGGTGTTGGTGGTAGTGGTAATCCTGGTGCTAGCAGAAATACCAAAATGTTTCACGTGATAAAAATTCAACAAACAGCAAAGAGCAACAGTGAAGTGTGGTAAAGGGGACCTTTAAGAAAACCTGTGCAGCTGCTGGGGTCACATGGAGAGCACCATAAGGTATGCCATTCATGCTGTTAAGATCCCTGTGACTAACAGCAATAATGCAAGTGACAGTGAGTCCTCTCTGACTCAGACAGTAGCTCTTTGTCTCAGTCCGACACTGTTGTGTCTGTGACGAATCATTACTTCCTCAACAAAGTGAAATGAGCAAGTCTGCTGACAATGAATCAGGTAGTGCACTTGCAAATACATCCAGCACTGTTGGCAATGAAAGGACATGTCCATTGAATCCACCACTTCTGTGTTGGCCAGCAATGAAAATCCATCAGAGTCTTCTGCCCACTCTTCTAGCACCAAGGAGCATGTCCGGGTTCTGTTAGGACAGGTGAAAAGACACAAACATTCTTTAGCTATCTTCCTAGCACTCGAACAAAATCTGTCACATCTGAGGTGTGGAATTATTTCTCTGTCAGTAAAACTGATCCATGCAGAGCAATTTGTTCCCTGTGTGAACAGAGTGTAAGCCAAGGTAAAGTTGTGTCATGCCTTGGCACTACAGCTCTTAAACGCCATCTGAAAAAGCATTCAGTTTTGCTTGATCATCCAAAACCCATGTCCTCCATCTTCCAGACCGCACGTGAGAAGGGTCAGGAATCTGAAATGGATACTGAATTGTCTGAACTTGATGCGGGCAGAACCACTGCCAGCCCTAGGATCACTGTTACCACCAATGCCAGCACCATTAGTACCAGTTGCACATCCAGTGATGGCACTGAATGTATAAGTCCTAGTCCACCATCTCCGCGTCCATCTGCCCATCGAAGCACGGTGACTAATAAACCAGCAGGGACATGTTGTAAACAGCTAACACTGTCTCAGGCATTTGAAAGGAAGAATACCTTTACTAGAAATCATCCAAAGACCCTTCATCTTAATCACAGAATTGGTGAACTGTTAGCCAGAGCCCTTCTCCCATACTCTTTGGTAGATCATGATGATTTTAGGGAGCTCATGACACTAGCAGAGCCTCGTTACAATGTTCCTCATCGAAGGTACTTTTTCTATGTTGAAATACCAAACATTTATCAGGCTTTAAAAGCAACAGTGATGCTTGCACTTAAAACTGCGGAGGGTGGGGTTATTCATGTCACAACAGATATGTGGACCAGCACTCAAAACATAGATTACATGTCCCTTACCGCTCATTGGGTCACGTTTTCTTGTGCTTCTTCAAAAACAAAGACACCCCAAAAGTTGGGCACATAAAGAAGTTTGGGCAAAGTCATACTGCTGCAAACATCTTGCAGAAACTAAATGACCTCCTTGATGAATGGGTTTATTCTCACAGTCTAAAATGTGGCTTCATGGTAAGTGACAATGGAGCCAACATCTTGAAAGCAGTACAGGATGGAGGATTTCTGCATGCTTCTTGCTTTGCACATTGCTTACATTTAATTGTCACGGGATTTCTCAGCAATGAAACACAAGTGGATGGTATGATTGCTGTTTGCAAAAAAATTGACTCACTTTTCACATTCAAGCAAGGCTATACGGACATTGTCCGAACTGCAAAAAAAACACAAGCTGCCCCAGCAAAAGCTGATTCAAAATGTTTCCACTCGTTGGAACTCAACGCTTTATATGCTGCAGCGCCTCTTGGAGCAAAAGCAAGTTGTACATGAGTATTGCTCCAGTTACATTATTGGAGATGGCATTATGCTGTCTGTGCTGCAGTGGAAATTAATGGAGACAGTGTGCTGCATCCTAGCTCCTTTTGAGACAGCTACAAGGGACATGTCTTCTGAAGGCACATCTGAGAGTCAGGTTATCCCACTCATAATGCTCATTTCATATCATCTTAGTGTTCTAAATCTACAAATAGAAAAAGACAGATCTGAAGCGCAGACAACATATCGCCTGTATCATGGGAATCTCGTAAAGGGAATGAGCGAGCGCTTCAAAACCAATGACAAATTAGTTGCAATGACGAAATCAAAACACTACATCCTTGCAACTCTCTTAGATCCCAGGTTCAAGGCTATACATCTTCCAAAAACAGATGATGTAGAGCAGTACAAATGTCTGTTGCTAGATGAGCTGCAGCACTCACAGGAGTCAAACACAGACACACACAGTACCCTCAGGTTGTCATCACCACAACATGCAGGTTCATCTTCTAAAGGGATACAGAACTGGAAAAGTCACTAAACATTAACAGTAGTTGTTCCACAACTGCCACTTCTTCAACCCTTAGTAGCAAGCTAAATCTGTGGGAAAACCGTTCCCAAATTGCTGCCATACCAGCTTCTGCTGATTCCTCTTCTGAGCAGTCTCTGTCCATCATGGTAGACAGTTACCTGCAAGAACTGCCTATTCCTATTGATGCATGCCCTTTTGAATACTGGAGATCAGAAAAGTCAATTTGGACAGAGCTGTATGATGAAGCCTGTAAATATCTTGGTTGTCCTGCAACAAGTGTCTCTTCAAACATGTTTAGTACAGCTGGCAATATTGTGACAGACACCAGAAATAGGTTGCTGCCAGAAAATGTACACCCGTTAACTTTTATTAAAGTTAGTAAGTCAAGATTTTCGTATCCCTACAAAGTATACAAACTGATCCTGAAGTGATTGATGTTGTGGATGTTGACAGTGATGACAACTCAGATGGTGGTGTCTGGTAAATACTGTGTGGGACAAGTCTCTCTGCCAAAAAACTTTACAGACTGTGATGACTTTGGTTGTCTCTCTCCTTTCTCGATCTACTACCTTGGACTATATACCCCCAAAAACTTTCACCATTTCATGGCAAACTGCTTTGTAGCTAGGGTCTAAACTAAAGTCAACAAGTTTTATATACAGGGCAATTTTAACATCAGAGGGAACAGGCCCAAATTTGGCATAAAAGGGACACTGTCACGTCAGTCCTTTCTGTATCATAATATTTATAGTTAAAGTGAAAACATATATTTTTGGATTTACCTTCTGTGACTTTGTGGGGCATCAGTATGGGCTGGGACGAGGCGGTCTATTTTCAATTTTAAAGAGGACAAAACAATGAGTTCTAATTGGTAGCTGTTTATTATTTTTCAATTACAGAAATGTTAGCCATAAACCAAAAATGGATGCTAGTACATAGGTGAGGGGTTGTGGGTTGGTTTGCTATGGGTGTAAAGGGTGCTATGGGTGCTACTGCACAGATGAGGGTAGGTGGAAGAAAAGTGGAATGGGTGATGGGGTGAAAGGTGGGTGTTGTTTTAGTCCTTTCATTTATAGATTCGTGATCGGCTGGGGATGGTGAGGAAAAAAATGATGACAGACCGAACCTACTGTACATATAATATATATATATATATATATATATATACATTTTCTTATTAAATACATTGCAAACTGCTTCCACCTAGCACAATTGTCCTGTACCCTTTAAAAAAAGAATAAAGGAATCAGAAATAAAAGAAAATCTGCATCAGCAGTTTTCACAGAATGTGACCTATCATAAAGTGTTTTTGCTTTACAAGTAGTGATAATTTGATACATAATGGGGTTGACAGAGGCTGTCCCTTAAACATCACATGCCAACAGCTGCAGCTACATTAAATGTTCCTTAAGTTAGTATGTGGTGAGGAAACCACTTTTTTTATTTATGTGACTGAAATACAGATTTTATTGAAGTATCAGCTGCAAAAATGCATCATCTTAGAAAGTTGTATGTATTACTTCAATTTGCCAACTAAAATGTTGGTATATATATGCATTATCTTAGAAAATTGCATGCATTTTTTGCCAGCAACAATAACTGGCATTTTTTTTTATTCAAATGTCTTGACTGACTACGTTATGACATAATATGTTTTGCAACAGTTCCACATGCTGCTGCTGTAGTACTTGGCTTGACTTTGTTATAAAAGCTTTCTTTTAAACATAGCAACTTTTGATTTACTCATTTAAAACAGAAAGCAGCAAATAGCTGAGATTAGGTAATATCAGTTATTTTTCTCATAATTCATGACGATGAGTATATATAACTGAGTACATAAATGGCTAATGTGCCTCTTTCTTTCACTAAGGAACTATGATGCAGCTGCAGCAGGAAAACTTTAACATATGGGTGGGTGGGTGGGCCTGTTACGTACTAAGTTGCTGGCTTTAGCAAACAGAAGAAACCATAGATAAACCTAGTTGTAGTCCTATCAATGTCACATGATAATTTCTCTCCCCTTATATTGAACAGTTTTTCCTTTACATGTATTTTATTACTATCTTCATTACTGGCAGCACAATAAAAAAAAGAGGGTTCGAGTTCTAAAAAAGATTAGAACCCTAGAACTTTTTCAAAAGTTCTAGACTAGGACTAGAACCCAGAACTTCAGAGGGTTCTGACAACCCTAGTGGGCAGGGCATGGGATGGGAGTAAAAAAAAAAGCAATACATAAAAAAAGGAAGAAATAGAGCTGTCTGACCAGTGACCACTGATTTTGAATCATCTGATGGTTACATGAGAAGGGAAACTTCATGATTGTGTACAGGCCATTTGGAAGCACTTCATTTCATTATGTGTCCCTAACAGGTAGCATTCATTAAAAGGCATCTTTGTGGCCACTTATCATGAGCAGAATGGGTGTCATGCAAGAGTGCCGTCCTCACAAATGTCCCCCTCAGCTACGAAGGTAAGATTTGAATTTGTATGTTAGCCTGATGAAGTAAAGTTATAGTGTTCTATAGGCATAATTATGTTTTATTTTTTTTTTTTTAGGACAGAATTAGTTAAGGATCTGTCATGTGTGCTTCCTGTAATACCCAATCCCATTAAGAGGAGTGTGCCCATATGTAGATTGTCAATTAAATACCAGTATTGACTGAGTTAAGCCTATTGAAGTTATACTATTGTCCTATGGGCATAATTATGTTTTATTAGTTGGTTTTCTTAAAGGCCACAATTATTTTAGGGTGTGGCATATTTTATTCTTGTAGTACACATTGTTTTTTTCACCCAAGTACAATAAATGACAGTTATGTCGTCTTATACTTCCAGTTGAATCCTATGGGAAACTGAATGGAATGCCCATGATGAACTATTTTCCTGTGCATCCTCCTCCAGATCCATGGTAGCCTGCCCTTCTGCACCAGTGTACAAGCCAAAGTGCTGTGACCGCTGCATCCTCCTACTGAAGCAGCAATGCCAAACGACAGCCTGTGGTACCAGTGCACAAGCCAAAGTTCCATGACAGCTCATCCTACTCTCCCGGAAGCCATTTAAAGGACTTGTATGCCAATTCTCTAAAAAGGCATTTTCGCTAGCTGAATAACGAATACCGAATATCTGGGAACTGAATACTGTACAAAATATTCGGCCGAATATTCGAAAAAAGGTATTTGCACAGCCCTAATACAAAGTCATTGAAGGAAAGGTTGAGAGCATTTTCAGTATTCAGGGACAGGTGGACTGGGGACCAGTCAATTCGAGTGACATCGTATAGGAAATAGACCTGATTTAAGTTAGCGTAGTTCCTGAAAGAGATGTAACGTGGAGGAGACATAGAAACTGCAGAGGGGACTCCACACACAGAAAACAGCGGAATGATCACTTATCGTGTCAGGCAGAGTACCTGCAGCCACGACCCTGTCTAGGTGATTTGTCAAAATCCAATCAATGAGGGTGCTGGATCTAGGGATATACTATGGTATCCCTAAACTCAGTAACCCGAGTCTCAGGATACCAACCCCACTGGCCCAAAATCCAGCCTGCCGAATCAATCAGATGCCCGAAAATATGATTTCGGGCATCTGATTGAAAAATCACAAGGCATATCGGGGGGCTTCGCTCCCCGAACCCCACACCCCCGTAACTAAAATATCTAACTCCGAGGGGGAGCAGACCTCAGAGTTAGAAATAAAATGGTTACGGAGGTAGAAACGGTAAAACAGATCTTGCCTGCAGCACGGATAGAACCCGCGCCTACACAGCATGCCGGCTGAGCCACCGTGGTGTAGTCTGCAACATCAGTGGTGCAGCTTGGCCAGCCTTCCGATTCTTCATGCCTTTCAATGCTAGGGACAGGGATAAGGTAGCAAGCCATCACATCCGCTACCTTACCCCTGTTAACATCCCTCGGGATTCCTTATGCCCGGGATGCTCACTGTCGTGATACTGAACCTGTCGGGCAATAACTGCTCGGGCAGGTCAGTGTTGGGATAGTGAGCCTCGGCATTGCATAAGGGTACCAGATCTAGCATTCAGTGACACTCTCATGGGGTCAGCTATGATCTGCTGCACATTATAGCTCTGCACCGTGGATAATAGAATGTCATGCGATTTGCTTAACCAATTTAGATTCATGTCCCCGAGGATAAGTAGTTTGTTTTGTCCAATTGTAGAGGATGAGTGGTCAAGTAACTCAACTAGGCCAGATTGCCCACATTTGGGGGGGTTATAGGCACAGATAATGTGAAGCTTCTTTGCCCCTAGATTGAGGATGGCATGGAGCGATTCACACGAGGAGGTTCTGGGGTCTGGTACCATGGATGGATTAAGGTGACTTTTATAGTAGACTGCCACACCCCCTGCATGTTTTGGAGGCAATCTGTTGCATCTGAGAAGGTTGTAGTTTGGTAACAGGCAGCAAGTATCAGAGATCGAGTGTTTAACCAGGTCTCCGATATACAGAGAACATCTGGATGGTAGGTAGCCACCCAGGCTTCAAGTTCTGCGAGATTGTGGCGTAAATTTCTGACGTTGAGATGGACAATACGCAATCCCTTTGTATTATAACCATCAGTTTATAGATACAGTATCTGGTTGGGCACAGTGCCAGGGTTTGACTCGATGTTGCCAGATAGTATGAGAGCTAGTAGTATTAGATACCATAGCTTACGTGGCGCAAAAGGAGGGATTTGATAAACATGGTGATGCCTCCACTTAGCAACTGATGCAGCAACCAAATAGATAAAAAATCTTGGACTGAGTGCTGGGGTAAGCTCATAGTTCTTATACTATATGACTAGCATATTAGAGTAGGTGAAGTCCATACTTGAATGTTGACGGTGATCAGGGCTAGCGTCAATTGTAATTCCATACAAGAATAGTAGAAACAGGCTGAGGGACAGCTCTAATAGAGTTTGTCTGGCCATCCTCTACCTTTAGGTAAGGATTAATGCAACAGTCTGAGATTCAAGATAGTAGAAATAATTATACAACAATTGCAATATCTGTGGGGTACAAGACAGTTGTAGGAAAACGAAGGTAACAACCTGGTGCCAGGCAGAGAAAGAGGTGGGAATACACAGTATTAGACAGCCTTAAGATTACTTGAAAGAGACAAGACAAAAAAAAAATAATTCCCCTAGTGAGCAGTCTGTATTATCAGCAAGTGGAAAAGTGGGCTGTTAGTCACATGAATGTTTAGACCTATAAATAGAAAAGTCCAGATAGGGCAGGTGGGAGGGGAGTGGGGAACTGGTGCAAAGTGCCGGCTGGAGCAAAATGCTCAGGGACAGCATTTGGAGCTACACCTGGCTGTGGTGAGCAGTTTTTCAGCTCCGGGGAGTAAGGCGGCTGGAGGGATAAAAGTGATCCCAGGGCGGCATTGAAGTTGTCGGGCAATCAAATTAGGCTACCCTTGGTGTCAGCAGGCAACTGGCCCATGGCTGTGAGTGGCAGAGGCTGTAGGTTCAGCGGCGCTTCACCCCTGGAAAAGTGTCAGCTCCAATGGCTTTCAGCTCCTGGTTCACGGCCAAAACCGCAAGCACGGTTTCTAGCAGGATCCCAGCCCACAGAGGGGCTGTAATCACCTGAGGAAGAAGGAAAGTTAGATTAAATACAGGTAGGAGTGGACGGTTCGTAGAGGAAGAACAATGGAACTTGGCCAGGGGGTGGACAATAGGGGGGAGCCAAGGAGAGAACAAAGGAGAGTTGGGGATAGACAGAGAGAGCGGGGTGGGTTTGTAGGTGTGACTCAACTCGGAGAGAGACCCAGCCAGCACCTACCAAAGGCAAAGTGGAGCAGGAGTAGGAAAGGGAGTCAGGGCCACAAAGTGAAAAAATCAGAGAGGGCAGGAAGATGGAGAGAAACAGAGGGAGATTTAGTGATAAGCAGGGAACATGGAGGAAGACTTAGTAATAATTGGAGGAGCTAGGATTCTGCAAAAATGTAGTTAAAGGATTTACTCTGGTTTGCAAGGCAGGAAAGCTAGAAAACGCTAAGTTTGCAGCTAAGATTAGCAAAATTAAATGGCTACAAAAACACTTTCAAAGCTGTATTATGCCAAAAATCTGAAGGAATCTCTCACTGTGCTGGAAGCCGTATGAAATGATTAGCAAGCTGAAAATCACTAAAATCATATTATTTATATTCACAGGGCCTGAGGATCACCCTGCTTGAATTTTAACTTAAGCAAAAGAGCAGGAAATATCACTTCATTTTTAGGTAGAAAAATATAACAGTATAAGTGATGAACTCAGACAAGTTAAAAGGTTAACCAGTGATTAAAAAGGAGAAAAATCCAGTGCTAAACAAATACCCCCAAACAAATCAGCCAATCAGCCAGAGGCTTTCACAGCAGGCACCCAATCAGAAAAACAGCCTGAAAAAGCACCAGCAGATCTGAAAACTTTGTGACTGTCCTGTTGGAAACGGCAAGTAAAAAGGCGCCAGCAGAATTCTGAGAACCACTGTAACAGTCTGTACTACTGAATACTCCTGCCAATGTATGTAACCTCTGTTGTAACTAATCCCGGGTCGCTCCTAAAAAAAGGGACCTCTAGTCTCAGTGAACTTACCTGGTTATCAAAATCTAAATAAATAAACAGTCCTTTAGGAAAAGTCCAAAATGTCCAAGCAAACACTGAGAGACCGAAACACAAAGCCCACAGCTCTGACAGTGCTGGCGGGAATAAAATGCTCAAGGAGAGCAGCTGGAGCTGTACCTGGCTGTGGCGAGCGTTTTTTTGGCTTTGGTGACTAAGGCGGCTGGAGGGACGGAAGTTCTCCCGGGGCAGCAGAGAAGGTGTTGGGCAGTTAAATCAACCTACCCTCGGTGTCAGCAGGCAGCTGGCCCACAGCTGTGAGTGGCAGGGGCTGTAGGTTGAGCGGCAGCTTATAATTGTTAGTAGTACAGGCTTTGCCTACTTATTTGTTTAGATACCGAATTAAATTAGGAGTATGCACAAATGTGTCTCAAGGGCCAGCTATTGCAAATATTAGCATTTCATAGTAATCATGGTTTATTTATATATGTTCTACAGGTATGCATTATTGCAACTCAGTATAAAAATGTCAGCTTTAGAAACATAGAAACATAGATTTGACGGCAGATAAGGACCGCCTGGCCCACCTAGTCTGATAACTCAGGCACTCTCTCACTTCTAGAGGCAAAAGTACCTGTTATCAGGTCACCTTTCCTAGCCAACTATGTCCCTGTAACCATCGGAGATTGGTCCATGCATGCCTTGGTTGACACTGGAGCAGAAATATCAGTTATCAACAGCAGTATTCTGAACAACCAAGCTGTTCGTCACGTACCTAATGTCTCTCCAGCCGACATAAAGTACATTATCACAGCCAGTACAGCTACAGTACCTATCACATGCGTGGTCCATCTCAAGCTCAACTTTGGCTCACAGCAAGCTACCATCAAGTTTTACATAATGCCTGATCTTCAACCTGCAATAATTCTTGGCCTGAACTTCCTCAAAGCTCACAAAGCCATCCTAAACTTTGTCTCAAACAAACTGTCACTAGATCCTCAGAGGCAACTTGCAGCTATAGACTCAGTCACTGTGCCTTCTCAATCAGAGATGGTTTTGATTGCCAAGATTCAAGGTGAACCACTTCTACAAGGTGTTGTTGACATTATAACAGAATCCCTTGTGCTGCATTCATCAGGTCTCCTTCCAGGAAATACCTTATTGGCACTGCATGGTAGCGCAGTCTTCCAGAAATGCTGCAACTTCACAGATGAGCCTGTGGTCATTTCAAAGGGTGCCAACATCAGAAAGTTTGTCTGCTTGTCTCCAGGGGACCAGCTCCGTCTCATGCAAGAACTTCAGCCTAGCTCCACCAACTCTATTCCTGTCAGTACTGTCACAACCACTCAAGCTTCAACAAAATTACCCCCAGTCAGTGATTATCCTCTTCAAAACTTCCAGCATCTCCAACAGTAGCAGTATAGCCTAGAGGTTAGAAGAACGAGGTGTGAACAAGTTTGGTACATCCAGCAGACTAGACCTGAGTTTGATTCTCACAACCTCTACTTGCATACTGTGTGACTCTGAGCAAGTCACTTAACCGCCCAGTGCTCCCAGGTCGCCCCTGAAAACAGGCACTAGTGCCTAGTGGGCCTTACCTGGTTACCAAAGACTAAAATAAATGAAATAAATAAATAAATAAATAAAAACAACAGCTTCTGAAATTCCTAGAGAATTATTTGGATGTCTTTGTAGGTCCAGATAACAAGCTCAGATGCTGTGATATCCTGCAATACACCATCAAAGTGCAGCCCAACCAGAAAACAATCCATCAGCGAGCCTACAAAGTGGGACACAAACAGAAACAAGTCCTCGAGGACATAATCAAAGAAAAGGGAGGGCTAGTAAGACTGAAAGGGGAGGATGGGGGCCGTGTAGAGGATGACAACAGTAAAGCTGACATACTGAACAGGTAATTCTGCTCAGTCTTTATTGAGGAAAAGGAGGGTAATGGGACTGAAGGGAGGACAAGGGGTGGGAATGGCACAGAAATGGACACAAGTCCCTTTACACAGGAAAGGGTCCTGAAGGAACTGGAAGGAATAAGAGTTGATAAAGCAGTGGGGCCAGATGGGTTGCACCCCAGGGTCCTAAAGGAACTAAGAGAGATGGTGGCTGAACCTCTGGCAATCCTGTTTATCCAATCACTGGAAACAGGGGAGGTACCCAAAGACTGGAGGTCAGCAGATGTAGTCTCCTTATACAAAAGTGGGAAAAAAGAGGAAGCGGGGAATTACAAACCAGTCAGCCTGACCTCAGTAGTGGGGAATATCATGGAAGCACTACTGAAGGAGAGATTGGTGGAACATCTGGTTGCCAGCAGACTACAGGACCCAAGGCAGCATGCTTTTACTGGCGGGAGGTCATGTCAGACCAACCTCATTGAATTTTTTTGACTGGGGGAAAAGGGAGGTGGATCAGGGGAGGGCAGTGGATGTGGCCTATCTGGACTTCAGCAAGGCCTTACACACTGTGCCACATAGAAGGATATTAAACAAACTGGGGAATATGGGAGTGGGCAGGACAGTGGTGCAGTGGGTAGGTAATTGGCTGGACAGCAGGACACAGACAGTGGTGGTAAATGGCTGTCATGCCACAGAGGGAAAAGTGACCAGTTGGGTACCACAGGGATCAGTGCTGGGACCGGTCTTATTTAACGTCTTCATCAGTGACATTGCGTAGGACCTAGAAGGCAGAATTTCCTTGTTCGCTGATGACATGAAGCTCTGTAACAGAGTGGACACACCAGAGGGTGTAGACAGAATGAGGAGGGACCTGCAGAAGCTTGAAGAATGGTCAAGGGTTTGGCAGTTGAAATTCAATGCAAAGAAGTGCAAGATAATGCATATGGGGCACAAAAACCCTGGAACAACATATCAGTTGGAGGGTGAGGATATAGCATGTACCATGCAGGAAAGGGACCTTGGGGTTATCATCTCTGATGACCTCAAGGTAGGGAAACAGTGCGACAACGCAGCAGGTAAAGCAAATAGGATGCTGGGATGCATAGGCAGGGGTATCACCAGCAGGAAAAGGGAGGTCATAATTCCGCTATACAAGACACTAGTGAGACCCCACCTGGAGTACAGTGTACAGTTCTGGAGACCTTACCTACATAAGGACATAGACAGGGTAGAGAAGGTTCAGAGGAGGACAACAAAGATGGTACAGGGATTGCATCAGAAGTCCTATGAGGACAGGTTGAAGGACTTGAATATGTACTTCCTGGAGGAGAGGAGGGAGAGAGGGGATATGATAGAGACATACAAGTACCTTACAGGGAGGAACAGGGTGCAGGAACACACTATTTTCCAGCGAAAAAGATGTTCCAGGACTAGAGGGCATGGGATGAAGTTGGAGGAAGGGCGATTCAGAGGAAATGTGAGAAAGAATTTATTCACAGAATGGGTCATGGACATGTGGAAGTGGTAGGGGCTGAAACAATCATGGGATTTAAGAATGCATGGGATAGACATGGGGAATTCTGGAGGTCAGGGTTAAAGGGCAACAGACTTCTAGGAAAACATAAAGTGAACTTACAAGCTCAAATGGGCAGACTGGCTGGGTCATAGGCCCTTATCTGCTGACAATGTCTATGTATCTATGTATCTATGTACATACTGGAACAAGACATTGTCAGAGAGCTCACAAGTCCCTGGGGTGCACCTTGCCTGCTGATGGTAAAGAAGGACAAAGGGTATCGCTTTGTGGTAGACTACAGAAAACTCAATGCCTACACGGTGCAGGATGCTCATTCCTTACCTACAACCGAAGATGCTTTAGAGAGTTTTGGTGCGGCCAGCCCTGCTTACTTCACCACCCTAGACCTCCAGAGTGGGTTCTATCAAGTTTCCATTGATCCAGCTTCTCGCCATACACAGCATGGCGCTGCCACTTGGGACTTTTTCAGTTCAAACGTCTGCCTATGGGTCTTCAGAACAGTCCAGCCACATTTCAACATGTTATGGAAGCCGTACCACCTGGGTTGTCTTGGAAATCTTGCCTAGTCTACCCATATGATGTGATTGTCTTCATCAGAACTTTGCCAGAGCACCTCCAACATCTCAAAGAAGTGTTCGAATGTCTCAGACAAGCCAATCTCAAATTTTGCCCAGATAAGTGTTGTTTTGCACAGCATCAAATTCATTACCTTGGACATGTTGTTAGTTCTTAAAGCATCTCTCCAGATCCAGACAAGCTCTCAGCAGTCAAAGACTATCCAGAGCCTAACAATCTCAAAGACCTTCAAGCTTTCCTGGACTTGCATGGCTACTATCGAAAGTTCATTTGCAACTATGCCAAGATTGCAGCTCCACTGTATGCCTTCACCAAAACGGGATGTGACTATATTTAGACTTCCGAATGTAAACAGGCCTTTGAAACCTTGAAACAAAACCTAATCTCTTCTCCAGTATTGGCCTGCTCAAGGTTTGACCAACCCTTCAAGCTCTACTCAGATGCTAGTTCCTTAGCAGTGGGCGCTGTGCTGTCTCAAATTCAAAATGGAACAGAATGAGTTGTCTCCTATGCCGGGTGCTCTCTTTCCTCAGCTGAGCAGAACTATGGCATCACAGAAAAATAATGTCTAGCCATGGTATCTGCCGTAAAGAAATTTGACTGTTACCTTCACTACTCCTGCTTTACAGCTATCGTTGATCACTCTTGCATCAGATGGTTATTCGGAATGAAGGAGCCAGCAGGCTAGTTCACCCAGTGGATCACCATGTTGCAAAGCTACAACCCTGAAATCCAGTACAGACCAGGTCGAGTTCACTCAAATGCCAATGGTGTAAGCTGGAAATGATATCTCTCTGCATCCTCTTCAACAGATGAAGAATCCTGCTTACAAGCTCTTCCCTTCCACACCACGGATGTGCTTCCTGTGGACACTCCTACAGCACCTCAAGTTGCCTTGCTACTACCAACTGCTTCTACAGAAAGACACACAAATCCTCAGTTACTGCAAGCAGCCGAAGAGCTTCTAATCTCCTCTACTTCCGATCTGTCCCTGGCAACTGTTAAAATGCAGCGAAGAACTAACATTCAATTCACAGACATAATCACCTACTTAGAGTCTGGAACCTTACCGCAACAAAAGAAGCATCGCCAAGATGTACTTTTCTTTGCTTCGCAGTGCTTCCTCAATGACGGTGCGCTTTTTCATGTTTGGACCAAGGAAGGCAAGGATCATCGCATGGACAGAACTCACATACAGCGAGCTGTGCCAGGCTCTCTGATCAATCAAGTTCTCCTCTCCACTCGTGCCTCTCCACTTTCCGGAGGTCATATGGGAATACACAAAACTCTCGAAAAGACAAGGCTTCACTTCTTCTAGCCTCACATGAACAAGGACATTGTCTGATTTGTAAAAATCCTGCCAGCTCTGCTCCCAAAGAAAGTTTCATGCCAAATTGACAAAGGCACACATCATTTCAATGCCTGTAGCCACTGAACCATTCCAAAGAGTCAGCACAGCCATTCTTGGGCCCTTACCAACATGCTCTAACTCTGGCAACAAATATATCCTTGTTTTTGTGGACTGCCTAACAAAATATTTGGAACTAATCCCTCTAAAAGACATCAAAGCTGCCACAGTGGCAAGTGTATTTCTCAACACAGTCATTTGTTGTCATGGTACCCCACTGTACCTGCATTCAGACAGAGGCACTAACTACCTGTCAACCATTGTTTGAGAAACTTTCAAACTTCTCAACATCAGAAAAACTCACACAAGTTACCATCCACAATGCAACGGACAGAGGGAAAGAATAATGTCTACCATTCTCCTCACACTCTTCAAGTACCTGGATGAGAGTCATGACACCTGGGACCATTTTGTTCCCTTTGTGCAATTTGCCTGCAATAGCAACCTTTGTGCCGACAGTACAGAGTACACACCATTCTTCTTAGTCCGTGGACATCACCCAAGAACTCCATTAGACAGGGATCTCTCACTGCTAGAGGTTCCTAAGTCGGCTTTTTCTTTCATTATTCCAATGCTGGAACAGCTTGAACTTGCCAGACATGTTGCAATCATCACACTGAGACAGAGAAAATCTGCAATGCAGAAAATGTCAGCAGCCAAGTTGCATGAGCCTTCATTCTCTGTTGGGGACATTGTGTATCTGTACCAACCTGTCCTTGTTCCAGGCGCTACCAAGAAACTTCTTTGCCCCTGGACTGGTCCCTTCTACATAGTAGAAAAGCTTCCTTCCATCCACGTTTGTCTGTGACACAAGTTGGATGGAAAGCTGGTACACAACAAAGTCCACATAAACCGACTGAAACATGGGTACCTGAGTAACAACCTTCCAGATGACCCCAGTCCACCCAACAATGAAACTGCACTTGAGCCTGCCATCCTCTCTGAAGCTGAGATCCCTTCAGACAACTTGCTACCAGTTCCTACAGATCTTCCCACCCCTGACACGCTCCAGCCAGATTCTGTTTTGCCTGGGACTTCTTCTTCTTCTCAGCCTTCTTCTTCTTCTTCTTCTTTTCAGGACTCTCTTCTACACATACCGATGTACCAGATCAAGAAGATCTTAAGGAAGATGTTCACAAACGGATCCTGGACTTACAGAGTCAAGTGGTGTGGATTTGACAGTTTGCGGAACTCCTGGGTTGCTTTTAATGACTTGACCAAGTTCTGTCAGGAACTGGTGCAAGCAACGCATACCTCCATTCCCACTGACCAGAAAAGTCAACGGAGGTCTGTTTTTGGACTAATTCTTCTACTGTAGTATTTTCTGGGTTAACTGTTTTGCAGTAAATATCTTGTTGTACCTATCTCCTTGCACCTGTCGCTGTGGTACTACTTACCTGCATTAATGCCTTTTTTCTTCCAGGAATGCCCTTTCTAATAGATAAGTTCCATGTGTTTTGATTGTTATGCAACTGTTATTAAAGAAGTGATCCTGCATTCTAGATATCCTCCTGCTGCTACTCTTCCCTCTCTTCTGTTTCCCTTCCCCCGGACGTTAGCGCTTGTGGCATGACCAAGCTTCAAGTACTATTGTGTTCCCCTCTCTCTGGTGCTGCTCTGACTGGTCCCCAGTGTAGTCCAGAATCTTTCCTTCCACCCTCCCTGCAATGGAGTACTGTTGCATTAAAAAATGTAATACCTTGAAATGTATGAAAATGTTTTTTGCTTTAAATCTTTCTACTTAGAAACTGTTTATAGTGATTTCTGGTTTTCTCCTTCTTGGATGTATTTTCCATGTCTTTTAATAAAGCATATTAAATTTGAAAAAAATAAACTGTTTATAGTGTGTTATTGCTTGTTCGAGTGGTGGTCACATTCACTGTTCCAGCAGTGATGTGAAGCACATATTAAGCATGGGGCTTAATGTTAAGCTGCTGCCCCTTTAAGAGCACTTGGAACCTGCATGTAGCAAATTGTTGCACTGCCTGGCAGTGCCATGTATGCCTGTCAGCAGAGAACTCAGTTAGTCTGGGGCTTGTCTCCATGAACAGAACATCTGCTGTACAGAATAAATCTTTATTCTTTATTTTATTCGTCTGTCCAGTTATTCAAACAGTCCAGCATGGGGTCCTCACCAGCAGCAATAGATGGGTCTGGCAGACCTCAGAGAAGGTAAAGGGTCTTTATGTGGCAGACCAATACCAAAAACACCACACATAATTCCACCACCATTGGTCATGAGGTGGGGTCCCAAAAAGCCACGTTGACAAACTGTTACAATAATATGAAAAAATGGGTGCTGAGTGGAAGATTGGGGTGTGTGTGTGTGTGTGGGGGGTCAGACTGGCGAGGGGCTGTTTTCTTTTTTACAGATACAAAAAATAATTGCTGGACAGTTTTCTTCATTTCAGTGAGCAGCCACATTCTGACACTGGGGACTGGGAACTGGCACCCCAGTGTCAGGCTGCTGTTTGGCTGCACTGGGAGTACACCGTTATGTACATAATGGGAATGGGGACCAGTGACCTGCAGGGGAAGGGTGTAATGAGAAGCAGTACTGGTAGTGGGCACCCCAGTCCACTTATATTACATATTAAAAAGTACATAAACATCTGGAATGAGGGAGAAATATTTTAGATAGATAGACATACAGACAGATAGCTAGATAGATGGGTAGGTAGGTAGATAGATAGGTAGGTAGGTAGATAGACAGACAGACAGGCAGAGAAAACGGGATTACCATCTCACTGCTTCAGCTAAAGCCAGGAGCAACACTACAGCTGCGGCTTCCGAATTAAAAAAACAATCCCACTGTTCTCATACAGAGAATGCAGGTGAACAGCTCCTCTCCCTAAACTGGGCACTCTGGATTAGAATTTCAGGGTGCCCAGAAACAGTATATCTGGCCACTTTTTAAAGAAACAAACACCAGAATCTAGGTAAACAGGTCCCGGATAGCTAGGTTCAGGTGTTTGTTTTTAATTTACACAATTTTTATTTACTTTCAATGTTTTTTATTTCAGTGAAAAAAGACGGAGGCCATCATGACACGAAATTTTTTTTTATGCTGTGAGAAACAAGTGGTGAGAAACTAAAAATGGTTTTGCAACATGGTAGTTTTCATGTTGTACGAGAACCTTATCCAAAAAAAACGTACTGAGCATGTTCAGAACAGCAAAAATACAAAACTTTAAATCCTTATAATTCTAACTCCATTTAATATTTGTACACAAAACCTTCCATGGGCACTACCTTGGCACAGCAAACTTCTACTCTGAAAGTTTCAGAAAAAAAGGTTTTATTCCATGTAGGCCATACGTGAGGGCAAAACCAAAATCCCATGTTAAGTATAGGAAAAAAATTAGATGCCTACAGGAAAATGACACATGTGGATCTTAGAAACCAAACTTTCCATAGATTTTGACCTTGCCTAGTAGACAATGCACACAAAAGTTCGGCTAATTATTAAACACTGCCAGAGCTATTACGGTGCAAAGTTAGGGGTTTAATATAGAATCGGTTTTATGTTACCACTCAAGAGATGGTGCAAGAAATGTTGGGACTGACCACTCAATCAGAATTCCAGAACCTGGTCAAAGGACCCCTTCCCTGAGGAGCTCACAGTAGGAAAAAAACTTGTTTCTCCTTCTTTCAACAGCAACAATGAAGGCTATCACCAGAAAGTGGCTAATGCAGGGATGACATGTTGGCCATATGTGACCAAGTAAAAGACATGGAATTGATTACAGATCTCTTAAGGGTCAGAAAAGACAAATTTAACTCCAGGTGGCTTCCCTTCTTCGATTATAAGAAGACAGAAGGTGCCCCCACATAGGACAACTATTGTAAACCACCACATTCCAAGCAGACCTATGGTGCTTACATAGTGTGGAACTGCATCACAATACCTGTACACAGTCTTAGGACATAATTCAGAATGGTGGATATTCAGCCTTGAGATATTTATAATTTTATATCTCAAATAATTTTAGGGAGATAATGATTTTTTTCTTCCATATGTTCTTGTTTGATAGATTAGGGTATATACTTGTTTTAGTACCCTAGGAATGAACTCTTAACATGAGCAGACACCAATCTGGGAAGATATGATGGAATATACTGAGGACATACAGATGGACTTTTTCTACTTGGTAATTGTCAGAAGTGCAACTCCCTCAGTTCAAACACATATACTGTATGTATCTTTTCACACAGCATGATATGTCTACTCTGTAACCCCTGGTATGATGTTAACTATGTATAATTAAAGCCAGCCTGGTGGTGCTGAGGGTTGAGGTGCTGGATGCCACACCTCGTGCCAGGCCAGCGACCTAGGTTTGGGAATAGACTCAGGCCACCAGGGATTGGCAGGGGAGGGACAGGATTGAGTGTCCGAGGACTGCTGTCCTCTCCTGGGGTGAGTAGTGGGGTATTCACCGCTCCTTAGTGCCACCTGGTGGAGACCAGGGTGCCCTACATGGAGCGGTGCAGTTATGGGGTGGAGCGGAGGTGGATGTCAGTGCGCAGACACCATTGCACGTCTGTGCTTTGGGGAAAACAGTCCCTCTTTCAGCTGGTCCAGTG
The DNA here is from genome assembly GCA_016271365.2 of Neoceratodus forsteri. Lineage (NCBI taxonomy): Eukaryota > Metazoa > Chordata > Ceratodontiformes > Ceratodontidae > Neoceratodus > Neoceratodus forsteri. The sequence goes on along the minus strand of CM028129.1, from coordinate 94,464,992 downwards.
CACTAGATTATGGATAGAGCATCAGGGTAGACGGCAGCTTTGCCTCCGGGGGCTCAGAGCCGGGGGGAGGGTCTCATTATTCCAAGCTGAGGAAGAGGCATCTATCACCAATTTCCCAAAGCAGCCCAGGCTTCAGACAGGGTAGTAAAAAGTGCAGTAGAGGCGGGGTATGCCTGAAAGAGTTCCCTGGTAGGCAGAGACAAAGAAAGTGCTTCTGTCTTGAGAATACTTTATAAAAGAAGTGTAAAAATTTTGTATGGCTATATGTCTTTGGTCAGACTGTACAACATGGGTTATGGTCAGGGCTGTATTTACCACAGTGCCAAGTACGCCCGTGCATTGGGCCCAAGTTGTTAGGGGGCCCGATTCCCATGGCACCAACCACCACAATAAATCTTTTTTTTTCTTTCCCCTGCCACCACTCGCCTGCCCAGAATGATGTCTGATTGGGGCGGGGGGGTTGTTAGGTCGAAGAGTGGGTGGAAGCCAGCCAGGACAGCATCTGTCAGTGACATAGGCTCACAGCAGCTGGGACGGGGTCGTTGGGTCACAGCTCGACTGGTTCATGCATGCACCATGCGGCACCCAGCAGTACCAGCTTTAGCACCATGCCACTTGTTTAAAAATTGCTGCTTGCTCGGGAATTTGCTCGGCGAGTTGGCGGCTTGTCGGCTAGCAGCTGCTCCACAACAGTAAGGTGGTTAGACCGTCAGCACCTTAATTTATCTATCCTGGTGGTGGTGGTGGTGGTCGCTGTATCCTCAGGCCTAGTGCAGCCTGTAAGGACAAAAAGGGAGTGGGACAGCATACAATTATGTTGTGGAGTAATGGACGGCACAGTGGCAGACCGCGGGACTGGGCGGGAGTCGGAGGATGGAGAGACTTGGGAGCCGGAGCTTTGTGCGATCGGTTGCGACCAGGACTGTCACATTGGGACTTGAGGGACAGTGACGGGACATCTTCTGGCAGTCACAGAGAGGCCCAGGTTTGCGTTGCCTGTCCTTGTTATTGTCGACTTCAGGACTCCGATGTGGAGGTGAGTGAGGGTTGAAAGACAACAGTTTAGGAAAGAAAAACTTGTTTTGGGCTACTGTATATTGTGAGCAATGCTTTGGAAAGGTCAACAGAGATGGCAAAGATGAACAGTCCGTTTTGTCCCTCCCTGGTCCAACCCCTTCACGACATACTCAAGTGTAGTAGAAGGGAAGAAACTGTGAAAGTGATTTATAGAAACTAGACAGGGTCAGTTAAGGAAAGAAAATGAAGGAGTTAAGAAAAGCAGAAAGTTGGTATAGCACAGGTTTTTCCTGCTTTTTGGTAAAAGTCATGAGAAAGGTGATTGAATGGTAGTTCCCATAAGAGGAGGTATCACCCATTTATGTAGTGTCAGTGTGGGAAGGGGACTCAGGACCCAGAAAGCTTGCCAAGGTAAAATAGAAGGTTGAAAAGGGTGTAGCACTTGGTGGGGAGAGAAGTGCAGAGATTTGGTTCCAGGCCATTAAGGCTATTACCCTTAAAGTGGTTGCCTATGGTATTTTACTTCTTTTATCTTTGGTTTTATCATAATTTCTTATTGCTTTTATTGTTAAGAACTTTGAACCTTTTGGAAGAGGTGCTATATAAATAAAATGGACTGAATTTGATTGGGCTGAGAGAAAGAAGGGTAGCAGTAGGGGAGGTAGAGACAAAAGATAATGAGGGGGAAACAGGGAGCAAGAAGGGGGGAATCAGGAAGATGCAAGGTAGCGTATCAAATCCTGTGCAGGAATGAAAGGCTGGAGAAATAACTAGAGACCAGTGCAGGCGCTGTCATTACAAAATCAGTTTTTTTGTAAGGGTGATTCATTTTACCGTTGTACGATGCCCTGGGTGGAAAAATCTTGAACCCAGATGCTAGGTCTCCTCTTCACCGCTGAAGCTTGTAGCAATCACCTTGGACATAAATGTCTGCTTTAAACAAACATGGCATTTTTATTGCTTAAGGTAGGAGTGTATGATTGATACTTAACAGTGTTTGGATCTAGCACCAGTCAGTAAATACTATTTGGGCCTAGCAGCCAGGTTCAGCCACAAATGGTGCCTTGTTGCAACAAATGCACCAAGATCTTGTTCACATAGAATTAATTAAACAGCAAGAGGTTATTTTCTTTCTGCAAGGATGAGGTAATGGAGCAGTTACCTTGATGTTCTGAATAAACGACCACACCTTACACTTAGTGCAGAACATTAGATCTATTGGGCTTGTGCATGTGATGTGGCATTGACAAATGATTTTAGTTTCTCGAGATTGCAGTACTGTTAAGTGTGACACTTTCAGAGTCATATACTCTTTATGAGAAACAAGTCTCATGTGTTTTTGACTGTAGTGCTTCACAGGAAAGGTCCTTGGTGCTGGCACCCCTCCGGGGCTGGCGAAATTCCTTGTCCCACTGCCTCCTCATCCTATTCCCTCAGGTCTCAGGGGCCCGCCATCCTTAAGATACCTGCAACCCGGACTCTAATGGGGGGTAGAGACTTTGCTGCGTGTGCTCCCAGACTGTGGAACACATTCCCTGCCCAGGTCCGCTCCTTCCACTCACAGGTGTGCCTTCGATCCTCCTTATAGAACCACCTCAAACTCTCTTCAGCCTGTGGTTGCCCCAAACCCCTGTGATCTATCCTGACCCCTCACAGCACTCCTCTCTCCTGGATGTGTTCTGGACAAAAGTCTCGACTTCCTGGGGCCTTTAAGTTGTAAATAGTGTTGCTGCATCTCAACCTGTACCTTTTGTACTGCTCTTAGTTGCTATATGTGTTATTCTGTTGTGTACATACTGTACAAAACTATACCTTACATGACTTGTAAGCTGTTTTAATCTGTATCATGTTGTCCTATGTATTTAAATCTGCAATTCCTGTACTCTCCTGGGTCGTACCTGAAAATAGGCAATTGTCTTGTCTAGTGTACTTACCTGGTCAACAAAAAGCTAAATAAAATAAACAAATAAATAGTCTAGCACAGCTAATGAATTCTTTACTTACCCTCACCCCTAAAAATAAAGAATTAATTAGGTGTGCTAGACTATTTATATATAATACAGTCAAAGACATGTGGTGTGGTATATACCCAAGCAGGTGAAAGTGGTGTATAGTACCATATTAGGAGACACTCTATGCACTTCAGCCATCTTGCACACATAATTCTGGAATAAGCCCATGGGATAGTAATGACTTTGGCACCGTACAGTATTTGGTCTTCTGTCTTTTACTTATTACAGAAGTGTAAGCATTTTTTCTTTTTGTCTACCGTCTCAAAATGCTGCTCCTCCCAGTTTTGTGGATGGCCGTGGCTCAGGTACTTTTTTAATAATACTACAATAAATGCCACGTAAAGTATTATAAGAACAGATGTGTTAAATAAGCTTATAGAAAATCTGCTTTGAGGTTGCCAACCTTGGGTTGGGAGGTTGCAATAGTGCAGTGCTAGGCACCTAGAACCCTGTGGTATTACTATTAGGTGCTCTGTGGTAAATTTTGTTGCTTAATAGGCCAGCAAGAGTTTCTCATACCCCTAACTACAGAAGAAAAAAAATGTCCCTAGAGTCAGAGGTAGGGAACTTGCTGGGCTTGGGGTGGGCCAGGGACCTTGAACTGGAGCAGGAAGCTGGGCTATGGGGAAACAGGTTCGGGCAACACACTGGACTTGAGGGACTCTTGGGAGGGAGGGAACTAAAGTGCAACTTACTGGTCATGGGGAATGGGGTAGCAGGATATCAAATTCTGTTTCAAATGACCCTCAAAATGCACCAGAATGCACCAAATTCAAAACATTTTCTGGGGGCTGCACTTACAGATTTTGACCCTTGTGTGCACACATTTTTAAGTGCTGGTTACTCCCCTGTGTAAGAGTAGGGGAATTTGTTAAACAGCCTCTATAAAGTATTATTTAATCTAGGGATATATTGAAATTTGAATAGTATGGTTGTCGGGGCACTGACGAGGCGCAAGCGGCTGTCACAAGAAAGCATAAGGGGAGGCTCATATTGTACTGTGCATAGGGCCCATGGCAGTGTAAATCCAGCCCTGGTTATGGCACTGAAATCAACTGCTGGAGATGTAATCAGACAGATGCTGGTCTGGCACACATTTTGGCACTGTCCGAATACTCACTACTTGGTCTAACATCCACATGAATCAAAGTTATTAGAAAAGACATTCTGTTTTCATCCTCAATATTTTTACTATGGATTTTCCCCTTAATCCAGCCTTAACTCTCACCAAAAATATGAGTCTCTCAAGCATCACTAAGTCTTAAACGTATCCTTTTGAGGAACTGGAAAATGTGCTCATGCCATCCTTAAAAGAAAAGTTTGATCAGAAGAATTTCTTAGCCAGTAATAAAAGAATTAGACAACAATAAGTTAGATGTTTTGAAAAAAAGTCAGTCTCCCTTCTTAAACTTGGGGAAAATAAACTAATAAAATGACAAGTTTCTTTTCCTGGTGTTTCTCTATAAAGGTCATTCGAAATTCTAGGCTTTTAAACTATTGTTACATATGATTTTCTTGTTCTTTTCTTTGAGGGACTTCATGGTCTTATTTTTATAATGCATTAAGAGTTATACTTTCAGTGTATGTACATTTTGACATATTTGAATCCCGTATATATTTGTGTACTTGTTAAGTTTGGAAAATACATAAAAAAATAATATTATGAAAAAATAATCAGGGTTATAGACTTACAGCAGTGATACTGCACAAAAGGATAGCAGACTTGTTCATTGGCAGGCAAGACTACCCCTTATGGGAGGGACTCAGCTTCCTTGAACACAGCTGTCTGCTTCAACAGCAGATAGTAGAGAAGTAAAGCTTTCGATTCTGTTTGGCAGCTGGAAGACTGTGGAGGCTTGTGATAATTGATGGTAAATTGTTCAGAGTAGGTAGTCTATACTGGAAGGAGTGTTGCTTATAGATAAAGGAGTATTGGCCAGAGTTGCTCTTGCACTAATGTTATTTATTTATTTTAATGGTTTCACAAGGGAAGGCATATTGAGCTGGTAATAGCTCACTTCCAGATGCATCCTGGGGAAAGGGGAGAAGAGAACGCATACAAGTACAATTTATTATCTAGTGCAATAAAACTAGAATTATAAATCAAAGTAAACAATATATAAACACTTAAGAATAAATTGTCAAATGGTAAATTACTATGAATGAAAATGTGGAAAAGACAAAAGAACAAAAAAAAAAACAGCGACTAAAAGAGCTTGTAACATGGCACTCCAGACACCAGTGAAAGCCAGCAACGGCACTGGCTGAAATGGCTCAGGTGACACTAACCGAGCGGTGATTAACCCACAGGTAACGCCCGCTCGGTTAGTACCACCTGTTGCCACAGACAGCAGCATTCATTAGAGCCCGCTGGGTCAGTACCCAGATTGTCCATGAGCCAGAGGGTGCAGCTCTGAGACAGGAATAGAGAGAAATGATACGACACCTCGCTCCGAACACAAAAAATGTTCTTGTGTCTGTCAGACAGTTATCCTGTCTTGCTGTCGGGTGCGAAATAGGCGCCACAATGTAAAAGAATGTGGAGTGTGCATCGGGAACATGCATCCAGGCACATCCTCACACTGACTGCAATGCAAGCCAAAGTAGGATGTTGTAGGAGGCGGCAGTATGACTTTCGGCAAGTCCTCTGTATTTGCGAGCGATCTACGGCTCGCACAATGTCCCTGTCGTGCTTGCCATGTTACAAGTGCATTAATCACCTCCAGCGTCAGGCTCTACCGGGGATTAATGCCCGCTGGGTGGTTGGAACCCTTGGGCTTCGCCCTTGTGCACCAACCTTCCCCCAGCGGGCTTTAATCCACCGGTAGAGCCCTCCTCTGTCGGTGATTAATGCTTACAGGGAGAAATACATTAAACAAGGGAGGGTCGAGGTAGTGTCAGTGTTGGTGGAAGGTAAATAAAGAAATCCACCCCATATAAGAAACAAATGCAGGAGTGAATAGAGAAATCATAGAGGGACAGATTTTAGAGCAGGAAAGAAAGGAGTAGAGCCAATGGAAGGGGGAAGAGAATTCCATAGTTTAGGGAAATGGAACGAGAAGGCAGACTAACCAGCAATAGATTTCACTTGGGGATGTGGAACTTACTTCCTAAGAAAAATAACTGCCTGGCAGCATAGCTGGTAAGCTGGATCTTCATTGAGGATACATCTGTCATTGGGCCATATCCTTAGAACTGTAAGTCATTAACATCAGGACCACTCGGACTCTTTTGCTAGTCTGGAGCCTCCCACGATAATGTGCAGTGTTGGTGCCTACAGAAAGTGGGCGGCCCTATTGCTGCTTAGTTCTTTTTTCCACTGTCAGTCTGTCATTGAACCTGCAGAAAAACAACACCGTTTCTTTGATTTCTTGTTTTTCTAATTTTACTTGTCGACATTGTCCCTGTATGCCATTATCGAAAGAACCTTTGTTTAGGTTTTTTTACCTGCGGTTAGAAGATCTACAAGGACGGCGCTCACACTGTTTGTGTTAGCTGTTTAGGCCTTTCTCACAATGTAAGGGCCTACAAGATCTGCTAGAGATTCAATCAGGCCACAAGGAGACAACACAAAAAGGCTTGTGAAACCTTCATTGCCATTAAGGTCACGGTTGTTCAAGCCAAAGATTTGGGCTCCAAGCTGGATTCTCACTCATGCTCGACAGCCACTGTTATGGAAACTCCCAGGCATTTGGCAACACTGTCACCACCATGGTTGTCGAGGCCTTAAGTCCTCCTCCTCCTCCTCCAGTCACCACCACAAGCATACAGATAAAATTCCTGCATCGCTGGTGAGGTCGAGGTCTCTCATAAAGGATGGTTAGTCCTCGTTGTCATCCGCTCTGTCAGTGACAACTACAGCTACCACGACTGTTATTGAGACACCAAGGTTGGGGTCTGGCTCTGGCGCTGCAGTACCTGCTAAGGATGGTGAGCCACTCCCATCTTTGGGTTCTATCCCTTTGATATTAGTACTCCAAAACCCTTTACTGGATGCCATCAACTCCCAGGTTGTGCTGGCATTGTTCTCTGAACTAATTAGATGCCTGTTATTGTCACTTCCACCAACACTAACATCCCATCAAGAGATAATTCACTTAACATGGTTAAACAACATAATGCCCTAGGCAAATCAATGTATGTGCACTCTTGTAAAAAAACAGGAAACTGGTTCTTTGATTTTCTTACCATACCTTCCTTCTTTATTTCTTCAAAGAAAAACAAAACACCCAACTAGTGCCAGACAGTACATACCACTGTGATGATACTTTGTTTTTGCACAAATTACTCCAGGCAAAAGCAAAAGGATTTTATGTCTTCATGGCTCAATTGCCTAAAAATCCTGTCTATCTTCAAACCCTCTGGATTTAATTCATTATTTCCAGGTCACAGATATACTTGTACTTCCATCCCATACACAAAAGAGCTGGCTCTGAGGAAGGCGTCATGTCATGATGCCACAATGTCGGCACTTACGTGATGGGTATACGTGCATGGTCATGCCCCCTTTGATGTCGGCAGCCTGAGTCCATGACAATGGAATTAGTGCCAAACATAAAGACTGTGTATGGGATAGAAGTACAATTGTATCTATGACATCAAACTCATGAATTAAATCCAGAAGGTTTGAAGTTAGACAGTTTGTTAATTTGTAAAGTGCATTTTTCCAGTTGTAACTGAAATACCCCCCTGTGAAAAACTCATTTGGGGACTGTTTGTTAACTTCTAAAGTGCATTTCCAGTGTGCAGAATTTCAGTTTGCCCTGCTAGTAACCACCATAAGCCTTTCTTTTTTGAATCACAATAGTAACCTGATAGCCCACAGCCCATTTGCTCCTCTCCCCACACCCACTACCAGCCCGCCCCCAGCAAGTTAATCCTTTTTGCCTGTACTGCATATTTAATCCCCCTCTCCATTCTCCTGCAGAGACACCCTCCCCGAGGAGAGACCGAGGTCACAAGGCCTGCCCTGAAGCCTCCTGCCCGCAGAAGCCTCAACCCGAGACACACCAGGGTAATTCTACCTTGAGCCAGGCTGCTGCCACGACTGCTACCGCCTGGCGCTTTTCTGAAACGCCACAAGCCCCCTGCTCAGCGCATGAATCCCAGCCAGAGTAGCACCTCGAGTTGCTGCCCAGGCTCAAACGGAGCAGAACTGTTACTTTTGTGTCTGATTTTGAAACTTTTAAAACGAACCAGCTAAAACTATTTGTATTTGCCTGTAACTGTATTTAAAAGCTTAGAGTCACTGCAAGCCCAGGACCTGTGTTCTATCTGAAATCCCCCCACCCTTCGCTGGTATTACTTAAATAGCCTCTGCCCTCGCGATATTTTGCTGCCGTCGGAATTTTTTTTTTTTTTTTTTTTTACTTTTTATGCACCCAACTTCTCCATTAGCTCCTTATATTGTTTTGCCACTAGAGGGAGCCTGATTAAGTTCGAGCAAATTTGCTCCCAATACCTAACTTGTCACATTTTACTGCTCTCTAGTAGCTGTTTTCACTTGGTGATTTATATTAAAGGAGCCCTCTGCTGTCTCTTTCCTCTCTACCTCACTCCTTTCTCTAGTCAAAAAATGTCCCCTGCCTCCTCCCCTCCTAGCGCTCCTTATGAGAATACTTTGCCTTCCTATCCTCTTTGAGCTTTACTGCTTGAACACATCAACAGCTTCTGCCAATACTTACACTCAGTTTGACTTCTACTACTCCAACATGCTTGCTACTGCACTCCACTACCTCTACCCCCTCTGCTCTCATCAGCAAGCGTATTAGCCCAATAGTCAGATACCTTCACCTTCATCTGAAGCCGCCACCCTGCATGTCTATCAGGGCGTACCTCATCACCCCGCTATGGTTACTAACCCTATCTCTTATACTATCCGGCGACACTGAGATCAACCCTGGTCCAGCTCTGCATCCTGTCATAACCTTGCCCCCCCCCGGCCACCACTCTCCCTAAAACCGATGGACTAACTTTCGCCCACCTGAATGCTAAGAGCCTTATGGCCAACCTCCCTGACCTCCAGGTTTTGATCTATACTAACATCCCGGATGTCCTAGCCATCACAGAAACCTGGCTTAAGCCCACAGTGCCTGACTCTCAGTGCCACTTTCCTGGATACAGCATGCTTCGTATCGACCGTCCTGGCACTAAAAGGGGAGTTGGCCTTGCCCTCTACTTCAAAACTCACCTAAACATTACCCTTCTGCAGGACCCCCTCCTACCAAACTGTGAAATCCTGCACTCTACTGCTTCTTGGGGTGTAAAGAAACTCCATATTTTTGTTCTTATATCCCCCAAAATGCTACACAAGGCATCACTGAACTCCTAGGGTTTCTGCCTACAGTTACAGGCAAGAATGACATTATCTGCCTTGGTGATTTTAACCTTGACTGGTCCGAGAAAAACTCAGCTAACCTATCCTCCTTAGCTAGCAAGGCAAATCTATCCCAGCTCATACATGAACCCACAAGGGTCTCCAGTAGGGGCAACTGTGCCACCCTCCTTGACTGGATACTTACTAACAGGACAGAATATGTTGCCTCAGCCGGTGTGCTACCTGGACACAATTAGTGACCACTATCCCATCTACTGTGTCTGGACACTGTCATTCCTCCCTCCCTGCTAAAACTGTAACCTTTCCTAATCTCTCCCGCCCTAAGTCATGAGGACTTCTTAACTGACCTTAACCAGGTTGAGTGGTCCCCTCTACCAAACAGAGGACATTAACATAGCCACAGAATATTTCAACTCAGTCCTCCTCTCTCTTCAAACCTTCACATCCCGGTCACCACACGTGGGATGGCAGGGAAAGTAACCAAGTGGCTAGCCCCCCTGCTTCAACTTCTCAAATCTAGGGACAAACTTTGGTCCAGGTGGAAGATCTCCACCTCCGTGCAGACTTTGAAGACTATCGTGCATACGTAACAACTGCAAAGACAAATTGTGATTGCCAAAAGCACCTACTATAGGAACCTACTAATAACATCCTCTACAATCCGCTCGAGGTACTGGTCCAAAATTAGGACATTCTCGGCAATGACAAGCAACAGAATCCAGCTGACATGAACATTCAAGGTGTTCACTGCACCAACCATGACACCATTGCCAACGCCTTCAATGCCCTTTTTCTTCTCCACCAGTCGCTACTCTAACTAGCCCACAACCTGACTGTCCTCTTCTCCTCCTCGCCCCTCCCACCCCTCCCTTCGCTCTGGCTCCAATCACATACCTTGAGTTCGCAAGCTACTTAACTCCCTTCCGCACGCTGGGGTCAAGAGCCTGAGGGCATCCATCCTGCATACTTAAGCAGTATGCACCTTGGCTGACCAGACCTATCACCTGGCTTTTAACCTCTCGATTCATATCGTCTACTGTCCCATCCACCTGGAAAACTGCCAGAACCATCCCTATACACAAAAAGGCGATGTCAAACTCATGTCCAACTACCGCCTTATATCTCTTCTGCCCACTCTCAGTAAGCTGCTTGAAAAATAGTCCACCCCAGCTTGCTGCTCACCTTGACATGTTTAATCTTCAAACCCCGTGCCAACATGGTTTCCGGCCCGGTCACAGTACCACCTCTGCACTTACACAACTTACAAATGACATCAGAAATAATATGGACCGTGGCCTACTCACTGGGGCCGTCTTTATCGACCTGTCTAAAGCCTTCGACATGGTACACCATCTTCTCATGCTAAAGAAACTCCAATCCATTGGAGCATCTGACCAAGCCCTCTCCTGGTTCCATAGCTATCTTGACAATCGGACTCAGGCAGTAGCATTTCACAAGGCCCTTTCCTCCCCCCTAAACATCTCCCGTGGAGTTCCCCAGGGATCCACTCTTGGACCTCTACTCTTCTCCCTCTTCCTAAATGATATTCCCACCATGTCCCGGCATAGCTGCACTCTTATGTACGCAGATGACCTTGTTCTCTACTCTGGGTCAAAATCGGTTGCTGCCATCAACTCCACTCTCACTAATGACTTCCAATTCCTGCAGACCTGGCTCTCTAGCAACCACCAAGTCCTGAACCTAGAAAAACCTGTGCTATGCTATTCGGATCCTCTAAGAAACTGTCTGCCCCTGCGAACAGGCTCCGGTTCAATGCCTTGATGGCTCCTCATCTTAAACACTGAGTCCTTCAAGTACCTTAGGGTCACTTTGGATCCCACACTTGACCTGTCTCAACATGTCAATATGGTGTGCCGATGCCGTCAATGCTAAAATTGGCAGAGCTTATCGCGTGTGCCACTCCTTCACTCCTTCCGCTAGACTTTCTGTTGCGAGAGGTATTCTCTAACCCCAGCTCCAATATGCTCTGCCCCTCCTCTTCGCTGCAAACTCTGCTACACTCCACAAATGGGACACTGTCTACAACAATATCTGTAGATTTGCCTTAACTGCCCCACGTCTTACCCATCATTGTCTCCTTTACGCTGGCTTAAATTGGCTGTCACCTATTTATTTATTTTTATTTATTTAAGCATCAGTTTACAACCTTTGAGCCAGAGGCTCGTTTCCAAAGGTACTTCGTCACATAAAGACATACATTGTGTTTCGGTTACATAGCAAAGATTTGCAAAAAATCAATAGGCATTCACCAGAGGTGCCACGTCACATTGTGGTCAGACAAATACAATTGGGTACAGGGTACATGTAATTGATAACAGGTATTACACAAGTCGGTATCAAGTGAGCATTCTGGTAGATAAACATTGAAACAGCTGGCACTGGCCAGGTTAAACCTAGGCATGGTGTACAGGGAAGTGGTGGAGGGGATGGTTGGGTGGATAGCTGCCCGGGGGGCATTGTCAAGAGAAAAAAGAGGTGGAGGCTATGTTCAGAGACAGGAGCAGTTACGAGTGCTGAAGATGTGGTTCAAGTGCGGTTTTGAATGTGGAGATGGTGATGGCATTGGTGATGGTGGCAGGAGAGATTAAACCAGGTTGGGGCTCTATAGCTGAAGGACCTCTGGCCACGGCTGGTTCTTGATCTGGGGACCTTTAGAGTGGTCTTGTAGGAAGACCGTGTTGCAATGGTGGGAGGGCTCTGGTGGATGGATGCCGTTACCCAGGGGAGAGCCAGTAGGGTTTTTGGTGAGGAGACAGGTCTGGTATCGGAGCCGTTCATCCAGGGTAAGCAGGTTAGCATCACACATATAGCTGACAGGTGTGTGTGAGCCTGGGGCACCAGTAATCAATCTGCACACTTTATTCAGGGTTAGGTGAATTTTGTTGAGTGCAGTGGTGTCGGCAGCACCGTATACTGGTAGACCATAGTCTACAAGGGACAGAACGGACGATGTAACAGCTAGCCAGAGAGCATTTGGGGGAAGGCAGGTTTTATGGTGGAATAGGATGCCAAGCTGTGTGTTGGTGGCGGATGTTAGGGCGTCGATGTGGTTGTGAAATGTGAGGGCTGAATCGAAGGTAACCCCAAGGTATTTGTAGGAGCAGACTTGTTCCAGTGGTTGGTTGCTGCTTGGAAGGATATAGAGTGGGTGGTTGCTAGCTTTGTTTTGGGGGTGTGAAAAGAGCATAGTTTGGTTTTCTTAAGATTGATGACGAGTTCTGCTCCTTAAACCAAGCCTCGGCACTGTTGAAAGACTGCTGTAGGGAGTCCTGTAGGGAGATGGGATTACGGTGGGTGGCAAAAAGGACAGCGTCGTCTGCATACAGCAGAATTTTGCCAGAGCATGCACTGGGCAGGGTGTTCAGATACAGCGAGAAGAAAAGGGGGCCCAGGATGGAGCCTTGGGGGACCCCAGAGAGAATGGGACGGGTATCGGAGAGTGTGCTATTAATCTTGACACACTGGGATCGAGTGTCAAGATAGCTAGCACACCATGCCAGGGGGCCAGCCGAGAGACCAGTGAGGCAGAGTGCATTCAGCAGCAGTGGATGGGAGACAGTGTCGAAAGCCTTTGAGAGGTCAATGAACACTGCACCAGCTAGGGAGCTGGTATCCAAGGAGGAGTGTAGGAAGTTGGAGAATTCAATAAGGGCAGTGCTGGTACTGTGACCCGCACGGAAGCCATGTTGCTCTGGGCATAAGATGTTATGCTTAGCCAGATAATCAGTGATTTGAATGGCCACCACTTTCTCCAGGGCTTTAGAGAGGGGAGGGAGGATGGAGATTGGCCGGTAGTTGTTGGCCATGACCTGTCGCCTCCTTTATGAATAGGTGTGATAATGGCTGTTTTCCAAGCTGTGGGGAATTGTCCCAGGCAGAGTGACTGGTTAATTAGGCTTGTGAGAGGTGCAAGGACTTCATCTAGCACCAGCCTGAGGATGCTGGGGTCCAGTGAGTCACTGCGGGATTGTTGCCATTGAGAGCTTTGATTAGGATGGGTCTGGCTTCCGGGTGGAAATCTTTCAGGAGGAAGCTGGGTGCTGGAGGACAGGGGAGTTGGTTGGGGGCGGGTCAAAGAATTACTAGGGAGGACTGAGCTAAGGTCAGTGAAGTGGTGTTGAACCAGTTAGCTATGGTGGCAGGCTCGGTGGAGGTTGTGCCATTTCTAGTGAGCTGGGATGGGGCAGGGGAGCAAGCTTTACCATTGAGTTGCTTAATATTATCCCAGAAGGTCCGGGCTGAGCCCCAGGAGGAGGTAAGGGAGGCCTGGTAATGGTCTGCCTTGGCTTTCCTGATGGCCCATGAGCATTTATTCGGGCTGCATTGTATGCTTGCCTATCAGACAGACGACCTGTTTCAGTGGCAAGGTGCCAGAGGTTATCCCGGTTTCTAAGTAATTGTAGGAGGGCCGGGCTAACCCAGGGTGCGTTCTGTTTTTTGGACCGGGTTTTGGTTAAGGGTGCAAAGAGATCACAGGCCATGTTGAAGGTGTGAGTGAAAAAGGTGAGGGCAGTATCAATGTTGGTTGCCTGCTGAATGGGGGACCAGTCTATCTGGGTGAGGAGTGCCTTAAGTTTCTTCAGCCCACCAGGGCGGAGGCGCCTGCGGAGGGTGGTCTGGGCTTTGGGTTTGGGATTGGGGTTACCCAGTGGAATAGGATAGGGGAGTGGTCACTCAGGGAGTCTGGGAGGACCTGGATGTTTTGGATTTTATGGGGTCGGTTAGTTATAATAACATCCAGCAGGGTGCTGGTACCACTCTTAGGGTTAAGTCTTGTGGGCTGGGTGACGAGTTGTGTCAGATCTTGGGCGGCAAATGAGTCTCTGGTGGTGGATGAGGAGGTGCTGAGCCAATTTACATTAAGGTCCCCCACTAGGATTTGTTCTGCCTTATGGTGGAGGGTGGCCAGGTAGTCCGTTAAAGATATCAGGGCTGGGTGCTGGTTCTTTGGGGGCGTAGGCTGTGGTGAGATAGAGAGGGCTCCTAGAGGGGTCTGGGGTGAGTCTGAGGAGGAGCCTGGGCCCCATTTATGAGGGCAGGGGTGGGAGTGCGTGTCCAGGTATTGTGTCCCTGGTGTAGATTGCACAGCCTCCCCCTCGTTTGCCTACTCGGTCCTCCCGGTATAAGGTATAGCCTGGGAGGGAGACAAATGAGTCTGGAGTTGATTTGGACAGCCAGGTTTCAACCAGGGCTATGATGTCTGGTTGGTGAGCCAAGGCCCAGCACTGTAGGGCGTCAAATTTCTTCAGCAGGCTGCATATGTTCATGGAGGCTACTCGAAGACCAGTGGGCTGAGTGGGTGGATGGGAGGGGGCAGGGCCTGGGTTGGGGTGTATGTTCCCTGTTAGGAGTAGAAGGAGGAGAAGTGCTCTGGTCAGAGGGAGGCAGATGGAGAGTTTTGCCGGGAGCGATAGAATAAGGAATGGGGTTTGGTTGCACAAGGGGTGGGTAGGGTAGCACAGGCAGAGAAGGCCTGAGTGATCAGAAGTGCAAGGGGGCTGTGGGGGGAGGACAGGTGATGTCTGGAAGGGGGGTGAGGTGGAGAGGAGCATATGGGATGTGTGGAGGAGGAGGGAGGGGTAGGAGCAGTGGTAAAGGAGGAGGGGAGGACAGGAGGGTAGGTAGGAACACTGGAGTAGTGAGGCTGAGGGTTCATAGGGACAGTAGGGTATGTGGAAGGCAAAGGGAGGAGGAGCAGAAGAGATAGACTGGTGAGCAGGGGATGCATGTGCATAGTTGGGAAGGCTGGTGGAGCTGAAGTGAGGAAAGAATGGGGGGCACTAGGATGAAAGAGGGGAGATAGTAGTGAGAGATCACCTCAGAGTCTAGTTACTGCTATGGTGTGGTGGTAGTGTATGTGCCTGAAATGCATAAAGTACCAGGTTCAAGTCTTGATCAGGGTAATAAGAGAGAGCTAGACTAGTGGCTGTAGCAGCAGGGAGTTGGGTTCAGGTTTGTAGAAGCACTTAGATAACACTTTAGTTGTGTCACAGGGTTAGTGCGTTCTTTATAGTTATGAAATCCTGCAGTAAAAATATGCAGGTGTTCTAGGTGAGTGACGGAACTGTGGACCCTGGAAACAAGGGTGCAGGGTTCAAATCCTGCAAGGCAGCAGGAAGAAGAGGTAAACTTATATTTTGGCAGATTGGGTAGGTAAGTGATTAAGAGGCTTAGAAAGTAGTAATAAAGTAGGTAGGCACTGTGGTGCAGAGGTAGAGCAGCTGACTCTGACTGCAAGGGTACTGGGTTTGAACATAGCTCAGGGACAGAGTGTAGACAGGGCCAATTTTTTAAATCTGGGCAGGAGGGAGTGAGGTATGGTTAAGAGCATAAAAATAGAGGAAGTTGTTGGTCTGATTCATTGGCTCAGAAGATAGTCAGTAGAACATAGAGAAAAGGGTACCAGGTTTGATACTAGCAGTTGCTTAGAGACAGGCTGAAGGATAAGTGCAGAAAGTAGGTAGTAGAAGGAATCCAAGTGACCTGTAGTGGGACAGCTGTGAAGCAGTAGCTAGGAGGGATGAAGAGAGGAGCTAGAGTGGAAAGTGCAGTGACCCCTAGTGGTTGGTGACTATAACCTGCAAATGGGAAAGTGGACACTTAGTAAAAAGGAGGGTACCTAAGGATATTCAAGCCTACTCCCTGGGCTGCTTTATCGACTCCCTGTCTAGACCTCCCTGCCCTGTCTATCTTGCCAACCTCCTGACTCCTGCCTCACACACCCGTACCCTCAGGTCTTCCTCTGTCCCCATGCTCTCCACTAGACCTTGCACGACAAAAATGGGTGAACAGGCATTTGCCCATTTTGCTCCCAAATTCTGGAACTCACTCCCCCTTATGGTGAAAACTTCAGCCTCCCATCGAGAATTCAAAAACTCGCTGTTCACCCACCTTCTAGCCTCTGGCCAATGCAAATGCTCTTAATTTGCTTTGTCCCACTGCAGGCTGTTGGGTCTGACCCTGAGTACTACACTAATGTTCTCCCATGCAATATGCTTGTCTAGGTGGCTATGAACCTTGATGTCTTTACTGTCCTCAGCTGTCTTATGGTTACCCTAATTGCTTTATTTTACATCCTTATTATGATCTATGCCTAAAATGTACCCTTATGTAACTATTACTGTGCTACCCAATGTATATCTTGTTTTGCTCCTGTACACCCATATTATGTCTGTGCATTTCTGCATATTGTAACCAATGTCCTGTGCTCTCCCGGGTCGTGCCTGAAAATAGGCAGGTCTGTTGCCTAGCGCACTTAGCCGGTTACCAAAAGCTAATAAATAAATAAATTTTAGGCAACTGAGCCACAAATATATAAAATCCTTTTGCTGTTACCTGGAGTAATTTGTGCTAAAAACAAAGTATCATCATAGTGGTATGTACTGGCTGGCACTGTTTGGGCATTGCTTTTCTTTAAAGAAATAAAGAAGCAAAGTATGGTAAGAAAATGAAAGAATAAGTCTCCTGCCTTTTTACAAGAGTGCACATAGACGGATTTGCCTCATACATTGTGAATTCTCTCTTGAGTTCTGTTTCCCTACTATGGAGCACCCATTGTTTCCTTGGGACCTTATTGAGTCCATATGAGCACCAGCCTCCCCTGTCTGTACCACCGTCATCAATGGGATCCAAAAGCACATTGATTATTCCTTCATCACAGTCACTGCCTCCATCAGCAGCTCTGTCGATTGCCACGGTCGCCATTCCAGATGTAGGCAAGGTCGAATATAATCCTGATCTCCTAAATATGGAGGAGGAGGAGGATTTGGAGGATAAAGAAAGGCATGATGATCCCTATGGGGGGGGGGGGTTGCCTTCTGTTCATCCCTTTCCTCATGTAGCAAGGACTCTCTGGTATTTAGTCCCAGGTCTCCTCCTGAAAATCCCCCTTTTCAGGATTTGCTCAGACAAATCCAGGATGTCATGGGGTTTGAGGCCGAGGAAAAAGACTTAAGCAACATACCACGACAGGGTGTGAGTTATTCTGGGATTTACCACACCTGGTGTGGTGTGGTAACAAGGCTACAGGCCAAGTGAGTAAACCACACCTCAAGTGGTAAATCCAATCACCATCCACACCCTGGAGTGGTATGTTGAGATTATACAATGGCCCTCCTCTTTTCTAAGAAAAAATAAACTGCTTTTTTTTTTTTTGCATGTTCTTTTTACCCCAGCCAGTCCCCAGCCAGCCTCTCCTTCGGGCGACCAGCCCTAGCCCCAAAACATCTCACCCGATCTCTCGTTCTGTCACTCCCACCCGGTCGACCAGATGTATCCCTTCGTCGGGGTGGCCCCTGCCGAGGGAGGCAGTGGGAGGGGAGACCAGCGTGCTCGTGAGCACTCCCTTGCATCTGTGCCGGGCAGGAGACAAGAACGGGGGCTTCCTGGCTTCATGGGCAGGGAGGCGAGGCCGCCATCCCGGTTGGCCAGGGCAGTGAATTTTTGCTATTTTTGTCAACCCTCCCACCACCCCAATCAGCAGCCAGTGAGGGGTGACCTGGGGTGGGGTGCGCAAGGAGCATGTTAAGGCTCCACGCACATCTGCCAACCACCACCAGGTGCTGCAGCTATGCACCCCCAGGAGGGAAGCCTCCAATAGACACTGTGAACTCTCTCCCTGCCAGACTCCGCTTCTGGCATCTGGGCTCGGGACGTGAACCTGAGTCACCAGCATGCTGAGTGAACCCCTGCGCTCGGCGCCACAGAGCTGGCTTTGTTTTGTATTTTATATTATTTTTAGTGATGTTATTGCTCCACTAGAAAAAATAGTTCCTTGATGCTAAGGAGACCCTGCCTAGCTCCTGCTGGAGTTTCTAATAGTAATTAGAAGGAACCTGTTTGATATATATATATATATATATATATATATGACATGCACACCAGAGTGATCTTTGGTTTTTTAAGCATGAGTCTGCCAGTTGTGTTTTTTTTTTCTTTTTTAACAGAGAACCTGCGACTGTATGACAGGGTTATGTCAGCTTTTGCAGTTGGGACAAAGTAACCCTTCCATTCAATGCTGGACATGTCATTAGTTTTTTTTTCAAAGTGGAGTAAAATTGTTTGACTACTACTTTGAATACTACTGAGGCAGGAGGAACTAAGAGTTTCAGGACATCTAATAATCTGTGGACCCTAGGAAGTGAGGTGATCGACACTGAGAAAAAAAAGAACGCCTGACAGGTGAGGCAGCTGGACGCAGTTACTGCGGGGGAGCACTTCATTAGAATACCATTTGCCTCTTATGTGGGTATTTCCCACTGTTTGAAGAGTTATTGAATTTTATTTAGAAATCACAGTCGAAAACTGGAGTCGTGATATTGAGCATGTGCTTATACATATGCATATCTGGGGATATTTATATGCATAGGTGCACAACCAGTGTAACGGTTCTGCTTTTCAGCCATGATTTGTAAAACCTCTAGCCATCATTTTTGATTTGCAGACACTTTCCCCCAGTTCAGCATTACTGGCTCTTTTAAATTTGTTTAGCTGAAGGGGATGGTGAGAGTTGCACACAAGGTGCTACGGCGGTTTTCAGTTTTACCGGTGGTTTAGCAGTGAAAATAAGATGATGGCTTGGCGGTTTTGTTTTCAGGGGTCGGACTGATTTTTCTTTCAGAGCAGCTGACTGGCACCTTTTCCCATGGGTTATGGCAAGATTTAGCATGGGTAAAAGGTGCCAGTCAGCCAATCGGATTGAAGAATTATTGGACCCCATTGTATAATTCAATATAAGAAATTTACTGGAGTTCTTGGGGGTTCTAACTATACTATCCACTGTAATGCCTCCTGTAGATCTTGCATTAGAGGGTGCTAGTGTTGCTGCTTAGCATAGGCATACTATGCTGCCTACAGCACCTAGAAAGGCCGACGAACAGTACCCTGCTCCGTCTGTTAAGCCTTACTATGCTTTACAGCCTGAAACTGATTCAGTGGTTATCATGGCTGCTTATGATCGCTCTAGGGCCCCTAGACTTATGAGTACTTTGCCTCCTAACAAACAATCCAGGAGATTCGATGTTATGGGCAAAATAACTTATGCCTCTGTATCTTTAGGTCTAAGAATTGCGAATTACCAGGCATACATGATTAAATATCAGAATGGCCTGTGGAACTCTGGTATGTCTACCATTCAGGCTCTGCCTGATAGTTCTGCCAAGGCTGAATTGCTTAATGCTGCTTCAGGTGGTATGGATATTGGAAAGCATCCGTCATGCTCTGCATATGATGCCTCTGATGTTTCTGCCAGGGCTGCTGCCTCGGTTATATGCCTTCGGAGATATTCCTGGCTCAGAGTAGCTGGATTTTGCTACAGGCTGTGCTGACTGCTCCTTTCAGGGGCTCCACGCTGGTTGGGAGTAATGCTGAAAAAGCTCTACGTGAGCTTCAGTCCTCCAAGATGACTTTAATGTCAAGCAAATCTCTGAACCCTCAGGTTGCCCGTGAGCGTGGTAGTAGAATTAGTAGTTTATTTGTTTAGCGGCTAATCCTGGGGGCTCTGAGTGCTGTACATTAAAACAAGTCAAGAAGCACAAAATAAAACAGCTAAATAATTACATAAACCTCACAATAAAAACAAGGTGGCATAAATAGCTAAATATGAACCAGTGGGGAACAAGCAGGTCTTTAGGTTCCTCTTTGAGGCCTCCACTGAGGGAGCCTCCCTCAGAGATCTGGGAAGTGAGTTTCACAGGGCCAGACCAGCCACTTAAAAACTGCTATCCTCTGATGTCTTAAGCCTAGCCCTGGGAACCACTAGGAGGCTCACCTCGGAAGAGCGGAAAGAACAAGCAGGGTAGTAAGGGAAGAGGAGATCCCTCAAAATGCCTGGGCCCACTCCATATAGGGATTTACAGGTTGGCAAACTGACCTTGAATGTGATTCACCTCTTCACCAGTAGCCACTGCAGGTTATGCAGGACTGAGGTAGACGTGCACTTCTTAGGCCTGTGGCCCACGGTGGCTGTGCCTCCCATCAGCAGTTCCATTGTTGTTGAGGTGGTCCCCTTCTGGGTCCCCTCCCTCCTGGTGCCCATATAAAAGCACCCAAAGGTATCAGCTGGGGTGGCCCTGCTGCCCCGGTGTATTCTGACTCTCCACTTCCTCCACTACTGCCCCCTCCCCGGGGAGCAACTGAGGCAAAGGATCTCCCTTCATCTGTACCCTTTTGCTATAGGAGATAAGTCACTCATAAGAAAGTTATCAAAACTGTTCCTCCCAAAGAAAGACCAAGATGATCGGGGGATGGGAGAGAAACCCTATGAGGATAGGTTGAGGGAGTGCAACATGTACCCCCTGGAGGATAGAAGGGACAGCGACGATATGATTGAGACCTTTAAGTACTTGAAAGGCATAAACAGAATTAGTACTGAGGGTATGTTTTGACTGAAGAGGGAGAGGATCACGAGAGGGCATAGTCTGAAACTGGAGGGGGGTAAGTTCAGGAGGGAGATGAGAAGGCACTACTTCACGGAGAGGGTGGTGGCAGCATGGAAGGCACTGCCAGAGGAGGTGATCTCTCTGAAATCAGTGGGGAATTTTAAAACTGTGTGGGATAGGGTCAAAGGCAGAGTATAAGTCGGGGGGAACTGACCTGAGTGAGGAACTCAGTTTAGGGTAACAATGTGGATAGAGGGACGGGGGGCAGCAGTTTTCTGAACTGAGAGCTGCACAACCGAGCAGATGCAATAGACCATGAGGCCTGTATTTGCTGGCATTTTCGTATGTTCGTGAGAAAAAAAGAAAGGGTTCTTTTCAAGATACTTCCTGGTTCCGAAGTGGACAGGAGATCTATGTCCTGTATTGGATCTCAGGGACCAAAACTAGTTCACTGAATACAAAAAGTTTCGAATGGTGTCTCTGCAAGCATCTCTTTCTCCTGCTGAAATAGGGGGATTGGCTCTGTGCCCTGGACATGAAGGATACATACCTTCATGTCAAGATTCAAAAATGCCACTGGCAGTATCTCTGCTTTATGCTGGAGGGTAACCATTATCAGTTCTGAGTCTTGCCTTCTGGCTCATCCTCAGCACCGTGGATATTTACCAGATGCTTAGCGGCTTTGGCAGCAGTCCTCTGGAGGGAAATGCTTTATGTATTCTGTATCTGGATGACTGGCTCCTGCAGGTCCCATCCAAGGAAGCAGTTCAGTACGGATTGCCCAGAATGAGACAACTGTTCAAGGAACTGAGTGTTACAGTGAACATCCTTGTCAGCGCCTCTATTATACTGGTGTGGTGCTAGACACAGCAGTGGAAAGTGCCTTCCTGCCTGCAGACAGGGTGGAGACCTTCACTGCCCAGGCTTGACTGATAGACAGTAATCATTACTTGTCTGCTTGGACGATGCTGCGTCTCCTGGGACTCATGGCAGCTGCCACAGTGACTCTGCCCATCTCCAGGTACGCATACTGCACTGGATTCCTTCAGTGCAATGGGATCAACTGACAGGTGTACTGGAACAGATGGTCTTTGTCATGTCTCCTCTCCGCTGTGCTCTGATCTGGTGGATGGATCACCTGCACCTGTTGCAGGGTGTTCTATTGTTCTCCACAACTCCAGTGCAGATCCTCACAAAGGATGCCTCGGGGTACCCAAAGGTCCTGAACCAACCTGGATTCAGATCTCCACATCAGTATCCTGGAGATGTGGGCTGTTCTGCTTGATCTCCAGGCCTCTGAGAAACACCTCCAGTCCATAGTTGATCTGGGCAGACAATGTCAGAGTAATGCACTACATAAACAAGGTAAAGGGCACTCACTCCTACCCCCTGTGCGAGGAAGCGATGAGAGTGTGGTACTAGGCGATGTCCCATGGCCTTCAGTTATCAGCCTGTTTCTCCTAGGTGTCCAAAATATCTTGGCAGACAGGCTAAGCTGGTCTCACCCCCTGGTACTTGAATGGGAACTGCTGAACTCTGTGGTAAGTGACAACTTCGTAAGATGGGGTCATCCACAGTTGAACCTTCTTGCATCCCCACATGACTTAAGACTGCTGTGCTTTTAGTCACTCACTACGGGGCCTGGTGTTTTTTGGACAGATGCATTGTCCCTCTCCTCAAAAAGGAAGCTCCTTTATGCATTTCCTCTGATCCATCTAATAGAGAGCATTCTGCTCAAGCTGGGGGCAAAGCAAATCACCCTAATTCTGGCGCCCCCCCCACCTTCTGGCCCTTCCAGATCTGGTTTCCACTTCTGCATCTGGCGTTGGAGCCTCCCGTTCAGTGCCCCCTTTATCAGGGCCTGCTATCACAGGCTCAGGGGTCCCTGGTCCTTCTGGACCTATGGTCCCTGCATCTACATGCCTGACTCCTGATAACACAGCACTTGTCATTTTTGAGGTTTCCACCTAGTTGGCTGGAGTCTTGCTTGCAGCTAGAAAGCCTTCTACTAGACTCATATTCTCTGAAATGCAAGCGTTTCTGTATATGGTGTGCTTCCCCTTCAATGACCCCATTTAAATGCCCTGTCAATACTGTATTGGGTTACCTTCTGTCCCTATCTGACTCCGGTCTCCAGTACCTGTCGATAAAGGTGCACCTGGATGCCATTTCTGCTTTTCATGCCCTTGTTGATGGGCTCACGGTGGCCAAACTATAGATGTGTCCTATACATTTCTTAAGGGCATTCTGCACATGCATTCCCCAATTCCTAAACTGGTTCTCCCTTGGGATCTCAATTTCATACTTGAGGAACTGACTCTTGCTCCATTTGAGCCTGCTGCAACCAGTGAGATGGGATTCTTTTCAAGGAAAACGCTGTTTCTGGTCACCATAACTTCTGCTTGTAGGATTTCTGAGTTTCAGGCACAGATGCATGAGCCTCCTCATTTGATTTTCCACAAGGACAGGATGTCTTTGGGGACCAATCCCTATTTTCTACCAAAAGTGGTCTCTGATTTTACAGTGAATCAGACTATGCACCTTCCTGTGTATTATCCAGAGCATGCTAACAAGCAAGAGGCATTGCTCCATGCATGTGATGTATACAGTTGTGTTTCTATCTTTCCCCCTTATGCCAGGCTGACCCCTTTCTGCCCTGTGACTCCCGCCAACCCCATTACCTGCTGTCTCTAGGACTTATCCTTGAGGACCCACCTGATCTTCCACAGCTTGTCCCCTGTGGTGGGGCCATCAGGGGTTCCACTAGCCCCCTCTGGAGGTCCATGCTCGGTGAAGTGTGCCCTGTGCCCAGTAAACACTCTGGGGTCTGCGAGGAGTTGTGGGTGTCATCCTGCCTGCAGCAAGTGGGGTTCCTATTTTCCTCCCCGTCCCTTGGAAGCTCCACGGAGATGACAGCTTGACATGCACATGTCATCAGACATGTTGACATCTTCCATCAGGGAGCATGCCCCTTCCAAACTACTGCTCCTAGTCTGCATCACCACCCGTGGTCACCTAGGTGGCAAAGTTACGGCGAGTAGTTGCTGCCTCCTCCGTGGAGGGCAGGGTCCATTAGGATGCTGAATCCTCTCCCCCCTCCCCTGGTTGACCCTAAAGCAACCCAGGTGTGTTTCTCCAGGGTTTCTGGCATAGTGGCAGGTGAGGCACAGATGCCGCAGCCCTCCATGCCACCGGGCCTGCTCACTGCATTTCTATCTTGATCACACTAAGGACTGCAAAAAGTCCTCTTAACTCTTTCACATTTGCCCCTAGGAAAGAGGGCAGCCCTGTGTCTGAACAGTGCCTGTCCAAATGGCTGGCTAACTGTACTGACTTTTGTTATAGGAAGTACAGTAAGGAACTTCCTGGTGTTGTCCACATTTTATGGCCACTTCCGTTGCCTGCTTTCAGAAAGTTTCTGCAGCCGACACACGTGCTGCTGCCACTTGGAGCACTATGCATACTTTCACTAAGCACTACACTGTGAACAGCTTCCCTAATGAATGTGCTGGCGTTGGTCTTGCTGTGCTGCTGCAAGGCTTTCTGTCTTGATTGCAAATCAGACTTTGCCATCTTGCCTGAGTACCCTGCTTAGGAATTGCTCCAAAGGTGTGGCCCAGTGGAGGAGATATCCTAGATGAAGACAGAACAGTTACTCACCGTAACAGTACATCTTTGAGAGACTCTCCTCCATTGGGCCACAGCACACTGGTTTACCTATAGCGGGGCGACATCCCCGACAGTGACAGACGCAATGCCGAGTGTTGGCACTGCACTGTCAGGGATCTGTGTGTGTGTTTCCTTCGGGAGGCTCTGCCCCCACACACCCCGGTTTCTAAATATACAACTCCGAATCAGAGTTGTCTTGGGGAGGGGGCGAAACACTGGGCAGTGCAGTGCCGGTGCTAGAAGGAACCATCACAGTGACCCAACTTTGTTGGTCAAATTCTGTCACTGTGATGGTCTTTGATCTTGCGGTTTCGCTGTGCAGTCGGTACACCCAGTGCACCCACCCTCCTTCCCCCTTTTCTGGGGTATCCGCTGGCCGGTTTATCCTCTGCCTTGTTTGGGGATGTCCATAAGTGCCTCATGCATGTATCCTATTTTTTCCAGTCCCATGTATCCCCTTGTATGCCTGGTACTGGTTTGCTCTCTTGGTTCCTCATGGTGAGAGGCCCACTGAGTGCCTCTTCTGTGGGGAACTGAGGTGCAATGGGGACGCCCATGTTATATAGACGCCGACACTGCACATCATTGTTGGCAGCCCATGGCTAATAAAGGTGTCTGAGTGGTCCTGACACTGACGACTTACAGTTCCAAAGGTGTGGTCCAATGGAAGAGATTCTCTCAAAGATCTACTGTTACAGTAAGTAACTTTTCTTTGGTTGCTGCTACATGCCAAGCATTTTTTTTTCTGGTCTCCGGCCCCTCCTACCAGAGGGTTAGGCCCCCCTGCCCTGCTCACAGCCCCCCATGTCAGACTTTACCCCCCCTGGACGAAGCCACCGGGCAGCCACCTCCTCCTCCCCAAGGAACTTGGTCTCTTGCCCTGGCTTATCCCCCCAGGGTTTAGCCACATGAGCAGGACCCCTCCCAGTAGGCATTAGTCTCAATGGGAGTAGCGGTGGAGGCGGGGGGCTGTCATGAACAGAGCCAGCATTTTTTTACCGTATGCTGAATCCCAGGGGGCAGGGATGTGCAATGATGCCTGCGTCTGACCCGCCCCCAGAATGTGTGGCGCTGGCAGTGGCAATACCCCCAGCCTCTGCCAGAGGTCTGCATAGCACCAGACACTCTTCTACCCTACCCCTCGGAGAAGGAGAGCAGTCCCTGGGTGCTCAATTCTTCTCCCCCGGCTGGCTCTGACTCCCGAGTATGCTACCGAACCCGGTACATGCAAATTATTAAAGGATACCTAAACAAGCCAACTGGCATTTTCACCAGAGGATTGAATCTCATAAGGCTTGAATCAAAGAAATGGGGCAGAAGAGAAAATTCTTGCCATTCTATTCCTGTAGAAATTATGCTCAATGCCATATTTTTTAAACTTCAAGAGAATCTGACATCTCCAGAAACTTTTGGAAAATGTCATATTTCGATACAATTCAGCATGGATTGCTGATATATTTTGTATAGGTTTTTACTCTTTCTTTCTTATTGCTGAAGAAATTTACTCAAAAACAGGATCCTTATCCCTTAGAAATCATCTTTCCCCACAGCTTATTCCCCACTAGTAGTCAGAATCCTCTGTTGTGATGTCGTACTCTGTTGCCATGGGAATAACTATGCGGTCACAGGCAGAGTTTAATTACAACAGGTAGGGAATAAGCGATATGGGCTGCAGAGCTCTCAAGGAACAGAGATCCTGTTTTCTTGCATATGACTTCAGTAATAAAAGCATTCCTCCCCACTCGTAGCATTCCTTCCCCCTCCTAATGCCCTGGCCATTTGGCCCCCTGCCTCCTCCCCCCATCACGTATCAGCAATTTCTCCCTGCCTATCTAAGCTCAGTTTTTATCCACTACACAGACCTGTTGTACTGGTCAGGGGCGTAGCCAGGATTTGGTGGGAGGGGGTCCAAATATTTCTAAGGGGGTCCAGGGGTGTGCTCCCTTGGAAAATTTTAAAAATTTAGGAGTTAAATGGTGCAATTTCATGCATTTTTAGGCAGTAACTGTGACCTAGGACTGGGGAGGGATGAGACTGACAACTTGAATTTTGATGCAGTTAAAAAATTCCAGCTGTCAGTCTCATCCCTCCCCAGTCTGACTTGAACTCAGGATTCTTTTCTCCCTTTTTATAGTTTTATATTTTATATTTATATTTTTATATTTCCATCTTTTCTGTTCTGTAGATCTGTCCTATTCCTCTGTGTAAGGGAGGCACAATGGTCTTCTCTGTAGAACATGCATGCATGCATGCAGTGGTATGCAGTAGAACAGTGGACGGCTTCAAACGAGGATGGGACAGGACAAGGGGGAGGGTTAATGAAGGGGAAGGGTGGAAGGGCGGGGCAGCTGCAGAATAAGGGGTGCTAGCTGCACATTCGAGCAGACTTGATAGACCTTTAGGCCTTTATCTGCTGGCAAATTTCGTATGTTCGTATGACCCCGTTTGTGCAAGAACATCCCTGTAGAATACAGGAAGAACTGACAGGCACTCTTTTATCAGTAATAGTTTTCCTTTTTTTTTTCCCGTGGCCCCACCAGCTCCATTCCTGACTGTGGCTTATTTGTTTTAACTGGGCGAAGAGATGGGCTGAGAAATAGGTCCTTAAGAGCCATATTTTTCCTTTTTATTTTTCCTTTTCCTGCCCCATCATCTCCATTCCTGACTGTGGCTTTCCCGTTCTACCTTTTGCTGCTGACTAAAGCTGCACTGGCTGCAGTTTAAACCAGGCAAATGCTGCCACGGCCCCATCAGACTACAGTATGGTGGGGATGGATTAACAGTTTCCAGCTCTTGAGCTTTTCTTTTACAGTCTGCCGCCAGCCGTGACGACCACTGTTGAGACCTAGCTGCGCAGGGAGGTGTGACAGATGACCATTGGGAGTCTGGTTTTACATTTAATTTAATATTAGTAAGCAGCTGTTGTGAAGAAGCAAAAAGCACAGCCACACTGATAACACAGATGCAGTACTACTCTCAAGACTGGTAGCGGCAAGTGTCTGAGTGTCGCACGAGTCTGCGTGCTCTGCTCAGAACAACCACATGACCACCCCTTTCACAGTTACCAGACCAGCACTGGACCTGTTCATGCGAGGCTCCTTGTCTGTGGGAGGCAGGGCTCACTGATGCATATTCATAAGCTGATACCCGCCTCATGTCTTGCTAGCAGCACTTTAAATTGATCATTTTCCGACACTGACCCAGCGGCTGCGGTGAGTAAAATCGGAGGATCAGATTTTGGCAAGCTAGAGGCTGGGACAGTTTTGGCAAGCAGGGGCAGGATTTACAATTGCAGTTTTGGAGTTTTGGCAAGGGGGGTGGATTTTCAACACAGCTGAAGGACCCCTTCCCCGGCTATGCCTATGCTGGTTTGCCCTGAAATGTTTTTGATTATGCTCCTTTGATATACTGTAATGCTGTATATGTCTTCTATTTTTGTAATGCTGTTAATATTATTTATTTTATTTCTCCTCTTGAACTATCTCCCTTACTGCTCACCCCCAGGATGCATCAGGAAATGACCTGCTATTGGCTCTGTGTGTCTTTCCTGGTGAAACATTTAAAATAAATAAACAAACAGTGGAGAGAAGAAATACAACATTGATGTGAAATATAAGTCATATCCGGGTCCCCTGATGATTCAGCAGCAGTGCACTCTGCTGCCGTGTAGACGACCCAAATTTGGGAGTGGATTCCGGGCACCATGCTACAGATTGGCCATGGGTGGGAACAGTGGTGCATGTCAGTAGGCTCAGCCTGGGGAGGGTTGGCAGTAAGTTCCAGTGCCACAGCGACACTTGTAGGCAGACCAGGGAGCTTGCTCCTTCCCCCCCGTGGTGTGCCGTGGTGGCATAGTGCCAAAACAGCTACTGCTCATGCCACGTGGGTGGTGGCAGGAATGGGGGGAAACACAAGAGGAAAACACCTGGCCACTTTTGGAATGACGGCTTCCATCTGATTCAGGGTATATCCCTGATCCTGGGTATACCCCTGCAAGACGGCAGCTGGTCGGGGATAGGAAACAATCTATACAGAAAAAATATATAAGCAGTATATTGTGTCCAAAAATGACAGGTGACATGACCAAGACCTACAAGCACCTCACAGGGGTGAACAGAGTGCAGGAAGGAGCTTCTTTCAAGTGAAGACCAGCACCAGGACTAGGGGGCATGGGATGATGTTTGGGGAGGTTCGAAAGAGATGTGAGAAAATATTTCTTCACTGAAAGAGTGATAGACACCAACTGCCAACCAAAGTGGTAGAGGCCAACACAGTGGGGAGCTTCAAGCATGCATGGGATAAACATGAGGGTATATTAGCACAGAGGAAGGGAGCGGGGTGGGTTGCTGGAGACCAGTGTTTGCAAATGTTGAATACACAGGGAACACTTGGCGAGGCTGGATGGGCCAAGCAGTCCTTTTCTGTCAACAAATTCTAATTTTATGTTTCTATTTTACAAAATTATTCTGGAGGAGTTGGCTGCTCTTTAAAAACATGTAAACAAACCCCAGCTGCTCTTTATGTGTAGTTCATAGCTTAGTGCTTATGTAACATAGTTAAATGATGAATATGGTTGTTGGATACAGAGGCCAGCATTAAGAGGACAATGTTCATTAGGCAGTAGTATAGAATGTTTGTGCTTAGGTACTTGGATGCTTGAAATGAGTCGTTTGATAATATTTGATGGTTTTGGCCTTTCTCTGTATCCCACCTGTAGGAAGGTAGCTTGGTTTAGAATTATGAAAGCCCCCCAGTGGGATAAGAGTGCCGCAGAAGGAGGAGGTGTCGGGGAGGATGGTGGGTGAGCGCGACTCGCTCTAAGCAGAGCGGAAGTCAGCTGGATGCCTTAAATAGGCTGTGGGGGGAGGAGCTCTTCCCCCCACATAACACCAGGCAAGCCTTTCCATTATGTGTGGTTCACAGTTCAGAGCTTATTTAACATAGTTAAATGATGAATATGGTTGTTGGATGCAGAGGCCAGCATTAAGAGGACAATGTTCATTAGGCAGTAGTATAGAATGTTTGTGCTTAGCTACTTGGATGCTTGAAATGAGTGGTTTGATAATATTTGATGGTTTTGGCCTTTCTCTGTATCCCACCTGTAGGAAGGAAGCTTGGTTTAGAATTATGAAAGCCCCAAAAAGAATAAATATCAACTATTGCTCTGTAACTGAATGCTGAAGAATCGTGCATAACAACTTAATGATATGAATAGACCATCACCTCCTCCAACTCCAGAGAGTGTGACCAGTAGCACTCAGGAGAGGAAAAACCCCCTTGGGGGAAACCTCTGAGGACCCATGGCATACTAAAGGAGAGCGATCCTAATTAAACTAAATCAGCTAAATCTGAATTCTAATTTGTAGAATTCAATCCAGATAAACAGAGCTTAAGAAAGAACTGAATTGTAAATGTCCATTGAAATAATTTCCTCCTAATAAAGTCCGAGTCCGAGAATCCATGTACAATTTGGAATGATGGAGAGTGGATATATGAAGGACCTTCTTTCGGACTTCAGTTTATAGAAGGCATAATCCAGGAAATGTAAGATGGAGGAGATGAAGTTGATGACTGACGAATTCAATACAGGAGACCAGACGCAGATAGTTGCATCCAAGTTTGACGTCAACGAGGCAGGATGAATAGAAGTAGTACGACTTCCTGATTTCTAACAAAGGGCTTGTATAGTACATGGAATGAGAGAAGGCTTGTAGCCAAGCTACCAACTGATGAATCCAGTTCTGATAAATGAAGTATAGTCTTAGGAATTATTATGAATGCAACGGCTGAAGAGTTGAGCTGAAATGGCAAGCTGTAGAGGATAATTGAAGACACTGGTGCAAGGTATGAAGCATCCAAGTAGTAGTAGAATATGGTGAGCCCAAAAGTAAGCAAGTCAGTCGGACTGCTAAACCGAAGTGAGAGGCAGAAGGAGCAGGACTGCACCAACGAAGGCAGACGAGAAGGAACAGGACGTGGCAATCAGCCCCTGAAGAAAGTGCAGCTGAACCGACAGCTGGAGAGGTAGGAGAGAGGCGGCTGATTCCAGTATGGGAAGCGCAGCCAGACCCAGGAATGTCTGCTGGCAGAAATCAAGCATGGTAGATAGTCCCTCGACGATAGGCGCAGCAGCCATCAGCTGGAGAGGAACGTAGAGAGGCAAGCAGCTCCAGGTAACAGGAATGCAGCTATACTTACGAAGGTCAGCTAATAGAATAAGTGTAACATAGGGTCTCCATGAGATGCATCCTGAATCATCCTTGAGCACAGCAGTACTGCAGCTGTGAGGCAGATCTAGAGAATGTAATGATGCTGAGGACCGATGTATCCAGATCAAGGAAGGCAGGGATCGTATTGAAGAGACTGAGGCAGAGATACGGCAGCTGGACGAGAGGAATAACATCCAAATCTGAAGGTATGCAAAGTTCGAGGTATGAAAACCCAGACGAGACCGAAGAGTCCCAGATGGAGATAACTGAAGAGGCTGAATCAAATGAAGTATCGTTGTCACAGGTCTGAATTCGGAATAGCACAATCATGACAATGAAAGTCAGCAGGAGACGTCAACTAAGTGTCTTAGAAAGGGAAGCAGCAGTTACGCCATGGTCGAGGCAGCAGGGCAAACATCCAAGAATAGATGATGCTGAAGAAACGTCCAGATGCAATCCAGGAAGAGCCGCTGGCTGGTGATAGGCAGCAGGTAGGCGTATAGTAGAATGTGTGAAACACCAGACCCCGAGCTGGCTAGGCAGAATTAGAGCAGAACGAGGAAATCCCCCAGCCCGAAGGGCGAAGGCAGGTCAAAGAAGCAGTAGATTAGTAGGCAACCTCCCAGCCCGAAGGGTGAAGGCAGGTCGTGAGTTGAGACTCCATGCCCAGGCTGAGCCGAGGCCGGCATATAAAGTAAATAAATCTCCCAGCCCGGAAGGAGGCCGAGGCAGGTCGTAAAAGCTGTGAATTTCCAGGCCTGAGCTGAGGGAGCAGGCAAAGTAGCAATAGGAAAACCTCCCAGCTCAAAGGCAAGTCAAGTCGTATAGGCTAGGAATCTCTAGGCCCCGAACTGAGCGAAACGGGTGAAGGAAAAGGAGGAAATGCACTAGAGGTAGGAACTTGAGCCAATGAAGTGTGAAGTAGCAATGAAACTGGAAAGCAGACTGATAAAGCAAAACGCTGTTGTAGACCAAGGAATCCTGTAGATCGAGGATGGTAGGGAGTGCAGCGAAGATCCAGCCAGAAGAGTAGGCATCCTGCCAAGGCAACGAACATCTAGAATCTGGTAGCTGATGACTGAGACAAAGGTGCAATCACGAAGGCAGCGCAGCTGGCATGGTTGAGGAGCTGAATGGAAATTCAGAAACTCACTTAAGGATAAGGTCTGAGGAACCATAGAAGTCATGCAGAAGCCATTTAGGGAAGAACGGATGGAGGCTGAGGCAGGAAGGAGCGGCGCAGGAGCTGAGGGCCATAGGGCATCTGAACAGCAAGAAAGGGACGATTCCCCTTCTCGAGACCACAGCATTGAGCCTGAACAAAGCCTGCAATTCCTAGGAATGGCCAGAATGAGACAAAAACCGTTCATAAAATGAAGCATAAGGAATAACCAGCAAACGAGTGAGAGAGGGAAACATCGAGCCAATACAGAGCGCTGAACACAGGGAAGGGGAAGAAGCATACCACTCAACTGTCCTGGGCGATCAGGGACTGCGAAACTGCGCTACCCAAGTGCGCCTTGACCCTCTGAAATCGGATGTGTCCACAGGGAAATAGTGGGAATGAAAGCAAATAGTGCTAATATAAGGCTACATAGCCAGTCCACAATGAATGGATTGCATGCTAAGCAGCAGAGACAATCCGCCTGCTGAACGGATAGCACGCAGGTATTAAAAGTCCCTGACTATGATCCTTCATCCCGGAATGCGGATGCCGTGTCCTTAATGCATGAGGCAGGGTGGAAAGGTACGGAGGCACGGATGAAACCATGACTGAAGGTTAAATCGCCGAAAGGCAGAAGGAAAGGCAGCGGTGGAGCCAACTCTAGATGTACCGAGTCATAGATAAAGCAGAGTTAGCACAAAAACAAACCAGCACAAGGCAACAGGAGGTACCATGTAGGCAGAGCTAGCAGCTGCATGGTGCTATGTCCCATACTCCGAGATCCGAGTCCACAGTGCTTCCCAGAAGGAGCGACTATCTATCATGTCCAATAGCAGGGGAAAGGCTGAAAGGAAGGAGCAGAATGATCCAAGGAAAGCACCCTGCAGGAGCGGGCAGGCTGCACAGGTAACTCGGGACTTGAAGGTAAGCAGAGCCGCACATAAGACTAGCAGGCAGGTGCAATTAGGAGAAGTGAGGAGTGTTCCGGCTGAGCAGAAATCCACAGGCGGCTAGTTGGGCAGGCAGCAGCCAAAGGGAAGGCAGTGGAGGTGAACTGCCGAGAAGCAGGTAGACAGCGTGGTGGTGAGGAAATGAACCCAACGAACATGAGGTAAAAGTAAAGTGGCAATGAACTAAGCCTGGAGCCGGGCTGCCCAAAGGGAGACAGTAAGAGGAACAAAGGTGAAGCAGAGGCAGGGAGAAACACGGTAACAGGACGAGCAGGCAGAGCAAGACATAGGAAAGAGAACAAGCGGGGGAACGAGGAAACACGGAGAAATATAAAGCAGGGAGGAGCGAAACTTGCAAAGTAAAAAAGAAAACAAATGGGGGGGGAGAAACAAAGAAACAAAACAAACAACAGGACGGGTGGTTAAAAACAAACAAATGGGCAGCCACGGAGCAGGGACGACACAAGAGTGAGCGCGACTCGCTCTAAGCAGAGCGGAAGTCAGCTGGATGCCTTAAATAGGCTGTGGGGGAGGAGCACTTCCCCCTACATAACACCAGGCAAGCCTTTCCATTGAAAACATGTAAACAAACCCTGGCTACTGCACAAAACATATAAACAAACCCCGGCTACTATTTAAAAAACATATAAACAACCCCCCCCCCAACTACTCTTTAAACACATGTATGGAAACCTGGCTGCTCTTTAAAAAAACATGTAAACAAACTCAGTTGCTCTTAAAAAACATGTAAACAAACCTGCCTCTGTTTTTTGAACTGCCTGCTTCTAATTCTGCCTAGCAGAGACATCAATACATGATGATGCCAATGGAGTGAGAGCTCTCCTGCTGCATTACTTAGCTTGAAGTACAGTGAAACTAAATTTAGCCCATTGCCCTGCTCTGAGTTTTATGTTATGTGAATATAAAACTATAATTAGTTTATATATTATAGTCTAACAGAGCAGATAGTTCTTTAAATCGTGTTGCAACCGCCCAGTTGTAATTTTGTGCTACAACTGATCAGTTGTAATCCATGCCTGTCAATCAAACTCGTGCTGCGCTCAGCATGAGCAAAGTCACAAGACTGCCACCAGTAAAAAAAAAATCAAAACACTTACAGAAAAACTCATTTACTGTTCTGTAAATGAAACTCTACCTCGGTTTTTCAGCTGAAAAGTTTGTGGGTTCTTATCTATTAATCTAAGAAAATCTTCAAAAGTCACACTGATTAAAAATGTTCTTCTAGTAATTATAAAAAACCAAAACATGAGTTGGTGAGTGTATCTCAGAATGTTACTCACACTCTTGGTGTGGGATGTTTTTGTAAACCTTGTGAGCTTTACTCTTGGGGTTCATGTAACACCTCACACCTCAGGTGTGTGTGAAATTTTGGTTACACACACCCATCCATGTATTATTCTCTATTTAATAACAACAAGGAGTTTGTCAAGTTGCCAGTCTGTTGTCATGGGGAGCACCATGATGTCATAAACAAAGGCCCTTTGAGGTCAACTGGGGACAGTCAAATGTTTTTATGTGCATTTCTTACACAGGCTGCTAAGATGTGTTGTAAGCCCTGGAAAATAAACATAAACAATAAGAAAACATCCCCTAGATAATTTATATTGTTTCATGAAAGTACATGCGGAAGTGTGGCATTGCTCACTGACAGCAAACTACTGTGATAGCACGGCACTAGTTTCAGAAGTGTTCTAAGCTTGTGGCTCACTGATTTGTTGAGGTGCCCCACATTCTGAAGTCGCTCCTCACAGTTTGAGAGTATGTGGTAAAAGGCTGAAAGATACTATAATGTATGCCATGGACTTTGAAAGTGGCTACTTCCTTCAGTCTGTGAAGTAGCCACTGCACTGCAGCTCCGTTACTTTATTACCGGTGCCAAGCCAAAATGATACATCGGCTACAAGAGGGATATGAGTAATAGCCCAGCAGGCTACCAGCTTATTGTAAGATCTAATTGTATTTTTCTCTGGCATCAGTTAATAGCTGGGCCTCAGACGCTGTCACAAATTATTGCTGCTCATTGGCTGTGATATTTATTTATTTATTTATTCGACCTTGGATTTACATACCTTTGAGCCAGAAGCTCATTTACAAAGGTTCCACGTCTAATGAGAAAAACAGAAATACAATACAAGACTCAACCATACATACAGTGTATAGGAAGTCTTAGTCACATTGTTTCAAAGAGGTTTGGCAAACATGTTAGAAAACAGTTTTTGTCTAAGTGTAGTACGTGCGGATCAGGTGTAGTTCTGGCTGTTTGGGGCTCCTGTATGGCAGATGTTACTGCCGTGTCTTCATGTCTTTTGGAATAATTCAACTTTAAGCAAGAACCTACCATTGGTGGTTTGAATCCTTATTGATCTTCACTGGGGAACGATATATCCTCCTGGCTCTGGAGTGCGAGTGTTTTTTGTGTGTCGAGTAGTTATGGCTGTTGGCTGAGCAGAGTGGACATTTACAGATGAAGAGATGGATTAGCCCAGAGGGGCTGGGAGGATTACAAGGATAGAAGAGAGAACATTCGGACGGATAGAGATGAGAGACCAGTTGCAGTTTCAATGGCTATGTACTGAAGTTGATGGGGGAATGGGGCCATGTGCTGGTATGGTCCTTGGAAGGTGGAGTGGAGTGGAGTGAGGAAGGGAAGTCTGCAGGTGGTAGTGAGGTGGGGATAGGTGTTGAGTTGGGGGTGAATTTCCAGTTGGTAGGTGGGGGGAGGATTAAAGTGTGAAACAGTAAGTGCAAAGGTAAAACATGGTTTTCAGGCCAAGCTGGTACAGTTGCGAGTTACAGTCACAACTACTGTGTGATGCAAGATGGGCACGAAGCTTTAATTTAAACAGACCTAGTTTAGTTTCTGACAGAAGGTTGTCACTGAGCATATTTAGCCAGTGGGATGCACGATACTCAAAGGACCATTGCCCTTGGGACCTCTCTCTTGCTTTGCATGTCAGCTTGCAAGCTTTCGCCTGCTTGGTTGCTAAGTAAAGTGTGACTGCATGGAGACGGAGGTGGGTATTGTAGCAGCAGTAGTATTCAAACCACAAGAGCTCTTTGAGACTTCCACCACTTGTGACCTGTATACTTGTAACACTGCATCTTGGGCCTTTCTAAGTAAAATCAAGCCATAATCAGCATGCCACAAACAAATGTGAATACCTCTTGAACCATAAGTGCTTCACACAAAGTACGAGTGGCAAAGTTGTTCAACACAACATTACCTTTCTGATGGTGCTATACAATCAATTGCAATCAATTTGGTTTTTATTTTGTACTAGCTGAAATACCAAACTGTGTTTTTTTTCAGATTTTATTTAAGGTGCTTAGGTGAGGCTTCAGAGACAAATGTCAGCCATACACACCATACCTTAAACAATTGTGAATGACTCCTAAAGTATACGTGGTACACATGAAGTATCAGTGGCAAAATTGTTCAGCACAAAATTACCTTTCTAACGGTGCTGTGCAATAAATTCTAAGCAATTCGGTTTGTTTAATATTTAGGTAAAAACTGCTGACTTCCTCAGGCGTTTCCTGGCCTGAGTGAAAGTCAGCTGAGTACATCTACAGGCGTTATTGGCCTGAGTGGCTATGCTGTCAGACGCCACCTACAGGCATATCTAGGCCTGAATGAGTAAGGTGCCCTTCCCCAAAGGCTCAGGGCTCCTTTACAAAGTATGAAAGCAACAAACAACTTATAACAATATAATCCAGTAACCAACATACAGTAAACAGAAGTAACACACTCTAAAAGTAAATATACCTTACAAGTTCAGACAGTAAGACTCCTAATCATAACTTAATCATTACTTAGTCCCCGAAGGCTTGTTGTTTCAGCTGTCATTACAGCCCAATTTTGCCAAAGTTGAGTGTTATTCTTTTTTTTTTTTTTACTTATTATTTTTCTACGCCTGCTGTCCCTCAACCTCCACTCCTTCAGTCCCCAAAGGAGTATCACCTTACCAACCCTACCGACACTCAGGGTCTGCCCCTAGAGTACCACACTCACTGCCATGAGGGCCCTTGATGGCTGGATTACCCCAGGTGGGCGAGGAGAAGATCCCACCTTACCTCCCTCTTTCACCATCGAGCTCAACACAGCAAAGTCTGCCCTATTCGGTCGTGGTGGTGAGACTAGCTCGGAGGACATCATCTAGGTAGGCTGGAGGCCTTTTTCCTCTGAGATGTATTTCCCGGACGCTGGCATGCAAGGAGGAGCAAGGCTGCCGGCGTGCATGGAGATGCACGTCACAGCCAGTCCTCTGCCAGCGTCTACCCCTAGTGACAGGTGCTCCTCAACCGCACTGACCACCGTAAGCATCCCCCAACAGGTGGCGGTATCGTGGTGGAGAGCGTGGTCCCCCCTCCCCGGAGAAGGAGAGCAGCCATTGGGTGCTCAATCCTTCTCCATCCCGGCCGACTCCCATCGACCCGAGCTCGCTCCCGAACCCGGGTCGCCGGTGTGGTACAAGGTGTGGCGTCCAGCGCCTCAACCCTCAGCGCCACTGGACCGAGTGTTATTCTTCTTAAACACTGTTGAAAGGGATTTGGAGGCCACCGCAATGGCCCAGCGGCCACACACTTTTCTGCTTTGCTGGTGATCCAGGTCCAGGAGCAAACTATAGTTGACGGTATCACAGTGACT
Source organism: Neoceratodus forsteri (assembly GCA_016271365.2). NCBI lineage: Eukaryota > Metazoa > Chordata > Ceratodontiformes > Ceratodontidae > Neoceratodus > Neoceratodus forsteri. The sequence goes on along the minus strand of CM028129.1, from coordinate 94,427,565 downwards.
CCTATGGTGGAGCTTGCTCCTGCCACAGGCATCTCTGTACATGTCCAAGGCCATCAGAATGCTTCACCCACAGCAGGGGAAGTAGAAGGAAAGGGGAAAAACAGGGGATAAAAATTCCATCATCAGCCGGCGCAGTGGCATGGCAGGCTGAGGCACCCCATGCCACACCAGCAACCAGGTTCTGAAACATTATAGGGTTGTACAAGTGCTGGCCAGGGGAAGCAGGACTGAGTGTCCACAGATGGCTCTCCTCCTTTGCTGGGGGGGGGGCAGCATGAACCGCAGCTTGGCTGCCACTCAACGGAAGCTAGGTGGCACAGCAGCAGGTGCCCTTTAGAGGGGCGTATACGGGTACAGAGAGCATGCGGCATCTGTACGCTATATGCATGTACCGCTGTCTATGTGCTGACCTCGGGGAAGTGAGATAAACAGGAAGAAAACAACCTCGACCTGTGGGATGATGATGGCAACCCCTCAGGCTCCGCACACCGTCCTTGACACCCATTCACCCATGGTGGTTTGGAAGAAGAGGGGTAAGTCAAGGTTGTGGTGGATGATGGAACTGAGGGTTGTTGTATGAAGGGAGCCAGTTGGCAGGAGCAGGCAGAAAAATACAAGAAAAAAAATCTAATGATCATCTAAATTATGGCTGATTTTCCTGGCTCCTATTGCCCCCAACACGGGATCCTGCCCACCTGATGGACTGCTGCGCATGTAGAGGGGATGGCCCTCTTCCTGAAGCTGTGGATCTAGGAGTTGGAGTAACACCAAGGCCTGCACAGGGTATATCCTTGTGATCAGGTTATATCTCTAAAAGACAGGATGGCCAAAGGAGAAAAAGCTTTAAAAAAAATGATTCGGAATTTGACAATCTTTTCGCAAATGTACTAAAGGTGGTCAGTTTGACTGATTTTCAGACCGTAAAACAGTAAAAAAAATATAGAAGACGTGATTCACTGAATGCCTAAAATGTTACAAAAAGATGTAATAACATTTTGATAACTTACACACCAGTCCCTTAATCGACAGACTAGCATTTCCTCTTTAATTCATCTCAAATGCTAAAGAAGTTTTTAATTTTTAAAAACTGCAACATTGATTTCAACCCTATTTGTGGTGATTCTGACGTCTTGCTGCAGAATTACTCTCACGATTGGCCAACACCTTTGCAACTGCAGAATTATAAAGAGCCACAAAAATTATCTTGAAAGTGAATCAGCCTGATTAATTGTCCTACACAGAGAAAAAGAGTACATTTGCACCAGTCCAGGAGCTTGTAGCCCTTTTGTACATACAGTACTATGTGAGTGTTTATGTTCCTTATCGATGCCCCCATCAGACCCCGTCCATCTCTTAGCCTTGGTACTCCACTTACATTTACCCAACCTGCGAGGATCTGGTGGAAGTGGGGTCCAAGAGTACCGGCATCCTCCTCCTCCTGGTTGGCATGCAATGTTTCATCCTGCCTACCCTCCCCCAGCTGGGATGCATACCCCCTGTTCTGGCCTGCCCAACACGTATGACCCAAGTTCGCTCCAGGACCTGGGTAGCCAGCAAGGTAGTGCAACACACTTCCACTGGACCATTGGGTAGCCCAGCTTGTAGCACTTTTGCCACAAATACCACACCCTTTCAATCTGTGGCTCGGTGTATGTGAGACTCTACCTGATAACTGCTGGGCTTGAAAACCCAACTGTGACCGCAACATTTCTAATGAGTGACTGTACAGGGGATGCACATCAGAATATTGACCTCTCCCACTAAACTGTTGACCTGGGCCTGGCCCAGTAACACCAGCTGATGGCGCGCTGCACTGCTTTGTGGGAGGCCCGGACTCATGCTCTAGACTGGCTCTACCACCCTGGGCTGACCTCAGTGGGCTGGGGGGCAGAGGTGGGTCCCACATTAAAAGCAACATCTACAGATGGGAAAAGGGGACAGCCTTGTAGGTGACCACGCAGCATCACCCACTCCCCCCCACATTATGGAGCAATGGATGCTCATAGGATTACAGCCAGCGGGACAGGAGGACAAATATGGGAGAAAACACCACAGGAAGGCATCAGGTGATGGCTAATGACCTGCCTATCTCAATGTTGCTGAACCTTCCAGCGCCTGTCTGCTGAACCCCGATCATGGATGCTCTTCAATGGCTGGCAGCTCGCAGGTCATCAGTTCAGGCCTCACTGTGGAGGGCATACCACCAGCCAATCAAAGGATCATGTAGATTTGAAGAGGGTAGGTGTTCGTGACAAGTAAGCATGAGCGGGGAGTGGCTAGGAAGTTAAAGCTTGATGTATGTACTCTAATTGCCAAACAGTGAATATAGAATACATTTTACATTTGACACCCTTTGCAAACTGTGTGAGAGGCCTTTCGGCACCATGCATTTCTGCTTAAAGTTGAACCAGCATAATATTCTGTGGTGATTTGCATATACAGCCCATGATGCTTTGCATTATGGGAGTATGTGTGATTTTGTATTTATTTTAAAATAAAGTTCATACCTGGTACTAAAGCGGGCACATGATCCGTCAGGGCTCCTGGCAAGACGTTCGCCAACTCGGTAAGAAGACTGAAGCATCCTTGTCTTGATTTAATACTTTTTTCTCTAAGCTGTTTGTGCAAGGCCTTGATAATGCTTGGAACCTAGAAAAATAATTTTCATACAATTTGTCATTGAAAATGCTATTTTTTTTTTCATTACTCCCAGGCATGATGTTCATGGCAGTATTACAGATCCCGGGAACCCCAAAAGATCATTATAAAACAATGTCTGGAAAATAGGGCATTTTTAGTGGCCAACATGGATTCTAAAGGTTTGGTCAATAACTGGAAATTATCATGTACAAAACAACCTGAATTTTAAATATAAAAACATTCATAAAACTCAGGCGGAAGGACAAAGTAGGAGCAGGGAGGGACAATAGGAGTGGAGAGCCATGTGCACTAATGTGAAGAGCCTAGGACCTTGCGGAGATGGCCCTGGATTTGGTAGCCATAATAGAATCATGGTGTACTGACAACCACATGTGGGAGAGGGCCATACCAGGTTACATGTTTTGTAATGACAGGGCAGGGAGGAAGCTATTTTATATGTAAGGGAATATATAAATGCCAAGGAAATACAAGGACACAGCGGGAAAATGGAGGGGCCGGAAGTTCTTTGGGTTGGCTTAGAAATGTGGTTCAGGGTCTTTATACATGTGGGGATGGTATACAGGCCGCCAACACAGGAGGAGGAGGAACTGGAGAGAGTTTTGGGGGAGGCCATAGGCAAAATGGCAAGCAAAGGGGAAGTAATAATCATGGGTGACTTTACTATGCTGGATGAGGACTGGAACATCCTGGCCACAGCCACAACTAGGTGCAGTGTCATCCTAGAGTTCCCTGTAAGGGGCTTTTCTCAGGCAGGTGATTACAGATCCCACTAGGAAGAGTGGGCAATGCTGGATCTGGTGCTTACAAACAGGTACACCATAGCAGTTGTCACAGTGGGGCACTCCCTGGGTTCAAGCAATCATTACACTGCGTGGTTTGACATATTTATTTATTTTTTTATGCCTTTGTTAACCGGGTAAGTGCACTGGTCCAAGAGACCATTTACAGGTATGACCTGGGCCACAAGGCAACCTGTAAAGATAGAAGCAGAGAGTGAAAAGGCAACAGAAGGTTGCGTTGGTACAATCATCAAACAGTGTACAATCAGACATCAAGAAACAGAGGTAGGACATAACAATACATACTACAAAAAGAAAGAAGTAGCCAAATAAAAGCAATCACAGCAAGTAATGAATGTTATAAGTGTCTACGGTTATAACAGGTAACTGTTATAAACATCAGCATGCGATTACAACACGTAACAAATGTTATAAACATCAGTGTGCGGTTACAACACGTAACAGATGTTATAAACATCAGTGTGCGGTAACAAGTAACAAATGTTATAAACATCAGTGTGCGGTTACAAGTAACAAATGTTATTAACATCAGTGTGCGGTTACAACAGGCTGGCAGGGTAAAACACACCCATGTTGCTAGGTACCCTCAGACCCCCCCCAAACACAAGTAAATGCCCAACCAAATCAGACCGATTGTCCCTTCAGAAGCAGTAAGGAAGCAAAAGAGATTAGACAGATTTAGTAAGGAAAATAAAATAAAAGAGCAAGAGGGAGAGGTGCTGCCTAGGCAAGCACTTGAAGGAGTTTCTGGCAAGCAGCCAGGATTTAAGATTATGTTTAAAGGTGTGATGTGTGTTGGATGATCTGATGGTGGCAGGGAGCATATTCCATAATGAGGGGGCCGCAACCGATAGAGCATTTCCACCCATTTTAGTAGACATTCTCGGAATCATCAGAGGAGGGACAGCAGAGGATCAGAGTCTCTTCGGGGTGGAGCATTACACACAGAGGGAAGAAAGGGGGAAAGCAGGGCCACTGTGAGTGATGGCATCAGTAAGGCATCCAAGGGTGAAATCAAACCGGCCTTGCAAGGAGAGCCATCCAAGGGAGCTGTATAGGTTGCAGTGGTGTGAGGAATAGGGGCGGACAGGGCAAAGCGGCAGATGCTGTTGTAGGCAGACAGGAGTCTGGCCCAGAGGGCAGTGGAGACACGAATGTAAATAGGGGAGCAGTAGTCCAGTATTGGGAGCAGACTGCCACTAGCTAAGGCCAGACGTGCCTCAGCAGTCAGGTAGGGTTTGACATGGTAGTCAGTGTCACAAACCCACTCAGAAGGTCAGCACTCTACTCCCAAAGTGCCAACCTCTGAGCGTAATCTTGTGAACAGTTAACAGAAACAGGGTAACCCTCCTGTCTGTTTTGTGGGTTCGAATGAACCTTTGGTCTCAGTTCTGGAGGTATTCAAACTGTGAACCTCTAGCTAGCATACCCAATGCACAGGCTCAAATAATTCTGTCTTCAGGGGGCCAGATATCTTTGCCTATAGGCACCTAACCAGGTGTACAAAATGAACCCTTAAAAATTCAAATAAAGACCTCAGATTACTCTTACCTTTTTCCAGTTTGGCATCACCATTCAAGCTTATGCACAGTGTCTGCTTTAACCATAATACTTCACTTGTTAAAGAAAAAAAAGTTAAAGACAGACCAGTAGGCTCTAAAAATAGAGTTTTACTAAAATAGATAAAAAATATGCAAAACATAAAATACAGAACTATTATATCACAAGAACCATACAATCTTTTAAAAGAACAAGGTTTTAACAGTGCAATTCCTACTACAGTACTTAGATTTTGTCTCTCTCTCTCTCTCTCTCTCTCTCTAAATACCTGCTTAAAGTGCTCAAAGATGTTTCTTTGTCAGAGTGTAGATAAAAGAGTTTCTGAAGGAAAACAGAATACTGTTTAAAAAATTGTCTTGGTCAACCCCTTTGTGTGAGGTCACCTAACTCCTCCTCTGTTTATTAAAAATCATACACCGGAGCGCTAACGAGCAGCTAACACGAGCGGTCGCAACTCTCCAGAGCTCCGCACCACAAAGTATTAAAATTACCTAAAAAGCCTATAAAAAAGCACTCATTTTAATATCAAATAAGCTGTCTGACTAATACAATGGACAAGTACCTGGTATTGGGGAAATCGTTGTGGCAAAGCGGCAAGAGTGCTGAGAGATCTGCTGTATCAGAGCAAGATGCTCCATATGGACTGGGCCCAATATCTCTCTCAGCCATGGAGCTCACTGTAATTAGTAAGGCCGTCTCCAAGCAAATTTTGGCAGACCTTACACCGAGATGGGACAAAGTGGAGAGATCCATCGGGAACTTGGCTTCAGAAGTTAAACTGCAATCGGGGAGAATTCAAGAGGTGAAACAGAGAATATCAGACGTAGAAGACTCTACATGGGATGTGCCTGACAAGATAGCCAAACTAGAGCGGGAAGTCGAAGAATTAAAATATACTTTGGACTATCAGGAGAACTATAGTCATCGTAACAATCTCCATATAAGAGGGCTTCCAGAAGGGGCAGAACATGGAAACCTTATGAAATTTTGTGCAGTTACTCTACCCAAGCTTTTAAATCTGCAAACCAAAGCAGGAAAGATAAAAATAGAGAGGGTGCACAGAGCTTTGGGCCGAAGTCCCCGGGAGACCAGCCCACGCGCCAAGTAATATTCCGAATGCACCATTACCCCGATCGGCAGGCCCTCTTGGCGACCTACAGAAAGCTGAAGGATCCCACCTTTGATGGGCACAAGATAACATTACATCAAGACCTCTCGATTAGAACCCAGAAGAAACAACAACAATTCAATAATCAAATGGATAGTTGCGGGAGAGAGGTATAGAATTCTTTCTGGCTTACCCAGCTGTTGTCAAGCTCCAATGGGAAGGAGCAACGTATTCGTTCTGGGATCCATCAAAACTACAGAAATACATAGATGGATGGGACAAAAAAAAAAATCCAACAGCTGAAGCCTTAAATGAATAGCTTTGGTGTAGTGTATATGTCTAATGACCTCATATGATGACCGGATTTACCTGTAGTAGTTTGTTTATCGTGGAGGGGGAGGGAGGGGAGTTGGACTTAACAAAAAAAAATAAAAAAAGGGAGTACCAGTGCAGTTTGGAAGAATTTTAACATGCTCCTCTAACGGGCTTAGGTTTGATCCTTTTCAAGCAAGTCCCTAGAAGATAGGAGTGCGCTTGTATGGAGTATACTGGACAAACCCCAGCGACATCTAGATGACTCAAGCATATTACACATGTTGGCATTAAAGGCAGAGCGCTGGGGTTACGAACAGTCATAATGGGAAAGAGTAACCCCTGAAGGCAGTACACATCGCGTTTCTAAGAACTGACTGCAGTGCTGTACACTGGGGCCTAACCACATGTGTGTATGCTTAATATTAAATTGAAAGGAGAATGGGGTCTAAATTAGGGGAACAACTACATAACAAATAACAATAAAGGGGAGTGCCGGAGACCATCTGTGCTGGAGCCTGGGGCTAACATTTATGATGACCCTTCAGCACGCCCTACTAAGGCGGAAGGCAACCACAGGAGGAGGGTTTGAGGTTATTTTCGGAGTTATGGGGCAATAAAGGTTTACGTGAGGAAGGAGAGGGGTGCATGAGAATGGTTCTGGGGATGCTTGGCTATGCTCTGTGGGTGGGGACGGGGAGGGATCCAAGTGTAAACCTATGACGATATACTGGCTAGAGGAGATATAGATAAAAATGCGATAGATAAAAGGGCACCAAAATAATGTTTAAGCCTAAAATGGTGGTGTGAAGGGAGGGCATTGAGAGGAAGGAATACTGATAGAGAACCCAAAAGAAGGGGGAAAAGGATAATTTAATGAGACAAACGGAAGGAGGTATGGTATAAAGGCTTTTTTTTACAAGAGTTACCAAATGTTTCAATGCTTAGTACACATGTTGCTGTCTACAGTTCTTCAAAGTTATTGTTATTGTTACCATATTTTATGCTTTGCCGAATTTTGTACTAGGAGTAGAAGTGTATACAGGAGAAATCAGAAAGGGAGAGGGGTTAAAAAGGCACAGAAGAGGTTGGAGGAGCATGGCTAGGCCACAGGGTAGGGGTCGGCCTCATAGTTTCCTGGAATGTCAAGGGGTTCTCCTAGCCAACTAAAAGGACAAAGGTGCTAACAGTATTAAAACGAAAACTAACAGATGTGGCATTATTGCAGGAGACCCATCTGACACCTAGGGAACACGCTAAGCTGGTGGGAGGTTGGGTAGGTGCCTGTCATGCATCCTCCTTTAATTCTCATAAGAGAGGGGTAGCCATCTTATTTAATAACAATTTTCCCTTTATGCATCATCGTACAGTTATAGACCTCAAAGAAGGACGCTATATTTTTGTGGTGGGTGAAATTCATGGGAAGCTAATCACATTTGGCAACATCTATGCTCCATCTGTCCTAGAACCAGCTTCTATCACAGGATTACAAATATATTAGTGAGGGAGCAATTCCCTAATTTGATTATGGGAGGCAATTTTAACTGTGTCTTGGACCCGAAGTTAGATTATTCGGGAACGAGAGTCAGGGCAGTCCCAGCAGTACAACAATGGCAACTAGACCTAATGGAATTAGCGCTTGTAGATTCATGGTGAACAGCCAACCCGGGGGCCCGGTAATTCACGTTTTACTCCCACCCACACGCTGCTTGGTCCAGACTGGACAATATTTACAGAGAGAGTTATACTCCTCAGTCATCAAGGTGGAACACAGTCCAATCTATCTATCTGACCATGCTATGGTTCAACTTGAGCTGGATCTAGGCGGGGAACAGCAGCAAAGAGGGGGCTGGAAATTCCCTAATTATTTACTATCTAAGGCCGAATTTAAGCAGTTTTTAAAAGATCGATGGGTTGAATATGAAAATAACAACAAGGGCACGGTAGAGACGGAAGGGACCTACTGGGAAGCAAGCAAGGCTTACATAAGGGGGGTAATAATTAGATACACAGCAAAATTAAAAAAAGAAAGGAAACAGAAACAGGAAGAATTAGAGAAAACAACACAAAAGTTAGGAAAATTAGCCATTGAAACTGAAGACTAGCAATCTTTAAAGGAGCTTCAGGCAGCCAGGGAAGCTCTAAATACCTATTTAACGGAAGATGCCCGAGAGAAACAAATGTTTGCGCATCAAAAATTATATGAATGGGGCAATAAACCAGGGCCATTACTGGTTAACTTAATTAGAGGAGGGAAAACATCGAAAAAAATAATAGCAATGAAGGATAGAAGAGGTAACATATTACAAGGAGATCTTCAAATTAAGCAGTGCTTTCAAGAGTTTTACACAGATCTGTATACTGCAGAATGCAAGCGCACAGTACATTTGGGAGAAAAATTCTTGAAGGGGCTCCCCATTCCATTCCTCACAGAAGCACATAAAGCTCTTCTGGGCAGTAAGATTTCCACTATGGAAGTACTGCAGGCTACAGGAATGCTTAAGGGGGGAAGGCAACAGGACCGGATAGGTTCACAGCTGAATATTTTAAGGAACTTAAAGAGAAGGTAGCAGAACCCATCAGGAATGTGCTTGAAGAGGCAAGGGAAGAGGGGGCCTACCTAAGACATGTTGTGAAGCTCGCATATGTGTCTTTCCCAAGCCAAATAAAGACCCAACAGAATGCTCCTCTTATAGGCCAATATCGCTTCTAAACTATGATTTCAAAATAATGACAACGGTCCTAGCACTAAGATTGGATAAATTGTTACCCCAATTAATTAATCCAGACCAAACAGGCTTTATACAAGGCAGAATGTCGTACCATAACATGAGACAGCTTCTTAATGTTATTTGGTGGGGAAATAAACACCCAGGGAAAGCTTGTGTCCTATCTATGGATGCTGAGAAAGCCTTTGATAGGATAGAATGGGAATAACTATTTAAAGTGATGGGTAAATTTGGTCTGGGGGAAAGTTTTATACAGATGGTTAAAGCTTTTTATATGACCCCCACAGCCAGAATGTTAGTTAATGGTTCACCATCTGGTGAAATTTGGCTTGGGAGGGGCACACGAAAAGGGTGTCCCCTCTCACCCCTCCTGTTTGCCTTGGCCATAGAACCTTTGGCAATAAAAATTATAGAGGATCCTCAGATTCAAGGCATACTAGATAAACAGGGAAAACAACATACAGTTACTTTGTATGCAGATGATATTCTGCTTTTTCTGACTCAACCTAACCGATCTATACCTGCCCTTTTAGGCCTGGTGGGGGACTTTGCTAAGTTTTCCGGCTACAAGCTCAACTTAAAGAAATATGAAATAATGTACTTGAGGAATGGTGGGGACCAGCGAGATCTAAATAACTGGGGCCTCAAATTAGAACAGCGGGCCTTTACCTATTTAGGTATCAAGGTGGGGACTAATTTGGAAAGGATGTACAAACTTAACTACAGACCCTTGATAGATGTAATTTTGAGGGACCTACATAGATGGAGAGCACTCCCAATTTCGTGGATTGGCAGAATAAACGTGTTAAAGATGAACGTGTTGCCCATGATATTGTATATCCTTCAAATGATGCCAATGAATCTTAGGAACAGGGACATTGAGACTCTGGAGAGGGAATTTGGAACTTTCATATGGCAGGGTGAAAAACCACGAATTAGCTTGACTAGACTAAAAGCAGCACCAAAAAAAACGGGGGTCTCAACCTACCAAATTTGAAGGGATATTATTTGGCTTCAAAATGCAGATATATTCATAACTGGGTAAACAAGGGGGAGGCGGCCACTTGGCTAACACTAGAAGAAAGCGGGAGTCCTGGCAGACTTACGGTGTACTTAGGGATGGATGGAATGAAATCCTATAAAAGGCAAGAACATCCAAATCCATTGGTTATTGCAGCCTTAGAGGCATGGACATGTATTAAACAAAGAAGGGGAGCCAAACAAGAGAATACAATATTGGTCCCAGTAGCAGACAATCCGGGCTTTCTTGCCAGGAATGGGAGATGTAGGTTTCCAGACCTGGCAAGACAGAGGTATTAGATGTGTAGGAGATCTGGCCTCCAAAACGGGGATACATTCCTTCCAAGATTTACAAATGAGTCTGGGATTACCCACCTCACATCTCTCTAAGTACTTCCAGGCCCGACAATATTGGCAGAGTCTTAATAGGCAGACCAACATGGACTGTGCCCTGATTGAGGTCAAGAGGGAAATATTAAGGGCAAGGACACATGAAAAGGGCCTGATTGGCCCAGCAGCTAAATTAGATAGAGTATATTTTAAAGGGGACTCCCAAAAGGTGAAACATAAGTGGGAAAAAGTCACTGGCCTACTAATAGAGGATATTAACTGGGAATTGCTATTGACCTCCCACATGGGACTGTTATTATGCAACAGATACAAAGAGATTCAATTTAAATTCCTACTAAGATTATATAATCCCCAGCTGAGGTACACAAAATTCTACCCAGAAGTGCCGCCAATGTGTGGGAAATGTGGGAAGAATAAAGGCATGTGGATGCACTATTACTGGGATTGCCTGGGAATCCAGAAATACTGGAAAGGAATAGGTATAGAGTTAAACTAGATAGCGGGTTATCCAATAGAGATACCCCCAAGATCACTTTTACTGGGAGCAGCAGGACAAGAAAGGGGAGAATGGGAGTTACAGTCCAGGCAGCTTAGGATTCTACTGGTGGTGGCTAGACAAGTGATACAGAACCTATGGACCACTGGGAGTGTCCCCACGATAGACCAGTGGAAAAACCTTGCTGTAAAAGCACTCTCTGTAGTCAGACTGACATATTTACTAAAGGGACAAGAACAGAGCTTCCTGAACGTATGGGCTACTTTTCTGATCACACTAACGCTGGGAGAAGCTACTCTCCTTCGGGAGGGATGGGCAGCCAAGGAGGTCCTACTTATATTTATCAAGAAAATTAGAGATCAGATGCCATGCCCTTACCAGAATGATTAATAGAACTCCTGGAATTATGGAATGATATACTAGTATATGAACGTAAAAGAAATAAACACTAAGGGAAGTATTTAGAGTTTAGGCAAAGTTTGTATTTTGTATTTTGTGTTCTCTATTTTGGATAGTAATGCATACTATAGTAAGAGAAAGTAGGCTGGAGAACATAGTTAATTGTTAAATGATGAAGTCTTATGTTGTTCCACTACTTACTTATGCCACATAGATATCAGATTGTAATGAAAACAGGACTCAAGACATGTGTTACTCAGATACCCCTATACCAAAAGGGGAATAGTTTAAGTTGAAGTTGATGTATCATTGGGTCTGAATGTAACTGAATGGCATATGTAAAACCATAATAAAAATACGATACAAAAGAAAATCATATACCCAGGATATTTTATCATTTTAGAAGGAAAGTTAATTAAGGTTACATCAACAGAAACTCCTTTCCCCATGTGACTTCCCCAATCAAGTCTGTAAATTTCCTTTCGTCTATGAGCAGTATCCCCTCTCACACAGACATCAAAGCATTTATGATTTTGCACCAGTGTGCTAAACCTTGCTTTCCTCCTCGAAACATCATAAAAGGGATACTGATTTCCCTCTTAGCAGTTAAAGCTATATTTAACTTAGAAAAACAGGAGATTCTCGATTAAGGCCTGTTCTAGTCTATAATTAGCTTCTGGCCTTCCAGGTAACATCTTTTATCTAAAACCTGTATGTGTGTGATCTCACATGCTGTGTCAGCATCTCTCATGAGAGACAATCCATAAAACCTTTTTATATTACAAAAAATCATAGTGTACTCAGAACTAGCTGTCCACTTGTCACAGTCAGCACAGAGTTCCTGATTAATCTTGTAGACTATGAGATTTATATGGTCAGTGAAGGAGAGGAAAAGATCCAGTGTAACCCCCAGGTATTTGAAAGATGGGATGACTTTGAGGGCAGGGCCATTGGGAGGGAGGATAAAGAGTGAGGAGTTTGCTTAGAGGGTACCGGCAAGGTAAGGTTTGGACCCAAACAGCATGGCCTTGGTATTTTTGATATTTACTAGCATCAGATTGGAGGAAAACCAGTTTTGGGTGGCACAATAGTTCTGGGTGAGGACGGAGGATATGAGTGGAATAGATTTGTCACTTTAGAATACGATAAGATAGTCCGCATAGAGGAGGGATTTGCAGAAGAGGCAGTCAGAGGAGAGGAGAGAGTATTAACGAATATAGTAAAGAGTAAGGGGCCCAAAATGGAGCCTTGGGGTACCCCAGAGGAAACCAGCAGGGCTGGAGATGTGACAGAGCTGATATAAACAGATTGGAAGTGGTTGGAGAGGTAGCTGCGAAACCAGTCGGTAGTAACCACGGAGCAGCCGATAACATGTAGCTTGGAAAGGAGGAGTGGATGGTTTACAAGATTGAAGACTTTAGATAGATCCACAAAAACAGTGCCAGTGGTATGCCTTAGATCCATATTCATATGGACGTGGTTGGTAAATAAAGCTAGGGCAGTTGTAGTACTACGGAGCCTGCGGAAGCCGTGCTGCTGGTTGCATAGGATATTGTAGTTATGAAGGTACTCAGATAGTTGCTGGTGAAGAACCTGTTCAAGGAGCTTACTAAGATGAAGGGGGATGGAGACAGGGCGATAGCTGTTGGACAGGAGGGGGGTTACCAGATTTGAAAATAGGAACCACCTTGGCAGACTTCCAAGGGAGTGGCATACAAGCAGTAGTCAGGGCAAGGATGATGATAAAGCAGAGAGGTTTGGTGATCGCAGAGGAAACAAATTTGAGAAAAACAGGGGACAGGCCATCAGAGCCCAGAGTGCCCTGGTTTGGTAGACCCCTAAGGAGTTTAAAGGTGTCCTTGGGGGAGATGGTCTTGAAACAGAAGTGGAGGTGAAGAGGGGTAGCAGACCAGGGGGAGATGGAGGAAGGGCGGGTGGGGCACGGCCCTGGGTTGGGGGACAGACTAGATGGAGGGTGGGAGAAGGCACAAGACCACTGGCTAGGGGGACTGCTAGAGGGGGAGTTTGCTGAGGAGGGCCAACAGGTCAGAGAATTTGCTGTTGAGAGCCATGGTGACCTCAGTTGGAGCCGTCAAATGTCTAGAAGGGGAAGTTAGTTAAATATTGGTGCAGCCAGCACGGAGAGCAAGAAGAGAGTTGATGGAGGCCCATAATTTGCTGGGATTACTAAAACTTTCTCTCTGCTGGTTGGTAAAATCATTCAGTTTCAGGGTTCTGGTCATAATCTTACATCAGGTTGCATAGGTACTGATATTCTTTCCACAGGGTAGGGGAAGGAATTGATTTTTGGGCAGACCACTTTCATTCCCACTTATTCACGAGGGAGAGGAGCTCTTTGGTGACCCAACAGATCTGGCCACCTCGTACTCTCCGAGTGGTGACAGGGAAGTGACGGTCCTGGATGCCCAGAAGAATGTCTGTGAAATGAGTGACCGCAACGGATGCATCCATGAGGGCATAAAGGCCTGCAAATTAATAGCCCTAAGCTCATCAAGTAGTAGGGAGATGTCAGGGTGGTTAAAATTGCGGAATGTTAGATATTTGGGAGGGGGCGGGTGCCTTAGAGTATCATATGGCAAAGGTATGGGAGTGATTGCTCAGGGAGTCAGATAATATGCCTGCATGTATAACATGGTCACTGCAATTGTTGACCATCCAGTCAATCAGGGAGTGGGTAGAGGTACAAGGGTTACGTCTAGCAGGGAGGGTGATGATCTGCGATAGGTTATGCTGTTTAAGCATGTTGACGTATTCAGTTTCCTAGGCGTTCAACCAGTTGAGGTTGAAATCACCTAGGAGGATAGCTTCCCTGGAAGGGGATAGGGACCTAAAACCAGTGAGCAGGCTCTGAATGCCAGCTACACCCCCATTCAGAGGGTTGTAGCAGCTGCCCAGATAAAGTTTCTTAGTTGCGCCCACTGTGATTTTGACAATGAGCCATTCACTGGGGGAGTCATGGTCAGCACAACGGAAGACAGAGGCAGAGAGGTTCCCTGATGAGGATGGCAACACCACCATCACCACCCTTTTTTGCCAGGCCTGTCTTTGCGTAAAATAGAGTAGCCAGGGGTAGGAACGTAGCGTCATGATGGTGGGGCTTAAGCCATGTTTCTGTGAGACTGAGTACAAGGGGTTTATTTAGAGCAAGCCAGGCTTCAAGGTCAGTGAATTTTGCAGGGAGACTGCATATGTTCATGTGGGCAATTTTTATTCCAAGAGTAGTGACCCATATGCTACTGGTAGATGTGATAGGGGTGTTCATGGGACCAGGGTTGGATTCAATGCCACCACCCAGTAGGAGTAGGGAAAAGAGGTGGAGGTAAGATTACGGTAAGCCAATAGATGAAGGGGGGGAGGACAGGGAGTAGAGATAAAAACCTAAAAGGCGACACTCGAAGTTTTTGAGGAAGGCCAGAGTGTGTAGTCTGAGTCTGAGGAGGGTGCATTCCCTCCATAGTGGAAAAGGGGGGGGATAATGGGTATATGAAGAACCCATGAAACCTTTGAGGTCAGCCTGATCAGAGCATAGGATAGAGGCTGTGAAATTAGCTATTAGAAGGGTGCCTAGGAGAGAGAGACAGTCATAAGGGGCAAGAGTAGGGACCTCATGTTGAAGATAGATGGATTTAATGAGGATGAGGTGAACAAACAGAGCTCCAAGATAGGCTAGTGGTTGAAGGGGAGATTGTGCCTTTAAGTGAGAAGCACCCAGTAAAATCTGCATGAGGATGAGGGGAAACAAAGAGAGGGGAGGAGATTTGGGAGGAGGTGTGCTTAAAGAGTGTCAGGGGTGGGGAGGGCAGGAGAATATTTTTAAATAGAAATAAGCGTAGTGCAGTAGCGAGAAGAGGCAGAATTGCCCCGGCTTCCGACTTGGTGCTGGATAACGGGACGGTCCTATCATATGGATTGGGCAGGGGAAATACTACACTAGGACGATGGTCCTGGAGTTCAGCAGGGCAGATTTTGGAGAAGTGAGAGACTGCCTTAAAAAATGTCTTGATGGGGGGAATAGCTGGTGGGGGGGGAGGATGGGAGGCACAATGAAATAGAATAAAAAAAGGAATAACTGAGGTAACAGCAAGCTATTTAAAGGTAATGAAAAGGAGTAAGAGGAGAAAGAGGCCACTGCGGCTTTCAAATGAGGTGACTAAAGCAGTAAAAGAGGAAAAAATAGCTTTCAGAAATTGTAAGGAGACCTAAACGAAGGTGGACAGGGAGGTATATACTGAAAAACAAAGGGAGGCTGGAAGGAGTATAAGGACAGCAAAGGCTCCAACTGAGGAAAGGATCACCTAGAATGTCAAGAATAGGGATAAGAAGCCGACCCGGTGGTGCTGAAGGTTAAGGCGCTGGCCGTCGCAACTTGCACCACGCCGATGACCCGAGTTTGGGAGCAAGCTCAGGTGCCAGGGGTAGGCAGGGATGTGGTAGGGATTGAGCACCTGCCAGGCTGCTCTCCTTCCCAAGGGGGAGGGCGGGGGTAGCTCGGCGCACCAACGGCTCCCAGCGGAGATCAGGGGTGCTGCAGTGTGAGGGCTGCACATTGAGCAGTGTGGCTGATGCAGGCAGGGTTGCCGTGCACCATTGCATCAAGGGTGTCCTCACAAGGGGATACCAGAACAAGGAAAAGCCCAGCTCCATGTGGTAGGCAACGGCACCTGACCCCCCTCATGCCACCGCCGGGTTCACCTCGCCTGGCCTTCCAGTTCCTCCACTGGGAGCCCCACCCACAGCCAGAGTCTGAATAGTAAGTAAGCCCAAAGATGAGGGTGGCCCCCACCCGGGGATTAGCTGGGGTGCTGGCTGCAGGTGATGGGGGAAGAGAGGAGTACAGGATTCGAGGGACCTCAGGCGGCGGGAACAGGCACAATGCCTGAGAGAGGCTCTGCAGGCCGTGACAGAGTGAAATAGAGTTAAAAAAAAAAAAAGAATGGGGATAAACCTTTCTGCAGGTACGTGAGCAAGAAAAGAAAAACAAGGCAGGGTACGTATAGTGAAGATTAGAAGACCAAAAGAGGAGGATTGTGCAGAGGAAGACCAGGAAAAAGCTAAAATTTTAAATGTAGCCGGCCTGTCAGCACAGCGGTAGAGATTTCCGCTTACAACGCCAATAACCTGGGTTTGAGGAGCGGACTCGAGTTGCTAGAGGCCGGGTGGGGAGAAGGATGAGCGTCTGGGACTGCTCTCTTCTCTGGAGGGAGGTTTGGGACCTCATCCGCACTTTTATGACTTCCTGGCGGAGGTCAGGGGTACCGCAGCTACCAGCCAAGAACAGTTCTTGGCGTGGTGAATGCAGGGACGTCACTGCATGTCGCCTTCACACAAAAATGGGGAAGAAAATCCCACTGTCGACTGCCTCCATGAAGCCAGCATCTGGCTTCAATCAGCCTCTCCTGCTGGCTCCCCTGGTCAGTCACTAGTTTTGTGGCATTAGGGCCAGTGCCGCGACCCCACCCTCTGAGGGGTAAGTCAGGGGTCTCAGGGGAAGAGCACGGAACAGGAGAGGTGGAAGCTGGGATGCACCATGACTGGTGGATGATCGGCGGCTGACTGTTGGGGCAAAAATACTAAAATTAAAAATTAAAAATGTACACTTCTGCTCAGTATTCACAGTTAAAGCAGCAGTACAACAAAATCTATTTTGGTAAAAAGGGATCACGCACATTATGTTAGAAAGGACCTCTACCCATTTACTTAACAAATGCCTTCCTAACTCTTTCTTTTTCCTTTTTTATCATCCTGTCACCTCCCGATCAGCACAAACTCTTGCCAGGCTCGCCAAATTTAATTAGAATGCATCATGGTCATTTTGTGATCAACTGGTAAGACCCACGATCCACATCTGCTTTACCATAATGCAAAGTTCTGTTGTTGTTTATAACGCCGTACGTGTTCATGATCACTACCGCTTCATGCAGTAACATAAAACAGAAAAAGGGCTGATTATCTTTCCATGTCATGATGTAACGTGTCAGATGGAGCAACTTATCGCTACTTGAAATAAACTGCAAGCATACATTTTACTTTGTGTTGTAAGCTGATAAAATGTTGTTCAAGCAGGGCTTCAGCTCTAAAAAAAATAGAAAATGCACTCTAAACAAAATACATTCTGTGTGCAACATCATTTAATACTGCTGGCTGTTGCAAAATAAAATAGCACCTGTCCATGCTCAATCCTCCATGCTCACGGTCCTCAGATGTGCTGCTCATCCTGTAATTGAACAGGAAAAAAAAGACGGGACCAACTGAATGAAATGGTGGAGTGGAGCGGGGAAGAGAGAGACACACTGAGACTTGCAAAGATTTTTGCCTGCCACATACATTCATCTTGGGACTGTTGCATGGCTGCGCACGTTAGCCTGTGATCGTATGCGCTATGGTGCATTGTGGGAAGTCTGTGCCCAAAAACAAACATGGAGGGCATTAGTTTTTTCACGCAAATTAATAGGTTATTTTTAATAAAAATAACATATAGATGTTGATTTCTATACATGTGCTTTGATAATTTATTAATTGAAAGTCACACTGACACATGTAGTCAGGTTACTGAACAACTTGTTTTTTCCCAGCCTGTTCATTGCACTGCTGCTTTAAATGGAGAAGGGTGAGCCAGAATGCATTAACAGGCACCAGGGGGAGAGGGGCGTGGTTTGGAAGCCCTTAAGGACAACTGAGTATTGTGGCTGGATAGGATCCAATTAAGGAACTGACCACAGTGCCAGCCACCCCTCTGGTGACACTATTTAGCTCCTCATTGGAGAAAGGGGTGGTTCCAGAGGAATTGAAGAGGGCTGAGTGGTCTCTGCACAAGATCAGCAGCACGGAGGAGGCCAACAATTACAGACCAATCAGTCTCACATCTTTGAAAGGAAAGTTAACGGAGTCTCTGCTGAAGGAGAGACTGATGAAGTACCAAAGTCCAATGGAAAGCCCCACGAAAAACACACTCCGATCTGTGCTTCACTACAAAGGTGGTAGCTTTCCTCCACACATGAACATCCAAAACAAAGTAGCAATGCGCCCAAGGAAAATGCTGATAGAGCATGTAGTTTTCAAAGTCCTTTTTACTTGTAAATGCTCAAATTTTATACAGTATCAATGACAATTAAAAAAACTTCCTGGTCGTAGCTTCCCCTAGCACCTCGACTCTTGCGAACCTTCAGTGGGTGACCAGGAAGTTTTTTGAATTGTCATTGATACTGTATAGAATTTGAGCACATTACTACTTTGTTTTGGATGAGGCTGATGAAGTACCTGGAGACATTATGGGCTGCAGGACCACTGGCAGCATGACTTCACAGGGGGGAGGTCATGTCAAACAAATTTCATGGATTTCTTTGATTGGGTGACTAAAGAAGTGGATCATGGGAGGGTGGTGGATGTGGCCAGTGTCTTGTTTAAAGATCCACGAGAGCAGTATGGGCTCGCGCACCAAGATTTCCACAGATACTTACAAGTGAGGCACTATGTTATGTCACAAGACTGCTTGCACAAGGAAAACAGGGACCTCACACCGTTAGATTTCTTGTACAGTATTGGGCCACTATGTTAAGGGGTAGTGGGGTATAGCCTCTCAGTCGTGCAAAGCACTAATGGGGGAACCCACCCAGAATCACAGAGAGTAAGAACACTCTGGGAAACAGAAAGAGGGGTGACAATATTGAAGGATGAATATGCATGGATATGCGAAAAGGGATGAAAAGTAACATCCTCCCCAGGCTGGAGAAAATATAGGTGGAAATGCCTCATCAGATATTTCCACACACTGACTCACACACAACACTTCAGGGCTGGAGCTTCCAACTTGTGCTGGAGATGGTGTGGAGAAGTAGACACACTTTCACATTTTCTGGGCTTGCTGCAAAGTTGAATGATTTTGGCAACAACTACACAGTGAACTGAGTAGTATTTGGGAGGTCCCCCATCCCTTTCAAATTCAATAATTTAGTGCTTGGGGTCAGAATTATAGGACTAGAAGACCTCAGGCAGCAGGGTCTCATCAGGACCCTGTGCACAGCAGCAATAGGGTTGCCACCTGTCAAGTTTTTTAACCTGGTAATCAGGTTTTCAGTGTCCCTATCAGGTAATCCAGTTTTGTTCTGTGCTGGTCAGATTTTTGACCCATTTTGAGTGCCTACATACTTTTGAAACCAATTTTGTCTTATCATTCATTGTTTCAGCTACATGCCCAGGTTACAAACAATTTCTGTTGCCAATACAGTCCTTTGTTTGTGAAAGCACTCAGCCTAGGAGGTGAAAAGTATGGCCACTAACACCATCAGTACTTTACTTAACCTAATCTTTCCACTGCATCTTAAAGTGACATAGCGGCACAGCTGCCCCCACCTTTTGTAACAGTAACACAGCCAGCTGTCTTCTACTTTCATTTGCTGGTAAACATTTTCATCTCTAACAGAATTTAGGCATTTTTAAATGTTTTAAATATTTTTTTTCCCTCAAGAAAAAAAAGTATGGTCACTTTTTTTGGGCTTTGAAGTAGTACTGAGGACATGAAAAGGAGATGGAGCTAGAAAAAGATATAAAGTACACATTACAAGAAACAGTTTCTTTATTATTACATACCATGTATACTGCTGTATGCTATTTATAGTGTTCCCCTTGTCTCCCCCAATATCATATCTGTAAATGAGATTTATTTTATCTCTGAATGTTTATCTGGTAAACCAATGTCAATAAATAAATAAATAAATACACAAGTAAATAAATAACTATGAAGAACCCATGAAAGTAACTTTAACAGGTACAGTATCTTAACATTTTTGTTGAACTGCTGCTGTAGGTGTTGTCTTTTATTGATATAACCAATGGTTTTCTAGGAGGAGCAATGCATGATGAGTCATGAAAAGGGTGGGGCTAGGGGAAAAGCGTAGGATCTGGTTTTTACCTCATCCAAAGGTGGCAACCCTAAGCAGCAATGAAGGAAATCACTTCCAATTGGATCTAGGCAAGAGTCACTTCATTTGTCTCGTGGTGTAACAGAATAGATGAGATTAGCAGAATGGAACGCATCACAGCCACATTAAGGATGACAGTAGAAAAAAACACAACTCTGGGCTAGATGGGACAGCAGGCAAATTGGGCCTGTGGGCAACACTGGGGACAGTAACAGATCTGCCACTTAACCTCAAGCAAAATAATATGGATATCTAACTGGAGACAATTGGTTCAAGCCTCTCCTCTCCACTATAAACTGAGCCTGCAACTATAGAGTATTGCTTTGATATTTAATTAGTGTAAGCCTTGGCCATGCCAATATAAAAGCAAAGAAAAGGGTCAAAATCAGATTGTTACAGCCACAGTTGGTCAAATCTTTGTTCTTTCTGTATGTTAATGGTTTGGTGTACTGTATTTTGCTTTCTCTTTCTTTTCTCCCTTGTTGGGTTCAGTAAATGTTTACAAGCTCAATGAGAGAATCCCTGTTTCAAGAAGATACCACTGAACAGGGAAGCATTGTTAGTAACTTTATTAATGAATATGTCTACATAGGTGACATTTTGTACCATTATACTTGTAATGCTTTGATTGTCTCTTCTTGTTTGTTTTTTTTTTTAAATAAAACCGAGTTAAAAAAATAAAATGTAATTTTTTTTCAATATACATTTTTTCATTTTTTGTGCCCCGGTTTTCTCCATGCCCATCTTACACGAGTGCGCATGTGTGGAGGCGCAGCACGCCACACTGTAGACGCACCCCTCTCATGTCACCCCCACCTGCACTGTCACCAGACCTCCATCCAGTGATGATGGAACTATGGGGGATGGCAGTAGCCTCCCAGGACACTCGATCTGGCTCCTCCTGCCCCCCATGCTGGCTCCTGGCAGCCCAAGGTTATTCCTGAACCCAGGTCACCAGCATGGTGCGAAGTGTGGAGTCCAGCACCTCAACCCTCAGCACCACTGGGCTTGCTATAAAATGTCATTTTAAATAGCCTGGTGCAACAGTTGCCTAATCTATTTATTTTACCATAACACCATTCAGATGCATAGACTGTAAGAACACAGTGAGTGATAGAGTTTTCTCTGTTACACACACACACACACACGCACACACACACACACTTCTGGAGGCAGTTGAGCTGGATGCTACATAGGCCGATGTTCTGAGCCTATTTTACTGAAAATGTTTATTATTTTATCTATTTCTGAGAGGGGATGATCCCTGGATGAACTGGGGACTATACATAGAGTGATACAGGAAGCAGGCCGTGCCTAACACGAGGCACAAACAGGTACAGAACTGAGTTTGGAAGACACTTGTTTTTTAAATTTGAACATCCTTTACACATTTGGGTGTCCTTTTAAGGATGCTGCAAAGTGTTTTTGCTCAGCTGGTGGGACAGTTTGTTTATCGAGGGAACCGGAAACGAGCGGAGCGCTACTTCCAGTACCCCCACTATAAAAACCGTGTGTCAGTGTTCTATGCAGATTTCTGGAGGCAACTGAGTCAGATGCTGCATAGGCTGGTGTACGGATCCTATTTTACTGAAAATTTTTATTATTTTATCTTATTTCTGAGAGGGGATGATCCCTGGATAAACTGGGGACTGTCCATAGAGTGACACAGGAAGCAAGATGTGCTTAACTAACACAAGGCACAAACGGGCACAGAACTGTGTTTGGGAGACACTTTTTTAAATCTGAATGTTCTTTACACATTTGGGTATCATTTTAAGGATACCACAAAGTGTTTCTAACCAGTTGATGGGACAGTTTGTGTAGTGAGGGAAGGGAACTGGAAGTGAGCAGAGCACTACTTCCGGTCTCCCCACTATACAGTATATCTCCTTCCTGTAGCAAGCATCAGTGAGCCCAGGCATCAGCAAGCCCAGCAAAGGCAACACAGGTAAGGGAAATAGTTTAGCGGTGTCTGCCACGTCAGCTGTGGTAGCAGGGGTAGCTGGCTGGTTACCATAGCCGAATCTATTTCACAAGGAAGTGATAACTGAACGTTAGACGTTAGAAGCTGACAGAGTTAAGGTAAAAAATGGATTTCAATATAGTTAAGCTACAGCACGAGGAACTGGGTATAAGGTGCATTATATGTGGAAAGATCAGTACAGAATCGATAAATGAAGTACGGATAACTACGTGTAAAGAATGTAGAGTAATAAGGGAACTGAAAAGCAGACTAATGCAAGCAGAATTGGAACTGGTCACTCTGCAACAGCAGAAACTATAACAAGAGGCAGATAATGTCTTGGCATGTGTTATTGAACAAAAAAATAAAAAAAGAGGCAGGCATGAAAATTAAAAAAGGTCAAGGAAGTTTGATGAGGCGGGCACCAGGACAATTGAGAACAGAAAATGTAAAAAGGTTTGTAGAGCAATAAGACAGAACACTGATTTATGCAATCAGTGTCAGCCTCTGGTAGCTATAGTAGACACCAATATGGGTGTAGAGGAGCCATTTGAGACAAGAGACAACAAAAATTGTGCTAATCATGATTTTATCTTATTTCTGAGAGGGGGGATGATCCCTTGATAAACTGGGGACTGTCCATAGAGTGACACAGTAAGCAAGACGTGCTTAACTAACACGAGGCACAAACGGGCACAGAACTGTGTTTGGGAGACACTTTTTTAAATCTGAACGTCCTTTACACATTTGGGTACCCAGTGTCAGTGGCTCAGTAGGTAGCACATTCACCTCTGAGGCCGGGAGATCAGAGGGCTTTGGGTTCAGTTCTCACATCTGGCACTTGGGTTAATATCCCAGTACTGACACTGTACTGCAGCATGAGAGGGGTGCTGCACTTCTGAGGTGCCGTCTTTCAGATGAGACCTTAAACTGAGGTCCCATCTGCCTGGATTGTTGTTAGTTCAGGTGGATGTTAAAGATCCCATGGCAGGCAGCAGCAGCAAGGTAAGGGGCTAAATGTTGGGGTGACAAATGTGATCAACCAAATTGTTGGGGGGGGGGGGAATTGTGCCCCCCATCCCCCCCCTATAATTACACCCCTGGATCGCACAGATGGCTGATGTAGTGATAATGGCAATTTTAATTATCCAGACATAAACTGGATCACACGAACAACAAAAGTAGGCATTGAAAGACAATTTATTGATACATTATTAACTGCAGGACTACAGCAAATGACATATAAACCCACCAGAGGTGACAATTTACTCTATTTATTAATTACTAATATTGGAGGCTCAATTAAGAGCATGAATGTCAGGGAAACGTTTGAGCAACTGTGATCATAACATTGTTGAGTTTATTCTGAAGAGATCAGTGTATAAAAGCCTGGGGTCAGCAGTAATTAAGAATTACAATAGGGCAAACTTCCAAAAAAAATCAGAACAGAGCTATCAAATTGGAACTGTGAATTGTCATTTAAACACAAGAGTGTTGAGGAAATGTGGAATATATTCAAGCGCAATTACTGCAAGTAAAAGAAAAGTTTGTGCCCAGTAAATGCATGTATAATAACAGGAAACATGCCAATGTGGTGCACTAAATAGGTGGCAAAGCAGTGTAACAAAAACATAGAAATATAGAAACATAGAATTTGACGGCAGATAAGGACCGCTTGGCTCACCTAGTCTGCCCATTTTCCTACCTAACAGATGAGCTGCAGATCCTAGTTAACCAACAGCTTACTTCCTCCTACCCCCCCACTAGGACTGCCTTATGTCTGTCCCATGCATTCTTGAATTCTCCCACTGTTCTTGATTCCATGACCTCCTCAGGGAGGCTATTCCATGCATCCACAACCCTCTCTGTGGAAAAATACTTCCTCACATTACCTCTCTTGCCGTCCCACTCTATCTTCAAATTGTGCCCCCTTGTTCTTGCACATCTCTTTTCTGAAAGATGCTACCCTCTTGGACTTTGTTGATTCCCTTGAGGTACTTGAAAGTTTCTATCATGTCCCCCCTCTCCCTCCTTTCCTCAAGGGTACACATACTAAACTCCTTTAGTCTTTCTTTGTATGTCTTCAGGTGCAGACCCTGCATCATTTTGGTTGCCCTCCTCTGGACAGCCTCCACTCTGTCTATGTCTTTGCGGAGATGGGGTCTCCAGAACTGTACACAGTACTCCAGATGGGGTCTCACCAACTGTCTGTACAGAGGGATAACAACTTCCTGTTTTCTACTATTGATGCCTCTCCTTATTCATCCCAGTATCCCCGCAGCCTTCCTTGCTGCCTTCTCACATTGCTTGCCCACCTTTAGGTCATCTGATATAATTACCCCCAGGTCCCTGTCCATTTTTACTGTTGTCAGTATATCACCCTCATTGTGTACTCTTCCCCTGGGGCTTTGTTTCCCAGATGCATTACCTTGCACTTCTTTGCACTGAATCTGAGCTGCCATACATTTGACCATTCCTCCAACCTTGCCAAGTCCCTTCTCATCCTTTCCACTTCATCTTGTGTATCAACCCTGTTGCAGATCTTTGTGTCATCTGCAGAGAGACATACTTTTCCTTCCAGTTCATCTGCAATGTCACTTATAAAGACATTAAAAAGGACCAGTCCCAGTACTGAACCCTGTGGTACCCCTCTAGTAACCCTCCTTTCTTCACTGTGGACTCCATTTACTACTACCCTTTGCGTCCTGTTGCTAGCCAATTTTTTATCCAGGCTACCACCTTGGGACCCACTCCAAGGCTAGCTAACTTGTGTATTAATCTTTTATGTGGAACTGTATCAAATGCCTTGCTAAAATCTAGGTAGGCCATGTCCACAGCCCCTCCCTGGTCTACTACTTTGGTCACCCAGTCAAAGAAATCTATTAGATTCGTCTGACATGACCTTCCTATCGTGAATCCACGCTGCTTTGGGTCCTGTGCCCCATTGGCCTCTAGGTACTCAACAATTCTTTCCTTCAGAAGTGATTCCATTATTTTCCCTACCACTGAGGTCAAACTGACAGGTCTGTAGTTTCCTGCCTCTGTCCTACTCCCACTTTTGTGAAGAGGAATCCCATCCACCCTCCTCCAATCCTCAGGTACCACCCCAT
Organism: Neoceratodus forsteri; assembly: GCA_016271365.2. Taxonomy (NCBI): domain Eukaryota; kingdom Metazoa; phylum Chordata; order Ceratodontiformes; family Ceratodontidae; genus Neoceratodus; species Neoceratodus forsteri. The sequence goes on along the minus strand of CM028129.1, from coordinate 94,402,117 downwards.
CCTCCCATGATTTGTTAAAGAGAGTAGTCAGCGGTGTCACTAGTTCTACCCTTAGTTCTTTTAGAATTCTTGGGTGAATCCCATCAGGCCCCATTGCTTTGTCCATCTTCAATTTTATTAGTTCTTTCACAGCCATTTCTTCTCTAAATGGACTGACATCTACCCCCATCTTCAGAGTGTTTCTCTTGTTTGGTTTAGGTATCTCCCCCTCCTCTTCTTTTGTGAATAGTGAGCAGAAATATTCGTTCAGTATCCCTGCTTTCTCACTGTCACCCTCTACTCACATTCTCTCTCCTTTATTAAGCCTCAGTATCCCTCCTTTGGTCTTTCTTTGCTCCCTAATGTACCTTTAAAAGGTCTTATCCCCCTTCTTAACAGACTTGGCTATCCTTTCTTCGGTTTGGGCCTTTGCTATTCTGACTACCTTCCCAGCCTCTTTCTGCTTTAACTGACAAAGTTCTCTCTCCTGCCCCTTCTGTGTTTCCTTATATTTCCTGAATGCTATCCTTTTCTCCTTAACCTTCCCTGCCACCTCTTTTGTGAACCATAGCGTTTTTTTCCTTCATTGTGTTTTATTGATTTTTTTTACACAAAGGCTTGTTGCCTCTGTGATGGCTGTTTTGATCACTCCCCATTGTTCCTCCACTCCTCCTTCTTGCCTGTTTGCTAGTGCTTTTCTGAGGCACTCTCTCATTTTCCCAAAGTCAGCCCTCCTAAAGTCCAATACTCTTGCTTTTGTATGGCTTGATTGTATGGCTTTGTTCAGCTTTTAAGATCATTTAAGAAAAGAAGAAGGCTTTTAATTTAATGAAAAAAAGAGAGGCTTCCCTGGAAGTCTATAAAAGAGAATTAAGATTGTTAAAGAAGATGATAAGACAGGAAAGGAAAAAGCTAGAGTTAAATATATTACATAGAAATGACAATGGCAAAAGTTGCTATGCGTATGTTAATAGCCAGAAGAACGATGACGCTCAAGTACGGCCGTTAATGCATAAATATGGCTTGCTCATTCAGTACTTTTTTTGCTTTGTATTTAATTAGGGTAAGGCAGAGGATAACAGTCTTGATTGCAAATAATATTTAGACTTATTTATTGAAACTAGCCCTTTGGAGGTACTGGAATTACTGGAAAAGCTCAAAGAAAATAAATTATCAGGACCGGATTTATTGCATCCCAGAATTCTGAGAGAAGTACAGAATTTTATAGCAGCACCCATGGCATTTTTGTTTAACTCATCTTTTTTATTAGGAGAAGTCCCAGTTGATTGGACAACTGCCACAGTCATACCACTGTTTAAGAAGGGGGATTAAGCAATACTATCCAATTACAGACCGATTAGTTTGACACCAGTGGTTTGTAAAATGGCAGAAAGTTTCTTGAAGTCTAAATTAGAAAAGAATTTAAATATAAATTATAAGGATGTCAAGCAGCTTGGCTTTAAACACAGCAGAAGCGTGTATCACTAAGCAATTGTGCTTTTATGAAAAGGTTAACAAAAACTTAAACAGTAACATACCAGTTGATGTGCTCCATTTAGACTTCCAGAAAGCTTTCGAAAAAGTACCCCACAACTTATTAGTGGAAAGTTAGTTAAAATGAGAATAGATGTACAGCTATTTAACTGGATTGAAATTGGTTAAAAAAAAAGAACACAAAGAGTAGGGTGAGGGGATCATATTCAGGTAGCGGTGATATGACTAGTGAGGTGCCCCAGGGCTCTGTCCTGAGCCCCGTATTATTCACAATATTCATTGGTGATTTACACCATGATCTTAAAAGCTGGGTAGTAAAGTTCACCAATGTTAAGTTAGGTGGGCCAGTGAATACACTAGTCTATATTGCCAAGTTAGTGTCTGACTTAGGAAAGGTGGAACGATGGGCTAAAGATAATGGTATGATGTTCAGTGTAGAAAAGTGCTCAGTTCTGCATATTGGAAAAAATGATACTAAACATGATTACTACCTTAATGCAACTATTTTGAATAAGGTTGAATCCGAAAAGGATTTGGGGATATTTACAGACCAGAATCTGAGTTTCAATGTGCATTGCACTGAATTGATACATAGAACTAACTATATGATTAACAATGTTAAGAGAGCATTTATAAATCAATCTGCAACCTATCTACTTCCCCTATATGGCACCGTGGACTGTGAGGTGCTACTGGACCGTCTGTAGAACTGGTATGGATGACCCGGCACTGTCATCAGCTGGTTTAGATCCTACCTCACAGGCAGCGCACAGAGGGTGATGATGGGGTTGTCCACATCTAATCCAATGCCACTACTCTGTGGAGTTCCACAGGGTTCGGTCTTGGCACCTCTTTTGTTCATGGTGTATATGCTGCCGTTGGGAGACGTTATCAGGTGGTATGGGCTGGGTTTTCATTGCTATGCAGATGATACCCAGCTATGCCTGTCCTGTGCACCTGGAAACTAGATGATGGCCTCTGTGTTTAACACCTGCCTGGCCGAGATCCAGAACTGGATGACTCACAACTGGCTACACCTCAGGCCAGACATGACGAAAGTATTGATGGTGGATCAAGGTGGTCGACGGGATGGAGGAGAGTTGGGGAATGATCCTGGCTTATGGCTAGGGGGTGCCTCTTTGACCCCCTCAAAATCAGGTTAGGGATCTGGGCATGTTTCTTGATGACAGTCTGACACTTGATGCTCAGATGTTGGCCACCGTCCAAAGCATTTTTTACCATCTGAGGAACATTGCCTATATCCGAGCCTTGATACTGGCCAAGGACCTTGCCACCTTAGTGCATGCCTTTGTCACATCTAGGCTAGATTACTGCGATGCTCGCTACCTAGGGCTATCTGGAGGCAATATCCGCCATCTGCAGCTGGTGCAGAATGCGGTGGCCAGGCTGTTGACTAGTGCAGCAAGATCTGATCATAGTACACCTGTACTCTGCGGACTGCACTGACTGCTGATAAGATGAAGGATTGCCTTCAAGGTCGGTTTACTGACCTATAAAGCCCTACATGGCTGCGGATGAGACTACCTGCAAGACCTCTTGGTTCCTCATTGCCCAATCCACTCTCTCGATTCTGCCGAGGGTTACCTCCTAGTGGTTCCTAGGGCTAAGCGGTGACATTCAGGAGATCAGGCCTTTTCAGTAGCTGCGCCAGCCCTACGGAACTCACTACCACGTTGTTTGACATAGGCACCCTCGTGGAAGCCTTTAAAAAGGGCCTGAAAACATTTCTGTTTGGTCAGGCCTATGAGCTGTACAATTATTAATTATTAAAATATTTGCATGCTTTTGATTGACTTGTGCTAAACAGATATGCTATGTACAATTCGTTTTACAGCCTATCTTTTGATTTTATCTAAACTGCTTATCTGCAAGGTGATTGCTGCTGTTTTTACTGCATTTTAATTCATGTTTTGTGAATTGTTCAGTGCTCTGAGCCTCCAGAAAGGGGCACTATATAAATAAAATATATGTCTGTCTATCTATCTATCTATCTATCTATCTATCTATCTATCTATCTATATCTATATCTATCTCACAGACCTCATCTTGACTATGGTTCTCCATTGTGGAGTCCACACTTGAGGAGGGAGGTGGAATGAGTTAAGACGGTTCAGCGAAGGGTTATGAAAATGATCAGCGGGATGAAGGGATTAGACTATGATAGCAGGCTAAAGCGATTAGGACTATATTCTCAGGAAAAAAGAAGGACCAGGGGCGACATTCTAATGATGTATAAAATTATGAAAAATGCCAAGTTATGCGAAGAACCCGGAATACAAATCTAGGGTAAACCTGAGGGTTTGAGAGGACATAAACTACAGATAAAGTTAGAAAGTGTAGTTAAAAAAGGAAGATATAATTGTTATATGCACCAAACTGGCAGGATTTGGATTCGGCTTCTAAAAGAAATAGTGGAAAGTCAAAATCTGAACTCATTTAAAAGTAGTCTTGATAACTATCTCTTGGAAGGAAGAACTAGTTGGACCCGCTGATGCAGGTGGACAAATAAAATGGGCATCTTTGCCTTGTCCTGTCCATAACCCAGTATGAATATCCAGTATGACTACACATACACATTGCAGCAAATACTGTATTTGCACTAAAAGGCTGAGAATTGTTCTGGGTAACTGGGAGCACATCAGGGTAAACTTCAACTATAAAGTATAGAATGTCATCCTCGTGGTTTGCAAAATTAATTTTTTATTTCTTTTAGTACACAACTTGCTATTACTGTTGCAACAGCAGTCAGTATTATGAAGCTCATCATTCAACCCTTGGAACAACAAATGATGTGGTATATAAATAATAAGGAAGAAAAATTTAGAACAAACATCTTACTCTATACTGCTCGGCAGTTCCTCTCAGATCACAAAGCCTCTTGTTTTTTTTTTGACAAAAACAATAAAAGATATTCTGACCCCCCCCACCACGTTGCTGAAATTTAATCAAAATCTAGACTTCAGTGAAAAGATAAACTGGTTCTTTATCTCTTTCAGCACAAACATTGTTTGTACTGCTTGGAAAATGCATTTGATACTACAAATGCGATGCGCAAAATGAAACTAACTAAACAAAGAAGAAACTGCAAACACTCGCGTGCTCCTCACGGCAGTCAAAAGACAAATGAAAGGCCCTTCCTTTCCCCAGGCTGTCCAGGGAGGAGCACACACTGAGGCAATGCACACCAGCTGATGACATTGCTCTGTAAGCTTCTGATTGGTGCAGCAGAGGCATATACATGGGGAAAATTACCAAATGGGTTGCAGTATGGTTAACTGGCAGGAAGCAAAGGGTGTGCATCAGGGGAACATACTCAAACTGGACTGAGGTGACTAGTGGAGTGCCCCAGGGATCTGTCCTGTGGCCATGCCTTTTCAACTTAGAAACATAGAAACACAGACGCTGATGGCAGATAAGGACCACAAGGCCCATCCAGTCTGCCCTTTTTTTCTACTTTATGAATGTGCCGTGGGCCTTTGCTCTGTCAATGGCCTATTTATTCATACTCATCTGTATTGCTTCCTTATGCCTAACCCATGCACTGTATTCATATACACCACTTCCTGAGGTAGGCCGTTCCATGCATCCACCACCCTTTCTGTGAAAAAGAACTTCCTCACATTACTCCTTAATTGTCCTCCCTCTAATCTCATGCTGTGTCCTCTTGTCCTGCTATTTTTCTTATATTGAAACATGTTAGACTCTTTCACCTTGTTAATGCCCTTAAGATGTTTGAATGTTTCGATCATATCACCTCTCTCCCTCCTTTGCTCTAAGGTATACATTTTGAGCTCTGTTAATCTGTCCTCATATGTATTCTGATGCAGTCCCTGCACCATTTTGGTTGCCCTTCTCTAGACTGCCTCCATTTTGTTAATGTCCTTGTGCAGGTGCGGCCTCCAGTACTGCATGCAGTACTCCAGATGGGGCCTAACCAGTGTCTTGTAAAGAGGGATTATTACCTCCCTCTTACGACTTGTGATACCCCTACTAATATACTCCAACATCCCTCTAGCCTTACCTACTGCTTTAGTGGTCTGCTTGGATGATTTTTCAGGTCATCTGTGATGATGATGCCCAAGTCTCTTTCTTCCCTTGTGATTGCCAGCAATTTCTCTCCCAACCTATAGGTAGCTTCAGGGTTTCTCTTCCCTATGTGCATGATCTTGCACTTCTTTGCATTAAACCCCAGTTGCCACTCTTCAGACCATTTTGCCAGTTTTTTGAGATCTCTTCTCATTCTGCCCACCCCATCTGGATCATCTACTCTGTTACAGATCTTGGCGTCATCTGCAAACAGGCAAACTGACTCTCCAGTCCATCTGCAATGTCACTGATGAAGATACTGAAGAGGACTGGCCCCAGGACTGATCCCTGAGGTACCCCACTTGTGATTTGCATCTCTTCTGACTGTATACTGTTTACCACCACTCTCTGTTTTCTGCCCGCCAACCAGTTTGCCACCCAGTTGACCAACTTCTGACCCATCCCAAGCCTCCCCAGCTTATTAATTAATCTTCTATGTGGAACAGTATCGAAAGCTTTGCTGAAGTCAAGGTAGCCGACATCAACTGCACCCCCTTGGTCCACCACTCTGGTTACCCAGTCAAAGAAATCTATGAGATTAGTTTGACAGGACCTTCCTATTGTAAACCCATGGTGTCATGGATCTTATGCTCTTATGGATTCCAGGTGTTGCACTACCCTTTCCTTAAGGAGTGCCTCCATAATCTTGCCCACTACTGAGGTAAGACTGACTGGTCTGTAGTTCTCTGCCTCCTCCCTGCTGCCACGCTTGTGGAGCGGGATCACATGAGCCCTTCTCCAGTCATCTGGGACCTCTCCTGTGCTCAGAGACTCACTAAACAGTTCTGCTAATGGCTCTGCTAATTCTATCCTTAGCTCCTTTGGTATCTTGGGATGTATGCCATCAGGTCCCATTGCCTTGTCCACCATGAGCTTAGCGAGCTCTTGTAGGACCCTTTCTTTTGTGAAGGGACTTGGGCATATCTCCCTCCTCCCTGTGTTCTTGGTGCTGAGCTGTGGGCCCTGCCTTACCTTCTCCTCAGTAAATACTAAGCAGAAGTATCTATTTAGGATAGATGCTTTTTTCTTGGTCCTCCTCTTCATACTCCCTCTTATTCTCTTTGATCTTAGCAATACCCCTCTGGACTTTCTCCTTTCACTAATGTATCTATAGAAAGTCTTCTCCCCTTCATTTACTGTTCGTGTTAGTGTTTCTTCGGTTTGGGCCTTTGCCTCCCTTACTGCCTTCCCTGCTTCCCTGAGGGAAGTTTGGTATGCCTCCCTATCTTCGTCCCGCTGCGTTGCCTTATATTTTCTGAAGGCCATACTTTTGGCTCTGATCTTTTCTGCTACTCTTTTTAAAAACCAAAGTGGTTTCCTCCTTCTTTTGCTCTTGCTTTTCTCCCTAACACAATGGGATGTTGCTTCAAGTACTGCATCCTAAACGCTTGCCCACTTTGCCTGTACCCCCTCACCTGTATTTCTTCTTGCCAGGGGCTAGCGTAACTCTGTTGGCTATCTTATCAAAGTCAGCTCTTCTGAAGTCCCATATTTTTGCCTTGGAATGGAATGATTTAGTTCTAGTGGCCAAATTGAACCATACCATGTGATGGTCACTGGCCCCTCAGGTGACCTTCTACCTGGAGATCTGTGATACTTTCCCTGTTAGTGAATACTAGATCCAGTACAGAACTTATACTGTATATAGCATCAATGAGCTGCAGTGATGGGATATGGGAAGCAAAATTATTTGCTGACGACACCCGCATTGGAGTTAAAGTAAAAAAGGTAGAAGACAATCAAAAATTGCAACAGGCCCTGGATAAAGTGGGAGATGGGACAGTCATACATGGGCTTGAATTTAATCTAGACAAATGTTCACTTATGCACTTGGGCAAGCAGAATCCAGGAAAACAAAATCTACTAATGAATACTACCCTAAGAGTAGTAACTGAGGAGAGGGATTTGGGTATTTTCAATCAATCGATCAATCAATCAATCAGCCTTTATTTTTAAAAAGGTGCTATTCCTGAGATCATGGCACCCATTACAGTAAATAAGTAAAACATATAAAACCAGCATTATCAAATGAACAATTCAAAAATCAACACCAAAGGCGAGCTCACACAGGTACGTTTTTAAAACAGTTTTGAAGGGGGGGCATGGCCTGGCTCTGATCAAGATGGCAGCTTAGTCTTCTCTCTCAAAAGAGTTAGCAGCTATCTAACTTCATCTGCAACCCTCCAGGCAATACAAAGTAAGCCAACCTTATGCTCTGCAACCAAGATCTTTCCTACATACTCTCGGGGAATCATTTTTCAGATTACAACAAGGTTTGAGCTTCTCTTTTTTTGGTGGCTCTATTTTGGTACTTGGGCCTGTCTGCTAAGAGTCTGCAACTATGGCTGAACCTGAAGAATAGTTTTCTTCCTTATCAAGAGTGGAAGCTATGTTCCAGCAATTGATTTCTGACATGAATGACTTAACGACCTCTCAACAAAATGCTGTTACCCTTAAATCATTAGATTCTTGTCTTCTACAAACTGAGGCAAAATCTCTACAAAATGAGACATCTGTTCAAGATTTGAAAGCCACTATTAGGAAACAGGACCAAGCTATTAAAAGTCTACAAGCTAAATTGGATGATATAGAAAACAGAAACCAAAGAAATAATCTTCATTTCTTGGGATTTCCGGAAGGATCAGAACTTGGAGACACAACACCACTACTGTTACATGTCCTTCCATCCATGCTGCGACTTCCTCCTGATCTCATTTTAACTACTGAATGGTCTCATCGCTCACTAGGTCCAAGACCTGGTCCGAACCAAAACCCGAGGCCCATTCTGGTAAGATTTCTCAACTTTGCACACACAGAGATTATTCTAAAGAAAGCTAGAGAAATCGGTGTCTTAATGTGGCAGGAGTATAAAGTTTCCATATATATAGATTTTTCTAAAGAGTTCTCTAACCAAAGGCACGCCTTTGCACCAGTTAAACAGATCCTGCATAAAAAAGGTATTAGATTTACGCTAAGGAACCCCGTGATCATGCGGCTTTTTCTGGGCAACACCATAAAAGTCTTCAACTCGCCTGAATAAGTGGCTTCCTTTTTGGCAGGTCTGGATCAAGGGACATGCTCTCTGAATTTTAGCAAGGAGGCTCACCCGCTGATCGTGAACACTTCCATCGCAAATTTCGAGCGCAGTGAGCTGAATGCCGGAGCTCCCTCATTCGTCCAAACAGAGACAGAATCCTCGTACCCCACGACTTCTGTACCTAGACAATCAACCCGCGTAAAAACCAAAAAAGCTGTGGATTCTCAAGTATTCAGACCTACCTGCTGTATAGAGCAAGCCTCCAGCAAACCACAGGCTTCTTCTAAGGGAGCCCCATGTCTGGAATCCCCGCTACCCCTGAGCAACATGTTTGCTCCACTTCGGGAATATATCCACTCCTCTCAAGAGGATATTGCGCAGGATTCTCATGTCTCATAGTCTGCAGACCCCTTTGATTCTAACCCGAAGGCCACTTTGGTGGATTCCTCTTGGGTAGAGATCGTTGCCAGTTCACCTATAAAATCCTTGGAGCCCCGGAAAAAGAAATGCAAGGGCAAACCCAGAAATAAGACTTCCACATCTTCCCATTCAGTTCACAGAGTCAATATGACGTTATCTGTTAGGGTTGCTATGCACTCTGCTTTGATCATGTTTACATAGCCTGTTTTCAGCTTTTCTGCCTGTTCTGGGCTTATAACCATTTAGCTAGGCATCTTTCGAGTGGCCCTCTAGCTGTCGCTCTCAGCATGTACAAAATCATTAAGGCTGTACATCACGCTAATACGGATATTTAATGAGCTTAGTTATGATATATTTATACATCTATGATATCTTATACGTCTCTAACCCATATTCTTTACTATACAGGAGTCAATTCCTTCCTAATAGGCAACAGTTCTCATTGCTTTAACTGCAACATAAGCTTTAAGGCTTCCTATTCCTTCAAGAACGTTTTTTTTTTTTTACTGTTAATACTCTAAATGACCTGCAATACTAATTGATAATATAAAAATCAATATATTGTACATGGCTGTGTGCGTGTATGTGTATGTATGTGTGTGTATGTATGTATGTGCATATGTGCATATATATACATGATTATTTTTCTTTCCCCTCCTTTATATACATATACTTACTGCCATACCCTATATAAATAAGTTACTAAATGACAGGCTATATTCATGCCATCTGATTCCTATATTATCAATAATCTTAATCAAATAAGGTTATACTCTGCCTATTGATTTTTAATAAGACCTAAACTCGAAGTCCTAGAGATATAATCCTCATAATAGAAGATCTCTAATCCGACATATTGGAACTAGCACAGCCTAGCTCATAGACCCAGTTATCCCTTAGGAACTCCATTATGGATAATTTTTGAGCAGCTGAGGCACAAACTACATAATATTATACCACGTCTTGTGGAATCTTAGCATTGAAGCCTGCATATAGTAACCCCTCTATATATAATGATAATTTGAAGTCATATATCTCAGACTTTTTCTGTCCTCTACTTATTACACCCTTGTGGAGTAATTTGGAGTATCAACAGGGTTACATCTATTAGTAATTAACTGGTGTGCCATAGGTGAAATTCCCTCCCGTACAGTATATTAGTATTATACAAATTCAATATCTGATTTAACTCAATTATGCTATATCATTTTCGGATATTCTTACTTTTTTATTTTCCTTTAAAAAGTATCTATTTGCAGGTTGGTATACCCTTTTTGTTATACTATATACATATTTACCTGGATGGTATTATCCTAATTTACTTTAACTAGATTTATTTGATCCTCTCAGATGAAGTGGTGAATTTGGTACTCTTAGCCAAAAATACTTTAATTTATCTTGTTACAGTATTAAATTCAGTAGCTCTTGTTATAAAACTAGTCCAAATATCATCGCTAGAATTTGGATACATATATACATATAATCAGTTTCTTAAAGAAATACTAATTTCTATCGCTTGCCTGGTTGTGTTGTGAGATAGTTGCTGAACAGCTGTTCTGACTCATATCTCACTGCACATCTAAGGTGCTCCAATGTTTAGTGTTGCATTAGTATTTGATAGTCTTATGTTACTGTGGTTATTATATCTTTATATTGTTAATACTTTAGAGAGATATAGCAGCTTTAGTTGTTTAAACTATCCTTTATTAATCTGCTTTTGGCCCTGTACATTTTGCTATACTCAATCCCGTATTATTACCTTGCTAACTAATTCTGTTTATCCTACGATGTCCTCATCCATAACTTTTCTTAAGTCCCTTCTTTTACCGAGAGTAAATATATTTCTCCTGCATTGTTAATATGACTGATTTAATTTTACATACTTGGAATGTTAAGGGACTCATGTCTCCTTGTAAGCGTAAACAAGTACTGTCACATCTTAAGAAACATAAGACTAAGATTGCATTCTTACAAGAAACTAAGCTTGTGGCAGAGGACATCAATAGGCTAAAAAGGGATTGGGTTGGTCATATATTTGCCTCATCTTTTACTTCGAAGAAGCGAGGTGTGGCAATACTAATCCTCAAAAATCTCAAGTGGACTCATATAAAAACAATTTGTGATACAGAAGGTAGATGGGTGATAGCTATCCTAAACACTCCTTCAGGACCTTTAACATTAGTCAATGTGTATGCCCCTAATTCTGACACCCCTGAATTATTTCATAATTTATCTCAGCAAATTATGGCTAATAATCCACATAACTCTCCTATTCTACTTGGAGTGGATCTTAATCTTGCAGTGGATCCTCTCTTAGATAGAAGTAATATCTCCACTGATGCTCATCCTAAGAGTATCGACGCCCTTAACCTACTTATGAAAGACTCTGGTCTCACAGACCTTTGGAAGCTTTTTCATCCATGTGATCATGAATACACTTTTTACTCTACACTCCACAAATCTTACAGCAGAATTGATTACTGGCTTGCATCCCCTTCGATAACTGAAAAAGTTATTGATACTTTAATCCTGCCAATTATAATATCCGATCATGCCCCAATCAGCTTACATCTACTTTGGGGCCCATCATCACCTAAGTCCCCCTTCTGGCGGCTAAACCCCTTACTACTTAAAGATCCAGAATTTCTTCCCTGGGTTTAATCCCAGATACAGGACTTTCTCTCCTTTAATAAACCTACAGATACTTCCATGTGCATGCTTTGGGAAGCTCTAAAAGCTACAATCCGAGGTAAAATCATAAGCTTTGCAGCATATCGTAAGAGACTACGGGAACAACAACTAAATGACTTAGAAAAAACGCTCAAAACTAAAGAAACTCAATATTTTAAAACCAATAAACCCAATCCTAATTTGTCTCTTCACCAGGAAATTTTGCATCTTAGAATTAATATCAATGAGTTGATATCCCGTAAAACTGAATTAGCTTTATTTAAGCTAAAACATAAATACTGGGAACAAGGGGATACAAGTGGCAAATTACTCGCATACCAAATTAAAAACCAGCAATCTGAGAGACATATTGCTGGCCTTAAAGACAATTTAGGTCAAATTCAGACAGATGGTCTCTCAATTAACCATATCATGATGTCTTTTTATAAACAACTATATGCTCAGTCTAAATATACCCCTATTCCTCTCATACAATTTTTGGACAGAAATCCATCTCCCTAGCCTGTCGGTTCATGATAAGGAATGTTTAGATGAACCATTTACATTACCAGAAATACAAAAAGCTTTATCCTCTTTAAAATCTGGCAAATCCCCAGGTGGAGACGGTTATCCGGTTGATTTCTATAAAGCACTATCTGAAACGCTTTGTCCTTTACTATTCAGTGTTTACCAGGAAGCGTTACAGACTGGGAATCTTCCCCCTGCAATGACGGAGTCTATTATTACTGTACTACCTAAAAAAGAAAAGGACCCTTTCCTCCCTTCCCCTCTAGTTATAGACCAATTTCCCTGCTAAATACAGATGGAAAAAGTTTTGCAAAACTTTTATCTTCCCGATTAGACTCGCTTATTCCTAAATTAGTTCACAGATCTCAAGCTGGTTTTATTAAGAATAGAACAGGTACCGACCACCTTCGCTCACTCTTTAATCTAATACACCGAGCTAAATCCCTCAAATCCCCAGCAGCGGCTATTGCCATCAATTCTGAAAAAGCCCTTGACTCTTTAAATTGGGATTATTTGTATCAGACCTTATTACACCTTGGCGTCACTAACAACTTCTGTTCCTTGATTAAATTATTATATACTTCACCTTCTGTTAGAGTCTTAACCAATTCCATTTTATCAACTCCCTTCCCCTTAGCGAGAGGGACTAGGCAAGGTTGCCCTTTATCTCCCGCCCTATTTATCCTGGCCATGGAACCCCTTACTGCCCATTTGCAACAATCTAATAATATTAAAGGGATTTCCATCAGTAACTCCTGTTATACCTCCTTATCCTATGCGGATGATCTTTTAATCCTTCTAGAAAACCTTGAAGAGTCAGGTCAATCTCTAATTAATATACTTAACAAATTTACCTCACTTTCTGGTCTAGCTCTAAATTATAATAAGTCAGAAACATTACCTCTAAATCACTTATGTAAACCCTTTATGAACACTGCCTTTGGCTTTCGCTGGGCACCACAAGGCCTTACGTATCTGGGTATAAAGGTCACACCTAATTTAGGGAAAATCTAGGAAACTAATTTTAATCCATTATTAGTGAATATCAAAACAACATTAGATAGATGGAAATTACTTAATTTTTCTTTTATGGGGAAATTATCTACCATTAAAATGTCTATATCTTTCAGAACATTTTATCTCTTTGCTAATATTCCCTTCCTTCTTCCTTCTAATTTTTTAACCAAAATTGACAATTTAATAGGCAATTTTTTATGGGAAAGCAAAATACCCAGGTTTAGTTGAACCAAACTTTGTTCATATTGGTCTAGAGGGGGATTTGGTCTTCCATGGTTTACAGCTTATTTATTAGCTTTTAGAGACACTCAAATCATCAGATGGTTTTACAAACCAACCTCTCAAACCCTGTTATAGGTAGAAATGGAAGCATCTCTTAGTCCAGGGAGCTGTCCTACCTACTTTGCCTATAATCCGCTTCCCTATAATTTAAGATCTCACCCCATTATTGGTGCTTCTGTTCACTATTGGAGATGGATTCACAAACTTCTAAAATCTAATCCTACCCCTCTTTCTCATACTCCTTTATGGGGCAATCAAGATAGCTCTCTCGAAAACCATCCTATTTTCAGTCGGACATGGAAAAATAAAGGAATTATATTCCTAAATGACGTTCTAGAAAAAATTCTCTTAACTTAAAATTTTTTTCAGACCTGTGTGTGCAATGGGATCTACCGAAACAAAATTTCTGGAAATACTTACAATTACGCACTGCATATAACACTTTTCTCCTTTCCCTTCACACACACTCTATTCACGACCAACACATTTTCCTTTGGACTAAGACTACTACCAATCTAACTAGTATTATATATAAGGATATTAGAGATGCTCTTCCGGATCAATCCTTGAATGCTAAATCCAAGTGGAGTAATTTGTTAAAATACAACATAATAGATTCTCAGTGGCACAAATGCTTGCTTCTCTGTCATAAAACTTTTAAGGACACTCACAGTGCCCTTATCCAAACTAAGATCCTTCATCTATGGTATAGAACACCTGCAGTGCCTTCGCGTATGGGCCTGAGTCAAAATAATAACTGTTGGAGATGTAATTTACCTAATGGAGATTTACTCCATATCCTTTGGTACTGTGACCCTATACTTAAACTTTGGTGTAAAGTTTTCCATCTTGTATATAAGGTAACTGGCCACAATATCATGTTTGATCCTAAATATGTTTTGCTTGGTATTCTTACATCATCTAATATATCCCTTTCTCCCGCCCAACACAGATGGACTAACTTACTATTTCTCCAAGTTAAACGACTCATTCTAATGTTATGGAAATCTCCCACTATACCAAAATTTGCTGATATCCTTAAAAATCTTTCACAATATGCTTCTTTCAAACGAATTACGTTTCTTGCTTTAGGCTGACCAGATGAGTATAAAAAATGTTGGCAGGGCTATTTTAACTATCTGAATAATTCCAATATATAACTGACAATGAAGGTATATTATATAAGTATTTATAATATCTCCTTACTGTAGATATTGTACTCAGAAATGCTGTTGTCTCTCACTTAAGTTTTTTTCCCTCTCTTTCTCGTTTTATTGATCATTATATAAGATTACTGTTTTAGCTTTTTCCTTTTTGATCTTTCTTCTTACATCTCATTCAGCAAGAACACTATACTTATAGTACATTAATGTGTGCTAATTTTAATTTTATATCTACTCATTTCTATTTTTTTATGTAACCTTCACACATCAATAATTTTAATAATTTGTCCAACTCATGTCTACTGCTCTTTTTATATGTAATATTTTCTATACACTTTGAATGGATGATGCATGATACTTTATTTTGCTAAACCCCCCTTTTTATGTCAAATTTCTTGCTGTATTTTGTTTTGCATCAGCCTTTTGTATAATGAAGAAAGATTGTATTGTTATAAAACTTTTGAATAAAAAGATTAATGGAAAAAGGAAAAAAAACAGTTTTGAAGCTATCCACTGTCAGGCACTCTCTTATCCAATGAGGTAGAGAGTTCCACAGGGTAGGGGCCACAAACATAAATGCCCGCAATTTAGATATCTTCAAATGAACCCTGGAAACCTCTAGCAATCCCTCATTGGCCAAGCGGAGCAGTTGGAGGGGGCAGTAGGGACCCAAAAGATCTCACAGGTAGCCAGGACCCTGTTCATGTAGGGCATTATAGGTCAGAAAACTGACCTTGAAGGTAATCCACCACTGAACAGGCAGCCAGTGCAGTTCATGCAGCACAGGAGTACTATGACTTGACTGAGAAAGCCCAGTCAACAACCTGGCCACAGCATTCTGCACCAGCTGTAGGTGGTGGATGTCAACCCCAGGAAGCCCTAGGTACAGGGAGTTATAGCAGTCAAGACACGAGGTCACCAAGGCATGGATCAACGCTGGAAGGTCACTGGACGGAACAAGGTGCTTAATCCGGGTGATATTCCTCAGATGGTAAAAAGAGGACCTGATGATGGCTGACACCTGAGAATGAAGCGCCAGTTCATCGTTAAATATAACACTCAGATTTTGCGCCCATTCGGAAGTCAGTAGCTGGCGACCCCCAAGCCAAAGCCCAGAAGGACTACCTGCCTCTGACCTCTCTATCCTACGATCTGGATCCACCAACAACACCTCATTCTTGTCAGGATTCAACTTCAGCCAGTTGGCACTCATCCAGTCCTGTATCTTGGCGAGGCAGTTGTTAAACACCGAGATCGCACTATCCTGGTCAGGCACAAAGGACAAGTAGAGCTGAGTATCATCTGCATAGCAATGAAAACCCAGCCCATACTTCCCATTGTCCCCCAATGGCAGCATGTACACTGCAAACAACATGAAAGACAGCACACAGTCCTGCGGTACCCCACATGGCAGACAGAATGGTCCAGAGGAATGAATCCCTGATACCACCCTCTGAGACCTGCCAGTGAGGAATGAATGGAACCACCTGAGGACTGTTCCAGACAGGCCACAGATGAACTGCAGGCACTCCAGCAGCATCCCATGGTCCATGGTGTCAAACGCCACTGAAAGAATAAGGAGAATCAAGATGGAACTGGATAAGTGGATAATGAGCTGAGCTTTAAAGGGCACTGTAATAAAGTAATACAAAAATCAACTGGGATCTTAAACAGCACTGGAAGACACATCAGGAGTAGGAAGAAAGTGGTACTGGTCCCACTGTACACTTCACTGTTAAGGCTGCACCTTGAATATTGCTCGCAGTTTTGGGCCCCAGAAAAAAAAAGAAATCAGGGCATTGGAGAAGGTGCAGAGGAGAGCCCTTAGAATGACAGGTGATTTGAAAGGAATGGATAATGAGGCCAGTATGAACAGTTAGGGTATGTACTCTTTGGAATATCGGAGGCTTAGGGGGTGACATGTGCCTTCTTTTTAGGGCCCTTACTAATAACGATCTATGGGAATGCTTGGGGCTAAAAATGAAAAATCAGATATACGGCACAAGAACACATGCCATACAGCTGGAGGGAGAAATATGCATGAGAAATAAGAGAACTGACTGGTATAATCAGAGAGTGGTAGCACTATGGAATTCATTTCCTGAGGAGTTGATGGGCAGTAAGAACCTAAATTAATTCCAAATAAAGTTGGATGAATATTGCATATTACATAATAAAATGGGGTACAAAAATGAACCTGGGTATAGATAATAAGATTGTGGTGAGCGTTATGGACAGCAGCCTGCTACACTCTGTACACACCTATGATACCTAGGAAATGCTTTGTTGGACTTGCCAACATTCCACTCTCAGGTTAAAGATAGGATTGCATCAAAAGGTTCATCAGAGTACCTCTCCTTTTCAGAATATATTCAGAGTAATTTCAAAAGATGGACTGCAATGTTGCAGCCCTCTAAACATATGACTTGTTCAATTACTTAGAACATTACAGCACATGGCATTGTACCCCACTACAGTCCAGTGTGTATATGCCACCAGACCCCTTTTTTTACCAAACATCCACAGTTTGTTCCCAAACGATTAGGAGTCTGAGTCTTCATCGTCTCCTTCAGTTCAAAATCCTGCTTGATTCCTGTAAGTAGCTTTCCAGCCTCTTGTAGCTCACCAAAGATTAAGACCTTACCAGATTAAATAATGATGACTGGGCAATACTGGACCTCATCCTTGCTAACAGGAACAGTGTTGCAGATGTCAAGGTGGGCGGCCACTTGGGAACCAGTGATCACCGTATGGTGTGGTTCAATATAAGAATGGCTGCGGAATCAAACCACAAAGACAGAGGGTCCTGGGCTTCAGGAGGGCAGATTTTATAAAGATGGGTGAATGCTTCAGGGATTACCTGGTGGGGGGAATGGCCCAGGTGGGGTGGAGGAACAGTGGGTGAAGATAAAGGAAGCATAGTAAAGGTAACAAACCTCTGTGTCAAACAAGTGAGAAAAAGTAAGACTCCTTTTTCAGCAATCAAAATATGCCCCAACTGTCACCACAAGATCACTTAAATCTGGACAAAGTATCTCCTTGAATGAAACAGAATGTACCCTTAAATCCTTATTGTCTGGTAAAACTCTGGAACCTGATAGACTTTCTGGAGAATTTTACAAAATTCTGGCTGCCACACTGGCTCCTAAGCTTTATCATACTGTTTGTGAGTTAGGAAAAAACATCTCTTTACCCTGTACTATGCAAGATGCATTCATTACTCTCATCCCCAAGAAAGATGAGGATCCATTAGAATGCTCCAGTTATACACCCATGTCCCTTTTAAACTCAGACTATAAGATTATCATACAGTTTTAGCAAAATGAGCTCAAATAGCGACCACCAAGTTGCTGGGAAAGGACCAAGTGGATTTTGTCCAAAATAGATCCAGTGCAGACTGACTTCATCGCCTGATCAATTTAATATGATGGTATAATAAGAAAAGGGAGCCCTACATTCTATTATCCCTACATATTTTCAAAGCATTTGACTCCTTGCAATGGGATTATTTATTCAGAACATTGAAAGAATTTGGTTTTGATGAAAGTTGTTTTATCTTGGATCCACATGATTTATGGTAGGCCTGCAGTTCAAATTATTACCAACGGAATTCTATTGGGGTGTCCCTAATCTCCTTACCTCTTCATTTTAGCCTTTAACCCCCTAATTCAAACTATTAACTCCCATCAAGAGATACAGGGGATTACAATTGGTAAACACAACCACAAGACACTTGCATTTGCAGATGACTAGCTTTTAACACTTACAAACCTGGTGGATTCATGCAAGAGGGTTCAGGGAATTTTAGACAAGTTTGCTGGGTTATTGGGCCTAGTAGTACATTGGGGGGAAATGCAGATATTGGGCAATTTCATTTCTGGAATTATTAAATATGCACTTGATAAAACTTTGGACCCAAAATGGTTTATGGAATCCATTTCATATTTGGGGTTTAAGATTACTGTTAATCTTTCTGATATTAAGAGAATTAATTATGCACCATTCTTGCAAAGACCAGAAATGGATCTAGCCCAATGGGCCAAACTTAATTTATCCCTATGGGGTAATATTAACACCCTTAAAATGGTGGCAGCCCCCAAATTTTCTATTTCTTTCAAAACCTGTCAATTGCATTGGAAAGCAAATTCTTTAAAAATTTAGATAGCATTATTAGAAGGTTTATTTGGAATGGCAAACCTAGACTCAGCATAGTTCAGCTGAGGGTGCCCAAAGACATAGGTGTATTTGCACCTCCCTGGTGGGAGAGGTACCATCTGACCTTTTTACTCAGACAAATTCTTGCTCATGTAGGAGACTCATCTAACAACTCTCCTCCTAAACCACTGTGGTCTGACCTAGAAAAACATCTCATTACACCCAATAGCATACTTGATTTTCTTTTACTTACGTATTGCTCCTGATTTGAGGGACAACCCATGCTTGGTAGCTTCCACCAAAACCCTTAAAAAGACTAATGCCATTACATATCCAAATAAGATTCTACTAGATTGCATGTCTCTGTGGTCAAACCCTCAACTTGCACACAATAATAAGACATGATCTAATCCTACTTTGATGAAAGCAGAAATGTTCAGGGTGAAAGACATAGTAGATCAGAACACAGGATTTCTCCTTACCTTTACAGATATATGGAATCAATTTCATATAAATAGGTTACACTTTTACCAATATTTACAATTAAGAAACTTGCTCTCCAAACAGGTTTTGACTACAGATTTTTACATGCCTAAATGTAATGAATGGGGACAAATCTTTAAAACTGGAACACTTAACAAAAGTGCTAGCATACTCTATAAACTATTAACAGAGTCTATTTCATCTATAGCCCTTACCATGAAAGCCAAAGAGTACTGGGAATCAGAACTGCATACCGCTGTGCCGGCCTGATAGCACTGAGGGTTGAAGTGCTGGACACCACACCTTGTGCCACGCCAGCAACCCAGGATCGGGAGCAACCTCGGGTGCTGGAGGGTTGGCTGGGGGGAGGAGGAGGATCAAGCATCCCAGGGACTGCTCTCCTCCTCTGGGGAGGGTGGGAAGGGATTACTACAGACACACTGGCTTCTGGTGGTGGCTAGGGGTTGGTGCATGCCACGGTCAGCTGTGGTTTGACATGGGCATGTCAGTGCCCTTGGCTTCCTGCATGCCCATGCTGTGAAGGGGAACCAAGTACAGAAAGCCTCCATGCACACAGTGAAAGTGATCCATTGGCATCACGTCAGACTCACTCAAGTCAGCTCCCCTGGTGGCGCCCCTTGGCCTTCCGTGGTGTGCGGGGTAAGTGCCCACCATGATGTGGCTAGGAGGGGTAGGACTCAGGGGTCAGACAGCTCTGGCTGTGGCGGGGCCAATGAGACAGCTGGATGGAGGGAAACCATAGGTACAACCTCCCCCAGCCGAGGAGAATAAAAAAATAAATAAATAAATAAAAACTGCATACTGCCGTAACCGACTCCGACTGGGGAAGCATATGGGAGCAGGCATGTATCAGTTTCAAAGAAGTACAAGGTAAGCTCATCCAGTTTAAGATTTTACATGGTTTTTATCTATCTCCCCCAGAAACTCTATGGTACGTGCTACTCAAATGACCAAAGATGCTGATGATGCGGCCAACAGGATGTAGGATTAGCCCATATCCTTTGGAACTGCTCCCTTATTAAAGAAATCTGGAGAGAGGTACATGAGGTTTCCTCCAGAATCAGTAAATTCAGCATTCTCTTCTCCCTGACTTTGTATGTATTAGGTATCTTCCTGAATTGCCCTGAGCTCAGTTTTCACACATGTATACCTTGCCTCCCTGATTCGCATGGATGCTGGCATTCAGAACAGTCGCACTCTGGTGAGCTCCGCTCTGATCCCGCTGAACTGCCAATATTACTTTACAATGATATTTTTATTTATTTATTTTTTATTCAGCTTTTGTTGACAGGGTAAGTGCACTAGACAAATCCTGCCTATTTTCAGGCACGACCCGAGGGAGGGGGATACAGATGAATGCCAACTGACCTTGAACCAGATTAAGCTGTTAGTGGTATTCTTAGTGAATGAGGGAAATTTGGCCAGGACACCGGGGAAATTCCCCTACTCTTTTTTCCATAAGTGCCATGGGATCTTTAACATCCACCTGAACTACCACCAATCCAGGCAGATGGGACCTTGGTTTAACGTCTCATCAAAGACAGCACCTCAGAAGTGAAGCACCCCTCTCATGCTGCACTACAGTGTCAGTACTGGGATATTAACTCAAGTGCCAGATGTGGGAACTGAACCCACAGCCCTCTGATCTCCCGGCCTCAGAGGCGAGTGTGCTACCTACTGAGCCACTGACACTGACAATTTTAATTGCTTTTACATGAAAACTCTGTAAACAATATACTTTTTAAAATTAAAGCCAGTCAATGTTTGCCGTTTCTATGCGCTTTTCATAAGTTTCACTATGTTTTGTGTTTGTGTATGCATTAAGAGCCTATATCTTTAGTTTGACTCCCACCACAGTCGGTCAGTGCCTATCGCTTTTCACGAAGCAAAACTGGAAATTTGTCAGGTTGGTTTTTCAATTCAAACTTGCACAGAGTAGTTCCTGTGGCAATACCTTCGCTTCACCAAAAATTCAATAACTTTTCTGTGGCAATTGGCTAACTCCTACACTGTGACTACTTAAAAGACAGGCACTGTGCTCAGCATTTTTTTTACACTTATTTCATTAAACAACAATGGCAAGAGATAGCAATAATATGGAATTTCAGTTATTCCAAAATATTAATAGCGCTAGCTCTCATACTAATATTGTCAAGAAAACTTCGAAGCGGACAATTTCAGAAGTGAACACAGACAGTGATGATAGCCTTGAAGCTAACAATCAGTCCCAACCATTGACTACTATACAATTTGACCTTTTAATGTCTAAGATGGACTCAATAAATATTAGTATCCTGGATATGTCTAGCAATATAAAACAACTAAGAACAGAAACTGATGGGCATAGAATTTGTATTTCAGATGCAGAGACTCAAATAAGTAGAGTGGAGGACAGAATTGAAAAATATATTAGAGAAGAGATTTTAAACACTAAGTGAATAGCTAAATTAGAAGCAAAGGCTGAAGATCTGGAAAGCAGAAGTCATAGGAATAATCTACGTATATTTGACATCAGGGAAGGCATGGAGGAGGAATGACCTCATTGCTTTTATAAATAAACTTTTAACTACCATTGCTGGTTCCCCCTCCCGATTGTGCGAGATATGTACTTGAGAGAGCTCACAGATCGCTTAAACCTAATCCAGGTCCTAACTCCAGACTCAGGTCCTTTGTGTTCAAATTTCTATATTTCCAGCATAAAGTACACATTCAAAGAATGCTTCATGACAAATCTACTATAGACTATGAGGGCTGCAAAGTAAAGGTTTTCAATGATCTTCCTCCTGAGGTTATTAAGAAATGTGATGGGTTCTTCCCTATCAAGAAACAACTCAGGGAAGTCAATTTGAAATACACCCTGTTGTATCCTACTCTTCTGAGAATTTGGTCCTCTGATGGCATAAAAGAATATAATGGATACGAAGCTGCTAAAACTGGATTGAGAAAGGATTTTCCAACACTTTTTTCCAAATTAAATTTCTGAAGGGAAAATGTCATGGTCTTTGTAGATACTGATATGCAAGTTCAGTGTTAATGAGGGCGAGGGTCTGTCCAGAGTCAATCCTCTTTTAAACTAAACATTTTAAAATACTTTTCGCAA
Organism: Neoceratodus forsteri; assembly: GCA_016271365.2. Lineage (NCBI taxonomy): Eukaryota > Metazoa > Chordata > Ceratodontiformes > Ceratodontidae > Neoceratodus > Neoceratodus forsteri. The sequence continues at coordinate 94,379,661 of CM028129.1, read as the reverse complement.
CAAACTAATCACCTGGGTAGTGGATCTCTGTGAGTGGTGATGATTGCGTCTGGGCTCGGATCGGCTCCCCCATAGTTCCCTGGCATTGTACTTGTAGTTAACTCACTGGTTCACTCCTGACTTGGCAAGGCTCATTTTTATTACTTGTTTGTTCCTTTCACAGGAAGAAATTTACCTTTTATCTTGTACTCTGCAGGAAGCACTAAGTCACATCAGAAGTGTGGTATTCTGGGCAAGCTGACCTGTAACCTGACATGAGGGAATGAAGGTTCAATTACAGATAGTTGAAGGGTGAATTACACTGGAAAAAAACACATTTATTTTCCCTCGCAGATGGTAAATAGCATGAAACTTGGTGCTGTTTGCTGGCTACAAGAGATACACACAGAGATAAGAACCTCCTGGATTTATCGTGATGATTGCTAGTAGTTTATTCGAATGCTTAGGGAAATTGGGGTTTTTGAGCTGAGCCCGAGATACAGCTTTCCCCATTCCATGGGATTTTTTTCTAACTGGGCTGACTTTTTCATATCTATCAGCTTTTCTTTGTCCTGTTGGACAGGATTGATTGTTGGGCTAGACTCCCTCCTAAAGGGTTACTGCTTTGTATCCTTTTGGTGTGACCATCATACAATAATCTAACAGTCAAACTATTAAAATGTACTTTGTCGATTTTGTGGGCCAGATGCTTTATGTGTCAATGTGTGGGAGTATCAATGTGTTCAGTATTTTTGGATTTCCTCCATTTTGTTTAACAAGCTTGTCAGTACAGTTAAATTTCAAATTGGTGGGAGATTCCCATGCACAACACAATTGTCTTTCGTGGTCACATACTGATCTGCGCAAGGGCTGTAGAAACACTGCATGCTGGGGGTAAAGGATGACGCTAACATTCTTCTGAGAGAACAGTGACAATTTCCCTGTGCACTTCCACTTCGTAATCTGCACTACATCCAAGCAACTATTACCGGAGCTCTGCATAGTTAATGTGAAGACTCGTGAACAGAAACTATTATATAAGTTAACTTTTTGTTTCACTTTAAATTTTTCTTTTCCATAGGACTGCATAAAACTCTGTACATGGGTTCCTGCATTGCTGAAAACAGACCATGGCATTCTGTGCTCTTTGACTGTTAAGGTACAAAGGACATTGTGGTGCTGATGTAATAATTGACAGTAGCTTGCTAATTTGCTTGCTATGTTGTTTACTTAGTTGTCTCACCCCCTTTTTTTATTTGAGACACATGACTAGTTTAGGCTTACTGAATATTTCTATTATCTTATTGGTTTTATAACCTGCTGAACACTTAGCAACTATTAAGTGGGTTCCGTATACTTAATACCATCTGATATTCTAAAGTCTTATCTATATAGGTAGTTTAATTGATACTACTGTTTAAACTGTTAAATGTGCTTTTAGAGCTATAGAATGATAGATTTACAGCAAGTATTCAACACTGTTTTGACTATTTATCTGCTGTGAAGACAACGTTTCTGCTTAAGATATATGGTCTCATTATAATCTCAGTAAGAATAAGCTATAGGTGAGGTGTGAGACATACACACTCTGACTCACATCATGATGATACGGAGTTCTGAGATTAGTCCTTTCCTAAAATATAACTCTAAGAAAACTATCTGGCGGTGGTGGGGGGTACAGCTAGTAATTGCTCAGCAGGTAGATGAGTTTTGTTTCCACATTCAGAGATGTACTAAGGGGTGGGTGGGGTTTCTGGGTATCATCAAGAAATGTTTCTCTACATTTCCTTTACATGATTCTGTTATATTTATCTCTTTATCTTTCTCTTCTATTTGTTTCACTCAGTGTCAAAAAAACAAACCCTTATTCAGCTAACAGGAGCTGATTATTTAACAAGTTGTAGGATGATAAGATTGGTACAGTTTCATCTTAATATGCAAGGGAACCAGTTAACTGTTACACTAAGTTAATATGGCTGGTAAACAACATTTTACTGTTATTTCCTGGAATGTACGAGCTTTGAATCATAAACTTAAAAGATACATGGTCTTGAGACATCTAAAGAAATTTAACCCTGCAATTGTATTTCTGCAAGAATCCCACTTATTTGGAAACTCTATTAATCTTATACGAAGAGAATGGGTAGAACAGATTTATGGGGCAGGTTTTAATGCTAAAAAAGCGGGAGTTCTTATACTCATTAAAAAAGGTTTAAATTTTCAGATGGAGCAAGTCATCTCGGATTCTATGGGTCATTTTTGTTATTGTTAATGGGAAGTTTGATTCAGAAGAGATAACCCTGGCCAATGTTTATGGTCCTAATAGCACATCTCACGAAATATTTTCAGAACTAAACTCAAAACTGATTCCTTTCATGGGAAATACTATTCTGCTAGCTGGGGATACAAATAGTACCCTGGACCCACTACTTGATAGGTCGAATGTAAGGTATAGGATGAATAAAATGGATAGGGGTCTCAGAAACTTGGTGTCTAATCTAGGTCTCATAGACACATGGAGAGTTGTTCACCCCCAAGAGAAATCCTATACCTTCTGGTCAGCACATTGTAACTCTGGTTCTAGGCTGGACCAAATGTATGTTCCTGAATCTCTTGTAGATAGGATAATTAGTATTGACATTCTCGAACAAGTTATTTAAGATCATTCCCCAATCAAGATGTATTTTTCTGAATTTACCCCAACACCTATTTCCAAGAGATGGGAAATTAATAATTTCCTACTAGAGGACACTAGCTATATTGATAGAATTAAAAAGGAAATCGCAAACTTTTGGAATGAGAATAATCCAACAGATACAACTTGGGCTAACACATGGGAATGCTTTAAATGTTGCTTGAGGGGATTCCTAATTAGCAGCTCTTCAGCCATTAAAAGGGACAAACAAAACAAAAAAGAACAGATATTGATTAAACTTAAAGAGATAGAAGAAAAATTACTATCTGATGGTTCGTCAGATAATTGGAAACTATGGTCTGGTTATAAATCTAAATATTATGAACTAATAAGAGGAGAGGCAGAGTTTGCCATCAGAAGAGTGAAACTTAACTATATTGATTCTGGCCCTAGAGCTACTAAAATATTGGCCATTAGACTTAAACAAAATAATGGAAGCACCAAGATAAATAAATTTAAAGATTTAAGAAATGGTTCCTTGGTAACAAATCCTACTGAAATAAATACAGAATTTTATAAATTCTATCAACAACTTTATCATAATGACTGCAATCTGTCCCTAGAGGACCTATCAAATTTTTTTTCTGAGGTCCCTATACCCACAGTCTCAGAATATCACAAAATGATGCTGGCTGCTCCCATAACTAAAGAAGAAATCTGCTCTGTAATTAAATCTATTAAAAAGAATAAGGCTCCCGGACCGGATGGATATCCTTCAAATTTCTATCACAAATTGCATGAGGCTATTTCCCCGAGGTTATTGGAAGTGTTTAATGAAGCGTGGAAAATAGGTGACTTCCCGAAAGATATGATGAGAAGCCTGATAACCCTTATTCCAAAACCTAGGAAGACCTCAAAGAGTGCAAGAATTATAGACCTATTTCTCTTATAAATACTGACATCAAAATATTAGCTAAAATACTGGCTGATAGGTTAGAGCAAATGATGCCTTCCCTAGTTGATAACAGACAGACAGGTTTTATTAAAGTCAGAATTGCTGCAGATAATACTAGGAAGATGTTCCATTTAATGCATACTGCAAATAATTCTAAGACTGCTGCTGGTTTTCTTTCTTTAGATGCTGAAAAAGCTTTTGATAGGGTTTTATGGCCTCATATTTTCAACACCTTAATATTATATGGATTCCCAGAACATTTTATTAAGTGGGTTAAGATATTATACCAGAATTTGTCCTCATCAGTTATAACTAATAGTTTAATCTCCCCTAGCTTTGGGCTAATGAGAAGCACCAGACAAAGATGTCCTCTCTCGCCTTTGCTTTTTGATCTTACACTAGACCCGATGATGAGAAGACTTTCTCGGGAGAAATCCATTAGAGGTATTCCCATACTAAATCAGGAATATTTAGTTTTTCTATATGCAGATGATATCCTTTTGTCAGTGTGGGATCCCAAAAACTCTATTCCAAAGATATTAGATATAGTGTATGACTTTGGGAGTATTTCCGGCTACAAATTAAACAAAGATAAATCTAGCTTTTTGCCTTTAAATATGTACTGCTATAAAGGTGATATCACCTTACCAAAAGCTTTATTTATATTTCGAATGCTCCCATTTTTGATTCCTAAAAAGTGGTTTGCAGACTTACAAAGCAAAATAAACAGATTTTTGTGGAATTATAAAAGGAGCAGGATGGTGCATAAAAAAAATTTCCAGACTTAAACACAATGGTGGTCTTAAATTTCCAGATTTTTATTTATATTATCTCTCCTGTAGAATTTCTCAATCGGTTAAATGGTTTACTTTGTCACATAATGATAGGGAAATACCTGAATAGTTACAAATTGAGAAAAATATTCTGGAAACCAAGGGCCTTGGGATAGTCACATTATTATTTGCTAAACCAAATATTATTTTACACAACAGAATTATTTCGGATAACTCTAAACTTATTTCAATTTTCCAAAAACTTTTATCTATGGACATTAGATATTCTGGATTACAACCTTTATGGGGTAACCCCATTATACTAGATAATTCCAAAACTATTTTATTTAATGACTGGCTCCTTAAAGCAATTTGCTCTATTAAAGATGTGGTCTCAGACACACAGATTATTCCCTTTCAAAAACTTAGTATCTGTTTTGATTTAGACCCTCATGCCATCAACAAATATAAGATCTTATATATTCCATCCATTATTTTTATAATAATGATTTGAGGAAAATAAATGTGAATGGAAACACTATAGCATTTCTGGCATCTATACGGATACGTCCCTCTATTTCTAATCTATATAATTTATTGGTTGATCAGGTCAGGGGAACTGATGTGGAAAATATTAGGTGGTGGTCATATGTTACAGGGAAGGATGTATACAATTGGGATTGGAAGAATATTTGGACTATGTCTTTGAAGGCTTTTAAAACAGTTAATATGAAGTTAGTACAGTTTAAATCTATTCATAATCTATACTACTCCCTATACTCTTGTGTTATATAAAATGGGCATACGCAACTCCTCGACTTGTGAAAAATGTGGTAATTGAAATGCCAACCTCCTTCACATGTTTTGGGAATGTAGGAAAATTAAGAATCTATGGCATGATATCAGTCATCTGTTCAGAGATGTAGAATGGTTGCAAGATAAATTCACAGCTGAGACATGTGTTATTGGACATTTTGATTCTCAACAACTCTGGACCAAAGAACAGAAATATACTATTCAACTTATTTCTGCTTCTGCCAAAAATGCTATTCTTCATTATTGGATAGGAGAGGAGGTACCATCTTTGTCAGAATGGAGAAATGAATGTTTAGAGATTCTCTGATTAGAAAGACTTGCTCATCTAATGGTAAACCAAGCTGAAAGCTTTAATTCTAAATGGGGTTCCTTTTATGGATTACTGGCTCAGACTTAATATACTGTTGGTTGACACTGGGTTCTTAACTGTCACTTCTTCTCTTCTTTATTTTCATGCTTTTCTATCCTTCTATTTTCCTTTAATATATTATTGCTAATCTTTGATTCAGCAGGGGATTGATCTCATTTGTTTCTTTAATGGAGAACAATTAGATGAACTGAGTCTCATCTTAAATGAATGCCTAAATAAGTTAAGGTAAGACACAATTATTAATTTACTATAAAGCTTTGCAGCAGACTCTAATTTGAACTCTTATAAGGCAGTTGTAGTTCTTATACTTTAATACCTATCTCTTCTATTACTAGTAGCAATAATTCTACTTTGGTTTTGTTTAAGGTATTCTTAATTTAAGTATTGAATATACAGATATGTTTCTTACCCATTGTAATGTTATTCAATAGATGTTACTTACTGTAATATGCGGTACATATATTATGAATGGTTAGAGATGTATGATTGTACTTTCAAATCTAAATTAATAAAATATTATTGAGAAAAAACAAATTAAAAAAAATAAACCTCGCCTCCCTGAGCCTTAAGAGGATTATTATAAGGAATTGGCAAACTAAACTCTTTCCCACTTTGAGTGAATGGTGTGGCCAATTGAATATACTAGCAAACAATGAAAGGCTTAGTTACCTTGTTGTGGACAGACTAGAACATTTTTCATAAAGTTTGGGATCCCTTTTTCAACTTCAAGTAAACTCATTTTGCAGCTTAAACTTAATTCTATTCATGCCTGCCTGGTGGAGCTGAGGGCTGAGGTGCTGGATGCCTTACCTCCCACTACTCTAGCGACCCAAGTTCGGGAACAACCTTGGGTCATTAGAAAGCTGGTGTGGGCAGGGGAGGGGAGGAGGGAGCGGGACTGAGCAGCTGTAAGCAGCTCTCCCTTTCCAGGGTGGTTGCCTGCACCCCTCCGTAGTTCTGCTCCTACTGGGTAGAGGTCCGGTTGGAAGCGCAGGTGGGAGGGGGTAGCAATGATAGCCAGAAGTGGGGCAGAAGGGGCCGAGCCAATACCCGGTGTGTGTGCCTCCATGCACGCACACGTACGTGTCTGCCGGGGTCCTGGGTCCGGGAGACAATGGGGACAAAAAAAACACACACACAAAAAAAACCCAACTTAATTATATTCTCTCTCTCTTTAGGATATTACTTATTAGTCTTAAGTGAGATCATACTAAAACAGATCTTTGGTTATGTCATTGTAAAATTGCCTTAGAAAGTTTGTGGTTATTGTGTTCTTTTCCTTACTTACAATATTTCTCCTGTTAATGAAAGATGTATATGACTTGAATCACTGTATATAAATAGTTGTACTGTTTTCTTTGAAATCAAATAAAAATTTATTATGGAAAAAAAGTAAGATGAAAAAGAGACCGCTATGGTTGGTGACGGAAAGGTAAAGGCTAAAAGGGTAGCATTCAGAAGGTATAAGGAGACACAGAGGGAGGAGGACAGGGAGGTGTATCAGGGGAAATGGAGGGAGGCAGGAAAAGTAGGTAAAGAGCACAAAGGCACAAACTGAATAAAGGATAGCCCAGGAGGTAACGAACGGGGACAAGACATTTTTTAGGTATGTAAGTGAAAAGAGGAAGACCAGTGGTGGGACTGAAGGGAGTTCATTCACTTGCACCTATGCCAGAGATGCACTGTGTTGTAAATATGTATTGTTTTTAAAAGCATGGAATAAACTTTTGCCTTTTTACTTTCAACATGGAGTAAAAGTAGTTAATACCTGGGTAGTGTGAGCAAGTGCAGGGGATTTTTTTCATTACTGTACTGTTGTTATTTCCCCAGATGCACTGCAACTCTGGGGTGATCTATTTTGCACATAAAAGTGATCCAGTAAGCCTCATTAAAGGCCAGCAACAGATCTAGCCCCAACAGGTTGTGTAGACAGCTGACGGCCATGCTGCATGAATCACCACCATAGGACCCCTCAGGCAGTCCCGACAAATGAACATTTGGCACTTGGGCCTGGTTCTCAAATACTCCAACCGGGGCTGGAGCAGCTTATTTTCTTCTCTTAACTGCAGTATTAAGGGCCTGGATAGCTAGAACTGAAGCTTCCTTCAATCTTCTGGTGGTTAGCTCAGTTAGCATTTCACAGTTTGCTGATTATGTCTGAAAATCCACCACTTCCTGGTCACAGGTCTGCTGGCTGCCCATACAACCCCAACCGTAAGTTCTTTTTTTATCCAGTGTGCCAGGGATATTGGAAGGCCCAGCAACTGCATAACCAGTCACTGCTGTGGCCAGTCAACCTCGAGTTCAGCTGTTCTCTAGTTCTTGTTTTTCATGGATTTCCTATTTCCAAAAGGCTTTAAAGGTCAAGAGACTTTAGTTGACTTCTGGCTTCACTGCCCCAAAAAAAAAAACATAACTTTTTTTTTGTTTAGCTCCCATCATCCCTGGTCTTGGCAGTGTCCCCCAGCCCCTGTCACTGTTATGTCTCAGGGACGTACAGGTTAACCATCATGGTGGTCTACCCTATAGGGTTGTGAAATGCCTGTTGGGGATGTTGAGCGTGTCACGGCTTTTTCTTCCATTATTTTTCCTTGGTTCCCCCAGGGAGGTGGAGTGTGATGACACAAAAACAGGCATGCATACTGCATCTGCCCTGCCCCTTCTTGCTGTTCCCACTGTCACTGTCATCTGTCCTCTGTCCTCTACCAAGTGGCTGTCAAGTGGTAGGATCCAGAAACCTCCCACCCTAAGGGAGAAGAGCTGTTGTGGGATACTCAATCCTTCTCCCAGCAAGCCCTCCCCGAGTGACCCTGATCCATTCCCAAACCCGGGTCGCTGGATGTGGCTGGTGGTGTGGCATCCAGCGTCTCAATCCACTGTGCATTTGGGATGGCTGTTTTACTGACATCTGACAGCTTTGGGATGCTTTCAAAAGTAAACTGCATTCGAAATATGAATTTAATCAAGTGCAGATGAGGAGCACATGCAAACAGTCTTACTGAGGTGGTGGGAAGCTCCATCCCAAGTATTAAAAAAAAGTACTCTTCTTCGAGGGTATCTCTATAGAATAGAGCCATAATGCACTGGACTGCAAGCTGTCTGTATCAGGACCTCATAGGAAGCTTCTGTATGATGGGACTGTCCAGGCTGACATGCTTGCATGCACGTTGTCTGTGCACAGCGTCTCCTATGTAATGTAGGCGGACTCCAACCACTTTACTTCAGTTCTTTTTCTTATGCTGTTGAGTGAACATTGAACCAGTGGAAGCAGTTTTTCTGTTGTATTTTTGTTAAAGGAATTTTTTTCCCCTCTGGCAGTTGCCCCTTTGGGAACTGTCACTCACCTGTGTATGTCGTTGCCAAGTAAGAGGCTTTTTCGTTGTTGTCACTGAGGAAAACTCATGTATGAAGATGCCCACGAGTTGTGGATGTGTTTTTTGGGCCTGTCCCACAACATGAAAAACTGCACAATTTACCAGGATTTTAACCAGGCTACACAGAAATGCAGGCAAAAGATTTTTAAGCATTTTTTTTGACAAAATGGACAAGACTACTGCAATGCCCACCAAGTCGCTGAATCTACAGCTGACATCAGCACAGCAGAAATCATTGATGATGGAAAATGGGGAGCTGTGAAGTCATCACATAAACTGCTGCCATGGTAGACAACAAGGTCCATCACCCAGTCTGAGTCTTCACCTTTGTGGATGTACAGCCATCAGCCAACAGGAATGGTCCTGCTTATTGTCAGTGAGTTGATGTCACTCTCCCATCATCAGCGATCTAGATCCCAACTATCTAAAGGAGACGGTAAATCAAAAGTGTCATCCAGGGCCACCCAGGTGGCCCAGCAGTATAAAGTTTGGAATGAGCTTGGGACGCAATGCCGGGTGGTATCCTCCTCCTCTGTAATGCCCCTTGATGCCAGATCTGACCCGCTGTAAGCCAGACCAGTGTGCCACTTGCCAGGGGAGGTCAGGTGGGTTGTGTGAATGTACATCATATACCACTCCTAGAACTACAATTACAGGTGAGTAACTTGTTTTTCTAGGGGCATGGATATGGAGTACTTATCCACACTTCTGGTAGACTCCTAGCAGTTCTCTGGGAGGAGGGAGCAAGGTGCACACCCACAATTTAGGGAACAGAGATTGGAGAACCCAGGACCCAAAATCAGCATCCCAGCATGGCTCAAGGTTGATGTGGTAATGGGAGATGAAGATATGTGCTGACTTCCAGGTAGCAGCCCTGCAGATCTCCTGGACAGTGATGTCCCTGGAAGCAGCCACTGAGGCAGCAATATGTCTGACAGAATGAGCCCTAAGCCCTATGGAAGGCTCCCTACCAGTCAACCTATAGCAGAGGTCAATGCAGGATACAATCAACCTGCCAATCATCCGCTAAGCTGCTGGTCTGCCAGGTGCTGCTTCAGCGTAGGTGACAAACAGCTGGCACACCTCTCCCCGAACTCCAGCCATGTGCTCCTTATTGTAGGCAAGTGCTTGCCACAGGTCCACAGTATGGAACCTGCGCTCAGCCTCCGAGGTGTGGTTGGTGAAGTACACCGGGAGATTGATCACCTGGTTAAGGTGAAACTCTGAAACAACCTTTGGAAGGAACTTCAGGTTGGGGCAAAGAACAACCTTGTCCCTGTGGAAGACCGGGTAAGGAGACTCCACCAAGAGCACATGGAGCTTGTTGATTCTTCTGACTGATGTGATGGCCACCAAGAAGGCGGTCTTCCACAACAGGTGTGACATCTCACACCTGTGCACTGGTTCGAATGGCTTGCCCATGAGTAGGGCCAACACCGGCAACAAGTCCCAAGGTGGTGGAGGTTCACGCACCGGAGAAGGAATGTAGTCAAAGCCCTTAAAGACACGTCCGACCACCTTCTCCTGTACCACCATTGAACCACAAGTCATCGAGGATGCTAGCCACTGGACAGGACAGGGGGTCAAGCTCCTTGCCCTGACACCAAATGGAGAATCTCTTCCATTTCAAGGCATAGCACTGATGAGTCGACTCCTTCCAAGAGGCCTCCACCACATGGAGGACCTTGTCAGAGAGACCCAGAGCCTGGAACTCTAGCCACTCAGGAACCAGGCTGTGAGGTGCAGGGACTGAAGGTCCAGGTGAAAGACCTTTCCCCAATAGCACAAGAGCAGGTCTGGGCAAAGTGGTAGATGCCTCGAAGGCCTGTTGCTGAGGCTAAGGAGATCAGAGTATCAGAACTGGCATGGCCAGTCTGGAGCCACCAAGATTATCCATGCCTCATCCCTCTGAGCTTTGATCAGGACCTTGTGCATTAGAGAAAAGGGAGGGAAGGCGTAAAAGAGGCCCAGGATCCAAGGCTTCGCAAAAGCATCCCCTGCAGCGTTCCCCACTGAGGGGGGCGCGTAGAAAACAGCTTCAGCTTGGTGTTCTCCCATGAGGCAAAAAGGTCCACCTGAGGGGGGCCCCACTGGGAGAACAGACTGTCCACTACCTCCTGATGAAGGGACCACTCTTGAGACACCTCACCCACACAGCTGAAGGCATCACCAGCCGACTGGACACTCCAGCCACACAAATGGCCAGTAGGCCGGCTTTGAGGCTAGGCACAAGGGACCAGATGTGGACAGCTTCCCTGCACAGAGGTAGGGAATGTGTCCCACCCTGTTTGTTGAGGTAGTACATGGCCATCATGTTGTCCATCTGGACTTGGATGACTTGATCCTGGAGCTGAGGAGTGAAGGCTGTCAGGGCCAGGCAAACAGCTTGAAGTTCCAGCAGGTTGATGTGACATCAAGACACCTCAGGGGACCAGAGCCCATGGACTCTGTGTTCCCCCAGCTGGGCAACCAAGCCCATCAGGGAAGCATCAGTCGTGAGAGTGGCCATTGGCTCCAGGTGGGCAATCGGGACTCCTTCTTGCAGGTGTTCCAGGACTAAACACCACTGGATGGCATCCGACATCTGCTATGTCATTGTGATCAGCTGGTCGAGGTGGCCCTGACACTGAGACCACTGACGGGCCAGCCTCCACTGCAAGGAATGCATTTTCCAGCAGGCCCAATGGACCACACTGGTGCAAGCCACCATGAAGCCCAAGAATTGCATGAAGTCCCTGGCAAGGCACAACTGCCCAACCTGAAATGATCAGGCAAAGAAGGAAAGATCCTCTGCCTTATCCGCTGGGAGCCAGGCTCAAGCTTGGCAAGAGTCCAGCTCCACCCTTGATGAAGTGAATCACCTGCGAGGGGATGAGTTCTGACTTGGCCTCATTGACCAGGAGGCCAAAGTAAAAGCAAGTCTGGAGGGCCAGGTCCTTGGACCACTCCACCTCCATCCTGGAAGGCCCTGCAATCACCTAGTCATCAGGTATGGGTACACCTGGACCACATGGTGCCTCAGGAAGGCTGCCACTACTGCAATGCATCTGGTGAAGACCCTGGCAGCTGTGGAAAGACCAAAAGGCATGGCCTGAAACATGTAGGAGGTCCCTTCCGTGTGGAACCAAAGGAACTCTCGGTGGGATGGATGGATGGAGACATGGAAGAAGGCATCCTGCATGTCCAGGGAGCTGAACCACATGTTCCAGGGATGGAATAATCTGGTTCAGAATTCCATGCTGAAAATGTTCAACCACAGGAACTTGTTTAGGTCATGAAGATACATGATTAGGTGCCAGACCCCTGTCTGTTTTGGAACCAGAAAGTATCTGAAAACAAGCCCTGGATTGGCTGGTGGGACTGGGACATGAACCAGCACCTCTTCTTGGAGAAGCAAGGTGATAGCCTCCTAAAGGGTGGACATGTCTGCAGACACGACATCTTCCCAAGCGGTGTGGGCTCAGCTGGGTGGGAGAGCCTTGAAATCCAGAGGCAAAATCCTAACTGACCATCTCTAGCACCCACTTGTCTGTGGTAATACTGGACCAAGTGGACAGAAAGTGGTGGAGCTGGCCCCCTATGGGAGGATCCAGGGGAGACAGGACGGGCAGGAAGGGGGCACCCCCCAACCTGTCATTGGGCAGGCTTGGAGGTGGAGGCAGGACCAGCGAAGGATGTTGCTGGACCTCAACCGCTTGGCTTCCAGACCACGGAAGCAATCAACTTAGGCCTGGGATGCCAGGACTGCTGGTGCCCAGTTGGGGGCTGGAGATACTTGGCTGAAGGGGCAAGGTGGGGCTGAAAGGACTCCTTCTGGGGTTTTGAGCCCTTTTCCTTTTGGGCCAAAGTGACGGAGTGCAAGATGGCGTTGGACTTCTCAGTTTTACTTACACTCAATTGTAGAAGCTTTTTATTAATCTGTTTGTATTTTATGCAACTCATCAATGAATGTGTGTTTGTATTATATTTGTTTTTGTATTTGGATGCAATTGTAAACAAGTCTTTTCTCTCAATTTGCTATCCCAATAAATGGTGATGATCCTAGTGAAATGAACATCTACCCCTGGGTCAAACACGTTGGTGCCCAAGAAAAGAACATCCACCAACTTGTGCTGGGTATCAGCAGTGAAGGTCAAGAGCCACAGCCAAGCCTTGCAGCACATAGCCACAGACGCAGACACAGACCTGGCGATGTCCATGGCTGTCTGTAGCTGGTGTTGGCCACAGCACGGCCCTGGTTCCAGACCTGCTTGACTGTCAATTGAAGGTCAGCCAGGAGCCAAGGGAGAAGGAGCAACTTGTCCAGGGTGCCCAGCAAGGCATGACTAAAGTGGGCCATCATTAAGGCCAATTTAGCTTGCCTGAGGCCAAGACATGAGGCCACATACACTTTCTTGGCCGCATGATCTAATTTCTTGGATTCCTTGTTGGGGGGGGGGTTGTCAACATCCCTGACATTGCCCATCCAGTGGAACACCAAGTCAGCAACTAAGCCCTCGGCTGCGGTATGCTCAGTGAAACTGGAGAGGGAACCCGTGGGGACCGCATACTTGCAGGCCTTATGAGCTGATGGAGTAGGGCAGGACACTACCAGAGCTCCAGCTTGGGCCCAAGAATGGCCTCAGCCACCGGGAAGGCAACCCCCTGGGAGTCGTCCTGGTCGGAATCTTGGTGAAGGGCTACTTATCCCATTTCTGGACGGGCTCCAATTGGATCCCTGTAGCCTCTGAGATGAGGCAAAGCATGGCCCCAAAGGATGGTCCATAGACAAATCCTCTCCAGATTCCAAGTCAACTAGCCTGGAATGCATGGAGGAACCCTCCGACCAATGATTCGTTGAAGATCGGCAACCCCCCCAAGTCCCCGCTAACCTTGCAGGGCTTGTTGACCTGAGTGACCATGACTGACAGCCACCGAGGAAACCCCAGTGCAGTAGCTACCCCCCTCATTGAACTCAGGAAAAAATGGCACCCAAATAATATGAAATGGACCCCAAAGTGTGATGAAGCTTTTCAGGCGATCAAGGCTGTATTATGTTCAGCCCCTGTTTTATGAAGCCCAGACTCTGAGAAACTATTTTGTTACAGACAGATGCATCAGAGGTAGGCCTAGGTGTGGTCTTAAGTCAGCATATAGATGGGAAGGAACATCCCATTCTATACATCAGTAGGATATTGCATGACAGAGAGAAAAGGTACTCCACCATTGTTGAAAATGAATGCCTTGCAGCAAAAAGGGCCATGGAGTCCCTTAAGTTTTATTTGCTAGGAGCTGACTTTGTTCTTATAACAGATCACAATACTCTCTGTTGACTTAATCAAATGAAGGATAAAAATTCCAGAATTATTTATTGAAAAGTTTCACCAGGAGAGACATACTGAGCAGACAAGCTCATTTCCAGATGGGTCCTGGGGGAGAGGAGAACAGGAGTACACAGCAATGGAATAAACTGCCTACCAAACTGCGCTCTACAGACACCCACCGGCAGTTAAAAAACCCATCTCAAGGACTGGCTCCTGTTGGCATCCACCTGCAAATGCTTTGTTGTGTAGCCTCCCCTACTGCCCCCACCTCCACATGACTAGTATCCCTATACTTCTCCCTTGCCATATCCCCTTCCCCCTCCCGCCTCCTGCTTTCCCTCTCCCCCCCCACTTCCTGCCTCACCTACCCCTGTGTCCTAGTTACTCTGTTGAACCTTGCCTTCAAAAGTGTACTCGTGGGTTTTGACTGTTTTTTTCTGCCCATTGCTGTTTTTAGTCTAGCAGGTCATTTGATTCACAAACCATTGTTAATCTGTTATTTCTCATGCTATTTTCCTGTGCTAGTGACTTTGACACTTTGACAATTATGAGTCTATTTGTATCTTGTAATCTTCTATTTATGTGTAAACACTGCTATGCTCCCTGTATGATTATTTATTTATTTATTTTTATTTTACTTCTTTTTGGTCCGCCGCCTGCGCTGGTACCTCGGTCCGGTCATGGACCTTGCTGCTCCACTCTCACATGAGCTGCACTCCCCGATACCCCTGGCTTACCCCCCAGGGTGGGGTTGCAGCACCCTGGGCCTAAGTGCCGCGAATGTTGGCATAGGTCAGGGAGTCGGCCTGGGAGCAATCAGTGGCGGTGGACTTTATCAAAGGCAGTAGTTTTTTCCCGGTGTAAGGAGCAGGGAATGCAATGATGACCTGCATCTGCCCGCCCCTGAACGTATTGTCGCTGTTGCTGCGGTACCCCTGGCCTATGTCAGGGGTCCATCAGGTGCTGGACACACTCCCCTCCCTCCCCCCGGAGAAGGACAGCAGTCCAGAGGACACTCCATCGTTCTCCCCCCGGCCAGCCCTCCGACGCTCCAGGTCCAGTCACGAACCTGGGTCACCGGCGTAGGAAGCGGAAATCCAACTGCTGCAACGATGGGCCGGCACTCCCTGCATGATTATACTCTGGCCATGATACGTGGCTCGGGTCGGGCCTGAAAACGGTCCCAGGGATCAGCACACCTACCTGGTTACCATAGTCATAAATAAATAAGTACAGCAGCAAGTCAAAACAGTGCATACTTGGAAACAGAATACAAATATACACAGTATGAACAAAATACGTAAATAATACATTTCAAGAAACAACAAATAATAACAAGAAAGGTGCTAGGATACTAATAAAACAAAACAATCAGTTTTTAAATTGATATAAGCTAGGTACTTATCTGCAGAAGTGTGCGGAGGCAAAATATAGTGAGGGTAAAAATTAACATTTAATTACAACTACAGGAAGGGGGGGAAATGGACCTTGAGGAGGGAGTTGAGGATATGCGGGGAGGCAGCATGATGGGTGGGAGAAGGAAGGGCATTCCAAATTTTTGGGAAATTGCGTAGGAATGCAGCCTGACCAACTGAGGTAGACCTGGAAGGGGTGGTTAAAATCCGGTGGTCATGGTGAATTACAAGGTGGGACCTGGCACTATAAGCCCTTTAAATTCAAAGTAATGCACAAATCTAGAACAGAGAATGTCAATGCTGATCTTCTGTCAAGATATGGATAAGGAATTGAGAATTCTGAAGGTTGAAAAAAATGTGTGGGTTTAAACTTAACTATTTGCTGTACTGCTATGGAAAAAGGGATACTGCATATGCGCTTGTAACCCCCCTACAAATAGGGGTTCCTGAAAAGTCTTCCGTGAGCTTGCATAAATGCTCACTGCCAGGCTGGTGTCCTGTGTTCTAGCCGTTTAACTGCTAGTGCCTGTAAAGCTTCTGTATACTGTCTCTTTAAGAGCTGCCTGGTTGCAGTTATAATTGAATTGGGAGGGGGACTGAGTGTTCCCATGCTCGAGTCCCACCCGGAATGCCGGATAATCGCTCCGTTTCTGCCATCGCTAATTGCTCAGCGGGAGCTCTGTTAGAACATGTGCTTGCTTACTGACTATCTTTTAGAGTAACAATAATATTGTAGTTTGTTCTAACCTGCCTTCTTTGTAGCAAGGACTTTTCTATCTCCACAATCTTGGTCCTGAAATGCTGAACTGGACCAATCAGTACTTTGGGACTCTAAAATGGAGCCTGCTTTCAGGGGCTATGTGGAGTAGAAATCTGTGGGAATTGTAGTTTTGGGCTGTTGGTGCCTTTTTGCACCTGGAGGGGGAGCCTTGTTGTGACTGATAGATGAGACAGCCAACCAAACCTTTTGGATCTTGGGGAAATCCCTGAGCTGCCTGCTGTCTAGAGACAGATCTAAGTTGGAAGCTGAAGAAGCAACAGCTCGAGACAGTCGAGCAGCCGTCTGCGTAGTTTTGTGTGGGAGAACTGTGGAAAGGCCTGAGTTTTAGCCTGCATGTCTGCTTGCTGCCCTGAGAGGGAAAAGAGCAATTTGTGGACTAAATCCGAGAAGTGAGACCGAAGAAAGCCACTGACTTCTGACTAGGCTCATACCTGAGGAAGACCGAAGGTTTTGCTGAATGCGATCGGCCTGTCAGGATTTCCAGCTACCTCTGAAATCCCGGATTAAGCAGAGACTTTGCGATAGTGACCGGAGAGCGGCTTGCCTGGTACTGTAGAATCCTTTACATGTAAATGTGCTGTGTATTGATAGTGGGTCATGATTTGGTTCCCCACTGTGTGAACTGTGCTTTGCTTACTGGAAACTGTGTCCAGCCTAATCAGACTGAATCCGCGTTCATCTCCATTCAGCCTGGGCCATGCCACACTGTCCCTGCCAGACTACCCCACTGCACAGAGAAAGCCATCGATGAGAGACCTGCCTGGGGATCAGTCCCCTGCTCCACGCTTAAACAGGAACGACGCCTCGGCGAATCATGTGGGCCCTGCTTCTCCTGGCTCTCCAGACCAACCACCTACAGTCTTGATTTTCGTCCAGCCTGTGTCCAGTCTTGGGTATCATGAGTAATGATCAGGGTAGCTCCCTGCAACAACAGCTTAATCTAAGTGTGTCATCTAATTGTCTTCTTGTTTTTTTTCTTCACGACCTGAGCCCTTCGGGTCCGGATTACAAATAGTGTGTATTGTGCATGTTGTTTTTTCCATCACAGGGCCCCAACCAGCTGCGACACCGGCCTACCCTGGGCAACGGTCCTGGCTAGCCCATCTCTTCTCTACCTGGGTACCCAGAGGGTGTGCTGTTTAGGGACTCTGAGGTGCATCCATAACTGTCTGATTGATAGAGCCATTAAGCAAATCAACCTGATTATGCCCTTCCCTTGTTCAAGTCCCCTGAATAAATCAGATCTAACTTTTTCTGCATTTAATCTGACTGTGGCTCCAGTTTATGCCAAGAGTACTGTACTGTTGCTATTTACTGTGCATAACCTTGTTTTACAGGGGGTCCCCAGGGTCGAGTCAGAGGAACCAGCCCTGGTGGTAAGTGCAAACAGTGTGGGTATTTGCAAGGTGTATCAAGGGTATTGTGAAAGTGATTATTGTGTATTGTTCTGGCCACTAGCAGGGAAAGAGGGGGGTTACAGAGTCCCGGAGGGCTGTGCCCAGGCTAGCTTGACCAGTACCAACCCTGACCTCAGGATGGAGGCACCCGTTTCAGAACTCAGGCCCCTTAACCTGCTACTAGCCAAGCAGGCAGGGGTAGTAGCCCTTGGGATAGCGCCACCTAGGGGTTACACACAGAACTGTAAAGATTATAAGTTAATGTTAGAAGAGAATTAAAAGAACATTTTGGAAACCTGTTTTTTATTTAAAAAAAGGTTCCCTCTTATAGAGGGGGGGGCTATGTGACAGGGTTGAATTAGCCCCTGTCTCATTTGTTTATTTAGAAAGAGTTAAAAGCAAGTATCTGTTATATCCTCTCCTTTTCTGTGTCTTGCCTTTCTGATTGCGCAATCAAATTTTCTTGTGAGACCTAGGAACTGATCACTCTAATGGTCTCATCATTCCTCCCCATCCCGCTATCTCCCTGCCTTAACTTGCTGTTTCTTGCTTTTCTATCCTTCTTCCCCCTTGCTTATCTGTGGTTATAAAAGTATGTGGCTCTTTATGTGAAACTGGGTTCTCTGGTTTGAAAATGTATATAGTTATAAATGGCTGAAATGATTGCAAAAAGCTATTTGGAACTCAGGGGGTTATCCTTGAGATGCAGTTTGACCTCATAAGCTAATCTGCAGAGTTATCAACAGGAGATTAGTTCTGGGACACAATGTTCTATTTTGCTGCACCAGCAAGGAAAGAAACTGACAAAATTCTGATACATTTTTTGTGAGAATCAGGGGCCCGGATATTCAAAAGGGTTGCACATGGTGCAACAGTGTTGCACCATGCACAACCCACTGAAGTGCCCTGGTGCAATATTCAAATGGAGGGTGTGCCTGGCACAAATCCCGATCTTGGGCGCATCAGTAATATCTTGGCGCGGGTAGGGGCGTGCCATACTCCGCACATCCCGATATTCAGCCGGGATGTGCTACTCCCATGCATGCACAACCCCTACTTGTGCTGCACACAGGTGAGCCAAAAAAGAAAAGAACAACGGCTGGCCACCCACAGGTGAGCTGCCGTATTGCAGGGCGCAACACGGCAGCTGCCACCTGTGGGTAGCCACCCGAGCTCCAGCTGTACCTCCGTGGCGGCGCCCCCCATGACCGATCGCGGGCATCTGTGTAAATAAATAACATCCTATATCGCTGGTGGTCCAGTGGACCGCTTTCAGCCCGATCGCGGGCTTAAGTATAAATAAATTCACGTCCTATATCCTTGGTGGTCCAGTGGACCGCTCGCAGCCTGATCGTGGGCATTTGTATTAAAAAAATAAAGTCCAATATCCCTGGTGGTCCAGTGGACCTCTCGCAGCCCAATCACGGGCTTAAGTATAACAAAATGCACGTCCTATATCCCTGGTGGTCCAGTGGACTGCTGCAGCCTGATCGCGGGCATTTGTAATAAAAATAAAGTCCAATATCCCTAGTGGTCCAGCAGTACCTCCCTCCCCACCCCCACTGAGCCCCACCAGCCGCTCCCCGAGTCAGCAGCGGGTGGCAGCCCCACCCGCCTGCCGCCCGCCACCCGCCGACTGACACCATAGGTAGGGCTGTATGCCCATTGGTCCACAGCGTCAGCCAATGGGCGTGCAGTGTGTACCGTACTACACAGTCCAGATATGTGAATGGATCCATATGTAGATTTAAATAACGTCCTATATCCCTGGTGGTCCAGTGTAACGCTCGCAGCCCAACTGCGGGCTTAAGTATAATAAAATGCATCCCCCTGCTCCACTATGGCCACTTGCACTGGCGCAGTGCCACTGCACCATGCGCACTGCGGGTGACCAGGGTGCAATATTCAACTATGCTGTGCCATAGCGCAGCTCCGTTGAATATCGCCCAGTCAACGCCCCAGCGCAGCCAAGTTGCGCTGTGCCCAGGCTTGCGCCACAGCCTGGTGCAGTCTGAATATCCAGGCCAGGATGTCTTTTAACAGAGCCAGCCTTTAATCGCTCACGCTACTCTGTGGCATGATCTTCTCGGAAGCCAGGGGGCGCAGGGCACGGTCTTCAGCCGCCGAGATCGCTGCCTCGCTGCCCTGCTATTTTCTGCCTGTTTTTACCCACCGGAGTGCAAGCATGCACTGACATCAGGCACTACGTGCCAACGTCTGCCGCACTCTGCCCCTTGCTGGCACCACTCTAATAGTGCCACCCGGTCATCACTAGGGGACAATACAGAGCAGTGGATCCCCTGGATCCCTCCCCAGGATAGGAGAGCAGTCCTCCGGATGCTCAATCCTATCCCTCCCCTGCCAACCCCTGGCGGCCCAGGTTCGTGTCCAAACCTGGGTCACCAGCGTGGCGCAAGGTGTGGAATCCAGCACCTCAACCCTCAGTGTCACCGGGCCAGCCTGCTGCCCGAAAACTTTTACTGGCCCAGAATCTTTATGGATATGGCAAACTACTACCAAACTTGTCCATTAGTGCCAGAGGGTGGAAAAGGCTAAGGCAGCTTTTATTCCCCTGCCTATAACTGAAGAACCATTTCAATGAGTTGCTGCAGACATTGTGGAGTTACTCAGCACCCTAAGTTGCACAGGCACAAGATACATTTTGGTGGTCATGGATTACACCACAAGGTACACAAAGATCATGCCCTTGTCCTCCATTAACATGAAAAAAGGGGCCAACGAACTGCTGGGGATATTCAGTCAGGGTGGGTTTCCCCCAGGAGATTCTCTTGGACCAGGGCACCAATCTCATGTCTACCCTAATGGTTAGTCTTTGGGAGAACTGTGTGGTGAGACAGCTCAGTACCTCCCGATACCACCCCAGACTAATGGTCTGGTCAAATGATTTAATGCATTGTCCGTAATCTATATTAGGTGTTTTCACCAACCAGCATGCAAGAAAGTGGGACAAGAACGTACTCCATCTCTTATTCGCATAAAGGGACCCCCACAGGAGTCCACTGGTTTCTCACTCTTCGAGCTCCTGCTTGGCTGCAGGGTAAAGGGGTCCCCTTAATTTGGTAAGGGGTGAATGAGAGGGTGAGCTTGCTCCCCAAGGAGAATATGCACATATTGGAGTTTAGGTCACAGCTCAATGAGCTCATGCAGTTCACCCAGGAGTACCTAGCCACTGCACAACATAGTCTGAAGGTGTGGTACAATCGTGGGGCCAAAGGCTGGGAGTACAAAATCAGGCAATGGGTGTTGGTACTTACCCACATCAAACAGCATAAATTACAGACAGCTTGGTAGGTCCTTACTTGGTGGTAAGGAGGGGGAATGATGTTAATTATGCGGTGGAGCTACCCAACAGGAGGGGCAAGCAGTGAATCTACCACGTAAATATGATGAAGCCCTACCATGATCATGGCAAGATGGTCCTGACTGTGTACAGCTACCTGGAGGAAGAGGCAGAAGCAGATTCACCAGGGAATCCCCTGGTAGAAGTCATGGAAAAATCTTCAGTGGATGCTGTTGAGTGACTGACACTGGGCCAAGCTGCCAAAATGCACACGGGTTATTCATACATTTGGGGAAATGTTCACAGGGAAATCAGAGTATACCATACCATACTGGTGGAGAATCACATAGGGATACAGGGTCCCAGGCCCTGCTGAGGCAGTCACTTTACAGAGTCCCAGTGGGAGTGAAACATACAACTGAGGGGAGAGCAAGAAAATGCTGACTCTAAGGGTAATCCAGGAGTCCAATAGTTCCTGGGCTTCCCCGGTGGTACTGATCCAGAAGAAGCATGGGACCATAAGGTTCTGCATTGACTACCAAAAACTCAACACATGTATGAAGTCGGATGCATACCACATGCCCAGGATAGATGAGGTCCTAAAGAGGTTAGGGGGGATCCATGTATCTTACCACTATAGACCTGACAACTGAAAACAGCGAGAGGTCGTCCTTCATCATTTCATTTGGCCTATTCAAGTTTTGAGTAATGCCATTTGGGATGAAGAATGTACAATACGAGACAACGTTCAACAGCTTGTGGACAGCATTCTGCCTGGGGCAAGAGACTTTGCTCTGGTGTACATGGATGATATCACCATCTACAGCCAGACATGGGAGGAGCCCATCACGCTTGTGACTGAGGTGTTCCACTGATGGAAGGCTGCAAGGGCTAACAGTGAAAGTGGAGAAATGCCAAATAGGGATGGCAGAGGTGTCATACCTTGGGCACAGGGAAGGGAGTGGGTACATCTGGCCTGAGCCAGTAAAAACTGAGGCCATACAGCGATGGGACACACTAACAACAAAGTGAAGTGTATGTGCCTTCTTAGGGCCAACAGGGTATAACTGAAAATTTGTGCCAAACTTTAGTACCATGGACAAACCCCTCTCCAATCTCACAAGGAAGAAAATGTCAGAAAACCTTCTGTGGGTGGACCACTGAGACAGCGTTCTGCCAGTTGAAGGAGGCACTGTGTCAGGCACCTGTGCTCAAGAGCCCTGACTATTCTCTGAAGTTCACTGTGCATGTGCATGCATTCGATCATTGGTTAGGGTGATTCTGAGTCAGGTCATGCACATGTGGGAGAACTCCCAGTCCTGTACCTGAGCAGGAAGCTGCTGCCTAGAGCCACAACTGAGAAAGAGTGTGTATCATCTGGGCTCTGCAGAAGCTGCAACCATATTTGTATGGGAGGGCCTTCATACTGGCCACCGACCATAACCCCCTCACATGGTTTCACAGGACAAGCGGGCAAAACCTCAAATTAAGATGAAGCCTGGTGCTGCAGTCCTATAACATGGACAGTAGGCATCGCAGTGGGTCACAACGTGGCAATGCAGATGGTTTATCTAGGCAATAATCAGTGGCCCAGTAAGGAATGGGAGGTGCTTTAAAGAATTAACAAATTGTTAAACCAGGGAGGGAACTGGGGGCATAGCAGATAGAGCAAACCTGCTAACATAAAGGGAAAAAAAAAAAGGTCGCTAAATGATTTTTTTCCCCATTTTTCTGAGGGATGGAGATGTATCAAGTGTACCACGCAGGAATTTTTTTTACTTACCATTTTATTGTAAAATGTTTTTAAGTCATGTAGGAAATGAGAGTACCGTTTTTCTCACATCAGCTGTTCCTGGGAGAACAAGTCAGTGTGGATAGCAGAAATCTTTTGATCTAAAAGGCTTTTGTTTTGGTTAAATTTCAAAGGGCTGAATCCCTTTCATAAAAAAGACAAGTTTTGAATGTAAACTGTGGCCTTGGTAAGGCCAGACATTTCCTGCTGGGCAGACGGCGATGACAACAAAAGGACCACACTCTAGATAACAAATCTGGTTTGGACCAGTCTGGGGGGAAAACGTGGTCTCTAGAGATTAAAAGCAGAGACAGGGTGTGATGTCAGAGAGACCAGTCCAGTGATGTGGGATAGTGGACTGCCCAAGCGAAGGTATTTCTGTTGTATGCTTGTAATGAGAAGTCAGTTACAGCAAAGCCAGCCACGATATAGCGCAGTAACTTGCAGTAAAAAACATGTCACAAAAAACTGCATGACAAAAAGGTTTAATTGCCAGTAAATTACACTGCTCCCTAGAGTATACTGCTGCATTTTGTGATATACTGCAGCTGCACTGCATCCCAGCTGGCGCTGCTGTATGTCTGGAATTTTTAACATGTGACATCACGTGTTCGAGACCGCCATAACTCACCTGTCCCCAGCTGAGGTAAGCTTCTTTTACCCTACTTAAGAATTTAGTTAGCAGTAAGGTAAGTTTTTCTGTGTGGCCTCTATCTTTTCTAATGCTTTTTTTTCTCTCTGTAGAACTGTCTTTACAGTGAATTCTGCTTATATGCACGTTTTGCAAAAGCAAAATGTGCATATAAGTGGAATTAGCATATAGCCGAAATTGCACATTCCAGCCTCCCGTAGCTTGCCCTTGTTAACCGCCCGCTATGTCTGCAGTGCTGCAGATAACAGGACTGATGGTGTACACTGTGCCATAAACCAAGTTTACCTTCTTGTCTTGTTCCCTCCTTTGTCTGACTGATCAGATGATCCCAGAGCCTCACTTGCAACCCTCGACACTGACTGTACTTCTAATTTGATTGAGCTCTCTGTACTGTCACTACTGGTCCTGAAGCATCTGGGTTCCATCTTTCTGCACCACAAGGCACAAATAGAT
Organism: Neoceratodus forsteri; assembly: GCA_016271365.2. NCBI lineage: Eukaryota > Metazoa > Chordata > Ceratodontiformes > Ceratodontidae > Neoceratodus > Neoceratodus forsteri. The sequence goes on along the minus strand of CM028129.1, from coordinate 94,355,665 downwards.
CTGTTGCTGACGTGCGGACAGCCCCCTATTCTCTCCAGAGGATCACCTTCTCACAGATCCGCGCATCCCTGACTGCAGGTGATCTCTGAAACCAGCAGTTTAATTAATTGCAAGGCTTGGAGTTTGCAGTGCCATAACACTATGGCCCTAGAAGCCAGTGATCCATACTGGTGCTGATGTGCTGGCAGGGTACTAAGGAGTGTGTGAATAAATCTTTTTATACAGGTAACTAGCACCCAACTAGCACCCTTTAGCACCTTGTGAAGTAATTGCTCTTATCTGGAATGCAGTTAACATATTTAATTGCAAGTGTATCTCAGAAAAGGTTGCACTTAACCAGAATTTGCACTTAAGCAGATTGCTTTAAAATGAAATTTTTAACATTGGATTTAATACAAAAAAAAAGGGAAACTGAAAAAGTGTGATTTTAACCGAAAATTGCATTTAAGCGAATTGCATATAAGTGGAATCCACTGTATTATTCTGTAACATACATAAATATCATGGAGTGTTAAATATTATTTTTATATACTTTATGCTTTCTGTGACTGAGTCATTTCAGGTATAGACAACCAGGAGTAAACTGGCAAGTCTGTGATCCCATTTCCCAAGAGACAGACTACAAAGTTATCATATCTAAAGCAAAATGTTCTCAGCTGTGACAACAGGGGGTTGGGTCATTTTTCCCTTTGGGGAAAAAGCACCGTATTGTGTGAGCAGTGGCTCTAGTGGGATTCTGACCTAGAGATACCCCAAGTGAAAGTCATGCTAAGTAATGGAGGCAAACCAATGTAACCCTTTGAGGTGCCTGAAGGGTTGTGAAAACTGATATCAGTGCAGACGGAGTTCTGGGAGAGAACCAGTCTGTGACAGCCACTTATACAGTGCCTTGCATTTGCCTTGGTTCAACAACTCCCCCCCCCCCCGGATGACCCACTGACCTGATTTTGGAGTACTGTAGGTTGCACATCTTCCTTCCCCTTAATATCCGAGGACTTCAGCCAGGTTTGCATTGGCCGGCTTTGCCTCAACAGCGATATGTATGCATTGAAGATGTCTGCTTTGACGTTCTCCTCCCGCTCTTTGAACCGGCTGATCAGGGCTGGGGACACGGTCTTGTAAAATTCCTGCAGCATGTCATGCCTAGTGCTGATGATGGCATCCAGACACTTGACAGAAGCTCGTCGGACCTTCCAACTCATGTCGTCATCATCGCTATACTCCTCCTCACTCACTGATGGAAGAAAGAAATGTGGTAGCCACTGTTAGTCCAGTCGATAATACAGGGAAAACCAAATATGCATGGTAGTGTGATTGCTATTTATTGGACTAACAAAATTGTTGTTAAGATCAATCGCAAAAACAATTGTGTTAGTCCAATAAAAAGTATCACCTGTAACGTATCTGTTGTTTCTTTACTGCATGGTGGAACAAACAAAGCCAGGATTGGTGTCTTACTTGGAATTCCAGTCCACAAATCAATGATAACCAATGTTCACTGCAAAGGGCAAATGACATCCTCTGGACAGGCGGCCCATTACAAGAAGCCAATATTTTAACTTTTTAGCCACACAGTAGTGAGTTATTTTACTTACAATGCAAACTGGTCAACAACACTTGCTAGTTCAGCTGAACTGCTGACTGCATGCTGCAGCCCGGCCCTTAAAAATCTGCATTATGATGATGTAAAGTAGGGAAGGAGCTGCAGTGTTACTAATAGGTACATAACATGATTCAGGGCAGTGCCACCCTTTATGCATGCTTATTTTTATTTGTAGGCAATTGTACACATTAAAGGGTTCATACTTTATAGCACAGTACCTCCTTAACATGTACACTCTCGAGCCCCACTTTGTAGAGATCCCTATGGGTGCGAGAGCTAGGGGGAGCACTGATGAGCTAGGAAGTTGCTGGCCCATAGGTTCTGAGTGAGAGAAAGGAGGACATGTTAGGGGCCAAAAAGAATGGTGAAAAAAAAACATGCACTTAGCTGGCCCATCAGCACAGCAGCAGAGATACCACTCGCAACACTGGCTACCTGGATTTGGGAACGAGCCCAGCACATCAGGGGGTTGGTCAGGGGGAGGCAGACTGAGCATCCTAATGGACGCTCTGCTCCTCCGATGGGACGCAGATGGTCACTGCTGTGTGAGCGCCACCTGGCTGACCACAGGTGGAGCTGCAGGCAGAACTGCTCGAGGGAGGGGGATGTGTCGGCTGGTGACACCCTGATTGCTGACATCCCTAGGGAATGGGAAGAACAGAGAAACCCTTGACTCACGCAGGATTAAGCTGGCTTCCACACCAGTGACTCAGGCTCCCCCTCTACTAGATCCGTTCTCCAAGGGGGACTTGGGGTACCCCAGCAGCCCTACCACAGGGAGAAAGTCATGGAGGACAGAGGCAGGTACTGATCTGGGAAAAGCCAGGTGATGGGACCGGGGGGCCAGTAGAAGGGGGTAAGTCAGTGAAGGGGGCATAAAAGAAACTGGAAGACAAGATTTGGCTGTTTCCAACAAGCCTAGTCTTGCTTTTTTATGTTATCTTTGTAGCAGGCCTTACTGTCTCACTAGTCTCACTGTTACAGATGTAGTTATACAGGACCATATCCAACATCGTCAGTGCCCACAGGGAGGGCTTAGATGCAGCATCACTGCTTTTTAGTTAGTTTCATCCCCACAGCAATAAATTTACTTATGTCCCCACTCTATATCACCAGTTTGTTTGTTTTATTATGTTTTAAGTGTCTACTTTCCTATTTGCAAATTATACTACAAAGCCACTAGAGGGCAACAACAGCAGTCTCTCCTGTTAATGGGGCAACAGCTAATATTTACTTCTTCCTCTTCCCGCTCCAGCAGACCTGGGACCCTGGGACACTGCTCTTTCTGAGGATCATCCCTGGGGCGTGAGTAGCGGTTCCCGCCTGTTTCTCTAGCGGGACCACGTTCACCCTCTAAGGCCGCAAGACTCGAACGCCTGCCCCCGCTCTGCTTCCATACTGGTGGAGCAGGGCCTGAAACAGGAACAAAAACTGCAGACCAAGCCTCCCACACCAGATTGCAGCCTTGAGCCACCCCACTGGTTTGGCCACAAAGCGTAGCTCCCTTAGGTATATCAATGCCAAAACCACCTCTCAGCCAACAAAGGATTTTGAACTTCTGGCACCTGATCGTTGATTGGTCTAGGCTTCCAGTGACTCTCTGGGATTGGCTGGTGCTTGTGTTTCAGCTCTCTACCTAAATTTCTATAGCTATATCATAATTCCTCTTTTTTCTACCTTTGCTCCTCTGCCTAGCCCCCTGTGTGATAATTACACTCACCTGTATAAACACGGCTCTTCATTACATGTTCAAGATGCTCCCATTACTCCTGCTCCTACTATGCCTTAACTGGTTTGCTATAACTTTCCCAGGATTCTATCCCTCTAGTTCTTCAAACACCCAACATGCCGATTTCAGTTTCTCTAACCTAATTACTGCATCTCAACCTATGCTTTATTTTAAGCTCTTCCTATTCTCTAATGGCTGCACCTTTTATGTGGTGACCACAATTAAAAAACACCTGCTGAGCCATGCAGTTCCTTCACTCTTTTTCTATCAAAAACTATGGTTCCATCTTAGCCATCCTTCTTGCAGAGGATGTCGAAATGAACCTGTGTCAACCTGCCCTCTTCTCCCCGGCTGACATCTTCACAATTTCTAGCAAAGAGCTCATCACTGCCCATATGAACATCAGACGTCTTTCCCGAAATTTCACAGATTTTGAGGCTTGGGTCGGTGTCTACAAGCCTGACATACTCTGCTTGTCTGAAATGTGGCTAAAGCTGACTATTCCTGACTCGGAATGCTCCCTGACTAACTTCTCCCTTATCCATAGGGACTGGCTATCCTCAAAGCATGGCGGAGGGGTTGCCATGTTCAATAAAGATCATCTAAACATCTCGGCCACCCCGTCCTCAGCAACCTCTGCCTGTGAGTCCCTTCATGCTACTCTCACCCAGGGAGCCAAAAACATCCACACTGTCTGCACCAACAATCCCCAAATGGGGGCACTGTAGGACTGCAGGAATTATTTGATCAGACCTCTTTGCACTCCAAACATAATGAGGTCATTATATTGGGTGACCTTAACCAAAATTGGCTAGGGACTGCCCATAGCATGCTGCTCTCTCTGGTACAAAATTATAACCTTCACCAGCTGTTAACTGAGCCTACCGAAGTTACTCCTTCATTAAAATCCTCTACCCTTATTGACTGGGTACTGGTAAACTGTCTAGATCATGTACACCAAGCAGGCATCTTTGCAGATTTGCTTACTGATCATTCCCCTGTCTTCTGCATCTGGAGTCCTAATTCTGCTCCTTCCCATCCACCGCGCTATGTCATCTTTACAAATTTCGCCAACCTGGATATTGAGGCTTTTCGGCATGACGTCTCAAGGATTAACTGATCACTACCTGTGCTCTCCCTTCCACTCCTCCTCCAGCCTCCTCCGCTCCATCTCATGTTCTCTCTCTCCTCCCCTCCCCATTACTATCCTGGAAACTCTGACTGCCCTTTCCTCCTTAACCTATCCAAGTCCATCCCTGATGGATCCAATCCTAAACTCCTCCACATTTCTGCTCCTGTCATAGCATCTTCTCTGACTCACCTACTCAACCTCTCCTTTACCCTCAGTGCTGTTCCTCAGTCATGGAAGTTGGCCAGAGTTCTTCCACTCCACAAATGGTGGGGGACCCTTCCTCCCCTGGTAACTTCCTGCCAATCTCCCTCCTCCCCTCTCTTGCTAAGCTCCAAGAGAAACTTGCCTACATCAGACTCTCCAATTTCCTCTCCTCCACCAATTTCCTCCCCCCTATTCCAGTCTGGCTTCTGGAAACATCACTCCACTGTCTCTTCCTTGTTGCATGCAACTGATTCCATCTTCTCAGGGATGGATCAGGGGCACTTCAAGGCAGCCACCTTCATCAATCTAGCCAAAGCTTTTGAGTCAGTGCCCTATCCACTCTTCTTGGACAAGCTGAGTTCTGCTGGCTTCTCAGCCCCCACTGTTGAGTGGTTCCACTCTTACCTCACAGGCCACCTACAGTCGATGCAGGTTGGTAATGCCCTGTCACCCCCACTTCCCATCCAGGATGGGGTCCCACAGGGATCCATTTTGGGTCCCATACGCTTCTCCATATTTCTTAACGACCTCTCCTCCACCTGTGTCAACTCATATATTCACACGTATGCAAATGTTACAGTCATCTACACCTCCGGTCCCTCTTCTACAGCCATAGAACATCTGCTCTAGAAAGACTTCCACAATGTCTTGTGTTGGTTTCAATCCATCCAACTCCGGGTCAACACAAAAATACTGTGTCCATGACCTTTGGCACCAGCCAGAAACTGGCCAGACTCCCTACTCTACCCATCTTCTCCACCTCAGATGGCTCCCCTCTAGAGACAGTTCAGTCCTTCAAGTACCTCAGTGGATGGCTAGACAGCAAGCTTGACTTCTCTGCCCATGTCGATGCCATCCATGCCAAGCTCTGACTTGGCACCTTATATCGCAATAAAGATTGTCTCCACAGGTCCACCATAATCTTGTTACTAAAATGGTACTTTTGACTATGCAGACATGGTTTATGGGTGCCCCCTCCACCTCTATGGCCAGACTGGGCACCCTGTGCAATTCCTTTGGCTGCTTTGCTTCCAACTCCCTCCCATCATACTCATCATTGCTCACTTTAATCCTCCTTATCCATTCTCGCCCTCTACTCTCACATTGCCAGATCCTCTGCACCTCCTTCATATCCAGATACTGCTCTGGGTCCCTTACCTCTTGCCATTCATCACTCCTCTCTTTCATCCCCTCTGTTTTCGTCTCCCTCCGCTCCAGGGATCCTCACACCTTTGCCATTCCTTATCCCAGCTTCACTTCTGGGCAATCAGCTTTTTCCTATCATCTTTTCACACTTTGGAACCAGCTTCCCACATCCCTCCACTTCACTGCCTCCCCCGGCTCCTTCAGGTATCAACTGAAACTCCTTTCCCCCTGCTCCTGTTTTCCTTTTCCCTGACATTTCTCCTGAAATTGCTATCCTACCCCAGTGTAGGTGTAGCTGAGGTCATTAATTGTTTGTTTTTTTGCCTTGCCTAGTCATTCTGCAGGTATAACTGTACTCATCATGTCATTCTGATGGCACTTTATTGTAACTGTGAACTGTGTCTGTGTTATGTATTTTGTATCCCTTGTCCCCTTCCTCCAGGTCACACCTGGAAATGAGCCTCGGCTCACTGTGCTTTTCACAGTCAACAACTTTCAAATAAATAAATAAGAAATAACTATTTGCTCTTTTTTTCCACACATCAGTTCGTTGTAATAAGTGATGTTTGTGTCTTTTGAAATGTTATTGTTATTATGCGGAAATGCAGTTGTATAACTGCACACGTTTGAATAGCTCCACTTCTATCTAACTAGTCAACTGTATTCCTAGATTGACCGACCAATCAAATTAACTTAACGGCTACCTATGCAGTATAAATAGGGAAGATTTTAGACCACCAGCCAGCCCACCGATGATGTTCTAGTCAGCGAAGCGCTGGGGCTAGTGGTGTACTCTGCACTGAGGTCGAATCTGTACATGCCCCTGGATGTGGATTTTGCAATTAAGTATATACTATGACAGGGTGTGGATATATGGTAGGATTTACACTGGTGCTGGTTTTGTCACAGTGCATAATTGAGTGAGTAAACCACACTAGATCTGTAAATCCCACTATACCCACACCTGTCGTGGTATATTGTGATTATACAATGTTCCTTTTTTTTCTGTTTTTATAATGGGACAAAAGTTTCTTTTTCATATTTAAGCTGATTGTTTGGAATTTGTTGCTCCACGAGAAAAAATAATCCTGAGTTGCTAGGGTTTTTGTGTACTGCGCATGTGCAGGAGTATTTTGCTGTATTGTGCTGGGAAATTTTGACTACTGTGCCCTATGTCCCCAGCACACACTGTCCCGGCTCCGTTTGTGTTGTAGGAGTCGGGACAGGCTTATCAATTGGATCTGTGGTTTCACAGGGGTTCCTACTGTGGCTGACTGGCATTTCTGCTGCATACAGGGAAGCGTCCTGGGCAGCGTACATTGCTACCACAATGTATGACAGCCAGTTCCCGGCCCTCTTGCAGTTTTGGGGCAGGGAAACAACGTTAACATTTTTTTTGTTGCATTTTTTTCTGCCGTCAGCCTCGTTTGTCATGGGAGAGGGACAGGTGCCATAGCCAGTGGCAGATTTCAAATGTGGAGCTGCTAAGTAAAGTGGAGGAGGCTGCGAGTGGCGAGAGAATGTGAAACAGTGAGGAACGGGAGTCAGTGACCTACTGAGATGAAGTGATTAACAAAAAAAAAACAGTCATGAGGATATTGTGTGAGTGTTGCATGATGTTTTTTTCAATTTGTTTGAGAGAGGTTACTGGCAACTCAGTATGGTGTTTTTTCCGGTGGCTGCTCGCTTTGATGTTTGGGGATCTGGCAGAGCGAGAAGTAGGAGTTCTGCCAGACAGGGAGTTGGCATGCTTGGAGTGATCTGAGGGAGATTTCTTGATGCAGCTGAGAGGCGCCTGGCATCTTTTCCCATTAGTATACCGCAGGATTTACAATGGGGAAAAGGTGCCAGCCAACCTATCAGGATGCAGGATTTTAAAGCGCATAGTATAATAAATATTTGTCAGCACTGCAACTGGTATTCAAGCCTGTTTTGTCTGGGTGCCTATACTCAGCTGCCCCAAGGTGAGTGCAGTACTTCCTGTCTTTGTCTTGTACCTGCCTGGGTTTGGTTAAATCCCATACCAGCACCCCCATTCTGAACTGCAGGGCGCACATCTTCCTTCTATTTTCTTATTAGATTTTTTTTATTCCATGATGGTCCCAGTTGGTTCCTGAACTCATTCAGTAGTTGGGTGGAAAAGGGGGAACAGATTTTTTTTTTTAAACTCCCCGACAGGCTGGGTTGGACAGCAGACCCATCAGATAGTCTGTGGAGGAGGCCATATTTTCGTTTATTCCTTATTGGGCCAGAATGGACATCAGAAACGTTATTCTGCCAGCCCGGTGGCGCTGAGGGCTGAGGCGCTGGACGCCTTCCCTCATACCACGCCAGTGACCCGGGTTCGGGAACGAGCATGAGCCGCCGGGGGTCAGCCAGGGAGGAGAAGGATTGAGCACCCAGCGGCTGCTCTCCTTCTCTGGGGGGGGGTTACCTGCATGCTCCCGCTGCAATACCACCACCTAGGGGAGCCCGGGTGGAAGGCGCAGTAGGAGGGAGTAGCAGCACAGGGATAGGGCAGATGTCAGCAGAGGGGCGGAGCAGAAGGCATGTCTCAGTGTGCCTCCATGCTCACTGCCCTCATTGCACGCCGGCATCGGGGAACGAACAGGGAAAAATCACCCTCTTCTCTCCTAGGTGACGACTCCTCGCTGTGTCTTCAGGTTCGTCGGGCAGACTCCGCTGTACCGGTCCACACCGCAGTAAGCATGGTTCGGAGGAGGAAAGTGGGGAGTGCCTCCTCACCCTACCCAGTGGTTATCCGGGCAATTAGGTTAGTGGACCGCGTACTCTAGGAGCAGACCCAGATGAGGGAGGTAACACAGGTTGAGGTAGTCTGAGAGAGTGGGGAGAAGACGGCAGGAGAACTATAAATACAGGGTTAAAAAAAAGAAACGTTATTCTATGCTACACTCCCTGAGCTGCCAGTATGCAACTTCTGCACCTTCTAAAACACTTTAGGATACAGTGAGTATGAAAGTCATGATTTTAAACTAAACCTTTCTATTCTACAGTCCATGCACCACCAGACTCTAACTCATGTGCTTTGTAAAGCACTAGACTGGTCAGGTAGTTGGGGTGGGGCAGATTTTATTTATTCCCTGATGGGCTGGGTTGGGCACCAGATCATCTTGCGTTGGTAGTTTTCGATAACAGTAGTGTGAGTCTACCAGTGCGATGGCCATGGTGGCGAGGAAGGCTCAGCACTTTCCAGCCCGAATTGAGACTCTAGAAGATCAAGTCCGGGCAGCCAACATCCGCATTCTCGGTCATCCCAACAGTTTTGAAGGGGACCACCCTAAAATGTTTATTCAGGACTGGCTAACTGAAAAATTACTCTCAGAGGGTGATCCAGACAAGTTTCAGGTACAGAAGGCATATTGTGTCACACCACTTAGGTGACTGGAAACCTCAAACATGCTCCGTACTCTGCTGGTGGTATCAACTGGGATTGGAGAGCAGGATCGCATTCTAGCTCTAGCCTGGCGGCATGGTACATGGTCACAAGACGGCCAAACGGTACATCTGTTTCCAGACATTAGCTATGCTATGTGGCAGTGGAGAAAGAAATCTGACAGTCTGCCATATTTTAAGGGAGGCCAACATACCTTAGTCTACTGTATTTCCTGCATGTCTGTGAATTATGCAGCAAGGTAACATCTGGGCTTTCTCTGACCCCGTGGAGGCAGGTAAATGGGCTGAAAAGGTAAGGGCAGAGCAACAGTGTCTAGGTAAGGAACAAGAGGAAAGCACCAGTAATGTTCCTGCCCAGGAAACATTTTTTTAATATCCCCTTCCTCACCACACAGGGAGCCGACTGGGCTATGCCAGGGATCTTAGGGACTTCTGCTACTTGTGAACACTCCCTCCTTCAATCCCTCAGATAACCCCCCCCCCGAGTGGGGTGGAAGGGAAACCCCAATCATCTCCCCCCCAGCCAATGTCCAATGTTGGGCTGACTCACCGAGCTTCTCCTCAGATCCCCAGTCATGTGTGGCTGTGGAGCCGGGACCCATCTCCACGAGCTGATGTGGGGTGTTTTTCCATGTTCTGGTCCCTTCCCTGTAGACAATGGCATGCCAGGAGGTCAAGGAGATGAGGGCACGCGGAGATGTGCCTCAGCTCCGGACCCCGGCCAACGTTTACCCTTCTCTGCATTCTGTGATCCCGATCTGTACTTCTACCTGTGGTCACCCAGGTGGCGGTATAACAGCAGGACCTGCAACCCTCTGGGCACTCAATCCTTTTTCCCCCTTGCTGGCCCTCATGCAAACCAGGCTCACTACTGAACCGCGGTCGCTGGCGTTGCAAGCGGTAGCTCTACTGCTGCTCCAGCGTGCTGACCCCCCCATCCAGCAAACTTAATCTTGAGTTTGAATCCCTCAATTATGACTTTTTACCTGGGTAGGCCTTACAGTCTAGCCGTTTACTATACCAACGATGAGACATGAGCTCCATGTCTAATGCTGTCTCTCTGTTTATTGCCTCCCTTTAATGGCACGACGTCTCCAGTTGGAGACTACAGTTTATCTGCATGACGTTTACTAATTTAACTTTTGGTACACGGAGGGTTTCTTTTCTTTCCTTTTTATGCAAGTTGATTGCCATATCTCTCTAGTGTGGGGCATTTTGTCCACTATTGAAAGTATAGCTACGATAGTAGCTAGCCTGTTTGAGTAGTTGAAAGTGCCCCATCTATCAGATTTAGCTTTACAACTTTAGGAATTGTACATGGCATTACGTTCCCCCAGGAGGGGTAGTTCTTTGTTGGACTACGTTTTTTTAGACAATAACTTTAAGGGTACAGCCATGTTGCCTTTGTGTCCCTTTCCAGCACAGATAAGTCTGACTTTAGAAGTGTGTGTAGATTACAGTAATATCACTGATATGGTATATGCAATTTACTGTTTCCTGTGATTAAGGGGCTTTTCACTCCAGTGGCTTTACATGTATTTGGTCTGTATACCATATGGATTGTTTATTGATGGCTCAGCAATTCAGAAAATAATAAAACCAAAAAAATAGTAGTGTGAGCATGCATGGGATTTAAAGGATTGGAAATAGTATCTTGTAAATAAGCATGATGAAAAGATTAAAACGTTTATGTTGGCTAAGTGTTGCAGTTCAAATTGCCGCTCCCTGGCCCCCTTCTTGCTCCCACAACTGATCTCCCCTTCCCGGGCAAGGCTACTCTCAGAATGACGGGGAAACTCCGCTTTTTTCATTATATCGAGTGGTTGGGGAGATGACTGCTAGTTCCTGCACGCATCAAATGGTGCCACAGCTCTATTCTTTGTCCTTTTGCATTGCAGTAATTAAAGCAGCAGTACAACAAAAATGGGCTAAAATTTGACCCCACCTTTTTTCTTCCTAATCAATGCCAGATGTCTTTCAGTTTATTTTGGTGGTCAAATTTTCAGTTTCTATTATCACTTAAAAGTTTTATGAAAGTTTTAAAAATAATTATTTCTCAAGAAAAAAGATGACCACCTCATTTTTGCATAGAAATAATATTGAGGACCTGAGGAGGGTAAGGAACTGGACAAAAATGCAAACATACAGTACGCAGCATAGGAAGCTTCCAGAAAACCCAAACCAACAGTTCTGCCAATATTTCTCATAACCATAGCAGAAAAAAACAGGTTACTCACCTGTAACAGTAGTTCTAGGAGTGGTATATGTTGTTCATCCACACTGTTTGGCATGTCCTTTCCGTTTAAGATTCTTGTCAGAAGGTCTGAAAGCTGGCTCCTCCCACCCACATAGGTGGTATATACCTCAGCTCCACCTCCTGATGCCAGATCTTGCCCGCTGGAAGCAGAGGGTTGTGCGTCAAAGCCAGGGAGGTCGGGTGGGTTCGTGTGGATAAACAACATATACCACTCCTGGAACTACTGTTACAGGTGAGTAACCTGTTTTCCTAGGATTGTGGATATGTTGTTCTATTCACACTGCTTGGCAGACTCCTAGCAGTTCTCTAGGAGGAGGGAGGCAAGGCGTACACCCCCTAATTAGGGAACAGAGATTGGAGAACTGAGACCCCAAAAGCAGCATCTCGGTGTGACTCTAGGTCGATGTGGTAGTGGGAAATGAAGGTGTTTGCTGACTTCCAGGTGGCAGCCCTGCAGATATCCTGGATAGGGATATCCCTAAAAGTAGCCACCGACACAGCAGTATGGCGGGTGGAATGAGCTCTTATCCCTGCGAGAGGCTCCTTGCCCATCAACCGATAGCAGAGATCAATGCAAGATGTACTCCATCTGCCAACTGTCCACTTGGCTGCAGGTCTGCTAGGTGCAGCTTCCACATAGGTGACAAACAGCTGGCGAACCTCTACCCGAACTTCAGTCATACGCTTCTTGTAATAAGAGAGCGCTCATTTCAGGTCCAAAGTATGGAGCCTGTACTCGGCCTCCGAGGTGTAATTGGGGTAGCACACCGGCACAGTCATCACCTGGTTCAGGTGAAACTCCGATACAACCTTCAGAAGGAACTTCGGGTTGGGGCGCAGGACAACCTTGTCCCTGTGGAAGCCCATATAGGGATACTCAACAGAAAGTGCCTGGAGCTCCCCAGTCCTTCTGGCTGACGTGAAAGCCACCAGGAAGGATGTCTTCTATGACAGGTGTGACATCTTACTCCTGTGCATTGGTTCGAATGGCTTGCCCATAAGCTTTGCCTGTACCAGCAGTAGATCCCATAGCGGTGGTGGTTCATGCACTGGAGGGGATATGTGATAGAGGCTTTCGAAAAAGTACCAGACCACCTTCTCCTGTGCCACCGTCTGCTGATCGGCCCAAGCCCAGTAGGCAGAGATGGCTGCCAGGTGCATCTTAAGGGTCATAGACCGAAGACCCCCTCTGGAGAGAGACCAAAGGTAGTTGAGAATGCTAGCCACTGGATAAGACAAAGGGTTCAGGTCCTTGCCCTGATGCCAAATAGAGACTCTCTTCCATTTGAAGGCATAGCACCTCCTGATCGATTCCTTCCTAGATGCCTCAACAATGGTGAGAACATCTTCAGACAGACCGAAAGCCTGGAACTCTATCCACTCAGGAACCAGGCTGTCAGGTGCAGGGATTGAAGGTCCAGGTGGAGGACCTTCCCCTGATTGACTGAGATCAGGTCCGGGCATGCTGGAAGATGCCTTGGGAGCCTGTAGCTGAGGCCGAGGAGACCAGGGTACCAAAACTGGTGAGGCCATTCCAGTGCCACCAGCATCACCTGTGCCTTGTCCTTCCTGTCCTTGAGGAGCACCTTGTGGATCAAGGGAAGTGGAGGGAAGGCATAGAAGAAGCTTGGGGACAACAACCTCGAGAAGGCATCCTTCTGCAGCGAGCCCTGTTGAGGAAGGTGGGCATGAAACAGCCTCAGCTTTGTGTTCTCCCTGGAGGCAAACAGGTCCACCTAAGGGGTGCCCCACTGGGAGAACAGGTTGTGTACTACCTCTGGATGGAGATACCACTCATGGGACATCGCGCCCACATGGCTGAGAGCATCCGCCAGTTGATCTGAGGCTCCTGCCACATAGATGGCTAGGAGATCTGCCTCCAGTCAGCTCACGAGTGTCCAGATGTGGAGCGCTTCCCTGCAGACAGGCCAGGAGTGCATGCCGCCCTGCTTGTTGAGATAGTACATGGTCATGGTATTGTCCATCTGGACTTGCACCACTTGACCCTGAAGGAATGGAGCAAATGCAGTCAGTGCCAGCCAAACTGCTCAGAGCTCCAGCAGGTTGATATCACATCGTGATTCCTCGGGAGTCCAGAGCCCATGGACTCTGTGGTTCACCATGTGGACAACCCAGCACATGAGAGAGGCGTCGGCCATCAGAACGACTGTTGGCTCAGGATGGACAAACAGGTTCCCCTTCTGCAGATGTTCTAAGATGGTCCACCATTGGAGAGCATCCCACATCTTCTGGGTCACAGTGCCCAGCTGGTCAAAATGACTGTGTCACTGAGTCCACTGGCTGGCCAGTTCCCATTGAAGGGGGCGCATATGACACTAGGCCCATTGGACCATGGAGGTGCAGGCCGCCATGTAACCCAGAAGCGCAGGAACTCCCAGGCAGAGCACAAGTGCCCAACCAGAAATGATTGGGCAAAGGAGGAGAGAACCTCTGTCCTGTCCGCTGGGAGCCTGGCTCTTCCTCGGTAAGAGTCGAGCTCTGCTCCGATGAAGCAGATCACCTGTGAAGGCATGAGTTCTGACTTGGTCTTGTTGATGAGAAGACCAACGCTGATGCAGGTCTGAAGGGCCAGATCCCTGGACCTCTCCACCTCCAGTTTGGAGGGACCCCCTATGAGCCAATCATCGAGACAGGGGTACACTCTGACCCCCCTGTGACAGGGTTGAATAGGACCCTGTCCCAGTTGTTATGGAGAGTTTGAATGCAGGGATGTGTTCTGTTCTCTCTTTTTCTGTCTCTTCTCTGTCTGGTTGCACAACCAAATTTTCCTGTGAGACCTAGGACTTGATCACCCCGACAGTCTTACAATTCTTTGCCTCTCACTATCTCTCTACCCTCACTTGCTGTTTCTTTTTTTATTGCACTTTTTTATTTTATTATTATAGCACAGTACATTACAAAGTAATACAGAGCAGTACAGCTTGTTATGTAGATACAAGTATTCAGTGACAGCCATTTTATGAGAAGCAGCAAAACAAAATAGATATATCCCCCAGCTCAAACACCAATATTTATATCTTCCCTCAGACAGTCTATAGGAAAGAGGGACCTTCGTACTGCTAAGGGCCTCTCTATATTTCTCTATATTTGTAAATGCTTAGACCCCAAATTATACATGTATAGTTATTATAATTGATAAAATCCGGTCAGTTGATTGTCCCAACCAGAAATATAAGCACGGTCTCAAATTCCCCCACCAGCCTCATGGTACAAAATCTGAATAGTGTTCTAGTCGATATGAGGTCCATTTTCTCCATCTATTATCACATTTATGAACTTGTTGATTCATTCTGGCTGAGATCCTCTCTAAATTATAAATTTCATAAGTCAGCTGTCTCCAGGACTCTACTGTTGGGACCCTGGGAGAAAGCCAAAATCTAGTAACAACCTTTTTGGCTGCTAGTATCATTATTATCATCAGGCAATAGAGATTGTTATTCACTTTGACACCAGTAGGTGGCACTCACATCAGGATAAAGGTGGGGGAGAGTATTTCAGGGCATTCAAATATACTATTCAACACTATTTGTATTTCCCTCCAATAATCCAACAGAAAGGGGCAGGACCACAGTATATGCTCACGTCCAAACTCAACCTGACCGCATCCCCGCCAGCAGTTCTCTTAGTCATGACTCTTGAACTTTGCTGTAACTTCTGGAGTTCGGAAAAACATAACCCGAACTTTTCAGGCGTATTCCCGCAGTAAATATTTGGGGTTACCTTAGAGTATAGTAAAGTGCATTTATCCCATAAATCTGCATCAAGTTGTACACCTAACTCTTTCTCCCAGCGCATCTTGATGTACATCAGAGAGTGCTTATTGTATACTCTCAGAGCATGATATAACTTGCTAATAATGTGTTCCCACATATTCTCCTTAAGATGGTCCATAATTATCTGAACTAAGCTAGAGGGTTTTCAGCCACCCTCAAGATGTCCTCCTCAAAAGGGAGTAGTTTATTTCTCAGGGCCATATATGTGGGGTACTGAATTGTGAGGACCTTATAATTTGCTTAGAGGTAGGAAAAAGAGTAGATGCCCATAGGTCCCACAGTTTGAAAAACATAATGTAGATGATAAGTATTCCACTGGAGAAATGGGAGAACTGAGAGATAGCTTCTCTCAGCGGTAGAGAGGAGGTATTTCCAGCTTTGTAACCACTGCTTAAAGAATTCATATATTAAAGAATAAAGAAGGCCTGTAATTGCATCAGTGGAAGACATTTGGGAGGATTTCTCACTATATCAGGAGGAAAGTCTTCCAGGCCGTTCAGAGTCACCTCTATATTCTTCCAATGACCCGTATATTTGAGCTATATGTAGTTGGGATGCTTGGGCATATCTCCTGTAATTTGGGAGATTAAGCCCTCTCTGGGCTCTAGAGAGCTGTAGTGAGGAGTACTTAACCCGGGGCGTGCTGCCCACCCCCCCCATATAAACCAAGACATCAATTTGTCCCAGGCCTGAAAGTATGTGTTAGATGGGAAAAGTGGAATAGTTTGTAGGAAAAAAGAGTATCCGAGGCAATATGTTTTGCTGTATAGTTTCAGCCCTACTGAGTGTTTCCATGGGCAACTTAGTCCACCTCGAGAGGTCTGTTGTAATCTGTTGAGTAATAGGTTCGAGATTTACCAATTCAAGATGTAACATCTTAGATGGTATCCTAATACTAACATATCTTATCTCAACCTTGATCTAGCGGAATGGGAGGTTGGCCTTTAGTGTTCTAGAGGGTGTAAATGAATAGCTAAGTACTTTTGTTTTGGTGCTGTTTATTTTATAACCAGCTAACCCTCCAAATACCTCAAGTTGTTCCCACAGCAACGGGATAGATGTCTCAGGTGACGTGAGTGTCAGAAGGCCATCGTCAGAAAAGAGCGTAAGCTTATGTGACCTCCCACCTATGGGAACACCTTCCACCTCAGCCTGTGCTCGTACTTGAGCAGCCAGAGTCTCTAATAATAGGATGAAAAATAGGGAGGATATCGGGCATCCCTGCTGAGTGCCCCGTGTTAGTGGGAAGGGGGGTGCAAGTTCACCGTTAACTTTTAGATAGGCCACTGGGTCCTGGTACAAAGCTTTAATTTGGGAAATACTTACTTGCTGTGTCTGTCTTTTCCTCCCTTGCATATCTGCTGGTATAAAAATATATGCAGATCATTATGTGAAAATGTAACTGATATTGGGATCCCTTTGTTTAGAAATTATATAGTGTAGCTGTTGAAGTGTATATAATTATAGTTTGAGATGATTGCAAAAAGCTAATAGAAACTAAAGGAGTTAACCTGAGAGAAGTTTTTTTTTTTTTTTAGCTCCTTCCCCTGCTCTTGGTTGGCCACTCCTTCAGGCCACCTAGGTCTCTAGCTGGCACCCCTGTCCTGATGCCAGGCACCTCCACCCCACATTGCAGCCCCCGGGGTAATCTGGTGTGTCCCTTCGCCGGAAGGGTCCCCCTCTTCCAAGGGAGATAGGCACTGGTGGGGGACAGACAGCATACGCTACATTTCCCCCTGGGTGCTGCTGAGGTGGTACTTAGGCTGCATCGGGAGCTCAGCAGCAGCAAAGGCCAGTGGCCGTCATCCGTCTGGCCATGGAGCAATGTTTCCTGTTTGCTCCCCGGGGCGTGGTGTGCCACGAATGTTAAGGTTATGCCGATGTTCACCACGCCCCTTCTAGGTCTTGAGGACCCAGGGCATTGCCGTACTCCCAGCCTCCGTAAGGAGTCAGCAAGCACCGGGTCCATAGTCCCCCTTCCCCTCCGAGAGAAGGCGAGCAGTCTGCAGATGTGCGAGCCTTCTCTCCCTGGCTGACCCTCCAGCTCCCGGGTCTGTTCCCAAACCTGGGTCACTCTGAGAGCAGTTTTTAAGCCCTTTTTCAGAAGCTGTGGAGAAGAGACCTCCATTCTGGGACACTGTGTTCTTGCTGCATCTACATGAAATTGACAAGGACATTGGAAATTTTACAAGAACATTTTAGAAAAAAACAGGATGCTTGTTAAGGAGAGGGTTGCAAAGACTCATAAGAGAGAGAGAGAGAGCTGCAATGTTTTGAGATACACAGAGACACCTAGAGATTGAAGGAAAACTCAGATGGATCTTCTCTGTTTATTCTGCCTTTGTAAATAGTTATACTGAACAAGTTTATTTTTTTTATGTTACTGCTAGTACTGATAAACACTTTTTGAAAACTGTACAACTGCTCCTGGTTTTTCCTATGCTTCCTGACCTGTGCCTTGACAACAGATAGTGTTAGGAGTGGGATTACGCATGCATACTATAAGCCAGGAGTTTTGTGCATAGGTACTGGACCTAGTACCAGGGAAGCACAGAGGAAGGTATGGATTCTGCTGCAGCAACTCCAGGATTGGTTACCAGGAGAATGGCAACCAAACTAGCAGAGACAGAAGTCCAAGCTGAGATTGTACAGCCAGCACAAGTTATGGAAAAAGAAAAGGCAGTGACAGAACCCAAAAGCCTGACTGCCTTTTTCAAATGGTGGGCTATACAACAAAAAGAGATGGAGAAACAGATGAGAGAAGAGGAGCAGCAGATGACAGAAGAGATGCAGCAACAGGAGCAGCAATGGCTGGAGGCCTTGCAAGCTATCAAAGGCAGAGGCTCTGACACAGATCCAGATGAGCAACAAAACACAAGCAACTTAAAGGCCATTAAACTTACAAAGTTGTGTCCCTCAGGTGATATCGAGGCATACCTGACAACTTCTGAAACAGTTGCCACAGCCTGCCAATGGCCGAAGCAGCAATGGACAATCAGACTGGTACCCTACCTGACAGGGAAAGCCCAACTTGCCTACAGCAATATGGACACTGCACAGTCAGAAAACTATGACCTGGTGAAAAGCGAAATCCTGAAAAGGTATGATAGCTCCGGAGAGACAAACGGGCAGAGATTTCAATCTCTGAAATACAATTCAGTCAACAAACCTTGAGAAGCCTTCACCTGACTCAGAGAACTCCTGATAAAATGGCTCCAACCAGAGACCAAAACAGTCCCACAGATCGACACATTTGCAATGGAGCAATTCATCAATATTCTGCCTACAGATGTGCAGCTTTGGGTAAAGGAACACCTACCAGAAAGTGGGGAAAAGGCTGTTCCTTTGACTGAGGACTACCAAATGGCCAGACAGATGCCACAGCAGCGAGGTAACAGCCAAGCACAGGCAAGGCACCCTTTTTCCCATTTAAACTCCATGTCCGATAAGAACTTTGGTAGGGGTAACAAATCTGTGCCCAAAGACGTTATTTGCTATAACTGTAATAAGCCAGGTCATATTGTAAGAAATTGCCATAAGAAGAGTGACGCTGGAGCAGATTTGTCCTTAGAAAATTGGGGCAAGTATTTAACAGATATGAAGGTGGGGGATAAGACTGTAAAGGGACTCATTGATTTGGGAAGCAGACAGACTCTAGTGCATATTGAGGTGCTGGGAAAACACTGCAAAAGGACCAGGTACTGGTGTCATCTGCATCCACGGGGACACTCGATACTATCCCACCACCCAAGTGACTCTAATAATGGGGTATCATACCAAATGAAAGTGAGGATAGTACCCAAGTTACCTGTACCTGTGATTACTGGAAATGACTTTCTGGAATTTACTAAGTTAATCAAAGAGGGAGTAAATCCTGATGTTTCAGCAGCTATGATGACAAGAACTCAGGCAAAGAAAATTTCAGGTGGTGGAGACTCTTTTCCTTTCACCGATTTTGATTCGGACTTGTTTGAGCACAGCTCCAAGATCCAGAAATCCAGGAAAGAAAGACAATGCCTGAAGAAACTGTGGCAACAAATGACTGATGGACATAAGGGGTTAACATATAAAAATGCTGAAACTAAACTGATTACTGATTGTGATTTTCTTTCAGAGCAAGCTAATGATGTTTCTCTCCAGGGTTATTTTAAGCAGCGGGGGGGGTGAAACCAAAACAGGGTGAAACTATATTTAAAAAAATTTAATGGGTTACTGTAAAGAATATGGATTAAACCTCAGACACTGGATCAGACAGAACAACTGGTTATACCACAAAAGTATAGATCTGAGTTGTTAAATATAGCACATGATAGTCCCATGGCTGGTCACTCAGGGAGGGATCGCACCCTTGCCAGATTGCTTTATATATTTTATTGGCCTGGAATTCATGAAGATGTTGCTACCTATTGTAATTCCTGTGCTGAGTGTCAGAAAGTAGCCCCAGTCACTAGAAAAGACAAGGTGCCCCTGCTGCCCCTACCCTTGATAGATGTACCTTTTGAGAGTATTGCAATGGATGTGGTTGGCCCTTTAGACAAAAGTAAAAAGGGTAATAGATTTATTCTGGTAGTATGCAACTATGTTACTCGATACCCAGAAGCAGTTCCAATGCGTACTGTCACAGCTTCAAAAGTGGCAGCAGAGCTTGTGAAATTTTCAGCAGTGTGGGCATACCTAAATAAATTATTACTGATCAGGGTAATAATTTTGGTGCTGCATTACTTAAGGAGCTGTAAAGACTATTAGGTATCACTGCCATAAGAACCTCCCCATATCACCCTCAGACAGACTGTCTTGTTGAGTGTTTTAACCAAACCCTAAAACGCATGTTAAAAAGGTTTGTAAAAGGAGAAGGGAAAGACTGGGACCAATACTTGCCTTACCTACTTTTAGCTTACAGAGGAGTGCCACAGGCACCAACAGGGTTTTCACCATTTGAAATGCTGTATGGTAGGCAGCCAAGAGGGCCACTGGATGTGATAAAAGAAACACGGGAAGATAACCCCACTCAGAATATACCCCGATCATATACTGAGAGATTAGAAGCAACTGGCCTTCAGACTCTGCAAGTTAGATGCTGTAGGGGTGACATTTTGCTTATTCACAAAGTGCTACAATTTCCTTCTTTGATGGCCCAGTGTAATTTTTCTATTTGTTCTAACAAAAAAACGCTTAGATCACATAATAAACAGATTATTATTAAGAAGGCAAACACTAATAAAATAAATAATTACATAACTATACGTGCATCTAGACTTTGGATTTTATTACCTCAAGTATTGGTGGATATTTTGAATGCTGATACATTTAAAAATCATTTTGATAATTGGGCTAAGCTAAAACCAGTCATTTCTATATTAACCCACAGGTGTGGGGGAAAGAATCTTGATGGGCTGCTGCCTCCTTTTCTTTCCATATTGAAACCTAGTAAACCTAGTAGAAACAATCTATAACATCTTATATGTGTGCCTTAAGAAAGAAGCTGGCAAAGTATGTTGAAATTACCCATAGTAATCAGGAAGATGCCCAAAACCAGCAGAAGGTATATTATGACCATGGGGTAAAAGAAAAAAAATTTGAGCCAGGTGAAAAGGTTTTGCTACTGTTTACCCACAACAGAAAATAAACTATTAATGAAGTGGCAAGGGCCTTATAGAGTGCTTAGACGTATACTGTTAACTATGAGCTTGAGACCCCTGGCAGGAAAAATCCTACTAAGATATACCATGCTAACCTCCTCAAGAAATGGGTTGAAGAAAATACCAAAAGCTGCTTTGCTAGTTTTACCAGAAACTGATAAAGAAGATATTGATGTAGCTTATATAGACTGGAAGAAAAAAATACTCGCTATTGTAATTTTGTTTCTTCTAAGGGAATCTTACTGTATTCTGACTTATGCAGTATGGTCTCACCATAGGACTGCCCCAGAGCCAAAATGGTTAACAGAACCTATGCAAATGATGGAATGCTAGGCTCGAGCTCGGTTTTCAAATCACTGTCCCTGGTAAACAAATCTAAATAGTCAGAGTCTTACGAAGCATGCACTAAGCAGTTTCCAATTAATCTAATAATAATAATAAAAGTAATAAGAATAATAACCAGTAAGGTATAAAGAAGGGATTTACCCCTTTTTTGAAAAAACTTTTAAAGTGGTATCACTAAAACTCAAGTCACAGATGCCCCAAAAAAACAGAACATAATAAACCCCCAGGTTTGCAACATCTTTACCACAGCTGTAGTGCAGTGAGCATAGGTTTCTAGTAGGGGAGGAAGGTAGGGCGCTCAGGATACAATAAGATTCCCTTAGAAGAAACAAGATTACTATGGTGAGTAATTTGTTCTTCAAACCCCAGGAAATCTTACTGTATTCTGACTTATGCGGATTACCAAACAGTGCCTTTGGAGATGGGCCTATGACCTATTTAGGAAATAGGCTCTGCAGGACTGCTGTGCCAAATCTGGGATCACCTCTGGCCTGGACATCCAAACAATAATGTTTGGTGAATGTGTGGACTGTTTTCCAAGTTGTGGCTTTGCAAATGTCCACTAGAGGGCTATCTCTAGCAGCTGCTAGAGAAGCTGCAGTACCCCTGGTAGAATGGGCCCTGAGGTCTGCAGGTGGTTGCTTACCCACCTTGCTATAGCAAAACTGAATACAGGCTACAATCCATCGTGCAATGGATCATTTTGTGGCAGGTTTTCCTTTCCTCACCTCTCCGTAAGTGAGGAAAAACTGCAGGGTTTGATCCTGTCTGTGACCTTTTGTGTGGTCAAGATAGTAGCTTGCCCTTTTCATATCCAGGCTGTGCAGCCTACACTCACCTGATGTGGAATGGTCTGTGTAGAAGACTGTCAAAGTAATAGATTGGTTGAGGTGGAACTCTGACATCACCTTGGGCAAAACGTTCCTGTTAGTTCTCAGAACTATTTTATCTCTATGGACAGCAATGTAACCAGGCTCTGTGGACAGTGCCTGGAGCTCACTGATCCTTCTAGCAGAGGTAATGGCTTCCAGGAACACTGTTTTCCAAGTCACGTATTTAAGATCTGCAGTAGACATGGACTCAAAAGGGGGCTGCATAAGCTGGGCAATGCAAATGTTCAGATCCCACATGGGAGTAGGCTCCCTGTGTGGTGGGTGCAAATGCAGTAATCCCTTAAAAAAACTTCTTGAATACTGGCTTTGAAGCCAAAGATGCCTTACCTGCTGATAAATAAGCTGAAACAGCTGCCAGGTGCACTCTCAAGGTGGAAATACTTAAACCTGTGGAATGCAAATGGGCCATATAGTCCAGGACTATAGAGAGATTGGCTTGGGCATGGTCCTTGCCCTGACACCAAATTGAGAATCTCTTCCATTTAGAATCATAGGTTTTCTTGGTAGAAGGCTTCCTGGAGACTCTCAGTATATCCATGACTCCTTCTGAGAGATGCAAATCTGCATACTCTAAGTCCTCAAGAGCCATGCTTTGAGTCTGAGGGATAGCAGACTGGGATACATGATCCTGTATTGTGAGGATGACAACAGGTTGTACCTCCTGGGAAGACTGACTGGCTTGGCTACTGACAATGATAGGATCATAGAGTGCCAAGGCTGTCTTGCCCAGTCTGGGGCAATGAGGATCACTGAAGCTGGTTGAAGCCTGAGTTTGTTCAAAACTTTGAGTAATGGAGGAAAAGGAGGGAAGGCATACAGGAACCTCCCCGTCCAGTCCAGCAGACGTGCATCCAGAGGAACTGTGCCCTTGATGGGGGGCCTGCAGCAATACTGTGGGAGCTGGTGGTTGTCTGGGGCTGCGAACAGATCCACCTCTGGGGTGCCCCATCTCCTGAAAATGGTCCCCAAGACCTGTTTGTTCAGTGACCACTCATGGTGGTTCTGGTTTATTCTACTGAAGGCATCCGCCAAGACATTGTCCTTGCATGGAAGGTGGACAGCTGAGAGGGAAACATTCAGAGAGTATGTGAAGGCCCAGATTCTCATTGCCTCTGTGCAGAGGGAGGTTGACCTTGTGCTCCTTTGCTTGTTTATGTAGTACATTGTGGTTGTGTTGTCTGTTCTGACCTGGACCGCTTTTCCTCTTTTCTGATTGACAAATGACTGAAGAGCCAAAAGAACTGCTCTGAGTTCTAATAGTTTGATATGTAGGAGAGATTCCTGCTTTTCCCATGTGCCATGTGCAGTGTGATCCCCCAGATATGCTTCCCATCCTAGGAGGGGTGCATCTGTCGTGAGTACCAGAGCGGGGACCTGCTGCAGGAAGAGCGCACTCCTTGCCTGTGATTGACCCTTTCCTGCCACCACTGTAGGGCTTGGAGGAAAGTGGCTGTGACTGGAACTAACTTTGAGAGAGAGTCCCTTCTCTGGAGCCAGTGATCTCTTAATTGAAATTGAATGTCTCTCATCTGGAACCTGACCTCTGACACAGTTGCTGTGGAAGCTGCCATATGGCCTAACAATTGCAGGAAGTGCCTTGCTGGCCTGGAAACTTGAAGTTTGAAGGAACTGGCTACCTGGATAAGGTTGTCCACCCTGTCCTGAGGCAGGAAGGCCATCCCTTTTTTAGTGTCCAGTTCTGCCCCTGTGAACCTGAGCAGCTGAACTGGTTCCAAAACAGACTTTTTGTGGTTCACCAAGAACCCCAGAGTGTAGAGAGTGTCTTGTGTTATTGACAGAGCCTCCCTTACTTGCTGGCGTGACTGGCCTACTATGAGCCAGTCGTCTAGGTAGGGGAACACTGACACCTCTTGTCGCCTTAGGTGTGCCACTACCACAGCTAGACATTTTATGAACACCCTTGGAGCAGATGTCAGTCCAAAAGACATTGCTCTGAATTGGAATTGACCTGATGGCAACCTGAACCTGAGGTACTTTCTGTGTGACCTTCTGATTGGGATATGAAAATAGGCGTCCTTCAGATCCAGGGATGCTAGCCAGTCTCCCTGTCTTAGGGCGGGTAGTATGATAGCCAGAGCAACTATCTTGAATTTTGGTTTTGACAGATGCTCGTTTAAGTATCTGAGATCCAGAATGGGTCACCACTCTCCTGTTTTCTTTATTGTGAGGAAGTACTTTGAATACAGGCCCTTTCCTGTCTGGTTGGAAGAGACTGGTTCCACTCCCTTTTGCAGCAGAAGGCTTGAAACTTCCTTTTCCAACAGGGCTGTTTCTGATGGGGAAGAGGGTTTGAAAGCTCTTGATCTCAGCTTTGGCATTGCCTTGAAGCAGAGGACAAGCCCCTGGCCCATTACCTCCAGGACCCACTTGTCTGTGGTGATATTTTTCCACTCCTGGAAGTAGTGGGCCAGCCTGCCCCTTACTGGAATTGGGGAGGCAACCCAAACAGTCACCTCATGGTGTCTGTTTGGACTGTGCTGCTGGCTGGACACTGGGGCTAGTGCAGCCACTGCCCCTTCTGCCTCTGAACTATCCCCTAGGCTGATACTGGGGAAGAACTTGAGACTAGAAGAAAGGCCTATTAACTAGGTTTGCCTCTGCCACCCCTTGCATGATGCTTCTGGGTGTTAGCAGCTCTTTCTTTGGCTGCTGCACTTTTGTATGCAGCCTTATATTCATCCATTTTCTTCATATATGCCTCTGTTTGCTGCCCAAACAGAGACACAGGATCA
Source organism: Neoceratodus forsteri (assembly GCA_016271365.2). Taxonomy (NCBI): domain Eukaryota; kingdom Metazoa; phylum Chordata; order Ceratodontiformes; family Ceratodontidae; genus Neoceratodus; species Neoceratodus forsteri. The sequence continues at coordinate 94,330,756 of CM028129.1, read as the reverse complement.
TATGGAAAATTCATGGCCTTAGTCTGGGTATCTTGTGTTAGGTTAGTGGTTCTAAGCCAACTAAACCTCCTAAGGGACACAGCAGATGCCATCTGCCTGGATGCAGTGTCATTAGAGTCCACTGCCATCCTGAACTGCATCTTAGCAGCTTCGATACCCCCTTTTTGCAGCCTCCTCCAGGTCAGCAGCCATAGGAGGGGGCTTCCTTAGCAATCTGCAATACTGTGGACCACATGTTCATCTGATATCTGGCTATACAGGCCATGTAAGAAGCCTGCATAACAGCCAGTGAAGACCCCAAATACACTTTTTTTGGCTATGGAATCCACCCTCCTAGAATCCTTGTCTGGAGGGTGAGAGGCCAGAGAGATGCCAACTTTGTCACAAGCTGCAGCCTGTACCACACCTTCATGGCTGGGGTGCCCAAAGAGGAAATCAGCCCCAGTCTTAGTCACCCAGTATTTCTTATTCACCTTTCAGTCTGTGGGTGGAATACAAGTGAAAGTTTGCAGAACTTTCATAGTCTGCTTTCTTAGAGACATATGGAGAGGAAGGAGTAGCCTCTTTGATGGTGGCACATCCATCATCTCCTTATAATCCTCTTCCTCCTCATCCTCCACAGATTCCTGGGATGGGAGGTTGAGGGACTGAGCCACTTGCTTCATAAAAGCAAAATATGAGGTAAAATCCTCTGTTCCCTTGTCTGGGGAATCTGGTCTGTGAGGATCAGGGGAAATATCTGGATCAACAGGATCTCCATAATCCTCATCATCTTCATCCTCATCCTCATCATCAGGCTTATTCCCAAAGTCATTGTCCCCATAAGGATCCCCACCTTGGTCTGTTAAACCGGGGATAACATTTAAACCGGGAGTTTGTGGAAACAGTTGCTTGGCAACCGGAACCGGGGACTGTAATGACTGAATAATCCTGATCACATTAGTGATCTCCTTAGCAAAATGAACCGAGGTTTGTTTCCGTTGCAGTTCCTGGTGCTTTTCCTTCTTCTTTTTCTTAACTGCAACAGGGGGTCAGCAGCCTTATCTGCGGTTCGTTTTTTAGAAGTAGAGCTATTGCCCCTTTAAGAGGGTAGTTTTCCCAGATCATCCAGTTGTTCTATGGCTGGGTTAGCAGCCTTTTCAGCCATTCTTTCTGACAGCATTTTAAACTGTCTGTCCAAGGTAGACTGCGGAAAGTTAGCACAAATTTCAAAATCTGTCTGTAAGTGGTCAGTCCCCAAACAGAATAAACAAATTAAGTGTGGATCTGTTTTAGCAAAAAGTTCCCCGTACTCGGTACAGTGCTGAAAACCTGTGGGTCCTGTTCTCTTTTTGGTTTTCTGTAACATAACCCAGATCACCATACAAGACGTATTTTTTTTTTTTTCGGTTACGCAAACTGGCAGAAAAAAAACAGGAGTTACCCCGGAGAAATGTAAATAGAGTAATATACCAGGAGTTACTCCAGTTGAATTTAAATAAGGGAGAAACCAGGACTTACCCCAGTTAAAATACAACTAATAATAAACTGACTATACCAAGTCGGAACAGAAAATTTTACTTTAACTTTAATCAGTAAAGTAAAAAGGGAGACTGTCAGTTTCTCCTCAGTTGAAGAACCGGGAGAAAAATGACTACTTACCCTTACTGACTAAAAATCTAAACAATTACTACATGAAAACCAAGGACAGTGAAAAGAATACCAATAAAATAAAGTTTACTAGTGAATAAATCGAGAAACATAAAGTTTCTTCACATGATGAAGGAGAGCTCTCCAGAGACGTCTTACTGAGGCAAGTGGAGTAAAGAATCTGATGATTTAGAGTTGTTTACCAGGGACAATGATTTGAAAACCGAGCTCGAGCCTAGCATACCATCATTTGCATAGGTTCTATTAACCATTTCAGCTCCGGGGCAGTCCTATGGTGAGATCATACTGCATAAGTCAGAATACAGTAAGATTTTCTGGGGTTTGAACAAACTGTTAACTGCTGATGCTGTAAAGGTGAATGTTTCCTTAACCTCCGAACAAACTGCAGAAATTCGTAATGTGCTAAAGACATTTAACAGTACTTTTACCACAGTACCAGGCTGAGCAAAAGGGGTCGAACACGTAATAGTGCCAAGGAATACTTGCCCTATTAGGCAAAAGACATACAGGTTACCAGAGCGGTTAAGAGCTGACGTGGTTAAGGAAATACAAAAAATGAAAGAACTGGGTATCATAGAAGAGTCAAAGAGTGCTGGGTCATCTCTAGTGATAATTGTAAACAAAAAAGAAGGGGGTGTTAGAATCTACCTTGATTTTAGGAAACTTAATCAAGTGTTAGAATTTGACAGTTATCCTGTGCCCAGAATAGATGATTTGGTGGACAGACTGGGGAGTGCAAAGTATATCAGTACCCTCAATCTCACTAAGGGTTACTGGCAAATCCCTTTAGCTAAAGAATCCATAGACAAAACTGCATTTGCCACTCCAGTTGGATTCTATCAGTTCACCACCATGCCATTTGGTTTACATGGTGTGCCAGCTACATTCGAGTGGTACATGGATATAATTTTATCACTTCGCACTGGTTATTGTGCTGCGTACCTGGATGATGTCGTGGTGTACAGTCCAGACTGGAAAAGCCACCTGGAACACCTACAAGCAGTTACCCAAGCTATCAAAAATGCAGGTCTGACTATTAATCCTACCAAATGTGCATTGGGCATACAGGAAACCAGATATTTTTGCTATGTTTTTGGAAATGGAGAGGTCAAGCCAGAGGTTTCTAAGATAGAAGCTGTAGCTAACAGCCCTGTCCCTAAAACCAAGAAACATGTCAGGTCATTTTTAGGGCTAGCTGGTTGTTATCGGAGATTTGCTCCCAACTTTGCTGAGTTAGCTACTCCCTCACTGACCTCACAAAGAAACGGTTCCCAAATAATGTGAAATGGACCCCAGAGTGTGATGAAGCTTTTCAAGCCATTAAGGCAACATTATGTTCAGCCCGTTTTAAGAAGTCCAGACTCTGAGAAACCATTTTTGTTACAAACAATTACATCAGAGGTAGGCCTAGGTGCAGTCCTGAGTCAAAATATAGATGGGACAGAACATCCTATTCTGTACATAAGTAGGAAGTTGCATGACAGAGAGAAAAGGTACTCCATCATTGAAAAGGAATGTTTAGCAGCAAAGTGGGCCACGGAGTCCCTTAAGTTTTCTTTGCTAGGAACTGACTTTGTACTTGTAACAGATCGCAGTCCCCTCTGTTGGCTTAACCAAATGAAAGATAAAAATTCTAGAATCACAAGGTGGTACCTGGCACTACAGCCATCTAAATTCAAGGAGATACACAAATCTGGTAACGAGACTAGCACTGTTGATTTTCTGTCAAGATATGGATCAGGAATTAAGGGATCTGAAGGTTGAAAAACAAATGCATGCGTTTAAACTTTACTGTTTGCTGTCCTGTTATAGAAAAAAGGATATGGCACATGTGCTTAATTTATGAAAGTTAGAAGCTAATGTTAGAGAATTAATAGAAAGTTGTGGAAACCTGTCTGATAAAACAGGTTCCCTCTTAAGGGGGGTGTATGTGACGGGTTGAATAGAACACTGTCCCAGTTGTTATGGAGAGTTTGAATGCAGGGATCTGTTCTGTTCTCTCTATTAGAAACATAGAAACATAGAAGTTGACGGCAGATAAGGACCGCAAGGCCCATCCAGTCTGCCCATTTCTTTTTCTACCTTAGAAATGTGCCATCGGCCTTTGCTCTGTCAGTGACCTATCTATTCATAGTCATTTGTATTGCTCCCTTATGCCTATCCCATGCCTGTTTGAAGCCCTGCACTGTATTCATAGCCACCACTTCTTGTGGTAAGCCATTCCATGCATCTACCACCCTTTCTGTGAAAAGAATTTCCTCACATTCCCCTTAATCGGCCTCCCTCTAATCTCATGCTGTGTCCTCTTGTCCTGCTATTTTTCTTATATTTAAACATGTTAGACTCTTTCACCTTGTTTATGCCCTTAAGGTGTTTAAATGTCTCGATCATATCACCTCTCTCCCTCCTTTGCTCAAGGGTATACATATTGAGCTCCGTTAATCTGTCCTCATATGTCTTCTGATGCAGTCCCTGCACCATTTTGGTTGCCCTTCTCTGGACTGCCTCAATTTGGTTAATGTCCTTGTGAAGGTGTGGCCTCCAATACTGCACTCAGTACTCATGGGCCTAACCAATGTCTTGTACAGAGGGATTATTACCTCCTCTTACGACTTGTGATACCCCTACTAATAATACACCCTAACACCCCTAGCCTTACCTACTGCTTTAGAGGTCTGCTTGGATGATTTTAGGTCATCAGTGATGATGATGCCCAAGTCTCTTTCTTCCTTTGTGACTGCTAGCAACTCCCCTCCCAGCCTATAAGTGGCTTCAGGGTTTCTCTTCCCTATGTGCATGATTTTGCACTTCTTTGCATTAAATCCCAGTTGCCACTCTTCTGACCATTCTGCTAGTTTATCCAGATCTCTTCTCATTCTGCCCACCCCATCTGGATCATCTACTCTGTTGCAGATCTTGGTGTCATCTGCAAACAGACAAGCCTTACCCTCTAGTCCATCTGCAGGGTCACTAATGAAGATGTTGAAGAGGACTGGCCCCAGGACTGATCCCTGAGGTACCCACTTGTGACTTGCATCTCTTCTGACTGTATACCATTTACTACCACTCTCTGTTTTCTGCCAGTCAACCAGTTTGCCACCCAGTTGACCAACTTCTGACCCACCCGAGCCTACCTAGCTTATTTATCAATCTTCTATGTGGAACAGTGTCAAAAGCTTTGCTGAAGTCAAGGTAAGCGACATCAACTGCTCCCCTGGTCCACCACTCTGGTTACCCAGTCAAAGAAATCTATGAGATTAGTTTGACAGGACCTTCCTTTTGTAAACCCATGCTGTCTTGGATCCTGTGCCCCTATGGATTCCAGGTGTTGCACTATCCTTTCCTTAAGGAGTGCCTCCATAATCTTGCCCACTACTGAGGTAAGACTGACCGGTCTGTGTTCCCGCCTCCTCCCTGCTACCACTCTTGTGGAGTGGGATCACATGAGCCCTTCTCCTGTCTTCTGGGACCTCTCCTGTGCTCAGAGACTCACTAAACAATTCTGCTAATGGCTCTGCTAGTTCCTCCTTTAGCTCCTTAAGTACCCTGGGATGTATGCCATCAGGTCCCATTGCCTTATCCACCCTGAGCTTGTAAGCTCTTGTAGGACCCTCTTTTGTGAAGGGAGTAGTGCTCACCTCCCTCCCCTGTGTCCATGATGCTGAGCTGTGGGCCCTGCCCTACCTTCTCTTCAGTAAATACTGAGCAAAAGTATCTATTTAGGATAGATGCCTTTACAGGGTCCTCCTCCTCACATGCTCCCTTTTCTCCATTAAGCTTAGCAATACCCCCTCTGGACTTTCTCCTTTCACTAATGTATCTATAGAAAGTCTTGTCACCTTCTTTTACTGTTCATGCTAGTGTTTCCTCAGTTTGGGACTTTGCCTGCCTTACTGCCTTACCTGCTTCCCTTAGGGCAGTTTGGTATGCCTCCCTATCTTCATCCCGCTGTGTTCCCTTATATTTTCTGAAGGCCAGCCTTTTGGCTCTGACCTTTTCTGCTACTGTATTTGAGAACCAAAGTGGTTTCCTTCTTCTTTGCACTTCCTTTTCTGTCTAACACAATGGGATGTTGCTTCAAGTATTGTATCCTTAATGCTTGCCCACTTTGCCTGTACCTCCTCACCTGTGTTTCTTTTGCCAGGGCTAGCTTAACTCTGTTGGCCATCTTATCAAAGTCAGCTCCTCTGAAGTCCCATATTTTGCCTTGGAATGGGATGATTTAGATGTAGTAGCCAAACTGAACCATACCATGTGATGGTCACTGGCCCCAGGTGACCTTCTACCTGGAGATCTGTGATCCTTCTTTGTCAGTCAGTACTAGATCTAGGATAGCCCTGTCTCTTGTGGGTTGCTGTACCAGTTGTTTGAGGCCCTCCCTCTGCAGGGAATCCACTATGAGTCTAGTTCTGGCAGATGTTCCTGCTGGTATTGACCAATCTGTATCTGGCATGTTGAAGTCTCCCATTATCAGAACCTCCCCTTTAGCTGTCATGTTTTGTATATCTTCTAACAGTAATGTGTCTATGTCCTCCCTCTGGTCTGGGGGCCTGTAGACAACCCCAGTTCTTATGGCTGTCCCATTTCCTGTTTCCAGGGTGACCCACAGTTCTGTCTCTTCTCTGTCTGGTTGCACAACCAAATTTTCCAGTGAGACCCAGGACTTGATCACCCCGACAGTCTCGCAATTCTTTGCCTCTCGCTATCTCTCTACCCTCACTTGCTGTTTCTGTCTTTTCCTCCCTTGCATATCTGTTGGTATAAAAATATATGCAAATCATTATGTGGAAATGTAACTGATATTGGGATCCCTTTGTTTAGAAATTATATAGTGTTACTGTTGAAATGTATATAATTATAGTTTGAGATGATTGCAAAAAGCTAATGGGAACTCAATGAGTTAACCTGAGAGCAGTTTTTAAGCCCTTTTTCAGAAGTTGTGAAGGAGTCTCAGTTCTGGGACTTTGTGTTATTGCTGCACCTGCATGAAATTGACAAGAACATTGGAAATTTACAAGAACATTTTAGAAAAAAAACAGATGCTTGTTAAGGAGGGGGGTTGCAAAGGTGTATAAGAGAGAGAGCTGCAATATTTTGAGAGACACAGAGACATTCAGAGATTCAAGGAAAACTCAAATGGATCTTCTCTGTTTATTCTGCCTTTGTAAATAGTTATACTGAACAAGTTTATTTTTTTATGTTGCTGGTAGTACTAATAAACACTTTTTGTGAACTCTACAACTGCTCCTGGTATTTCCTATGCTTCCTGACCTGTGCCTCGACGACACCCCCAACGCCAAAGATGGGCCACCAGAACTGTAATGCGTTTGGTGAAGACCGAGGGGGCCAATGACAGGCCGAACGGCATGGCTTGGAACTCGAAGAGGGCTCCCTCTGCTCAGAAGCAGAGGAAACTCCAGTGTGACAGATGATCAGGACATGAAAAAATGTGTCCTGTAGATCTAGTGAGCAAAACCACATGTTTTGCTCGAGGGATGGTATGATATGAGACAGAGTTACCATCCTGAAGGTGCAAGACCTGAGAAATTGGTTCAGGTCGTGCAGATCTAGAATGGGGCACCACCCCACATCTGTTTTGAGACCAGGAAGTACCTGGAAATGAATCCTGGGTTGACAGGGGGATCCTCGGCTCTGATCACTACCTCCTTCTGGAGGAGTTGGGTGATGTCGTCTAGGAGAGCTGACTGAGTGTGCACGGAAACCATTTTGTCCTGTGGGGTGCGGGCTCGGCTTGGTGGGTGCTGTTTGAATTCCAGAGGCACCCCCTGGCTGACCACTTCCAAGACCCACCTGTCCATTTTAAAAGTGGACCAGGTGGAAAGGAAGTCATGGAGCTGGCCCCCCATGGGAGGACCAGAGTGAGTGTGACAGGTATGGGGTTGGCAACCCCCATCCCATCACTGAGTAGGCTTGGAGGAGGTGGATTTGGCTTGGGGACAGCTGGGACCTTTCCCTCTGGGCTTACGGGCAGCCAAGGGCCCTGACTTGGGCCGAGAGCACCAAGCTTGAGCCTGCTGCTGTTGTTGCCCTGACTGAAAATGGGGATGCTTGTCCACAGGGGCAGAAGGCCAAAAGGGCTTTCTCTTCTGCTTTTTGGAACCCTGAGATTCCTTCTGGGCAGAAGTAATGTAATGGAGTCCAAGGTGGTATTGGACTTCTGTATGAGCTGGAGGTGACCATTCACTCCTGGACCGCACAAACTGGTGCCCAGGAAGGGAACATCCATCAATTTGTGTTGAGTATCTGCCGTAAAGGTCAAGACCCTCAGCCAGACCCTGCGGCGCATGGCGACCATGGCGCCACTGAGTGGAAGCAAGAATCCCCGACATCTACAGCCATCTGGAGTTGCTGTTTGGCAACCACCCAACCCTGGTCGTGGACCTGCCTGACTGTAGTCTGGAGGTCTGCTGGGAGATGAGGAAGAACTTCATCCACAGAACCTAAGAGGGCATGAAAAAATGTGCCATGATGATGGTTGAGCTCACCTAATGAAGGCCAAGCGAAGAGGCAGCATAGACTTTCCTGGCAGAATGGTCCAGTTTTCTGGACTCTTTGGGGGTCTATCAGTGTCTCCTGAATTACCTGAATGCTGAAACACAGACTCGGTCACCAACCCCTCAGCTGAGGAGTGTTCTTTGAATCCTGAAAGGGAGCCAATGGGAACCGCGTATTTGCAGGCCATCCAGGCTGAGGGTGCAGGGCAGGAGGCTGGGTGCTGCCACAGCTCCAAGGCCGGGCCAACAATGGCTTTGGCCACAGGGAAGACCTCTGTCGAAGAATCCTCTCTTTTGAGGATATCAGTGAGGGAATATTCGGCCCACTTTTGAATGGGCTCCAAGGGCATTCTCGTAGATTCAGAGATGAGTTGGAGGATACACATGAAGGACGTGGGACCTTCTTCCATCGAGAGACTCCCGATGGATTCTTCGTTCAAGGGACAGGAATGCAAGTGAGAGTCTTTCGACTCCCAGGAGTCCAGATAGATCGGCCGACCACCCATGTCACCTTTGACCCGTCGGGGGTGGTCAGGAGTGAGAGTGGCAGACAGCCTATGTGGAAGGATCTTGATGGGCTGAGATTCCTTGGCAGAAGCTCTGGAGGGAGGCTGATTAGGTGGCGGCTTCACCAGAATCAGTAGAGAAGCCAGTTTTGGCCGAGCCAGGAGGGTCACCACTAGCTCCGCAGGTGGAGGGACGGTATCGACTGGCTTTGGAGGAGTCGGCATCAGCCTGGAGGGCAACAGCCAACTGATGGCTGGTGTGGAAGCTAGGGTCAAATTCAGACTGGCCATCATCAACTGTTGCCACATCAAGTCCTCATAGTGTTGACACAGCTTGCGTCGAAGCCTCTCCTCTTCCGAGGAAGATGAGGATGAATGGTGGCAGCACTGCTTTTTAGAGCACTCTAAGTGACGCTTATGAGATTTCTTCGGGCTATCGGTCAAAGGAGACCAAGACCTTGACCATCGGGGGGACCGACGAGGGTGCTCGGAAGAAGCCGGGGAGAACCGCGGCTCCTCCAGGTCAGGGACAGTAAAGAGGTTCCCAGCAAGCTGGGTCTCCTCCTCAGTGGGTCTGGTCAGGACCGGGGTCCTGAATAAGGAATTGTCTGCCTCATTGAGCGACAACAGGTCAACGGGGTCGATAATCTCAACCGGGTTGTCATCCCGCGACTTAGCTGGCTGGCCTGATGTGGGTACTGTGAAGCCTGTGGCCAAGGTCACAATCTCGACCAAAGTTGAAACAGCAGATTCCTGGGACCAAGACCTCTCTTGATCCCAAGAATGTCGTCAACGAGATGAACCTTCTCTCGACTCCTTGTCCTTTTTACAAGAGCAGGAAATTTGTACACCTGAAGGGCCCTCCCCCTTGGTTGGGAGAAAGTGACACATCTCCTTGAAGGAGCCCGAAAAGTTGGAGCCCAAATTGAGTGGGACGAAGACCGACATAGAAGAGGACCAATCAGTGGCCTGAGCCTCCTCCTCCTCTTCCTTGAAGGCCTTCATCTGCTCTAGTTGCTCAGCGGACCCTGCAGCTGTGGAGACCACCTAATGTGCCTCTTTTGATTTGACCGTCGGGTGCAATTTCTCCGATCTGCCGAGCTGAAATTGTAAAAGACTATTGTCCAGGACATTAGGTTGGAACGTGCAACAAAATTCGCAGACCTGGGTGTCATGGGCATGGCTCAGGCAGTAGACCCATGAGGCACGTGGGTTGGTGTGAGACATCTTCTGCATGCAAGGGCACTGGTGGAACCCGGGTGAGGACTTGTCCTCCAATGTGGTCACGATCACAAAGCAATATGGAGAAACTTGAATGAGTTTAATTTTAGGTAAATCCAAAGATTTGTTCACCAGGGCCTACTCAAGTGGGAGCAAGAAGGAGAGAACCTGAATCTTCCAGCAGAATGGAAGATCTGGCATCAAGGGATGGAGCTGAGGCATATACCACCCAGGTGGGTGGGAGGAGCCAGCTTTTAGACCTTCAGGCAAGAATCTTAAAGGGAAAGGACATGCCAAACAGTGTGGATAGAACAACATATCCACGTTCCTAGAATTAGCTTTTTGAAATAACTTTTTTCATTGCACTGCAACTTTAAGTAGCATGAAAACTCTCAGTTTTAAATAGGTGATTTAATTTATTTCCAGAAAATAAAGGTTAACGTTCCATTCATGAAATTGCGCAGACTGAGTTTATTTGTACTTCCTCTCTGAGCTCATTCATTGTCATTCTTGTCTTCAAAGTGAGGGAAGGGAACTAAGCTAAATAACCCGAGGGCTTCTTCAGTGTATCACATGCACGACACAGTCATCACTTGCTCAACAGGTTCTCATGCACTCTCATACTCTGCAGCCAACAGAAAGTTAGAAAGTGTCACAGACAGCTTCAAGGAGCAGTAGTAAGGCATGCCACACACTCATTAACAGCTATAAAAGAAGTCTCAACCCCCCCAAAGCATTTCAATGGGACAGCTGCAAAACACTTTCTGACTCTGATCCAAATAGGAACTGGTGTGCTATACAGACCAGCCCAAGAAAACTCTGCTAGGCTAACACGTTGTAAATTCCAATAGATTAAAAATACAACAGTCTGCCATTAGAGATCATTTGGGGATGGCAGTATAGCCTGGAGGTTAGAGTAACAAGCTGTGAATGAGCTTGGAACATCCAGCAGACCTGGGTTTGAGTCCCACAACCACCACTTGCCTACTGTGTGACTCTGAGTAAGTCACTTAACCTCCCCAGTGCTCCTGGGTCACTCTGAAAACAGGCACTTGTGCCTACTGGGCTTTACCTGGTTACCAAAGAATACATTTATTTATTGAAATGTTTCACCAGGAAAGCACACTGAGCGACAAGTCGCTCATCTCCCGGTGCGACCTGGGGGGAAGGGGTGCAACAGGAGTGAGACATTAAACATTCAACTTACGAGATCAACATTAACACAGAGTTGTATGGCAGGAGTTACAAGCAGTATTACAACAGTGTTACGCATAATAGGCAGAAGAGTGGACAATAATAAGTGCCGGGTAAATAAGTAAACAAGTGCTTACGTGAAAGAAAAGGGGGGGGGATGGAGAGGGAGGGGTGAAGTGGGAAGAGTCAAGTTCAACTTACATTAAAATTACAAGATCAACATTAACATACAGTTGTAAGGCAGGTGTTACAAACAGTGTTAAAACTGTGTTGCACTTAATATGTAGAAAGAGTGGACAATAATAAGTGCCGGGTAAATAAGTAAACAAGTGCTTACATGAAAGAGAAGGGGGAAAAGGAGAGGAAAGGGTGAGGTGGGGGAGGGGGAAGAGTCGTGTCCCTGCAGACCCCTTCAGGATGCAAGAAACCCTGCAAGGAGACTGGGGGAACCAGAGTGAAGGGGCTAGGCAGTGTCCCAGAGAGACCCCTTCAGGATGTGGGGAACCCTGCAAGGGGGCTATGGGGTTAGACAGAAAGGGGGATAAGGATGTAGAGATTAAAGAGGAAGGAGAAAGAGAAGGATGAGGTGTGATTTAAATGCTAGAAGGAGGTATAGGAACTAACCCAAGAGAGAATCCTTCAGGATGTGGGGTACCCTACCAGGTGGTTGGGGAAGGTCAGTAGATAGGGATTAAAAGAGTGATAGGAAAGTGAGAGAGTGAGAATTGAACCCTTGAGGGTGAGAGAATTCGCACTTTTGGAGGGATGGGGCCTAATCAATAGTCCATCAGGATGCATGGACCCATGGGGAGCATTCAGGGTCCCCTTACATTCTGTGAGAGATCAAGGGAGGCCAGTAAGGGGCAGCAATTTGGGTGAAGGGGAGGAGAGCTAGAAATTTGTGGTGTGTGGGTGCACAGGGTAAAATGAATGTGACAGTAGAGGGGTAGGGTTTATCCAGGGCTCAGAGGAGGGAATTAGGGAGGGACAAGGCAGGAGCAGCTAGGTGCAAGGTAATTATTGAGCACAGAGCTGATGGAGTAGGCGGAGGATGAGTGCTGGATTTGAATGAATGAAAGAATGAATAAATAAATAAATAAATGTCATCACATGTCAGTAGTTAAAATTAAACAACACTAAATTACGTGTTATAATACAAGTTAACACATGCAGATAATCACCTTGTTCTTCGTCCTCTTCATTCTCAGTTTGCATCATCTCTTCTTCCTCCTCCTCTTCATGGTTGTAGTTGTAATTTGGATCATAAGTGATGTACTTCAGGCTCAGCTTGATCACTCTGGGTAGGTGGGGAGACATTTCCTTAGGGCACCTTTAAAGAGAAACGCTCTTCAGTTACAAAATCTTTCAGTTCAATGTGGCTCTCATATCCTTCCAGTAAGAGAACAGTATACAAGATCAAAAAAATTACTTTCAGTATATTATACCAAAACCAAAGAACCTCAAAGTTGTAAAAATTGACAGTACTCTGAATTATTCAGTATTTACAGTACAGTACAACTATGTTTTGCATGGCAGCTTTCATGCCACCTGCTTCTTAAAGGGGAAGGTAAGTGTTCTGGGTCCCTCAAATTCTTAAAGCCCATCAACAGATCTTTCAAATGAGATGCTGAGCTTCCCTGTAGGTGTCAACAGTTTGTAGACAGCAATATCTAATATCATTCATAAATTAAATTATTTGCAAAAACGTCATTAATGTACCAGTTAGCATTCAAGTTAACACCACAAAAGTAGGGAAATGTGGATTAAGGTTTCCAACCCTAACTCCCTACCCCCAATCAGCAAAAGTGAAAAAAATACTAGGGTTTTGGGTCTCCAGAGTCTTGTCAAATCAGTGGTGGGGTCTTCCTTGGGGTTGTCAACCCTAATGCTCCCCCCTCCCCCCAGCCCACAGCCTCTTGCCTGAAGCAGAAAGTACAGCTCCAAGCCAGTGCCTCATATGATACACTCTTCAAAGGTAGAGAACTATGTCACACCACATATTGCCAACACAATCTGTTGTGGCTTTCTTCGTGCAGGGTACTAAGGCCCCTGCATGGAAGCACTCAAAGATATCTTGTCGTGAGAATCCGACCTCCCCAGCGGGCGGCACAATACAGACGAGGTATTGTGCCGCCTCTGCATCGCTGTTTTCTGTGGGGGCTATGCTCTCACATCCCCATGACGGGGGTCTCTGCCTCTCACCCCCGACTTCTAGGATTTCAGCTCCAGGTTGGAGCTGGTCTGGGAGGGCGTACACTGGGGAAAGCAAACACAGAAAGGACCATTACCCTGAATGTCGCCATACTGGTATTTTTCTGTGTTTCGCCATCGGAGTGTCAACCACAAGGGGTGATACGCCCCGCGTAGAGAAATGAGATAATGTCTGATGTTGTATGTCCACAGAATGCAGTGGGAAATGTCATTCCATGCCACATGTGTGAAAACACATTTTGGCCAGGATTTGGAAAACAACAGCTGTTGTGTTGATGAGGTGGTGTGAAAAAATGGCTGTGGTATTGCAAGCACACGCCCAGAGTCACGGCTTTGCTTTTCAAAGCCAAAGTTCAACAGTACTGACCACTCATTTTACAAAGCCAGTTACCTTTTTCAGCTCACAGACTATCTCTCTTTCATTTTATCCATTTAACTCAAACTTGATAAAAACAAAACTTGCTCATGACCAAGTGCACTAGTGGTCCGGTGTCATATGCAGTTGGGAGTGTGCAGGAGAAGCCGACCATGGTCAGGATGGCAACATCATGATTTTTATTAAAAATAATAAAAAACAAGAGATTTCTTTGTAACTCCAGTGCCAAATATGCCATCACGGAGCATACAGATGGCATGCAGTACCAGGTTACAAGTCTAGACAGACAGAGATAGATAGACAGACAAAGACAGATAGATAGATAGATAGATAGATAGATAGACAGATAGATAGATAGATAGACAGACAGACAGAGATAGACAGACAGACAGACAGATAGATAGATAGATAGATAGATAGACAGATATAGATAGATAGACAGAGATAGATAGATAGAGATAGATAGATAGACAGACAGACAGACAGACAGATAGATAGACTGACAGATAGATAGATAGATAGATAGAGATAGATAGATAGACAGAGATAGATAAATAGATAGATAGATAGAGATAGATAGACAGAGATAGATAGATAGATATAGATAGACAGACAGACAGAGACAGATAGACAGACAGACAGACAGGTAGATAGATAGACAGAGAGAGAGAGAGAGATAGACAGAGATAGATAGATAGACATAGATAGATAGATAGATAGATAGATAGATAGATAGATAGATAGACAGACAGAGATAGATAGATAGATAGATAGATAGACAGACATAGGTAGATAGACAGAGATAGATAGATAGACAGACAGACAGAGAGAGAGAGATAGATAGATAGACAGAGATAGATAGATATATAGATAGATAGATATACAGAGATAGATAGATAGATAGACATATAGAGATAGATAGACAGACAGACAGAGATAGATAGATAGACAGAGATACATAGATAGACAGACAGACAGAGATAGACAGATAGATAGATAGACAGAGATAGATAGATAGATAGACAGACAGACAGAGATAGATAGATAGGTAGACAGACAGAGATATATAGATAGATAGACAGAGATAGAGATAGATAGATAGATAGATAGATAGATAGATAGATAGATAGATAGATAGATAGATAGATAGACGCAGAGAGAACATGGGATCACTGGCTCACTGCTAGAACTGAAGCCGGCAGCATGACTCCAGCTGCGGCTTCAGCTTTCAAGAAAGTCCTGCTGTTCTCATACAGAGAACATGGGTGAATGGTTCCTCTCACTAAATTGAGCACTATGGATTTTGGAGTGCCCAAAAAAGGTATTTCTATGCATTTAAAAAAACAAAACACCAGAACCTAGCTAAACAGGTCCCATTTAGCTAGGTCAAGGGTTTGTTTTTTAAAATTACATAAAGAATACTATAATATATGGAGTGGTGTGCTTAATGAGAATTCTATACACACCCAAGGTGTTGGATGCTACATTAACCCCATGACTGAAGCTCCAGGAGTTTATTTTATTTTTTTTATTTTATTCTTTGGTAACCGGGTAAGACCCACTAGGCACAAGTGCCTGTTTTCAGGGGCGATCTGGGAGCTCTGGGGAGGTTAAGTGACTTGATCAAAGTCACACACAGTATGCAAGTGGAAGTTGCAAGAATCAAACCCAGGTCTGGTCTGCTGGATGTACCAAGCTCGTTCACAGCTCATTACTGTAACCTCTAGGCTATATTGCCAGCCATTTAAGCATCCGGTACTGAGGGTGTGTGTGTACAGTTTGAGTTTTACACACCACCCCATGTTTTATTTTATATAATTGCTGGGCCGCTGGGGGCGTTTTTTGCCACAGCAATTATATAAAATACACTTCTCTGTGCAGCCGCAGTTAGGTTGAAGCACTGTCCGCGGTCAGGTTCTAGTGGCTGTGTTAAGGTTTACTTTTTTTTAATATATAGATTTTTTCATGTTTTTTGGTAGGTTTTTCTCCCTGTTCCCAGCCCGAGGCCCCAGCACATGGCCATGCATGCATGTGGAAGCATGCATACACACCATGGTGCCAGCTCAGCCTCCCACCTGTAACAATGCCGCCCCTCCCGCCTACACTACCCACCGGACCTCCACCCAGTGGGAGCGGAACTATGGAGGGACAACAACCCACTCCCACCACCCCCTGGAGAGAAGCGCTGCCTACCAGCTTGCTCAATCCTGCTCCCCCCATATGCAGGCAGCCCGACGACCCGAGGTAGTTTCCGAACCTGGGTCACTGGCGTAGCATGAGGTAAGGTGTTCACGCCTAAACCCCAAAGCACCATCGGGCTGGCCCAGTTTTTTTTTTTTAAAGGGGTGCCTCCTACAAGTGTCCCAAAAATGTGAGAGTGTGCTTTTAAAAAAAAGTACTATCTTTTTTACTGTATTACTGAGTCTGAGTGCGAGAGTTGAAATGTGGTATGATGAAGGGAAGACCGCGACTGTGCATGCTTGGTGTGAGGGAAACCTGGTGCATGTTCGTCGTTATAACCAGCTGGTCATAATGGCAAATTATAACCAGGTTTCCCTATGGGAAAAAAACACTCCCCGGGTATTATATCATTTTTATGCATTTTTTAGTATGAGGGAGTGGCAAGATGGCGGCCATCATGACACAAAACACTTTTTTTTTCATGCTATGAGAAGCAAGTGGTGAGAAAACAAAAACGGTCTGTGACATGAAGTTTGTGTCGTATCAGAATGTCATCCAAAAAAACACTACTGAGAGGAGCAAAAAAAAAACTTTAAATCCTTATAACGCTGGACGTGTTTAATATTTTTCATGAAACCTTCCAAAGGCACTACCTTGGCACAGCACAGTTCTACTCTGAAAATTTTGGAAGAAAAAATCCTTTCTGTGTAGGCAGAACATGAGAATAAAATCAAAAACCCATGTTAAGTATAGGAAAAAAAATTAGATGTCTACAGGAAAATGACATATGTGGATCTCAGAAACCGCATAAGCCGCCTTCATGAAACTTTCCACATACTTAGACCTTGCCCACTAAACACTGCATACAAACTTTCATCTAATTTCATCAAACACTGCTAAAGCTATTGAGGTGCAAAGTTAAGGGTTTAACACAGGACCTGTTGCTCAACCCTAACTATACTGGTGCTAATGCACCAGTGTGATCACAGCAGCAGCCATGTCATAGAATCTTGAGATAGAAAGGAATGTCACTGAGGGGCAAGATTTACTGTATGTTGTTAAGCATAGCCTGCCTTTCAGTGACATCACTTCCTGTCTCAAGATTCCATGACATGGCTGCTGCCTTGATTTAATATACAGATGGTTTACACATCTGTATCTCCTGATTGCTGACACCTATGGGTAAGCCCCGGTACCTTGTCTCAAAGATCTTTTAGTGGGCTTTCAGAATTTCGGGGATCTAGCACACTTACCTTCCCGTTTACAATGTTTTACAGAAGTGGGTAAAAATAATAAT
The DNA here is from genome assembly GCA_016271365.2 of Neoceratodus forsteri. Classification (NCBI taxonomy): domain Eukaryota; kingdom Metazoa; phylum Chordata; order Ceratodontiformes; family Ceratodontidae; genus Neoceratodus; species Neoceratodus forsteri. The sequence goes on along the minus strand of CM028129.1, from coordinate 94,313,605 downwards.
ACAACAGTGTTATGAAACAACATAAATAAAATATATTACATTATAATATTATAAACACGTACTAGACAATAGCACCAGTGCTGCCAACACATTTGTGTCAAGGCCCTTATTCACAAGTTATGGAAAAGGGGATTTTCCATTTGTATAGGGTGATGGATAGTTTTTGTATTTATTTAAAAAGTCTTTTTTTGCGTCTTCCTTGCACCCTGGCCGGTCACTCCTTCGGGTCGCCTGGGACCTCCGTGCCACCCACCACCCTCACCGCCATCTGCTGCCCCATATCTGCAGCCCCCTGGGTAACCTGATGTATCCTGTTGCCGGGAGGGTTCTCCTCTTCCAAAGAGAAAGTGCCGGTAAGCATAACCAGTTGGCCTGGGTGCTGCTGGGGTTGGTCCGGGATGTCCAGGTGAGGGTCTGGCGGCCATCATCCAGTCGGCCGGGCTGCCATTTTTTCCATTTTCTCCCTCAAGAGTGTGGCGTGCCACTGACGTCAAGGTGCACGCCGACGTCTGTCATGCTCCTCTTCCATGGGGGCCTGACACAGTGCTGTTGCCCTGGCCTTCACCAGGAGCCAGAAAACTCCTGGCTGCAGACCCCCCCCCCTCCCTAAAACAGATACTGCGGGATCATTAAACTTGTCATGGGTGTCAGCTCCTCTTCCTTTGGGTATCACAACTGCTCAACTTGAGCTGGTGGTCCTTACTTGACTTGTGCCTGTATTTACTGTACTTGCTCACATATAAGTCATCCCATTTTACATGGTCAGTTTTAGAAAAATAAAAGTCACAGATATTTGTGGCACAAATTGGATGCCCAAATCTGTTTCATGTGGCCAACAATATTCATTCTCACCGATTCGACCATTCTTTCTACACAATGCATAAATGTGCAGTCGGGCTGTGGGTTTAATGTGCTGAGTTGACTCACTATGTCAGTGACAGCTGTGTAGGGCTATTTGAGATCAGGGCTCTCTGTAACAAACAGCACTGTACTTTGGCAGCATTTGTAAATCAGCTGTTGGATAAGTAATCTGTAAACCACTCCAGGGTGTGCTTTACAGGATTTTCATACACTCTCAAGGGGCGCAGTAAGGCATGAGGCCAAAGGACATGTGTCCTTATGTCCTTGGGATGTGCATTACATATCCTGTAATGCACACCCTGGAGTGACTTACTATGCTTATAAAATGGCTCGTTTAGTTTAAAATTAAAAAATTAAAAATGTTCTTGGTGGTAAAATTAAGGAAATAGTCCAAAGAAACTGAAGGAATAGTGTTTTGTGTTTGTATCCAGCAGATGGAGCTGTCTAGCAAGTTTGTTCTTTCTTTTGCCGCAACATTGGTCCCAGTTCCCAATACTTTGCGGTTTTGGTAGGGGTGCCCAGTGTGGAGAATAAGAAAGGGCAGCAAGTCCATTTTCTGTGTGGTGCATATAAGGAGTGGGGGGAAAAAAATAAATGGGGAGTGAGAGTGCTCCTTTACGGCGAGGTAGCAGGCTGAGCTGGGGAAGGGGATAACTGCTAACTGCTGTGTCTCTGCCTGAAAATTAAAGCTTATTCAGAAAGTTTTTCAACTGTTTGCAGAGGCCCCTCCCCCACATAGTACAGGGGGATGGCTCAGGGGCAATGTGAGGAAGTATTTTTTCACACAGAGGGTGGTAGACACATGGAACTGCCTTCCTGAGGAGATTGTGGGGTCTGAAACTGTGGGAGAATTCAAGAATGCGCGGGACAGACACAAGGCAATTCTTGTGGGGGGTAGGAAGAAGCAGGCTGTTGGTTAACTAGGATCTGCAGCTTATCCAGTAGGTAGGGAAATGGGCAGACTAGGTGGGCCAAGCAGTCCTTATCTGCCATCAAAGTCTATGTTTCTTTATTACGGATCAGTTGGTAGCAAGCTCAGTGTGTGTTCCAATAGAGGATGTTTGGTGGGGAAAGTAATGGCAATTTTCTATTTATTTCATTCCCAGGTGGTGCCATAGAGTTTTTTTTTTAAAGGATGTGTCATGCTAACTACACTAAAAATACCACCAACAGCCGAATCTGGTTCAATGTCAGTTGGTTTTCATCTGTATCCCCCTGCCCTGGGACAAGGCTGAAAAAAAGCATAATTGTCTAGTTCTCATTTCACGGTCAACAAAAATGAAATAAACATTACTTTCTGAGGATATTGTCTACCACACTAGATTTGTTCCCACAGGGTATAGATTTGACATTCACCAGGTGTCGCAATCTGGGCCCTACGTACAGACTGAGAATGGTCAACAAGGGTGAGTTATTGCTGGTCAGGGACTTCAATTTACCCGATGTAGAATGGTCCACCTTTACTGCCGCCTCAGAGAGGAGTGAAGAATTCCTCATTGCCCTCCAGTGGGCAAGACTTCATCAATTGGTAGATTCACCCACTAGAGAACTGGCTATCCTGGACTCGGTACTCACAAACGGTGCCAGGTTGTCAGATGTTCAAGTTGGGATCAATCTGGAAACCACAGACCACAGGTCAGTCTGGTTCTCGATTAACAAAGCAGAGGACCCTTGTCACACCAAATTTAGGGTGCTCAATTTCAGAAAAGCAAATTTCCCAAAAATGAAGGAAAGTATTAAATCACTGCTGGTAACCAATGCCACAGAGAAAGTGGAAGACACCTGGTTAAAACTGAAAAATGCTATAACTACAGTCACGGCACAATGCACAAAACAAATCAACAAGTCCAGAAAATCAAAGAACCCACTCTGGTTTTCCAAAGAGATGTTGACTATAATTAGAGAAAAGAAAACAGCTTTTAAAAAGTACAAGGAGACTAAATCAGAGGATAGAGAAGACCACGGGGTTAAACTCAAGGAAGCCAGGAAAACAGTTAGAGTAGCAAACACTCAGACAGAGGAAAAAATAGCACATGGAGTGAAGGGAAGGGGGACAAAACATTTTTTAGATATATACAGGAAAAAAGAAAGAGTAAGAGACGAATAACCCAGCTGGCAACTAAAAAGGGACAGCTGGTGGAGAATGACGAGGATAAGGCGAAAGTTCTCAGCGAATTCTTCTGCTCAGTCTTCACTCATGAAGACATTGGTAATAGTCCAGAGCTACCCAAGACCCATCACCATTCCAGTGGAGTAGACACCAGCCCCTTTACAAAAGAAAGGCTCCTTGAAGGGCTGTCTAAATTAAAGGTGGACAAGGTGATGGGGCTGGGAGGAATACACCCTAGAGTTCTGAAGGAACTTCGAGAGGAACTTGCCGCCCCACTAGCCGAACTATTTAACAAATCACTGGAATATGATATAGTGCCTCAGGACAGGAGAAGGGCCACAGTTGTGCCAATGCACAAGCGTGGGAGCAGGGAGGCAGCAGGAAACCATCGCCCTGTCAGTTTGACCTCAGTGGTGGGTAAAATAATGGAGTCATTGCTTAAAGAAAGGGTGGTGGAGTACCTGAAAGTAAGTGGAAGACTTCCTTTTTTTTTTAAACTTGTATACTTTTATTGCATGTCAAGGACATATTACATTGTTATCATTATCAAATAACATTTAGGTTGAACAAAAACCATGTTTTACACCAAGGCATATATGTCATTTTCTAAACCATACTAATGTATTTCTATTTTACAGGTCAACTCTTGTTTAAAGAAGATTTCCCATCATTGGGATTCGTGAGGAGTTATTGTCTCTGAATGTTTTCTCGACCTTGTTGAATATTTACTGTTCCTAAATAAAGTTAATTGTACAGTGTCCAATAAAGTTAAAAACATAAATTGTATGTAAACCCTAGGTGGCACTATCCCAAGGGCTACTACCCCTGCCTGCTTGGCTAGGAGAAGGTTAAGGGGCCTAAGTTCTGAAACAAGTGCCTCTACCCGGAGGTCAGGGTTGGTAGTGGTCAAGCTAACCTGGGCACAGCCCTCCGGGACACTGTAACCCCCCTCTTTCCTTACCAGTGGCTGGAACAATACACAATAATCACTTTCACAATACCCCTGATATACCACACAAGTACCCACACTGTTTGCACTTTCCACCAGAGCTTTCCTCTGGCTCGACCCTGGGAACCCCCTGTAAAACAAGGTTATACACAGCAAATAACAGCAGTACAGTACTCTTGCACAAACTGGAACCACAGTCAGGGTAAATGCAAAAAGAGTTAGATCTGATTTATTTAAGGGACTTGAACAAGGAAGGGGCGTAATCAGGTTAATTTGCTTAAAAGCTGTATCAATCAAACAGTTAAGCATGCACTTCAGGGTTCATAAAAAGTCACATACTCTGGGTACCCAGGGGAAGAAGAGGTGGGCTAGCCAGGATCGTGGCCCGGGGTAGGCCGGCACCGCAGCTGGTTGGGGCCCTGTGATGGAAGAAAACAACATGCACCACACACACTAATTGTAATCCGGAGCCGGAGGGCTCAGTTCGTGAAAAGAAAACAAGACAATCAGATGACACACTTAGATTAAGTTGTTGTTGTAGGGAGCTACCCTGGTATTTACTCATGATACCCAAGACTGGACACAGGCTGGACGAAAATTGAGACTGCAGGTGGTTGATCTGGAGTGCCAGGAGAAGCAGGGCCTGCACAATTCTCTGAGGCATCATTCCTGTTCAAGTGTGGAGCAGGGGGCTGATCCCCAGGCAGGTCTCTTGTCAATGACTTTCTCTGTGCAGTGGGGTACTCTGGCAGGGCCAGTGTGGTAAGGCCCAGGCCATATGGAGATGAACGCGGATTCAGTCCGGTCAAGCTGGATACAGCTTCCAGCAAGCAGAACACAATTCGCACAGTGGGGAACCAAATCATGACCCACTATAAACACACAGCACATTTACATGTAAGGAATTCTACTATACCAGGCAAACTGCTCTCCGGTCACAATCGTAAAGTCTCTGCACACACCGGGAGTTTAGAGGTAGCTGAAAGTCCTGTCAGGCCGATGCACTCAAAAAATCTTCTGTCTTCTTCAGGTTGATCCTGGTCACAACTCAGTGGCTTACTTCATTCTCACAAACTCAGATTCAGTCCGAACTGATTCTCTTCTCCCTCTCAGGGGCAGCAGGCAGGTATGCAGGCAAAAACTCAGGCCTTTCCACAGAGACTGTCTCGACCTATTGCTTCTTCAGTTCCCAACTTAGATCTGACTCAACAGCCAGCAAGCCTGGGAATTTCCCTAAGATCCAAAAGGTTCAGTTGGCTGATTCATCTGTCAGTCACAACAGGAGCTCCCCCTTCAGGTGCAAAAAGGCGCCAAAAGCCCAAAACTACGATTCCTACAGATTCTGACTCCAGACAGCTCCTGTAGTCTGGCTCCATTTTAGGTCCCACCAGTACTGTTTGGTCCAATTTGGCAGTCCCGAGCCAAAGTTGTGGGGATAAACAAGATAGTCCTTGCTGCAAAGAAGGCAGGTTAGGCAAACTACATTATCATTATTACTCTAAATGATTTTCAGCAAATAGTTACATCTTTCAACAGAGCTCCCTCTTAGATTACTTATGACTGCAAGCCAGGCAGCTCTTAAAGAGATAGTACACATAGGCTATACAGGCACTCTCTGGCAATTACATTTAAACTGCTAAAACGCAAGACACCAGCCTGGCAGTGAGCATTTAGGTAAGCTCAAGGAAGACTTTTCGGGAACCCCCATTTGTAGGGGGGTTACAAGTACAATCCATGCTTCCTTTGTTGATAGCTGTGTCATTGTATACTATTTATTCTTGCATTCTTTAAGTTAATAAATTAACACTGTCAACAACTTGTCTTATAAGCACAAATAACAAGCATTTGCCAATGCCGAATGTTGTCTCGTGGCATTGGCATTGGTAGTGCAGGAGTTAGAGATGCATAATAGGAATGGCAGTGAAGTATTGAACTGACTCCAACCTCACCACACCCTGCAGAGACACATTTTCAAGATATAAAACAGTGGATGGGAGACCATCCACAACAAGGCTGTATTTCCATCGAGGGGCTGATGACATCTTAGAGACCTCGAGAGCGAGATGGAAATACAGCCTTTGTTGTGGATGGTCTCATATCCACTGTTTTATATAGTATATGTTTTTTTGTGTGGTTTTACTACTTTGAGATCCTTTTCCTTGTTGTTTGCTACTGCTCCCACTCCTGCTCGCTTATGTGCTGCTACCACTCACTGTGGTGCCGCTCCCGCGCTCTACAACTTTGCTCATCTGTGGCACCAACGTTTATTTTCAAATTTTGGGAAAAAACAAATTGCCTCACGGAGATGTGTGTGGCTATTCAAGTCCCGACTTATGAAAAAAAATCGGTGGTGCCACTCCCGCTCGTTCGTAGGCTCTTGCTAAATCCCATCGCCATGTTTACACTGCTTGTCTGGGATGTCCTACTGTGTCAGCCAGTCTGGTGGCAGATCAAGGCTAAAACACTGTTGTACTATTGATGTGACGTCAGAACGATAGTACAACAGCTTATTTGACCTTCGAACTGCCCTACAACAACTTTCTGAGAGCCTTTGATTTCAGTGCACAATAACAGGTAACCATATACTATATAGGCTTTTTGGGACCTCACTCAGGAACAGTGGCACTGTGATGCTGTTAATTTGTCCCAAAAGTTAATTTCCCAGCGACCACGCCATTGTGCGCCACAGGTGCAAAAACACATTTGGGGCACGATGTGAAAAATGACAGCTCTACTGTTCATAAGGAGGTGTGAAGAAATGCCAGTGTTGAAAATGTGGCATGAAAATATTGCAAAGTTGCGAAGTTACAAGGGTGCGTGGAAACTACGCAATGCATGCTTGTAACACAGTCATTTTATGGACGTTCGTCACCAAATTTTCAACATAGGCATTTTAGGACCTCTGCTTATGAACAGTGTCACCGTCATTTCCTCAGACTGTCCTTAAAACTGCTTTCGCACAGTGACCGTGCTATTCTGAACCAGACGTGCCAAAACACATTTCAGCCAGGATATGTAAAATGACAGCTGTACTGTTCATAAGGAGGTGTGGGAAAATGCCAAATTTGAAAATCTGGAGTGAAAATATTACAACTTCACAAAGTTACGAGCGTGTGTGGAAACTGTACAACGCATGCTCGTAAAACAGCCATTTTATGTTTTTTTGCCACCAAATTATGTGTCAAAGTGTGTCAGTGGCTCAGTAGGTAGCACACTCGCCTCTGAGGCTGGGAGATCAGTGGGCTGTAGGTTCAGTTCCCACATCTGGCACTTGGGTTAATATCCCAGTACTGACACTGTAGTGCAGCACGAGAGGGGTGCTGCACTTCTGAGGTGCCGTATTTCAGATGAGACGTTAAACCGAGGTCCCATCTGCCTGGATTGGTGGTAGTTCAGGTGGATGTTAAAGATCCCATAGTACTTATTGAAAAGAGTAGGGGAAGTTCCCCGGTGTCCTGGCCAAATTTTCCTCATTCACTAAAAATACCACCAACAGCTTGATCTGTTTCAAGGTCAGTTGGCATTCATCTGCATCCCCTTCCCCTAGGTCGTGCCTGAAAATAGGCAGGATTTGTCTAATGCACTTACCCGGTTAACAAAAACTAAATAAATAAAAAATAACTAAAATTAACAATATTGGCTTTTTGAGAGCCCACCTCATGGACAGTGGCACTGCCGTTTCATGAATCGGTCCCAAAAGGTGATTCCGTGCAGTGACCACGAATCACCTTTTGGGACTGAATAACGCCATGACAGTGACTGAATTCATGAGGAGGGGTCCCAATAACCCCATGTTGAAAATTTGGTGCCAAAATTCCCAAAAATGGCTGAGATATGCACCAAAGTTGAAAAAACCCTATTTATGCCATTATACAGCTTACCGGCATTTCTTCAGTTTGTGGTCGGCTTTGAAGAGTGCAGACACGTTCCAGTCCATCAGAGTGTCGCTTGGGCTATAGAGGTAAGTATGGGGTGAGAGGGGTGTGGGGAGGCGGGTGAGCAGAGGGTGGGTGCGGGTTGGGGAGGGCCACTGTACTCGACGAGGACCGTTTCTGTTCTACAGGGGTAAAAGAAAAAACACTTTGGAATTTTTTATTTTAGGGATATTTGGCACACTGGGGTGGACTCCAGTGTGCCACCTGAGTTTTTTTGGGGGCTGTAGCCGACGGGGATTGGGCACCCCCATCAGCAAATACCAGTGGGGGAGAGCCGAGATTGGGCACCCCCCCCCAGCACACAACAAATGGAGCATTATGCCGATGGGGAGGGCTCCTCCGCCGGCAGACTGAACTGGAACAGGGGGACTGAAGCTGATGGGGACTGGGGCCCCCATCGGCAAAGAAAGACTGTTTGGGGGGGAGCATGATGCCAAGGGAGATTGGGCACACAGTTGCAATGGGAGGGGGGACATTATGCTGATGGCATTGTGACAGGTGGCGGCGGCAGTCACTGCTGCCATGTTTTTTGGAATGCTTCACCAAGAAGGGGACGTCCCTTGGCTCTCATTGCAGTGGACTTTTTCTTACATCTGGACACCACATTAGGTATGCCTGCTGTCACTGCCTGCATCTAGTTTATTGGGGAATGAGGGACACACCTACTAATGCAAGCCCTGCATTTGCGCACGGTGACCGCACCTACAAATCTGCTACTACTGCAATATGTCGGCTGGCGCGCAAGCCAACATAAAAAACTAATAAAACTTTTTGTCAGTTCCATATGTTAATAATGACACTGTGCTGAATTTTGCATTTAGGGTCTCAGAATCAACCCTCAGGAGACCTCATGGCTTGGGATACTTCTATAATCTAAAGAAAACTCACTTTTCTAAGTGTACGCACTCCAGGTTTAAGGTTTTATGAGTTAGCTTAATATTTCCCAATTTTGCAAAGTCAATTAGTTGTAAGTGGAAGAACTGATCTGAGGCAGCATGGCTTCAAAGAAAGACGCTTGTGCCAAACAAATATTATAGAATTCTGCGAGTGAGTTATGAGAATGGTGGTCCATGGTGCAGCTGTGGGCATAGTGTACTTGGACTTCAGCAAAGCTTTTGATACGGTTCCACACAGAAGGCTAGCAATTAACTTGGAGAAAGCAGGCATTGGTCAGAAAGCAGCTGACTTGAATCAAAAGCTGGCTACGGGATAGGACACAGAGAGTTATGGTAAACAGCACCTTGTCACAGGAAAGGAGAGTTGCCAGTAGCATTCCGCAGGGATTAGTGCGTGACCCGATTCTCATCAACACATTCACTAGGGACATCGCTGAGGGACTGAAAGGTGAGGTCTGCCTGTTTGCAGATGATACAAAGCTCTGCAACAGGGTGGACACACAAGAAGAGGTCTCAGGTATGGAGGCAGATCTCAGAAAGCTGGAGGAATGGTCCAGGAACTGGCAATTGAGATTCAACGTCAAAAAAATGTAAGGTAATGCACTTGGGTAAGAGGAGCCCAGGAAATAGATATGTCCTAGATGGGCAGCAATTGGAAGAGACAAAGCTGGAACGGGATCTAAGTGTTATGATATCAGACAATTTAAAGGTAGGAAAGCAATGTGAAAAAGCAGCACTAAAGACAAGCAGCATCCTTGGATGCATAGGTAGGGGTATTAACAGCAGAAAATCTGGTTAACAGCTTAATCTGGTTCAAGGTCGGTTGGCGTTCATCTGTATCCCCCTCCCCCTGGGTCATGCCTGAAAACAGGCAGGATTTGTCTAGTGCACTTTACCCGGTCAACAAAAACTAATAAATAAAAAAAATGTGAGGTAATCATCCCGCTCTGTAGGTCCTTGGTGAGGCCACACTTGGGAGTACTGTGTGCAGTTCTGGAGGCCTCCTCTAAAAAAGGATATACACTGTCTGGAATCTGTGCAGCGGAGAGCCACCAAGATGGTGCAGGGTCTGCACCACGAACCCTATGAAGCTAGGCTCACTCAGCTGAATCTATTTTTCATAGAGCAGAGAAGGAACAGAGGGGACATGATAGAAACATTTAAATTTGTTAAAGGGATAAATGCAGTACAAACCAGAAACCTCTTCCTGGAGACTAGGATTGCGAGTACAAAGGGGCACAACTTGCGACTGGTGGGCGGTAAGTTCAGAACCAATGCTAGGAAGTACTTTTCCACAGAGAGGGTCGTGGACCCTTGGAACAGCCTGCCACATGATATGGTGGCAACAAAGACAGTCGGGCAATTCAAACGGACATGGATAGTCAGTGTAGTCACCTCAGCAAGATCAGTAGATAAGAGGGGGTAGACATCTCAGGCAGACTAGATGGATCACACAGTCTCCTATTGCCTGCAAATTCTTATATTCTCATGTTCGTATCTACCAATTTTTAAATAATGAAGAAGTACTCCTGTTTGAAAAATTACAGACCCGATATGGATTAGTTAGCAGAGATCACTTCAGATATTTTCAAGTTACAACGTATTTAAAAAAAAAAAAAAGTTACAACGTATTTACTTCACAAGACAAAAGGGAGAACTAGGCTCCCTAATCCGCAGCCCTTAATTTTGCAACTATTAGATGCTCAGGAGGGTAGATGGTGGGTAAACCTTATCATTTTTTTTATAAGGGACTAATAGAGTTTATCTCAGACTACACCACTTTAGATAAATGGAACCAGGATCTATCAGTGTCGATTACATGGAAAGACTGGGCAAGTACACTGCTCTGTTCATTAGAATTACTTCTTCCAACAACTGGAGGGAGTTTGCATGGAAATGTAGATTCCAATTTTTCTATACCCCAGCAAAAATTGCAAGAATCTATCCCCAAATGACAGGGCACTGCTGGATGGGGTGCGATGCGCTCACGGCTGACCATTCTTACGTGTTTTACTACTGTCCCAATCTGGAAACTTATTGGAAAGATATTACAGAACAGATGGTAACTATAGGAACACAGAGGAAACTAATAACTCCAATCAAGGTACTTTTAACAATACCTCCAGATGGCAGGAGGGTGGTCCCAGGGTCCATAGCCCAGGTTTTCATATTAGTGGCTAAGAAAGCCTTAACTAGAAAATGAAAACAAACCTCAACACCCACTAGAGGAGACTGGCAGGGAATAGTAAATGAAATCTATCAACTGAAACGCATAACAGCCTTTATATAATAGGGGTCTGCTGATAAGCTATGTGATAAAACCCCAGATCACCACTAGAGCAACAATGAATCAATGAGGTGTACACAGTGGAAAACGGCACCAGTTATCAGCATTCTCTCTATGCAACTGCTGATATCTCCACTGTGTACATGTCAAGACATAAAAGAAAAAAAACTGGCGCACTACATTTCTACGGCACTCTGCTCCCTGCCAACATTCATTAAAATACCAAAACAAATCACAAACCACATTCCGGCGCCCCCGCCCCACTTTATTCATGTAACAAACCACTTCAAAAACTATGGACTACATTCCGGCGGCACCACCACTGTATATACAACAAAATGTAATGAAACCAACCTCCGGAGCATCACCAAAACAAAAGGAAACACTAAAACCAAGGTAAACAGCATACCACTTGAATATACAGCTGAAATACAAGTTAATAAGCAGCAAACCCCTATTAAATAAATTGGATACGTGATGGTTATGTATGTGATAGCTGAATAGCAGCACTCTTGGCAAGTTAGCTCGGGGTTCAATCACTCGTGCCTACGCCACTCGTGATAACCACGAGCTCACTTGCCACTCGTACTGATATATTAGCTATCACATAGGTAACCATCAAGTATCCCTTTAATATACAAAATTCACAACATAGGTTTAGAATAAAATGGCAGCCACAGATATGTAAGCAATAAGACATGACAGTGTGTATATGAAACATATTTTACCGCATGCCCAGAGGCATGGTGAGCTTTCAGCCCCTGGAAGTGCGATAAAATATATTTCATACACACCCTGGAAAGGCTTATTGCACTTATAAAATGGGATTCTTTTTTTAAACTTTTTACAGTTGGGAAAAGTATGTTTATATGTAGAAACAACAGATTTACTTGTGTGCATTTATGATAAAATAGTCCTTCCACCCACTGCAAATGTTGCCATAGAGGACATCATTGTATTTCTGTTGGACAAAGTTTGTCCTTTGCTGGCATCAGGATTCAAGATATGGAATGTTTATCATGGAATGCTTATTGTGGAATGTTTGCCATGGAATATATGGATTCAAAATTCTGCTCAGTTGCTGGCCCGCTGGCGCTGAGGGTTGACGCACTGGATGCCAGACCTCGCGCCATAATGGCGACCCAGGTTTGGGAACAAGCTTGGGCCACCAGGGGTCAGCAGGGGGTGAGAGAGGATTGAGCATCCGGAGGACTGCTCTCCTCTCTTGGTGGGAGGGAAACCTGTCATCCCATTCGTTGACTGCCCTCTGGTGGGGGGTTGGTGGGGACAAGAGAAAAGTGGAAAATGGAGCCTGGCAGGTTCCGTGATGGCTCCTACATCCACGGGGGTTGGCCCGGTGTCTCTGGATTGAGGCTCTGGGGGGGGAGTGCCAGTATCCTTACTCCTGGCCCCGCTGCGGGTGGGGGGCAATCCACAGGGGACTGACCAGGTCAATGATACAGGGATGCAGGGAAGCTGGAGAGTGAGTCTCTCCACAAGGAGAGACTGCAGCCACCTGCCAGGGCTCCCACGAGGATAAAAAAGCTATATAGGGAAAAAAAATTCTGCTCGGTTCCACTGGCAGAATGTTTCTCTCCTAACATACTGTACACACACAATAAAGGCCAGCAACTCAATTATCTCACTGTCAGGGCAAGCAGAAGAGATTTCCCTGATGAGCAGGTAAAGACAGAAGGGGGATTTTTCATTATCAGTGAAGAAACAATTGTGAAAACTATAAACAATACTTAAAAAGCTGGTGACATGTCCAGGATAACTTTAACAAAACATAATATTTAGGCACTGTCCAGCTTGTATTTCCAATTAGTTCTGTATTCCTCCTCCCCATTATTAAGTAGTGAGGTCATCTGTATGAAAACAGGATCTTTGTTCCTGAAGAGTTCATCTATTCCTGCTGCTTTCTCTCTACCTGACGTCATAGAGCACTGCTTGTGACATCACAGTTACTCCCAAGGCAACAGACTGTGATGTCACTGTGGTGAGCTGCCCGGCTGCTAGCTCTTAATCATATATATTATTATGTTGTATATATGTTTTTTTAAATGTAATTATATGTACATGCCAGTGTCAGCCCAAAGGCACATAGGGAAAATACTAGATTAAAAAAAAAAGGCTTGACCTTCTTTTGACCTGAAGGTTGCCAGGAACTGAAAGTCCATTCCCAGTTTTTTTAACAGAGATATGCCAAATCCACTTATATGTCATAAAAACATGCACTCAGAGTGGAATGCTTTGATCTAAGGAAGCTGTTATAACCTGCTACATTTTATGAGGTACTCAGAAACTTCATTTAAGCTGCCTCTGAATTCTAGCTACACTTATGACTGTAACTGTAAAAAGACTGTAAATCATTGTCTACCTTTGTATGTATGTTACCCACCATCTTCTGACGTGGAACCTTTGTAAATTAGCAGTTCTTGCTCAAATGTATTTGTAATCCTAGAGTTTAATAAAATAAAAAAATAAATAAAAAGGTAACAGGAAAGGAACATGCTTCCACAAGAACCTGTGTGAATTTTATCTTACGGGTGCCAGTGGTCTACAGGGGACTTCAAAGGGCTTAACTCTGAAATGTCATATCCATGCTAATTATAGGTCTCAGAATCTGATTCTTGATATGCTTGGAAATTTTGGAAACAGCACAGCAGTGCCATCTTCTGGCCTAAAAGAGACATCTCCTGGCCAGACAGAGTAGTTGCTCTGAGCTGGAAAGTGATGACACTGCAAGATTTCAGACAGGTATAAATAGCCCAGCGCAGGGCATTTTGAACACACACATTTTGCTTGGACTCTCCTGACCACAAGAGAACAGCTGCCAGCACAGAGACTGCCTAAGAACCAAAGGCTGCTACAGAAAGACTGAAATATTTTTTGCAAGCCAGCGATTCTCTAGATTTTGAAATCTTCATACCTAAGGTAGAGACTTAGCTAACAAGTTTTAGTGCATTTTTTTACTTTTGTTACTGCATACTGTAACCCAAATTAGTATTCTCTTTTAGTTGTAACTGTATTTATTTAAGTATTTTTAGTAAAAATGTTGCTTTTCTAAGGAAATACTGCCTGCATGACAGTTCTTATATTGTAGGTGTGACTGTAGAAGGTTTATTAGAAATCTGTGACAACTGTTATTTGCTTAGAGGGGCCACCATAAGCAACCAAATTGAGAAAAGGGTCGGTAAAGGGACATCTGGAAGGATAGGGAGAATATCAGAGTCTACAAATATTTTGAACCAGGCTGTTGCATGTCCTGCAGGGAGAAGGCCAAATCAGGTGTTAAGCTGCTACCCCAAAGAAAGTGTGAAACCTGGGTCTTCCTCCTTTGTGTAATAGCCAAGGGAAAGTTCCATATTTGGCCACAAGACTCGAGACTGGTATTGTGCCCTTATCTAGAACTAGAGGGAGGCCCGGGATCCTCATGGCAGAGGTGCAGTTGTGACCTTAGCAAGCATTCTAAAGGATGAGGAGGGTATCCCTGCCTCCATCACAGATTGCACTTAAGGGTGGGCACTGTGAGCTCAGTGGGTCTGACCCCCAGGAGTGGGTTCGTGACAATCACATCAGAGGATTATGACTTAAAGTAGGGAGTAAGCTATAGAGGCAGATGAACTCAAAATGAGCTGTAAGGGACAACAATCATATATTCATGCACATTTATTTAGTAATAAATTATGGGAAAGAGAAATATATAACATATAAATGGAATGCCAGCAGAATTGTACCTAATTATTATGTTTTTTAAAGTTTTCTTTGAGGCATCAGTAACTCTTTAACGTTTCTAATTTGTTTATGTGTGTAAGGAAAGTGTAATGATCATGGAAACAACATTGAATTAATTTGTTTTCTTTTTTAAGGTAGTTTTATTTTGAAGCTTTTTTACAGAGTAAAGGCAGCAGAAATGTGAAAGGGAACACTGTTTAACCAGCAGTAGCACACTAAGCCAAAGCTTGTTTCCAGATGCGACCTAGGAGCACAAGGAAGTTAAGTGACTTGCTCAGGATCACACAGTATGCACCTAGGTGACTGTGGGATTCAAACCCAGGTCTCCAGATCTGCAGCTCAGAGCCTTAACCCACTGCGCTACAGTGCCATGTTTGTGATGGAAGGTATACCCCCCCAACAGCGACACCAACACAGCGACCTACCTCGCTGTCGAAAAAAATCAACAGTTCGTCAATGGGTCACTGTGTTGGTGTGCCTGAGACAGGGGCACACTGTCTCCTGGTTCTGCACCCCTTCCCCGAATCAACTCCGACTTGGAGTTGATTATAATAAGAATGGGGGGGACAGAGGCCTCGCATGGTGGGGTTCAGGGTGCGAAGCCCCTCTATAGAAAAATGGACCTGGAGACCATCGGGATTTATGTCAACAGCAACTTGCGGTCGACATAAATTCCATCGCTGTGATGCCGGTTGATGAAAAAGTTGTTGAACCAGCATTGTAGAGCCATGATGGAAGATCAATTCTGGTTGTAGTGGGACTGACGGATGGTAGTTCTGGTTGTAGGAGGACTGATTTGCTCATTGTGTGATGTGGTTTAGGACGAGGATAACTGTGCATGAAACACATTTTATACACAGTCACATGATATATTTGGACCAATCAGACTTCTTTATTCTGGATGCCCATTTTATAATAAAGGAATAATGCCTGACAGGGTGGGTGTTATGCTGGGATAACATTCCACCTCTGGTGGCTGGGCCCGAGGCCACCGGGCTGAGGGTGTCCAACACCTGATAAGGGATGTTATCCCAGCATAACACCCACCCTGGAGGGCATTATTCCTATTATACAATGGCTTATTGTTTTATAATAATAAAAAATAATTGTAAAGAATGATTTTGTTAGTGTGTAAAAATATTTTTGTTTCTTAAAAGAAAGAGAATATCATCATCATCCATTCCATCCAAATCCAACAAACAGTCAGCAGGGAGGTTATGCCAGGATAACATCCCTGCTGTGATATCCAACTGACCAATCAGAAGCCAGGATTATGTCTTACCATTGTATAATTAAGCAATAAGGCACGACAGGGTGTGATATATCGTGGGATATCGTCATGCCTCAGGTGGTTGGGCAGGGCACGCGGGCAGGTCGTCCAAGGACGGACGATGTCTGACACCTGGAAACCTGTATATACTATTATGAACAAGCTTTAATGTTTAAAAATAAAAAGTAAAATAAACAGGTTTTAAAACGAGTTTTTGGGTGGTGTAGGGTGACATTTTGGTAAAATAGTTCTTGAGACAGTAGATGGCGCTATGATACTGGTAGTTGACAGTGGTGGGACTGTTGTGTCTCTGTGAACTCATCTCTCGTTGCTGCGGATGTGATTTGTGGGTATTTTGAAGAGGTTTCTGTCGAGTCAGCTTGAAATACTGCACATTGGAGAGTAAGTAAATGGAGTAGTTGCAGCTGTTGTGTTAATGGCAGAGCGATTGTTTTTATTTACGGTACAAGAGAAAATCACCCGTTACTGTGAGACGCGCGGTGCTGCTTTCGAAACCAAGTCAGAAGTTACCGACCGTAACTTCTGTGCAGCTGCCGCTCGACTCCGTTTAGTAACGGATTGATTTTTTTTTGTTTTAAATATGTGGCTGGTTGTATGCCATTGTAGGACAGTTTCTGTGTCGGGAGAGTTTTGCGAGGGTCGTGAGGGATGTGGAGAATGCTGGCAACAGCGGGAATTTTTTCAGCGAGGAGGCTGGTTGCCGGAGCTTTTTTAAAGCCGTGATGATGTAGCCAATCAGATTGCTCGAATTACGATCGCCGGTTCATAATGTATATTATGCAACAGGACAGGGAATTTGTCCCGTAGATAGGGGCTGAGGGAGATGGTATGGAGCTGCTGATCACAAATATAATGTAAACTTCTCCTGTGGGGACTTGAAAAGAAGAAAATGAGTATGTCATAAGGAAAGGGAACGTTAAGAGGCACAATATATACCAGATAATACAGTGCAAGGATGACTTTGAGGGACTCTTGTTAACTACAACAAATACTGCATAATATCAACTGCTTTTAACTGTCATACAAAGTGAATACTCTGCTCATGTATGCTGTATTGAACCTAATTCTCAATAAAAAGAAATTATACATAAAAAAACAACAAAAAAAAACTAAACAAACAAACAAACACTGTCTCAGATGTTGGTGTGTTTAAATCACGGCATGTTCCTGACAGGAACATTTGTGGCCCCTTTCTTTGTAGTGGGGGTACAGGAAGTACTGAATGATAATGGCCAGGTGAAACTGTTCGTGATTTAGTAAATGGGGAGGGTGGGCATCTGGCCAGGACAGCAGGGAAATTCCCATACTTTTTCTCGTCACTAAAAATCATGGAAGTCATGGCGTAATAAGTAAGAAAAAAAGAAGTTACAATTTGGATGTTCTTTCTATCCCATTTCTTATATCTTAGTTATCTATATCCTTTACTAACCTCCTCGGAGGCAACAGTACTGAGCCTTTTCTTTTAGTCACAGTGGGAGAGCTGGTTAAATGCAGTAAAATGGTCTTGTAACCCCTAGATGGCGCTATCCCAGGGGCTACTACCCCTGCCTGATTTGCCACTAACAGGTTGAGGGGCCTGGATCCAATGGCGGGTGCCTCCACCCAGAGGTCAGGGTTTGCAATAGTTAAACTAACTTGGTCACAGCCCTCTGGGACACTGCAACCCCCCTTTCTTCCCACTAGTGGCCCACACAATATATCAAATTACCTTCACAGTATACACTTACCCCCAGGTCTGGTTCCGGCACTGGGACCTCCTGTGAAATGAGATACAGTGCAACAATCACAGTACAGTACTTTAACATAGACAAATACCTCAGGCAGTATAACTTTGCTGAAACAAGCAGCTCTGATTTATTTAGGGGATATAACAAGGACAGGAAATCAGGTTAATTAGCTTATCACTCTAATAATCTACCTATGGCTCTGTGCACAGGCCTATCCCTATCAGTTACTGTCCCTGGGTACCCAAGCCCTAGTGGCTAGTCCAAACGTGGCAGCTGGTAGGGGCCTCTCACACAGAAAAGGAGAATTAAACAGTCAGCAGTACAGTAATTCCATTTGGATTTAATGTGGCAATTCAACAGGGAAGCGACCCTGAATTAGTACTCACGACCTCCAAATAAGATAGGGTCCTTCAATGTCAGCAGGGCTCACTTGAGGTACACAAACCTCTTCACACATTTATATAAAAGAAAGCACTATACCAGGCAGGCTGCATCTGTATCCCGATCATAATTACTGCACAATACCGGGAGAACACACAGCAGATTCAGTTCCTGACAGACCAGTGCAATTTTCAGCAATTCTTCCAGTCTTCTACAGGGTGAGCCTGGTTTCTACTCTTCAGAGATCCTTTGATTCTTTTCACAGGACGGATTCAGTCCTAACAAGCTGCAGACCGGAACTCTGGGCCTTACACACGTTTTTGACTAAAACTGCACACTGAAAAAGCACAGGGCTCCTTCCTTCTTCACTGCCAAAGCTCAACTGAACTCCAACTGACGAAACCGGGCACTTCCTTTGAGTTCCTCCCAGTTCTTGACTGGATTGGCTGTCACTCACAATAGACTGCTGCTGTTGGTCCAAAAAGGCACTGAAGTCTAAACTACATCTCCCAGAGTCACTGCCCATACAATCCTCTCTTGTGGCTGGCTCAGATTATGAGTCCAAGTTCTGATTCGTCAAGGCATCATTTTAGAGCTAGCTTACCCCACACTGATTGGTCCAGTTCAGCAGTTCAAAACTAGAATGGGGAACTAGCAGACACAGTTCTGACTGCAAAGAAAGCAGGTTAGACAAACTGTAATTTCATTATTACTCTAAATAATTTCTGGCAAACAGTTACATCTTTCAGATAGGTTCCCTTTGCACTCCTAGTGACTGCAAAAATGAAGTGAATTGGCAGCAGCTCGAGTGGTACTCAGAGAAGCACAGTCCCCCCATACAAACTAATTATGTCTGCAAGCAGACAGCTCTTAAAGAGACAGTACCAGAGGCTCTAAAAACACTCACTGATAAATGGCTTAAATGCCAAACACCATTCAGGCTTGGAGCATTCAAGCAAGCTCCTGGAAGTCTTTTGGGAACCCCCATTTGCAGGGGGGTTACAGTCTATTACATATTTACTGGTTAAATCTGGGGGCTTAGCTATGATTAAACCCATAATGTTTTACTTCTGTAAATTTTTATGGTAATCTGTACTCACTGAATTTCACTCAGCCCCAGGCGGCCATTTTGAATAAGGTTAAGCACAGAACATTTCGACTCGCATGTGAGTTCTGGGGCCGAGTCTGGGCAATGTATGATATGAACACCAGTGATCAGTTAACCGAGCATTTAAAATCTAAGGCAGCATCAAAGACACAGTTAAAGGGCACAAGTTCCTTTGACTTGGACAAAGTAATTGACTCTGAGTTGGATTCACTGTAAGCTTTTGAACAAGCAGCTACTGGAGTAGGTGGTTCATCGGTGGAAGGATAGATGGAATGATAAGTAAGTATTTGCTTAAATGAAAATAAAAACTGTCCAGATCTGTGGGTTGCAATATTATGTTACATGACTCTAACTGCCGGAAACTGGCTAAATGTTTTTATGTCTTGGACAATATATATTTATTTTTTAACTTTAGTGCAATATATGTGTAACCACCCAGTCCCTAGGGTTACTAGAATCCTATCAGTATTATTGTTAGGAAGGCAGCAGGCAGCTGGTAGGGAGCTCAATAGGGGCTCCTCACATAATGGCATCATTGTTTACTCAGCTAGCCTGAGCGGAGAATGATTAGGACATTTAGAACTCTCGCAGCAGCATAAGCCACACTCTGTGGATAGCTGCTCTGGGGAGCTTAGAATGCTCAGTTAGTTTATAGTTGAAGTTCAAAGGAGTCAGCTGTGGAGTGAGGAGGTGTGAGTGGCAGAAAGACTGCCAGTGGGCTCTGAGAGAGGGCCCAGAATTTCTCATTCTAGTGGAGTGTCATTTCCAGCTTCCAGCTGAAGTGGTGGAGACAAGACTACAGCAGGATTTCCTGATTTCTATTCCTTGTGAAGTGGAAGGATCTGCTTGTTCTCTGTGGACTCAAGGAGCAATCCCCTGAATGTTCTGTGGTGTTTTCAGCTGCCTTGGATAGAACCTGAAATAAACTGTTTGGACCAGCTACCCAGAAGAGTGCCTTTCCTTTTCCTTTTTTAGTTGTCCCATGCCCTGTGGATGGAACAACTCCTGGGAGTACCGTCAAGGAGACTAGATCTCCACATTTTCTTAGGGGATTGGATAGTCTGGGGTGCATGTGCCCATAGATAAGGCTGGATCGCACCTGCCAGTGAAGTTAAATTGTGGACCCCAGTGAGTGCAGTTTATTTTCCCTGGTCACTCCAGTTTGTGACAAGTGAAAGTGTGGGACCTCTAGCATTTCAGTGGGGAATGGGGGTTTCAATGGTGTAACCCTGAAGAATGGCAGAGACTGTTGGTTGGGGCCAAGGGTGGGAGGAACACCATCTAGGCGCTTACAAGGCAGGGCTTCCTGGTTTGTAAAGGACACTAGTATGTTCACCTGAGCGAGGGCCAAGCTGCAGGTTAAGATGTGTGGCTGAGTTTCACATATTGCACCTATGTCTGAGAAGAGGTCTAAGTGTGTGGCTGAGTTTCACATATTGCACCTATGTCCGAGAAGAGTTCTGAGTGTGTGGCTTAGATTTACTAAAGAACACTCATGAGGGGGATAAAGATGTTCATGTGCGTGGCCCGGTGTCCACAAATGCACCTTTGGGAATTTGGGAAGAAGATATTTCTGTTTTGGTTCATGAGCTGTACTGCGTGCAAGTAGAGTTCACAAATCTGTACCTGTCCAGCCTGAATCGACCCTTGGGGGTCCACTTCTGCTTTTACTTTCCATCTGTTGAATAAAACCATACTGCACAGTCCCAGTCACTGTTATAGACATTCCGATTATTGTTTCTGGTTGTGTGGATTTACTGGGGCCCTGTCAGCAGGTTAGATCAAGCATGTCCCTAGCTGTCTCCACCCAGGACCTGGGATGTGTTATTTACACAGGGCTCAAGTTGTTTGTTTCTGTACCCCCACCCCTCGCTTCCTCTAGAAACTGAACCAGGTATACATCCTAACGCCAAAGGTGGTACCTACCTTTCAGCAAAGTAAATGGTATGACAGGATATGGGCACCAGTGTCTTCGAGATATTTAGTTTAAGTGAACGTTACAAAAAATGGGGTGTGTGCACACTAGTTAAAAAAGTGGCCTGGGGGTTACATATGACTTTCTTGAATAGTACACCATTTAAGATGTGGCTATATGACTGCAGTTGACAGACTTTCTGCAAGCAACTGTGAAAAAATCTTATTAGAACATTCTGATAAAGTACTGTGTTTCTATTTGGGACTCAGTCTACATTATGTGTGTGTATATATATATATATATATATATATATATACATATTATATATATGTTCTAGTAAACACTAAGGCCTTGTACACACTTGTGAATCGCATTTAAAAACATTTTATAAATCGGACTAATGTTTACAGTGCTTAAGCATCCACGTTGATTTTTTAACCTATTCTTTAGTCCGTATGTACACACACTCAATAACAGTTGTTTAGCTGTTTACTGAGTTGAACTGGGGTGAAGCGCAGAAATGCTGTACACATTACACAAGGTAAGCGTGTTACCATTAAACCATTTTTGAAACCAGACTCTAGACTACGTAGATTCATGGTTAAAGCACAGTTATGAAAAATGGTTTAATTGTGGCTGAAATGTGTCTCCGAATCATGTTAGGTGGGTCAAACCGTGTTAAGCTCTCTAACATGGTTTAAGTACCCGAGTGTGTATAGGGCCTAAGAATCACTGTTAAGGCTAAAATTGTGTCATTTTTGCTGCTGTGACTGTTTGTTAGGTAAGCAATAAGACACAAAGGGGTGTGTGTAAACCATATTTTATAGCACAGTCAGGCGTAGTAAAGGCCTGAGGCCAGCGGCGAGAGTAACTTCAACTTCACCGGCTGTGCTGTAAATATAGTTTACACAACCATAATGCTATTAAGCTTATAAAATGTACTATTTTTTTTTTTTTACTTTTGACTATTGGGAAAAGCACGTTTATATGTACAAAAATAGATTTACTTTGTGCATTTGTGATAAAATAATCCTTCCACCCACTGCAAATGATGTCATTGATGATGTCATTGTATTTTTACCTACTTTCTTCTTCCGGTTTTTTTTTCTGTTTTTCTCCACATTCAAGATATGGAATGTTCATCATGGAATGTTTACCATGGAATATACAGTATGGATTCAAAATTCTGCTCAGTTCTGCTGGTAGAATGTTCCTCTCCCAACACGCTGTACACACAGACAACAAAGGCCTTTGTTTCAGCCAGAGACTCAGTTATCTCACTGTCAGGGCAAGAAGAAGAGAGTTCCCTGATGAGCAGATAAAGACAGAAGGGGGATTTTTCACTGTCAGCAAAGAAACAGTTGTAGTGAAAACTATAAACAATAGTTATTGTTTCTAATGTGTTTATTTGTGTAAGGAGTGTGTGTTAATCAGGGAAACAGCATTTAATTAATTTGTTTTATTTTTTATTTAAAGTAGTTTTATTTTTAGGGCCCAGCTGAAGTTTTTTTTTACAGTGCAAAGGTAGCAGCCATGTTTGTGGTGGAAGATCAGTTCTGGCAGTAGAGGGCTATCTGAAATGCCTGTGTTCCAAATGCCCATTGATCTGTGCTGCAGACTCTTCAATGCTGAGCAGTCCTTTTTTTAACTATGTGTAAACTATATTTTACACATAAATAAGAGCCAATCAGATTACATGATTTTACCCTGCCATTTCATAATACATATTGAAGTTCAGTTTATAGAAATAATTAACTTAATGGTTATCACGTCTTTGTATGATGGCTTTTTCAAATATTTACATCCAGGGCTTTCCCATCTCATTTTATTAATGCTAATTATAAAATGGGTTTTAAAAATCATGAAACCTGATTGGCTGAGGGCTATCTTTACCCATGCTGTTATCTCAGCACAACAGCACTGGATAACCAGTCGGCAGTGGTGGGGCCAAGCCTTGGGATCCGACTGATGGGTGTTGGTCAGCCCCACAAAAAGCATTCTAAATAAAATAAAAAAAATTAAGTTCTAGCAGCCTCTTTATGTTAAAATCAGTACTAAAGACATGTTCCTGATTGGTACCACAAATATGGCTATCACCTTTACTCACGAAAAGCTTTCAACTAGGCCCTGAAAATAAAACTGCCTTAAGTTTAAAAAATAATTGGAACCCCTAGGTGGCGCTATCCCAAGGGCTACTGCCCCTGCCTGCTTGGCTAGTAGCAGGTTAAGGGGCCTTGGTACTGAAACAGGTGCCTGCACCCAGAGGTCAGGGTTGTTAGTGGACAAGCTAACCTGGGCACAGCCCTCCGGGACACTGTAACCCCCTCTTTCCCCTCTAGTGGCCTGAACAACACAAAGTAATCACTTTCATAGTACCCCTTGTAGACCATGCAAGTACCCACACTGTTTGCACTTACAACCAAGACTGGTTCCTCAGGCTCAACCCTGGGGACCCCCTGTAAAACAAGGTTATGCTCAGCAAATAGCAACAGTACAGTACTTTTGGCACTAACTGGAACCACAGTCAGGTTAAATGCAGAAAAAGTTAGATTTAATTTATTCAGGGGACTTGAACAAGGGAGGGGCATAATCAGGTTGATTGGCTTAAGGGCTATATCAATAAAACAGTTATGCATGCGCTTTAAGCCCCCACACAGTCACACATGCTGGGTACCCAGGTAGGAAGATGGTGGGCTACTCAGGAACATTGCAGCTGGTTGGGGCCCTGTGAAGGAAGAAAGCAACATGCACAACACACACTATTTGTAATCCTGAGCTGGAGGGCTCAGTTCGTGAAAGAATAGGGAACCAGACAATCAGATGACAACACTTTAGATTTAACTGTTGTTGCAGGGAGCTACCCTGACATTTACTCACAAAACCCAATAGAGGACACAGGCAGGATGAAATTGAGACTACAAGTTGTTGAGCTGGAGTGTCAGGAGAAGCAGGGCCCACACAAATCACCGAGGCGTCATTCCTGTACAAGCGTTGAGCAGGGGGCTGATCCCCAAGCCGGTCTTTCGTCGATTGCTTTCTCTATGCAATGGGTAGTCTGGCTGGGCCAGTGTGGCGAGGCTCAGGCAAAATGGCGATGAATTCAGATTCAGTCTGTTGGAGCTGGATGCAGCCTCCAGTGAGCAAAACACCGTTCGACACAAAGTGGGGAACCAAATCAAGACCCACTGACAGCACACAGCACATTTACATGTAAGAAATTCCACTATACCAGGCAGATTGCTATCTATCACACCAGCAGCGAGCAGAACACAGTTCAACACACAGTGAGGAACCAAATCACGACCCACTAACAGCACACAGCACGTTTACATGTAAGAAATTCCACTATACCAGGCAGATTGCTATCCAGTCGCAATTACAGAGTCTCTGCACAAGCCGGGAGTTCAGAGGTGGCTGGAAATCCTGACAGGCTGATCGCATTCAGCAAATCTTCAGTCTTCTTCAGGTTAAAGCCTGGTCAAGTCCAGTGGCTTAAATCGTTCTCACAACTCGGATTCAGTCTGAATAAACTCTATTTTCCCTCTCAGGGACAGCAGGCAGACAGGCAGGCCTTTCACAGTTCTCCCACGCGAATCTACACAGGGGCTCTTGCATGAATTACTCAAGCTGTTACCTCTTCACTTCTCAACTCAGATCTAACTGAAAACTGCAAGCAGTCTGGGAATTTCCCCAAGATCCAAAAGGTTTGGTTGGCTGATCTGTCAGTCACAACAAGGGCTCCCCCTTCAGGTTCATTTAGGCGCCAAAATGCAAAAACTACAATTCCTACAAGTTTTGACCTCGCCAAGCCCCTGTAGGCAGACTCCATTTTAAAGTCCCAACAGTACTGACTGGCCCATTCTGACAGTCCCAGGCCAAGTTGGTGGAGATCTAACAGAACAGTCTTTGCTGCAAAGAAAATGGATTAGAACAAACCGCAATATTATTATCACTCTAATAGATATTCAGCAAATAAGCACATCTTGTAACAGAGCTCCCTCTGCGCAATTAGCGATGGCAGAACGGAGCGATTATCTGGCTACCCGGGCAGGGCTCGAGTATATAAACACTCAGCCCCCTCCAGATTAATTATAACTGCAATCCAGGCAGCTCTTAAAGAGACAGTACACAGAGGCTATACAGGTACTCTCTGGCAATACATTTAAACTGCTAAAACGCCAAGACACCAGCCTGGCAGTGAGCATTTAGGCAAGCTCAAGGAAGACTTTTCGGGAACCCCCATTTGTAGGGCGGTTACATAATAATTAAAGAACTAGTGGAACCAAAACAGGCAGACAGGAAAATAATAAACATTTTAAGAAGTAGTTGTAACCTTTTATTTCTGAAGTATTTTTCTTTTATGTTTTGCTCATTAGAAAGTCATATATGTGATAATATTGTGCTGGATGAGTGGAACAGCTCTTAGTCTGGCAGCTGATATATCTAACTCTATCCCCCCACTACATTATCAGCATTGTGAACTCACTGACAGTGACATCACAAGTGACTGGCCTGGCAGCCACTGAGTCGTTGTTCCTAAGCAGTAGTGATGTCATAGTCAGTGAGGTCACAATGTTGATGATGTAGTTGGAAGCAATAGAGCTAGATATGTCAGCTGCCAGGCAGAGTGCTGCTCCACACATCACACCTACTAACATCAGTAAGCAATCTTCTAATTAAACAAAGGGAAAAGAAAAAGTTCCTCGGATATAAAAGGCAATGTCTGGCTGTTTTTATTTAGATTTTTGTATGGTATTTTTCCCTTTTTCTCCAATCCCCGGGCGCATGTGTGTGTGGAGGCATGCACATGCTTTGAGGCACCCACCGACTACACTGCTGCCCCCTTGCCTATGCTACCCACTGGACCTCCATCTGGTGGGACCAGAACTATGGAAAGGGCAACAACCACACCTGAGAGAGGAGAGCTGCTTTTCGGCTGCTCCATCCTGCTCCCTCTTCAATCTCACCCCCCCCCGTGCCAGCTCTCCAATGACCCAAGGTCATTCCCAAACCTGGGTCGTCGATGTAGCGTGAGATAAAGCGTCCAGCACCTCAACCCTTAGCGCCACCGGGCCGGCCACATGTCTGGCTGTTTTTAAAATCTAGTATTAGTTTTAGGCAGTACACTAGCTCTTTAAATGTTATTTGCGGTCATAATGTTCTTCTTACGCACGTTTACATAAATTAAAAAATGAAGTACCACGATATTTACATTTTTAATTTCTGGAGTTTCTTTGCTTACCATGAAAATTCCACCTCCTATCCTCACCTCCTTACCAGGAGAACTCTCTACTGTTTAACCTGCCACAGATAAAACAAAATCCCTGGTTCCATCTGAGGCCTTCTGTTGCATACCTCTCAACCTCCTGCCTTATAAATCAGGAACAAGGCTTAAAATAATCAGGGACAAAGGACCAAAATCAGGGACACAGCTTCAAAATTAGAGATACCCAGCCAGAAAGCTGGTAGAATATGGGGCTTTAGTGCAAAATGCATTTTCTAAAGAAGAGCAAGTCTGTAACTTTAATGACTGGCATTATCTTGTGCTCACAGTCCCGACTGTTTAGCCACAAAAACACAAATTTTAGGAGGGACAAAGTAAAATTTTGAGGCAAAATCAGGGACGTACCTGAAAATCAGGGACACTTGAGAGGTATGTTCTGTTGTGTGATTGTGGGAGTGAGAATTCTGCCAGTAGAACAGAGCAGAGATTTGAATTCTTGTATTCTACTCATAGGGTATCCAGTGATATGGGCAAGTCAAATTGAGGAACTCAATATGAGCGACTCAGTTTAACCACCTGTCAGATGAGCTACTGGTAACGGAGAGTGAGACATGGTATGAGCTGCAGTGAAAGAGGAAGAATAGCGAGTGAGGAGTACAGTGACTGGTAGAGGGAGCTATAGGGCAGAAGAATATGGTAGGTGGTTGGGCAGGCTGTTCTCAGCTGGCTGCTTGGTGCTGTGGCTTGAGTAGCTGCCTGCAGTACATGAGGACTTGGGTTCAGAGCTCAGAAGGTGCATGCATTAAATTTTACAATTGTGTGTGTTCGACTGTTTATTTATTTTGTTTCTGCCAATCCCTGGAACTGCGCGCCTCGAGTAGCCCCATTCCGAGTTACCTCCCTACCCCAATGACAGGCCCCCCTCAGAGTTGATTATTTAAAGTAAGAGGAGTGTGGGGGGCAGAGCCCCCCACATAAAACATTAGACACAGAGTCCCATAGAGTGTGTTCCACCACTCGCTGTTGTTGGGGTCGCTGTAGTGCACAGGCGCCTTGTTTGTTTTCAGCATTGTGCACTCGCAGCATTGTTCAGCACTGTTGTTTCTTTGCAGTTATGACGTGGTACCCTCTATAGTAAGCATTCCATTTCTTGAATGTAGGAAAGACAGAAAATAAACAAGGTGGGGAAAAGGGAGGAAATAATGAAAAGAAGAAGAAGAAAAAAGGAGAGGAAACATGTCAATGGGGGAGCACTGGGGAAAACAGAGGGTTTAAAGGAGATAGGAAATGATTTTGTGTTAATTTTACCTGCTTAATAACCCAGTAATATAAAAAATGGCCTTTGTGTGTCTTTTTTTAATGTAATAAATGTTGAAAAGCAAATTTGTGCTCTCTACATCTGTTGATCTGCCTACCGTCTTGAAACCCTCTGTTTTTTTACATCGGGAGTCAGCGCATG
Source organism: Neoceratodus forsteri (assembly GCA_016271365.2). Classification (NCBI taxonomy): domain Eukaryota; kingdom Metazoa; phylum Chordata; order Ceratodontiformes; family Ceratodontidae; genus Neoceratodus; species Neoceratodus forsteri. The sequence goes on along the minus strand of CM028129.1, from coordinate 94,285,724 downwards.
TCAAGCCTTGAAATGCTTACGTCACTGACTCCTGATACAGCATGTAGTGTTCTATAAGTGTTACAGTGTTACAGCAACTCATGTAAATGCTGATGCTACAGCTCACCCCCCCCCCCCCGGTCCTCGGCTGGTCGCATTACCAAATACCGGTAACAGAAACATCTCTTGATTATTTTTCAATTATACCCTTCCCTTTATTTATTCCTTAGTGTCCAGTGGGTTCCTCCCCTCCCAACCTTCTTGCTGTAGTGTAACCAAGTTAAATTCTATAGCTAACTATATTACTTATAGTACTACTCATAATATTCGGTGATCAACACAGCCCTCCTTTCACCCCCTCGCCAGCCGGCGACAGACAAATGCAAACCAGGAAGCAGTAAGGGCAGCTTGCATTAGTTGGTGGCCAATTGAGGAGGTGAGAGGAGGGCTATGTCAGTCGCCAAATATTTAAAGTGAATAAAATACAGTACAAGTGATTTGTGGAATCTGCCCCCACCCCCAAAGTTGGGTGCACATAGCCCCATCAGCCTCCCCTGAACTCCTCTCGTATGCAGTTGACAGTTGCCATTGTTCTACCTACTATCTACCTTCTCAGCCTCTACTTTTCCATAACCTCTGTCCCTAAATACTTGCAAATAGGATACAGTCATCTCCCTTCCCAAAGGGGGCAATTCCACCTCCCCTAGCAACAACTGCCCTATCTACCTGCTCCCCACTCTGGTTAAGATCCAAGAACACATTGTGCTATCTCAGTTCTCTCTCTTCCTTCTCCTTCTTCACCCCTTTCCCAGTCAGGCTTCTGGAAGTCCCATTCCACTACCTCCCTCCACCAGCTTACTGATTCCATTCTGTCTGGCATGGATCAAGGCTTGGCCACCTCTGCCATTTCTGTTGACTCGACCAAAGCCTTCAGAGTGTTGCTCCCCCCTATTCCTGGACAAGCTAAAGCAGTGGGGTTCTCAGACCCCTCAGTTGGTTGGTTCTGCTCCTACCGTAAAGGCAGGTCTCAAACCAGGACCAGAGAATCCCTATCCCCCACAATCCTTGTCAGTTCAATTGTCCCCCAAAGGTCCGTCCTTGGCCCAGTATTCTTCTCCATCTTTCTGAATGAGCTCTCTGCTGCCTGTTCCTTTGCGTCCATCCACATGTATGCTGATGACACAGTACTCTTTGCCTCTGGCTCCTCTGCTCTGACCTCATGGCCAGGCTCCAACTGGACTTTACTAAAATTCTAGCACTAGTTCATGGCAAATCAGCTGTACCTCAGTGCCAAGAAAGCAGTCTCTGTGACCCTTGGTACTAGGCAGCACCTTGCCAGGTTCACCCCTTTCCCCTCCTTCCATACCCTCGACAGTGCAGCAATTGAGGATGTCCCCCTCATTCAAGTACCTTGTGGTCTGGCTGGACAGACACCTCGATTTCCCAGTGCATGTGGATACCACCCACAAGAAGCTGCACCTCAGACTTGGTGCACTTTACAGGAATAGCGGGTACATCCCACTTCCTGCCTGTCGAGAGAGCGTCTTATGGATGATACTTCCCATGTTTGACTACGGTGATACTTTATATAGTGCTGCTCCCAAACCCATCCTGGCCAGACGGGATCCCCTCTTTCACTCCTTTTGCTGCTCTACTATGGACTGCCCCCCCCCCCACACACACACACCCACCACTGCTCCCTGTATACCTCTCTCTCCTCTCCCTCCTTTGAGACCAGATGCCTTGCCTATTTGCTTCCTTTAATCTCTAAATACTGGCTTGGCTCCCTCCCCTCATACCTTGTGCCGCTCCTCTCTCCCCCCCCCCACCACTTCATACTCCCTATGCAACTCTGGCAATTGCTCTGTTGCGCTCCCCTCAAGGAAAACCACTGCTGATCAAGCTGCCGTCTCTTTCCATTTCTGCAGACTTTGGGGTTCTCTTGTCTCTTCCCCTTACTATCCACTCTGTCACTTTTTATCACTCACCTCTCTCATCCGTGACTTCACTACTCACTCCTGCAGTTGCCCAACACTGATTCCCGTGCTGCTGCCCACCACCCTCCTACCTCAGTTCCCCCCTCACCCTAACATAGAAACATAGACTTTGACAACAGATAAGGACCGCTTGGCCCACTTAGTCTGCCCATTTCCCTACCTAGAGGATAAGCTGCATATCCTATTTAACCAACAGCCTATTTCTTCCTACCCCACAAAACTGCCTTATGTCTGTCCCATGCATTCTTGAATTCTACCACAGTTTTAGACCCCACAACCTCCTCAGAAAGGCTGTTCCGCGACGTCCACCACCCCTCTCTGTGAAAATACTTCCTCACATTGCCCCTGTGCCGACCCCCCCCCCATCTTCAAATTCTGTCCCCTTGTTCTTGCACATCTCTTTTTCTGAAAGATGCTACCCTCTTGGACTTTGTTGATTCCACTGAGGTACTTAAACATTTCTATCATGTCCCCCCTCTTCCTACTTTCCTCAAGAGTATACATATTAAGCTCCTTTAGTCTCTCCTCGTATGGCTTCTCTGCAGACCCTGCACCATTTTAGTTGCCCTCCTCTGAACTGCCTCCATCCTGTCTGTGTCCTTGCGGAGATGGGGTCTCCAGAACTGGATGCAGTACTCCAGATGGGGTCTCACCAACTGTCTGTACAGGGGGATAACAACTTCCTGTTTTCTGCCGATGATACCTCTCCCTATACGTCCCAGTATCCCCCCAGCCCTCCCTACCGCCTTCTCACATTGCTTGCCAACTTTAAGGTCATCTGATATGATTACCCCCAGGTCCCTTTCCTTTTGTTGTTGTTACTACCCCCCCATTGTGTAATCTTCCCTGGGTTTTGTTTCCCAGGTACATTGCTTCACTTCTTTGCAGTGAATCAAGCTGCCATACTTGACCATTCCTCCAACCTTGCCAAGTCCCTTCTCATCCTTTCCACGCCTCCTTGTGTATCAACCCTGTTGCAGATCTTTGTGTCATCTGCAAAGAGGCATACTTTTCCTTCCAGGCCCTCTGCAATGTCACTTATAAAGACATTAAAAAGGACTGGACCCAGTACTGAACCCTGCGGTACCCCACTAGTAACCCCTCTTTCTTCAGAATGGACTCCATTTACAATTACCTTCTGTGTCCTGTTGTTCCGCCAATGTTTTACCCAGGCTACCACCCTGGGACCCACTCCCAGGCTGGTTAATTTGACTATTAATCTTTTGTGTGGGACTGTGTCAAATGCCTTGCTAAAGTCTAGGTAGGCCATGTCCACAGCCCCTCCCTGGTCTACTACTTTGGTCACCCAGTCAAAGAAATCAATTAGATTCATCTGACATGACCTTCCCGCTCTGAATCCATGCTGCCTTGGGTCCTGTGCCCCACTGGTCTCTAGGTACTCAACAACTCTTTCCTTCAAGTGATTCCATCGCTTTCCCTACACAGAGGTCAGACTGACAGGTCTGTAGTTTTCTGCCTCTGTCTTGGTCCACTTTGTGAGAGAATCACATCCACCTTCTTCCAGTCCTCAGGTACCACACCATCTCCCCATGATTTGTTAAAAAGGTAGTCAGTGGTGTCACTAGTTCTCTGCTTAATTCTTTTAGAATTCTGGGGTGAATTCCATCTGGCCCCATTGCTTTGTCCACCTTCAGTTTTAGGAGTTCTTTCAGAACCCTTTCTTCTGTGAAAGGACTGGGATCGACCCCCCAAGAGTGCTTCTGTTAATTGGATTAGGCACCTCCCCACTTCCTCTTTTGTGAATACTGAACAGAAGTATTCATTCAGTATCCCTGCTTTTTCCTGTCCTCCTGCCCACCCACCACATCCATTCTATTCAGCCTCACTATTCCTCCCTTTGTCTTTCTACGCTCCTGATATACCTATAAAGGTTTATCCCCCTTCTTAACTGAGTTAGCTATCTTTTCCTCAGTTTGTGCCTTTGCTATTCTGACTACCCTCCCTGCTTCCTTCTGCCTTAACTGGTACAGTTCTCTGTCCTGCTCCTTCTGTGTTTCCTTATAGTTCCTAAATGCTATCTTTTTCTCCCTAACCTTCACCGCCACCTCTTTTGAGAACCACAGTGGCTTTTTCTTTCATTTTGATTTGTTTATTTGCTTCACACAAAGGCTTGTTGCCTCTGTGATGGCAGTTTTGATATTTCCCCATTGTTGCTCCACCCCTCCTTCTAGCCTGTTTGCTAGTGCTTTTCTAAGGCACTCTCCATCTTGCCAAAGTCAGCCCTCCTGAAGTCCAGAACCCTCACTATCATATGGCTTGACCCTGTAGCTGAGTTTATCGCGAACCACACTGTTTGGTGGTCACTTGTTCCCAAATGGCTACCCACTTCCAGATCTGAGATCCTCTCACTGTCCCCATTTGAGAATACAAGGTCTAAGATTGCTCCCTCACGAGTAGGTTCCAAAACTAGCTGTTTGAGGCATACCACCTGAAGGGCATCAAGAATGACCCTGCTTTTGGATGTGGCTGCCGCAAAGGTGCTCCAGTTAACATCTGGCATGTTAAGGTCCCCCATCAACAGTATCTCCCTTTTCTCTGCCATCCTAAGTATGCCTTCTATCATATCCTCGTCCATTCCCTCCCCCTGACATGGGGGTCTATATACAACCCCTGTGCGGATTGTAGTGCCATTTCCAGTCTCTAAGGTGACCCACAGTGCCTCCTCCCTCCCGGTTTATTCTTTTGTTCAGTTGCTTTTATCCCTTCCCTTACATAGAGTCCTCCCCCTTCTGCCCTCCCTGTCTCTCCTGTAGGTTGTGTACCCTGGTATGTTAATATCCCAGTCATGGTTCTCTGTGTACCATGTTTCTGTGTTACAATATCCAGGCATCCCTCTTCCATCAAGGTCACCAGTTCAGGGAGCTTGTTGCCCAGACTACGGGCATTGGTACTCATTACCCTCATTTCTTGATGGCCTTACCCCTTTTTGCCCCATCTCTGTCCTTATTGCATTTGTCATTTTCTCCTTTTTCCCAGCTTCCCTATCAACATTTCTATGTTGTGTCTACCTTTACTAGTACCCTGATATTTTGCTAGGCTAGGATTTCCCTGCTCTTTCCAGTGCATCCCCTTTGGCTAGTTTAAATGCTTGTCAATGAAGTATTTAAACCTATCACCTAGGATCCTGGTTCCCCTCCTGGACAGATGCAGACCATCATGCCAGTATAGGCCTGCATCCCTCCAGGTGGACCCCAGTCCCCAATGAAGCCAAATCCCTGAGCTCTGTACCAGTTTTTCAACCACTGATTGAATCCCATGGTGTGGAGCACCCTAGCCTCACCCATGCCATAGATAGGCAGCACCTCCGAGAAGGTTACCGTGTGTGCTATTTGTCTAAGGCCCCTCCTCATCTCCACAAACGCTTCTTGCACTGCTCTGATCCCTTTCTTAGCCAGGTCATTTGTCCCTAGGTGGACAATGACATCCAGCTCCCTCCCCTGTGAAGCTGCTCCTGCAATCCTGAGGATTCGCTCTCTGTCCCTCCAAGCCATGGCCAGGCAGGCAGGCACCTTACCTCCCTCTCCCCTTCCTCCCCCAGTTCTACCTTCCTAACAATGGAGACCCCCACCAGGAGTTGTTTCCTTCCCCTGTGGGGTCCCATGCCACCCTGCTGTGGGTCTCCTTTGTGGAGGTTCCCAGCATCCTCCTTGGTCTCCACTGTGGGTGCCTCCATAGAGGAAGCACACTTTTCCAGAATGGCATAGAAATTGTGGAGAGGTACTACTGGAGGGATGTGCCTCTGTTCCACTACCCTCACCCTCCCTGAGCCCACTGTGGTCCAACCACACTAATGCAGTCCCCTCTTCCACTCTCCCCATTTAACAACTTTTGCTTCCCCTCTAAACTCAGTATTGCCTCTGCACATTGCAAATGTTGTTATCCTACAGCACGTATTGCACTGTAGCTGAAAACACGGTTGTCCTCCAGCACTGTACTGTATAGTTATGTATTTACTTCTTGCAATCCTTGGCTTTGCACAATTGTTACTTATGATGTTGATTCACCTATTACTGTTTCATAATAACTGGCATCAGTTTTTTTCCATAGGGAAACCAGGTTATAATTTGTTGCTATAACCTGCGGGTTATAACGGCGAACATGCGCCGGGTTTCCCACATTGTACGCATGCTTAGAGCCCTCTCGTGCCAACAACTCGAGAAAAGCAACAGTCATTTTCTCAGTCTGGCACTGGGCAGGCAATGACCACACTGAGCTAGTCTCCACACTCACCAAAACAGGCCGTCTTCTTTCCTGGCTTTTTTTCCTCTTTTCTTTTTTTTAAAGTAAAATGAACCTTTCAGTTTGCAGCTTACCGAACTCAATACGACTGCAACTGCCATCACGGCATGGATATTCACTGCGCTACTTAAAACACTCCACCTACTAAGACCCATTCAAATAGGTTATAAAAAAAAAAATCTTTACAGAAGCAGGAACACTTAACAAATTTAAAGAAATACAGTCTCCACAAATAAGGACAGTGTGCACAGCTGCACCATCTACTGGCCAGTCAAAATTACACTTTCTGTAACAGAAAATGAGATACTAGGGGAACAAAAAATGATGCCAACAATTCATAAAACAATACATGGGGTGAGGGCAAAACTCAAATTTAATGCACACCCTCGGTGCGGAATGCTTTGATGATCCCTGAGGGCGAAGCCCGTTGGGTTTATGAAACATCCACACCTGAGTGTGCATTAAATCTTGTTATGCACTCCCACATGTATTATTCTATATATTGTTATTACTGAATTATTGTTCTTGGTGTTTCTCAATGTCCTCCCTTCCCCCTCCCCCCAGGACACATCTGGAAATGAGCTGTTACCAGCTCAGTAAGTCTTTCCTGGTGAAACTCTTGAAATAAATAACAAAGACAAATAAATATTGGTGACAGGATGCATACTTGACTACATCAATATATAAAAAACTGAATAAATAAAACATTTGTAACAAAGTGTAACCCCTAGATGGCGCTATCCCAGGGGCTACTACCCCTGCCTGATTTGCCACTAACAGGTTGAGGGGCCTGGATCCAATGGCGGGTGCCTCCACCCAGAGGTCAGGGTTTGCAATAGTTAAACTAACTTGGTCACAGCCCTCTGGGACACTGCAACCCCCCTTTCTTCCCACTAGTGGCCCACACAATATATCAGAATTACCTTCACAGTATACATACCCCCAGGTCTGGTTCCGGCACTGGGACCTCCTGTGAAATGAGATACAGTGCAACAATCACAGTACAGTACTTTAACATAGACAAATACCTCAGGCAGTATAACTTTGCTGAAACAAGCAGCTCTGATTTATTTAGGGGATATAACAAGGACAGGGAAATCAGGTTAATTAGCTTATCACTCTAATAATCTACCTATGGCTCTGTGCACAGGCCTATCCCTATCAGTTACTGTCCCTGGGTACCCAAGCCCTAGTGGCTAGTCCAAACCATGGCAGCTGGTAGGGCCCTTTCACACAGAGAAAAGGAGAATTAAACAGTCAGCAGTACAGTAATTCCATTTGGATTTAATGTGGCAATTCAACAGGGGCGACCCTGAATTAGTACTCACGACCTCCAAATAGGATAGGGTCCTTCAATGTCAGCAGGGCTCACTGAGGTACACAAACCTCTTCACACATCCATATAAAGAAGCACTATACCAGGCAGGCTGCATCTGTATCCCGATCGTCAATTACTGCACAATACCGGAGAACACACAGCAGATTCAGTTCCTGACAGACCGAGTGCAATTTTCAGCAATTTCTCCAGTCTTCTACAGGGTGAGCCTGGTTTCTACTCTTCAGAGATCCTTTGATTCTTTTCACAGGACGGATTCAGTCCTAACAAGCTGTTACACAAGCTGCAGACGGAACTCTGGGCCTTACACCGTTTTTGACTAAAACTGCACACTGAAAAAGCACAGGGCTCCTTTCTTCTTCACTGCCAAAGCTCAACTGAAACTCCAATCGACAAAACCGGGCACTTCCTTTGGTTCCTCCCAGTTCTTGACTGGATTGGCTGTCACTCACAATAGACTGCTGCTGTTGGTCCAAAAGGCACTGAAGTCTAAGCTACATCTCCAAGTCACTGCCCATACAATCCTCTTGTGGCTGGCTCAGATTATGAGTCAAGTTCTGATTCGTCCAAGGCACCATTTTAGAGCTAGCTTACCCCACACTGATTGGTCCAGTTCAGCAGTTCAAAACTAGAATGGGGAACTAGCAGACACAGTTCTGACTGCAAAGAAAGCAGGTTAGACAAACTGAATTTCATTATTACTCTAAATAATTTCTGGCAAACAGTTACATCTTTCAGATAGGTTCCCTTTGCACTCCTAGTGACTGCAAAAATGAAGTGAATTGGCAGCAGCTCGAGTGGTACTCAGAGAAGCACACAGTCCCCCCATACAAACTAATTATGTCTGCAAGCAGACAGCTCTTAAAGAGACAGTACCAGAGGCTCTAAAAACACTCACTGATAAATGGCTTAAATGCCAAACACCATTCAGGCTTGGAGCATTCAAGCAAGCTCCTGGAAGTCTTTTGGGAACCCCCATTTGCAGGGGGGTTACAAAAGCAAATCAGCAAACCATCACATCATCAGCACAATAGCACTAGACCCGAATAGTGTGTAGGGTGCCCTTATTATTGTCCGTGATTGTCATGTCCCTTTAACAGTACATGCTTTCTCAACCAGAATATACTGCAGCGCTCATACAGCAAAGGTACAAATGGATGAATAAGGAGGAGGAAAACAGACACAGAGTTTTACATTTACTGACCTGCGGACAAATGATTCGAAAGCCTGGAAGCAGTATTCTCTCAGCTCATCATCCTCGACATCGCTGTATTTGGTAACTAATGGAATGATCTTCTCCAGATATTCACCTGGAATATTGAAAAGAGATGATGGGAAGGAGCTGGCACATCAGCAAGCTGTTTCTGCAAGTCGCGCTCAGACAGGGACTCATCGGGGCATTCTGCGACCAAAAATGGAAGCTGTTTGCCATTTCATTTGAGGTTCACAGACAGGAAACCGAGGAAAAGGCTGGTGCATTAGCACAGCTGCGGTGTTGCCATTCATGATGCTAGTGACAGAGATTCAGCAATAAGCCTGAATGAAGGGCATGAGGGGGTGGGTGGAATGAGCACCCCACAGGATGCTTGCCTCCTTGGGGTGGGAAGATGCTCGTTCCCCACTATTTCAGCAGCACCTGGAGGCCTAAGGGTGGTGCAGGCCATATGGAGATGCATGGTCATGTTCTTTGCATGCCCGCTGTGTGCATGCGTACTGCGTTCATCATGTGTCCCAAGAGGGAAGGAGAACACGGAAAACAGTTTCTTCAGCCCTGCAGTATGACACCTTGGAATGTTTGCGCTCCACAACACCTGTCTGCCCAAATGAAGGGTTCCCCTGCTACCAAATTCGTGTCACTGGAGGGGAGGCGGTGTTCTATAAAGGGCTTACCATGCAGGGCAAACTACGGAGCAGATAAAGGGGCCCTCAGCTTTCAGGAGAGTAACCTGGGGGTGGGGGGGTGGCAGAGACAAAGGTAATGGGAGCCGTAGTTGAGTTGGAGAAAAAAATAGCAAAAAAAAAGAAAACCGAGGACAGACAACAACTGAATGATTCATGGCTGCATTTTCTATGGCAAGAAATCAGGTTTTAAAACTGTAAAACTGGGCAGCTGTGGAGGTGGTGGTGATGAAGCATTGTTAAAGTCAAAGCATTGTTGTTCATGATTCCTCAATAGTTTCTACTAGTTCTGGTGTCATCTGACTGACAGCAGCTGCACAATGAGAACATAATAACAACACAGGCATGCAGTTAAGTTAAGGTTATCTGGGCACAAAGAGGCCTTACCTTGTGGAGTTTTGCTCCCAAACCCTTCCCCCATCAAGAAAACTAAAGGAAGCAATCCAAGAGAATGAGAGTCCACAGCAGTTAGGAAGTACAGATTAACTAGGCTATATAAACACCTGGCACAACCAGTTCAAACAACATCTGAAAACTACTGACTGGCAGTGGTGTAACTGGTAGAGGCATGAAACAAGACGAGTGAAATGGCGGTTTATTTAGTACTGTGGTTGGCCTAGGCTTTTTTGTCCCTCTCCTGCTTCCATCCCTCCTCCCCAGCTCCATGCATAGCCTCTAGAGGCCTTGTGTGTATGCAGCGAACCATGGCTGGGAGAGCAAACACCCCAGCCCATGACAGGTGCTGCTGCAGCACTGCAGCATGGGTGCCTTTCTCCCCGGACTCGGTCATGCCACTGCCAACAGCATTTCACCACCCTTGGCCACACCATGCCAGCATCCTTGGTCGGAACCTGTGTCATCAGCATGGCAAGCCGATACACTATTGTAGCACCATCGGGTTACCCAGCGTTTTTTTAATTCATTCTTTCAGGTCCTCACTCATCATGTGTTTACCAGTCCTTCCACCTCAGCTGTCTTTCAATATGGGAAGTCAACTACTTGCACTGGCAACCATCCAACTACAGCCATCTGACCACACCTGATTAATTTTATTTAGTTTTTGTGTAGGTAAACAAAAACTAAATAAAAATAATCAGGTGTGGTCAGATGGATGTAGTTGGACAGATTAAGGCCCACTGCTTAACCCCCACCCCACCCCGACAGGGTCCTTCTAGTCTGCACACCAATGCCTGTAAAGGAGAAGTAACTATATTCCATGGCAGCATGGTGGCAGGGGAAGGGATGGCACGTTTGTGTGTCCTAGGACATGAGCAGCCCTGTGATGTTGCCCCATCCTTCTGCCAATGGCATGGTATTTTTCCTGAATTTTGTTATACTATCCTTGGGGATGTGCATGCACTTGGGACTGCCCAGGCAGCTTCCCAATGCCACATGGTCACCCAGAACATCAGTGGTACCGCCAGGCCTCCCCTAGGTATTGTTCTGAGAGAAGTGCAACAGACTCTCCCGACCCTGGGAGGGAAGCATCCAAACAGACCCCCCATCCCCTCCCTACAGGTCTCCACTCCTGACCCAACACCTCAGGTTATGAGGTGAACATCCCTTCCTATAATGTATTCAGAACAGACAGACAATCAAGATGTGGAGATGTAGCGATTTATGCTCATGATAAATTTACTGTCTCCATTTTAAACTCCACCACAATACCCAAGGAGTTTGAAAGCCTGACTCTTAAGGTTCAGCTTTCCTCCTCCATCTCTCTTACTGTGTTAGGGTTCTACAGACCTCCTTCAACAGGGCAACAGATACTGAACCACCTGACTAGAGCGTTGGGCTCGATATCCTTGGAGGTCATTATTACGGGGAACCTCAACCTTGATTGGTTTTCCAATTGCTCCAAACTCCTCAAAGACCTTTGTGACACCTTCAGACTTTCACAACTTATACAGGAAGTAACACGCCCAAATAAGAGCAACCCTAGTAACAGCTCCTTATTGGGTATTATCTTGGTGAATAAACCACACCTGTGGCTGCAGATCTGGAGACCTGGGTTTGACTCCCACAGCCTCCTAGGTGCATACTGTGTGATCCTAAGCAAGTCATTTAACTTCCTTGTGCTCCCAGGTCGCATCTGGAAACAAGCTTTGGCTTAGTATGATACTCCTGGTTAAATAATGTTCTCCTTCCTTTCCCTTTCCCCTGTTCTTGCATTCATGAGTATTTTTCATTGATTTCAGTGACCATTGTTTCATTGCTTGCGTGAGGGCTGTGCCACAACCACCCTCTACCTCCCGGTATATATTTAAAAGGTGCCATTGTACTCGTGACCCCAGTGCATTTCTCTTTGACTTGCGGAACTCTCCGAGTTGGCAAGCTTTCTACCTGGCTAAAATTGTGAACATGGTCTATGACATCTTCCAGGAAATTGTTTTAGGGGTAATTGATAAGCACGCTCCCCTAACTAAAATACGTACTAAGAAAAAATCTTGCCCTTGGTTTACAGCTAGTTTGAAAGCAGTGCTGCATAATAGAGAGCTACTCTGGAAGACAGCCAGGAAAACCAAATTACCTTCTGATTGGCTAGCTTTCAGAAAGGCCAGGAACCACTGTACAAAGCTTGTTCGAGCTGAGCAATCCAACAACTACAACAAACTGAATTAGACTTCTCTTCCAAGTGCTGAGCTATATTTTGGAAAACTATTAAAGATATCGAAGGGCACGTGTCATCCAACTCCCTCCCTGCCAAAATATCATCCGGTGGCTCCCTTATAACTGATAAACTAATGATACTCGACTTACTGAATAATCAGTTTGCAACTGCTGGGCTAGCGTTTGATTCTTCCCCAGCCAGTAATCTACGTATTCAACTGCATACCAATGACACAACTTGTCCGGTCTCTGACCACCCTGCTCATGCCATGACATTTTCCTTCCAGCCTATATCTTTAAAGGATGTAAAAGAATTATTGCTACAGTTTGAGACCAGAAAAAGTGCTGGTGCTGACTGTACTGAGGTGTACTTTTTAAAATTTAAGTTACCATGTCCTGGCTGTTCTAATTACACATCTATTCAATCTGTCCCTGTCTCAGGGTGACATTCCACCAATATGGAAAACAGTCCAGGTTATCCCTTTGTTTAAATCTGGAGATCCTAATGATCTAAACAACTATAGACCGATTTCCTTAATTCCTATCCTCTCTAAACTGTTGGAGAAATCAGTGAACACTCAGATTAGCTTAATCTGGCACAATCAGGGTTCGGGCCATGTCATAGCACGATATCTGCTCTTGCAAAGGTGACTAATGATTGGCAGAGTGCCCTAGATAACAAGAATTATGTGTGTGCTGTTTTCCTTGATTTTAAGCCAGGCTTTCGACACTGTCGATTATGACCTGCTTCTCACTACACTCCGTAACACTGGTCTGGATTCCATCTCTCTGAAATGGTTCTCTAGTTACCTAAAGGGAAGACTTCAAGAAGTTAAAGCTGAGGGGTAACTTTTGCCCTTACAACCTTTGTTGAGGGGTGTGCCCCAGGGTTCCATATAGGGACCCCTACTTTTCTCGTATATTAATAGCATCAGTGCTGGAATTAAAAACAGACAATATTCATCTCTTTGCAGATGACACAGTCCTCTACATTGCCAGACCAACCCCAGTATCTGCCTGCACGGACCTCTAACTAGAGTATAATCATTTGCAATCAAACCTTCTGAGCCAAAAATTACTCTAAAATACAAAAAAAACAAAGGCGATGCTTTTCTCATCTTGCATCAATGCAATAAATCTTGCCTCAATAGGTGCAGTAGCTCAAATTTCAACTCTTTTAGGTGAATCTCTAGACTTCATAACTAAATTCAAATACCTGGGGGTGTGGATTGATTGCAGACTTCCTTTCCTGCATCATTTTGAGGAGATGTCCAAAAAGCTTAAGCAGAGACTTGGTCTCTTATTCAGGATCAAACACCTCCTTACACAGGATGCTAGAACAAAGCTGGTCCAAACTACTTTTCTTTCTATCTTGGACTGTGCTGATTTCCTCTACGGCCACGCTCCTAAAACAGCGTTAACCAAACTTGATACTCTTTATCACAGAGCCCTAAGATTTGTCTCTAGAGCATCGTATTCTACACACCATTGCTCCCTTTACTCCTTAGTGGGTTGATCTTCCCTTAAATTCAGAAGGCAAAGACATGCTGCCCTCTGGACCTTCCGGGCAATCACTAAGAAGCTCCCACAGTACATTTCAGATTGTTTACTCTGTTGTACGTTAGGTAGTTATGCTCTAAAAAGCTCCTCTTACATTTCCTTAACTATCCCCAAAGTCAAGTCACGCTTTGGCAGGGCCTCAATAAGTTATGCACTTCCTCAACTCTGGAATAAACTCCAAAAAACCATGAGAATAGCCTGCCATATTAATCTGTCAGCATTCAAATCACGATATGCACGTTCCGTTAAGGAGTCCTGCAGTTGCTTTCCTTGATTTTTGGCTAAAGGTATACTGACCTCAGACATTGTACCCTCTGTTTGACCTCCACTGAGCCCCCCAATGTGATTTTTACTCACGCTTATCCTCTTCCCTCCCTTCTCCACCTTTAGTTGTTCCATGTAACCATTGTCCTTCCCTGCATGGTTCCCACACCGCCTTTGTTATGCTGGCATGTTCAATGCATATATTGTGATGTGACTGCTATCTATAAGTGTTCTCTTAGTGTACATATTTACAAATGTATCTTATTCTATTGTATGTAATGACTTTATTTTAAATATTGTAATAATATTATTCTGTGTTTGATCATGTACCTGTCCAGGTCCATCTTGTAAATGAGTTTACTCAAAGGTGTTTTGCCTGGTAAAATAAAGATTTTTGATTGACTAATTGATTGACTGATTGACATCCTGGGCTCTGGGAACAAACTTGAGTCACCACTCCCACTGCTTGGCACCAGAGTTGGCCAACTGCCATCCTCATTGTCACCAACCCTGCCCCCCTCATGCTAACCCCGCAGCCCGCCCAACTCCCACTACAATCTGGCTCCAGTCAGAGGAGGTTCCAAAGTCACCTATGCAGGGCCTATAGGAGGCCAGATTTCATCCTACCTTGTTGAGGTGTTTTCCGTTTTAGTGTCCCACACCCATAGGATGCCAGTAGTGAGGGTGCACCTACCCATCCATACAAGCGTGCACATTGCGGCATCAGCCGGCATCCACCTTTCCACATAGCTGCTCCCAGCTGCGTTGCCACCTGTGGTCACCCAGGTGGCAGTATCATGGCACAGCAGGTTGCCCATCCTCCCTGGAGGAGGAAGTATCCTCTGGGATGCTCAGTCCTTATCCCCAAAGCTGGACCTCAGTGACCCACGCTTGTTCTGAACTGAATTGATAGTATCATGAGCGATAGCCCTACCGCCATGCCAACAGGCTATCTTATATATTTTTTTTCAATCAAGACTTTTTATGCCTCGGACAGCCTTACATCTACCCTCCTTGAGGGCCAGTGGCTGCCCAGCCCCATCTGCTACCTATCTGCTACAGCTGCTGTCTATCCTCCACAACTTGCCCTCCATGGCAGGGCTCCCAGAGTAGGGCTGCCCTCCCCCACCCCTATCAAGAATCTGGATCTGGAGGCAGACTGGTAACAGGCTCCAAGGTGTGCAACCTGAACATATCAGCCCTGTCATTATGAGGGAGGCCATTTTGGAGTAATGGCAGGCTCCATGGTGTGGGACCTCATCATTATGACTGAGACTGGATATTTCTCCCCAGATTTTAAGTCCCTCCCACCACCATGACATCAGACAATGGCCTAGCCAGACACACTGCAACCTGCACACCAGCAACCCCTCACAAAGAAACAGACTCCCAGCCCACCAAAAGGGTAGATGTGCCAGCGGTTCCCAATGCCACCCTCCACAGACTGGCTCACATTGCCTGTGGCATCACTCCCCGGCTGTGATACATGATCCTGGGTCCCAGAGTCTGTTTCCAAACATGAGTCGCCAACACAGAAGTGTGCGGGCCATCGGGCAGCACTCAGATTTTTTTAAAGCCTATCTACTGCAAAGCACTGTGGGAAGCAATGTGCTCATCACAATTTACTGCTCTCACTATGAATACATTAAATGTTACCATCGCTAGTAATATTTTCTTTGCCAAGCACTATAAATGGTTTCCATAATTAAGCAATAAGGAGCAGTGTAGCAGCCCTTTAATAGTAACATAAGGACTGATGTGGATGCCCTTTTTTTTTGCAATTCACTTTACTTTTTTCCCCTTCGAGCCGCCTGCCGCCTTCTCATCCGTTCGTTCACGGCTCACCGGCTTCTGTCCCCAAATCGGCCACCCCCGATACCCGTGGCTTCCCCATGGTGGGGGCCAGCGACTCGCGGGTAATGTCCTAGACACGTAGTTTTTTAGGTGAAGTCGGCCTGGGGAACATATCGGAAACGGCTGCGGGCTTCCGTAGCAGCAGGCTCGGCTGTTTTCCGGTTTTCTGTGGAGGCGGGGCCATGCTCCTTGATGCCTCCGTCACCACCGCCCGCCTCCCAGGAACACGTGGCGTCAGATGCTTGGGCACCCGGCCTCCGCCAGGGTCCCCAGTGCACCGATCACTGCACACCCTCCCGGAGTAGAGCTGCCCTATGGGCGCTCGATCCCTACTCCCCCGGCCGGCCCTCCGACGACCCGGGTCCGTTCCCGAACCCGGGTCACCGGCATCGCAAGCGGAAATCCCACCACTGCACCAGCGGGCCGGCCCCCATGTGGATGCCCTTCATTAGTAGAATCAGCACCAATGTAGTGGCCCTTTAATAGTAAGATAAGGAACGATGTAGCAGCACTTTAACAGTGGAATAAAGACAAATGTAGCGACCCTTTATTAGTAGTTAAAGATCAACGAAGCACTCCTGACAAATCGGAACGCTCCTTTCCTCTGTGTGTGAGACCTTCTTATTCTGTACGAATATACAAAATACAAAAATTGCCAGCAGCAAAAGGCCATCATGGTCTATCTAGGCTGCTCAAAATTGCAGCTAGCTCCCCGTTCAGCAGCTGCAACCCCTTCCCCTCCTTACCTCCCTTTCCCCTCTCCCCGTAAAGACTGTGTCATGTGCAGCTGCCCTGGAAATAGGCATGTTTGAGCAAGGTTTTACAAAAAATGTTAATATTACTGATCACGCTTGATCAATAATATATTAATGGTGCCACTGAGACCACTCTTACAGATGTAGGAGAGGTCTCAGTTACATTCTTTGGGTATCAGAAATACTCACCTTGGTTTGTGGTTCTCATACCCTAAGAACCCATGTGAGACTACTCTTACAACCATAAGAGTGGTGTCAGCAGCGGTATTAACATAAAATAAGGACTGATGTAATGACCCTTTATTGGTAGAATAAGGACTGATGTGCAGCCCTTTTTTAGTAGAATATAGAGGATA
Organism: Neoceratodus forsteri; assembly: GCA_016271365.2. NCBI lineage: Eukaryota > Metazoa > Chordata > Ceratodontiformes > Ceratodontidae > Neoceratodus > Neoceratodus forsteri. The sequence continues at coordinate 94,268,854 of CM028129.1, read as the reverse complement.
ATGGATAGGCAAAAGTGAATAATAATGCTGTGTTCACTTCGACAACCTAGTAAAACTTGAGAGCGAAGCTCAACAGGTTTACAGTTGTCATGACACCTCGAGAAGTGAACTCAGCATTGTTGTTTAACTGTTGCCCATCCATTGTCTTTTATAGTATATGGGCAGCAGTTAAACAAATGCTGAGCATTTCTGGAGGGTGGCTGTACATTGCATTGCTGTTTACATCTTATCTCCTTCCCAACCACAAAAACAAGCCCCGCTCCTTCAGCGGTCCCCCTCTCCACAGACACATTTAAAAATAAAAATAAATACTGCAACACACACCTTCTATGGTGCATCAGGAGTGAAGCGTTGACATTTTTTGCTGGCGCTGCTCACTTTCAGGGCCGGATCTCACCACCACAGCTGTTTCTCGGTATGCAGGAAGCTCACGAGGTGCACATGTGCAAATATGTACACATTGTTATGGTATCGTTGTGACATACTCAGAAGGGTATCACAACCTCTTGACGTCACCACAATAGCATAACAATGATAGGAATGTATTGAATTCCATCATTAATAATCTTCTGCCATACATTGTAGGACAGATTTAGTGGCCCTTTAACAGTAGAATAAGGACCAATGCAACTGCCCTTTATTAGTAGAATAAGGACTGATGTGGCTGCCCTTTAATAGTGGAATAAGGACCGATGTAGCAACCCTTTATTAGTAGAATAAGGACCACTGTAGCAACCCTTTATTAGTAGAATAAGGACTGATGTAGCAACCCTTTATTAGCAGAATAAGGACTGATGTAGCAGACCTTTATTATTATTAGCAGCCTCATTCTTTGCCCCCCTTAAAAAACTTAGTACAAAGGGAGGCTGCTACTAGTGGATCTCCCCCTCAGTGAAATCTCAGATGAAAAGCAGGGACAAGGCCTGGAAGAAGTTCCGGCTCCTTCTCCCTGCAGATCTGGTTACTTACAAAACCCTAAGAAATAAATGTAAGCTAGCCGTCAAACTTGCGAAAAAGGAGTATGTATCCCACCTCCAATGGTCCAACCTGGAGAACCCCAAGCTTTTCTGGTCACACATCAACGAACTGCTTAAAGGCAATTCCAAGGAGGCACTAGGTCCAATAGAGGGACAAGGACAGTGTGTCAGCGACTGCCACCAAACAGCCTCAGCAATCAACCACCACTTCACTAACCTCGATGATTACAAGTTAGGGCTGTCCCCATCTATGCCTTTACAGATCTCTGAGGTACCCCCCAGTCTGAAAAGACCCCAATTTCACCTAAAATTGGTCAAGGTGAGTGAGGTCCTTAAGCTACTTAAAGCGCTCAAAAACAAAGGCTCTGGAGGCCCTGATGGAATTAGCCCAAGGTTACTCAAGGAAGGTGCCCAGTCCCTTGCAAACCTCTGACCAGGATCATCAACAGGTCTCTACTTGAAGGTTACATTCCACACCAGTGGAAGATGGCCAGTGTGGTCCCCATTCACAAGGGTGGCTCATGCGAAAAAACTGGCAATTATAGGCCCATCTCCCTGCTATGTACCCTTGCTAAACTGCAAGAAAGGCTAGTGTATGGGCAACTGAGAGACTACCTTGAGCTCCACCAACTCCTAGCCCCCTCACAGCATGACTTTCGGGCAAACCATGGGACAGATACGGCACTCATCAATCTCACAATGGATGTATTCAGGGCATTGGACGTTGGCATGTCAACGGGTGCAATCTTTATAGATCTGTCTAAGGCGTTTGACCTTGTGGACCAAACCCTTCTTCTAGCTAAGTTTCACTGCATAGGTCTTGATGCCCAGGCCCTAAACTGGTTCAAGAGCTACCTATCAGGCCACTCCCAGAGGGTCATTTGGAAGAGAGAGCTATCTGACCCTCTTCCCATCAAGGAGGGGGTGCCTCAGGGCTTAATTCTTGGCCCTCTCCTGTTCTCTCTCTTCACAAATGACCTCAAATGTCACTGCGGGTATAGCTCAGTTGTTCAATACGCTGATGATACAGTCATCTACCAGTCCATGTCTACCCTCCAGGACCCGGGCCCTCTCTTCCAAGGGGACCCAAATACACTTGAGGCCTGGCTTACATCTAACAGAATGGTCCTCAATGCAGCAAAAACAAAAGCCTTGCTGTTTGGCCCTAGATCCCTCAGCCAGGACGGACCAATTCCTTACAACTAACTTCCCTTGCTGGAAAGAGTATAGACATTGTAGACAACATAAAATACCTTGGGCTAACTATCGACCAAGGTCTCACCTTTAAGTCCAACATAGACCAGGTAACTAGGCCTATCCACAGCAAACTTGGCACCTTGTACTGGCTAAAAAAACAACTTATCCCGGAGGCAAGGCAAGCAATTGCCTCCAGTGTCCTCCTTCCTACATTAATGTATACTGCCCCTGTAACTCAGGGTATGTCAAAGTATGAGGTCGACAGGCTTCAGGTCCTGTACAACAAGGTGGCGAGGTTTGCAACACTGAGTCACCCAAGAAGCCACCCCTGCGTCTCACTGACCCAGCTTCAATGGCCTTCCTTTGAGGCTCGTCTTCAGTACTTCCTACTCTGCCTTGCTTACAAACTGCGGCACCCGGCTGCCCCACCTAGCCTTACAAGAATAATCATTCCTAAGTATAACCCTCATATACTCAGGACCACCGGTCAGTCCCTACTAGCAATCCCCAGAGTCAAGACTAACATGGGAGGCAATTCCTTCGCTCACACTACCCCTAAGCTGTGAAACACTCTCCCACCTTTAGTACAGGTAGCCCCATCGCTGTTAAACTTTCGCACGAGGCTCAAGTCCCACCTGCTTGGGGCAAGCTCGTGCCATTGTCAGGGTATTGGATAGTCACCCCCAGTCCCACATCCTACACCAATCCCTCTCCTTTTTCTCACCCAAAATGACTCCAAAAGCATGCCTCAACTCCCTCAATTGTTGCACTTATGTTCAATATATTGAAATATTGCCTTTATTGTAACCTTGAATTTCATGTCTACTTTCTCTGCACCCTGTACTACCTGACTGTATTGTACTGTTTCTATCTCCTGGGTCGCCCCTGAAAAAGGGACCTTCGGGGCTCAGTGGGCCTACCTGGTCATCAAAATTCAATAAATAAATAAATATTAGTACACAATTCCAAGCAAACAGGGCTAACAGTCAGCATAGATCTAAAATAAGGGTGGTGCAGGAGATTGGGGCTGGATTGTGCCCCCAAATATAAAACCCCTTACTCCGCCTGTGGATCTCGGCACTTCTCAAGAGCTCTGGTTTCAGATAAATTAATTAATAGAGTCTCATAGTTATGAAAAAAGCTTTATTCAAGTCTCAGGAGACATAGCTAATCCATCTTCTCATAATACATACAATACAGACATCAGTGCGTGTAATATACTTCAAGCTATAACAGCATAAATAATGTATATCGTCCACCATGATGAAGGCTGTTGGATTTGGTTGAAGCGCTGGGGCTCTCCTTAATCCTCCAGGTCTTACATGGCTATTTGGAACAATAAAATTCTTCATTTTGGCAATATACACCATCTTCAGTTGTGATCCTTGGAGTGTAGAAACACAGACGTTGATGGCAGATAAGGACTGCAAGGCCCATCCAGTCTGCCCATTTCTTTTTCTACCTTATGAATGTGCCATCGGCCTTTGCTCTGTCAATGGCCTATTTATTCATACTCATCTGTATTACTCCCTTATGCCTATCCCATGCCTGTTTCAAGCCCTGCACTGTATTCATATCCACCACTTCCTGAGGTAGGCTGTTCCATGCATCCACCACCCTTTCTGTGAAAAAGAACTTCCTCACATTACCCCTTAATCTGCCTCCCTCTAATCTCATGCTGTGTCCTCTTGTCCTGCTATTTTTCTTATATTAAAACATGTTAGACTCTTTCACTGTGTTAATGCCCTTAAGGTGTTTGAATGTTTCCATCATATCACCTCTCTCCCTCCTTTGCTCTAGGGTATACATATTGAGCTCACTTAATCTGTCCTCATATGTTTTCTGATGCAGTCCCTGCACCATTTTGGTTGCCTTTCTCTGGACTGCCTCAATTTAGTTAATGTCCTTGAGAAGGTGTGGCCTCCAGTACTGCATGCAGTACTCTAGATGGGGCCTAACCAGTGTCTTGTAAACAGGGATGATTACCTCCCTCTTCCAACTTGTGATACCCCTACTAATACACCCCAACATCCCTCTAGCCTTGCCTACTGCTTTAGAGCACTGCTTGGATGATTTCAGGTCATCGGTGATGATGACGCCCAAGTCTCTTTCTTCCCTTTTGACTGCCAGCAACTCCCCTCAAAGCCTATAGATGGCTTCAGAGTTTCTCTTCCCTATGTGCATGATCTTGCACTTCTTTGCGTTAAATCCCAGTTGCCACTCTTCCGACCATTTTGCTAGTTTATCCAGATCTCTTCTCATTCTGCCCACCCCATCTGGATCATCTACTCTGTTGCAGATCTTGGTGTCATCTGCAAATAGACAAGCCTTACCCTCCAGTCCATCTGCAATGTCACTGATGAAGATGATCCCTGAGGTACCCCACTTGTGACTTGCATCTCTTCTGACTGTATACCGCTTACCACCACTCTCTGTTTTCTGCCCGTCAACCAGTTTGCCCAGTTGACCAACGTCTGACCCACGCCGAGCCTACCCAGCTTATTAATCAATCTTCTGTGTGGAACAGTATCGAAAGCTTTGCTGAAGTCAAGGTAGGCAACATCAACTGCTCCCCCTTGGTCCACCACTCTGGTTACTCAGTCAAAGAAATCTATGAAATTAGTTTGACAGGACCTTCCTTTTGTAAACCCATGCTGTCTTGGATCCTGTGCTCCTATGGATTCCAGGTGTTGCACTATCCTTTCCTTAAGGAGTGTCTCCATAATCTTGCCCACTACTGAGGTAAGACTGACTGGTCTGTAGTTCCCTGCCTCCTCCCTGCTACCACTCTTGTGGAGCGGGATCACATGAGCCCTTCTCCAGTCTTCTGGGACCTCTCCTGTGCTTAGAGACTCACTAAACAGTTCTGGTAATGGCTCTGCTAGTTCCAACCTTAGCTTCTTTAGTACCCTGGGATGTATGCCATCAGGTCCCATTGCCTTGTCCACCCTGAGCTTATTGAGCTCTTGTAGGATCCTTTCTTTTGTGAAGGGAATAGTGCACACCTCCCTCTCCCCCTGTGTCCATGGTGCAGAGCTGTGGGCCCTGCCCTACCTTCTCTTCAGTAAATACTGAGCAGAAGTATCTGTTTAGGATAGATGCTTTTACATGGTCCTCCTCCCCACACACCCCGTATCCCCTTTGATCTTAGCAATACCCCCTCTGGACTTTCTCCTTTCACTAACGACTCTATAGAAAGTCTTGTTACCTTCTTTTACTGTTTGTGCTAGTATTTCCTCGGTTTGGGACTTTGCCTGCCTTACTGCCTTGCCTGCTTCCCTTAGGGAAGTTTGGTATGCCTCCCAATCTTCATCCTGCTGCGTTCCCTTATATTTCCTGAAGGCCAGCCTTTTGGCTCTGACCTTTTCTGCCACTGTGTTTGAGAACCAAAGTGGTTTCCTTCTTCTTTTGCACTTCCTTTTCTCACTAACACAATGGGATGTTGCTTCAAGTATTGCATCTTTAATGCTTGCCCACTTAGCCTGTACCCCCTCACCTGTATTTCTTTTTGCCAGGGCTAGCTTAACTCTGTTGGCCATCTTATCAAAGTCAGCTCCTCTGAAGTCCCATATTTTTGCCTTGGAACGGGATGATTTTCTTCTAGTGGCCAAACTGAACCATACCTAGCTCAATCCATCTCTCACTCGATAACAGTTATCTCACTGGGTCCACCTTGATTGACTTAACCAAAGCCTTTGATACCGCCAACCATACGAACATACGAAATTTGCCAGCAGATAAAGACCTAGAGGTCTATCAAGTCTGCTCGAATGTGCAGCTAGCACCCCTTATTCACCACCATTTCCTACTTGCCCAGCTCTGGCTAGCAGGGCTCTCACCCAACTCTGTGAATTGGTTCAAAAGCTACTTAGTTAACCACTCCCAAAGAGTGAGAATTGATGGCACACTCTCTGATCCTAGACCAGTCAGGTTCGGAGTCCCGCAGGGCTGAATCTTGGGCCCCCTCCTATTCAGCCTGTTCTTGAACTCACTGCCAGAATCCTGCCCTGCACAGATCCTTCTCTACGCTGATGATACTGTCATCCTAGCATCACACCATGATCCAGTGCATCTACAAGGAAACCTCCAGCAGGCCTTCTCTGCAGTTGAGAACTGGTTCTCAAAACACAGACTTATCCTTAACTAGAAAAAAACAAAGACCATGCTCTTCTGCAGCTCCCACAGCAAATTCAAACATTATCAGCTCTCTATTAAAACCAAGCAAGGACTCACCCTAGAACAAGTTCATACCTTCAAATACCTTGGCCTCACCATCGACAGCAATCTCTCCTATGTCCCTCACATCAACAATGTGGCAAAAGCTGCCAAATCCAGGATGGGCCTCATATTTCATCATAGGAAACACCTAACCCCAGAAGCTCTGTCCATTGCTGTCCAGAGCTCCATTGCCAGCATCATTAACTACAGTCTCATCATCTATGGATCTGCCACAACCTCCTCTCTCAAGCATGTTTCGACTTCCCTCAATCAAGCCTGCCGTCTCGTCACCGGTTCCCACCGTCTCACCCACACCTGTGACCTCTACTCCAAAACAGTCTGGCTGCAACTTTACAACTGTATCAAATACCAAACCTGCATCACAGCTAAGAAAATCATGATGGGAAAAACCCCACCAGGAGTCAGCACCCTCCTTAACCCCAAAATCAATAACCACATCACCAGGAGCTCTAAGACCCAAATCCTTCAAATCCCCTGCTGCCGCACATCCCAAGGCCAAAGGTTGTTTGCATACAGGGCTCCGAGTTGGATGAATGATCTCTCTAGTGACACATCCGCCGCAGCAATGCTTGGAGCATTCAAAACAAAGCTCCGCCTCTCCCTAACTGGCACCAACACCTATGTTTGCACCACTTAATCATCTCTGTCCCCTATGCTGCTCCTGACCTCGCAGGTGTCTGTTTTGTCCTCTCTTCTTGCACTTACCTGTCCACTGCAACTTCTAAAGCACTTACTCTGAGTCTGTCCTGACAAGGCCCCTCGGTTGCCTCACTCTGCCCCTCTGTGCCTAACCCACCCACTACTCCCAGCCCTTTTCCCTTCATGCCCTCTTCCTCCTATTGTTTCACAGGTAATCCCATCGCTTTATCGGATTATGTCAACCAATGTCACTGTCTTTACCATGTACTGTGCAAACTTTTTCAATGTTAATGGCCTGTAACCCTGAAACCAACCTGTTGATGATTGCCTGTACCTATGACGTGGAACCTTTGTAAAAGAGCCTTGGCTCAAAGATATTTTTTGTAATCCTAGATGCAAATAAATAAATAAAAATACCATGTGATGGTCACTAGCACCCAGGTGACCTTCAACCTGGAGATCTGCGATCCTTTCCCTGTTAGTCAGTACTAGATCTAGGATAGTCCTGTCTCTTGTGGGTTGTTGTACCAGTTGTTTGAGGCCCTCCCCCTGCAGGGAATCCACCATGTGTCTAGTTCCGGCAGATGTCCCTGCTGGTATCGACCAAACTGTATCTGGCATGTTGAATTCTCCCATTATCAGAACCTCCCCTGTAGGTTACATGCATTCATTGGAAGGTTATAGGTGGATTATGAGTATCTACTATACTATAGTGGCCCTTTATTAGTAGAATAAAGATCAATGTGGTGGCCCTTTAATAGTAGAATAAGGACTGATATATTGGCATTAGCCCGATGTAGCAGCCCTTTATTATTAGAATGATGACCGATGTAGCAGCCCTTTATTATTAGTAGAATAAGGACAGATGTAGCAGCCCTTTATTAGTAGAATAAGGAGCACTGTAGTGGCCCTTTATTAATAGAATAAGGACCAATGTAGCATCCTTTTAATAATAGAATAAGGACCAATGTAGCAACCTTTTATTATTAGTAGAAAAGGAACTGATGTAGCAACCCCTTATTAGTAGAATAAGAATATGTAGTGGCCCTTTATTAGCAGAATAAGGACCGATGCAGCTGCCCTTTATTAGTAGTAGAATAAGGACTGATGTAGTGGCCTTTTATTAGTAGAATAAGGACCTATGTGGCAGCCCTTTATTAGCAGAATACAGACCAATGTAGCAGCCCTTTATTAGTAGTAGTTTCATGTTTCTGCTCAGCACTATAAATGTTTCCCACAATTAAGCAATCAGGACCCGTAGTGATCCTTTATCAGTAGAATAAGGACCAGTTGAAATAGTTCAATATAGGCTTAATGCCTTACTCATCATTATTCTTCTAATAAAGGATCAATACAGAATCCTTATTTATTTTCTAAACCTCCTTGTGGGGTTTTAAATCAAAACAATGCTAAAATAGTATTATCTTTATTTAAAAACAGCTGTAGAGCAGCGCACACAGAACAGTCTGTAACATTCTTTTAACCTTAGCAGCCCACTGCTTATGGGATAAGGACCAGTGGTGAACCAATCAGAAGGCAGGATTGTATACCAGTCTGGTTGCCCAGCAGCAGCTTGCTGCCCCAGTAGAGCTGGGTTGAGGAACAGACCCAAGTCACTCAGGGCTGGCCGGGGGAGGGAGGATCGAGCATCCCAAGGACGACTCACCTCCCTCGGGGAGGGGGGATACAGCATCCCGCTTGTAGACTGCCACCTGGTGGAAGCCAAGTGGTAGCACAGACAGTATGCACAGATAGGGAGAGAGGCAGACACGGATACTGGCACGCAGCTGTGCATGTCAGTTCATGCTGGTACCCTTGGGGAGAGAACCAGGAGGTATAGTACATATTTTTGGAGTAGTGTGAAGCAAAGGGTACTAATTTGTGTAAGAGTATAGTAGTATGTGTGTAAAGTGTATGAGAGTTGTAAGAGATGGGATGCAGATTTTTGGCAATCTTGCAAATTTTTTTATTTGTGCATAGAAAGGGGCAGAAAGTTGGAGAAAGTATGTGGATTATGGGATTAATTTTTGGGAGGGGTATAGGAGAAGGGGTAGAAATCCTGGAGAGCATGGAGGTAGGGGTAAATAGTTTGTAGAGTGTGGGGCAGAGGTAAACATTTAACAGGTTCCAGGGGCAGGGGTCCACATTTTGGGGAAGGAGTTGGGGAGGAGGTACAGATTTTGTGTTGGCTGGGGGAGCAAACTTGTGGAAGGTTACAGGTTTTGGGGAGCTGTGCAGGTGAGATACAAGCTTCAGGAGTCATGGGGCAGGGGTATCAATAGTTGGAGAAGTATGTATGGTATACATTTGGGATATGCGCAGATGGGCATACATGTTGGGTGAGTGGGGATGAGGTACAAATGTTGTTGGGGTAGGGTGGGAATAAAACTTCTGGGAGTTGTGTGAGGTTTTAGTGTGCAAATATTGGGATAGGTGCAAGGTAGGAGTACAAATATCAAGGGTGAGGGGCAGATTTAGAGAGTTATGCAGAATCTTTTGAGAGGTGCAGAGGTAAACATTTTAAGAGGGGTGTAGTGGTAAGTACTGTATACATTTTAGGAGGATTGTGGGAGAAGGGGTATAGTTTATATGAGTGGTACAAGGTAGAGTTACAAACTTGGGTGAGGCATGTGGGCATGTTTTGGAATAGTTACAATGGAGGGGCAGGGTACAGGTGTACATTTTTGTGGGATTATACCTTTGGGGAGAGGTACTGTTGTAGTAGTACACGTTCTGTAAGTGCTGGGGAACCTCATCAAAGGGCATGAATCTGAAAAAAACAAATAAAGAAGGAGTTGCACTGGCTGCATTCAGGGCTGGAAAGGCACACAGGAAAACAAAATTTACATTTTAAGAGTATGACAGTTTTTCTTCGGGGGAGGGGCTTGATAGCGTGCTCAAAAGGTTGGTCATCAACTTAGAGAACTTGCCAGATATTTACCATTATGTTCTACTGGTATACAGCAAGTCCATTAATAAAAGCCCCCATCAGATAATTGGTAGCAAAGCCTCATTTTTGCCATTTCACAGTTTGATGTACTGTGTGTACTAAGCTGACAGGACCTGGAGGAAAATGATGTCACTGTGTGAGACATATGTAACCCCCCTGCAAATGGGGGTTCCCAAAAGTCTTACAGGAGCTTGCCTGAATGCTCCAAGTCCGGGCGGTGTTCGGCACCTACTAAATGTGGTTCCAAGTGAGTGCTATTTGAGCATCCACGTACTGTCTCTTTAAGAGCTGTCTGCTTGCAGACTTAATTAGCTTGTATGGGGGGACTGTGTGTTCTAATGCCCAAATCCTGCCCGTGCTGCTGTCAATTCGCTCCGTTTCTGCCGCTGCTACATGTGCAGAGGGAGCCTTGTTGAAAGATATAACTGTTTGCCAGAAATCATTTAGAGTGACTGAGAAAATGTAGTTTGTCTAGCCTGTCTTCATTTCAACATGAACTGTTTCAGTGTAACTGTTTCGTTTTGGTCCTGAATAGCTGACTTGGACCAATCATGATGATAGGGAGACCCTAAAATGGAGCCTGTGGACGATTCGGAACTTGGACTCTCAATTTTGAGACAACCACAAGGGGATTGTGTGGGCAGTGACTCTGGGAAATGTAGTTTTAACCTTGGCACCTTTTTCCACCAACAGAGGGAGTCTTATTGTGAGTGACAGCCGAACCAGACAACAGAATGGTGTGGAACTAAAGGAAATGCCCTGCTCTGTGACTGGAAAGAGTAGATCAGTTGTGACTGTGAAGAGAGAAGGAGCTCTGTGCTTCTGCGGTGTATAGTTGCGCGCGGGAAGCGCGCGTGAGGCCCTGAGGTTCGGCCTGCAGCCGTTGCAAGTGCCAGTTCGGACTGAAGCCAAGTTGTGAGGAGACAGAAGGAAGTCTGAAGAGTGAAAACCCTATAGAAGACTGGAGAAATTGCTGAATCGCGCTCGGTCTGTCAGGAACTGAAGCTGCTGTGTGTGCTCCTGGGTATTTTGCAGTAATTGCAATTGGGATCGAGAAGCAGCCTGCCTGGTATAGTTCTTTCCTTTTACATATAAATGTGCACAGTGCTTGTGGAGAATCGCTATTTCCAATCCCCCGTGCTGTGTGCTGTGTGTTGAAGCTGGAAGCAAACCCCAGCTTGTCTTGGACTAAATCCGTTTGCTATCAACTGCAGTGGGGTCCAGTCACAAGGACCTTGTCTCCATGCACGGTTGCTCTGGCAATCCAGAAGAACATCCACCATCTGGTCCTCAGCTTGGTATTGAGAGTACAAATCAGGGTATTCCCCTGCAGCCTGTTTTCAATCTCAAGTGTGTCATCTAATTCTTGTTGTTTCACTGCTTCATGGACTGAGCCATCTGGCTCAGGATTACAATTGGGTGTTGTGCAAATACTTTCTTCTACAGGGCCCTATCCATCTGCACCTGCCGGCCAACCTTGGGCAATGGACCTGGCTAGCCTCCCCCCCAATCTGGGTACCCAGAGTGTGACTTTTCAGACTCTGTATGTGTGCACAGTACTGTGATTTAATGCCACAAATTAACCTGATTTCTCCCTCCCGTATTACTGTCCCCTAAATAAATCAGATTTGTTGTTGTTATACTATATACTGTCTGTGGTGTTGGTACTTATGGAAACACTATTGTATTTCGCTGTGTATGTTGTTTAACCTTATTTTACAGGGGGTCCTCAGAGACGTGCTGTGGAATCAGTCTCGAGGATAAGTGGTACTTTATGAGTGAACAGTGTGTATACGTGGGGTATTGGGGCTGTAACTCCTGTGTACTGTGTGAGCCACTAGAAGAAACCAAAGGGAGTCACAATGTCCCAGAGGGCTGTGATCAAGCTAGTCTAACCACTACAAATCCTGACCTCTGGGTGAAGACATCCGCCATAGAACCTAGGCCCCTCAACCTATCAGTAGTCAAGCAGGCAGGGGTACTAGCCCTTGGGATAGCGCCACCTAGGGGTTACATCTTGGAGGCTCACCGCTGGGATTTTGTGTCCTCTAGGGGCCACATTTATGAACCACTGTTAAAAAAAATAAATGGGTACCCCGACAGAAGTGGCTGTGCACCGATTGGTGGAGTGCCATACTGGGGAGGAGATCGACTCCCAAAATGCTATGCTTATCCTGGACATCCCCCTGGGTATCAATACAGACACTGTACAGGGAGTACTTTCCAAGGTGGATGGTTTACAAAACCTTGTGGTGGTGGGTCGACATGCTGATCTGCTCACCCACACTTTCATGGCCCTAGTAGAGTATAAGGACCCCATAGATAGCTCCAAAGTGCCACAGACTATTACCCCAGAGGGAGCCCTCACTGCCTGGAGAGTGATAATTAAGGACAGTAGAGACCTGGGGGAATGAGCCCACTATCTGAAACTTTGAGGAGAAATTTGCTAAATTGTTGCTGAAGGAAGGGAAAACTGTGGAGGATTTGAAGAAACTATTCTTGCCACCTGGGGGTGTTCCTCCCCCAAAACCCTCTCCCGCTCCAGTACCCGTTATGGTGGCTGAACCAATGCAGGCTCCTATTTCTGCACCTGCCACTAGTCACGACTCTTACTGAAGGTTGAGGATCTTCTCTGGCACCCTCCCCACCCCCAGGGGAGGATGACTGGAACACCTCGATAGATTGTTTTGCCCCGATACCTGAATGGCAGTGTGTGGAGGCTGAGAAACAAAAAAGAATCATAGAAAGTCTGAGGGGTCCTGCCCTAGAGGCCATTAAATTTTTGAGGTCCACAAATCCTGATGCATCTGCCCAGAAGTACCTATCTGCACTTGAAGGCAATTTTGGGAGCACTGAGTCAGGGGAGAGCTTGATGTGGAAATTTCAAGGTACAAATCAGTGGCCGGGGAAAGTTTTTCTGCATATGTTACTCGTCTGGAAAGAGCTCTGCAGAAGGCTTACCGAAAAGGTGGGGTAGCCGCCAGTGACTTAAACTGTGTAAGGTTGGAGCACCTACTACAGCATGCAAAGCATTCTAAATTGCAGCTCCTTCAATTAAGGCTCCCAGAAGGGGTAACCCACCGGACTACTATGACTTAATAAAATAACTTCGGGAGGTTGAAGATGAGGAGGGGGATTCTAATTCTGGGGCGAGTGCAGCCCAAGTGATCACAGCATCGGAAGGTCCTTGTGAAGTGGGGACCAATGAGGGTGTGTCACCATGGGGTGAACTGCTGAGAGAGATCAGGGAATTCAAAAACAGTCTCTTTATGAGGGCCGCGCCTGCAAGTATAGGCCCTGACCTATATCCGACTGCATCTGCTATGGGGGTAGGGGTACCCACCCAGGCATCTCCTGCTGACAACAGCTCAAAACTTGATGTCTTGACCATGGAAGTGGGGAAATTGATGAGATGCCTCCAAATGCTTATCACACAGCATACAGAGATGGCACCAAGGTGTCCAGTTAGTAGTACCCCCGTCCTGGCTCCCAGTGTGACGTCTCGGCCAGCTCAAACTCCAGAAAGTATGTTTTGCTATAATTGTGGGAAGGATGGGCACATGAAGAGAGAGAATGCTGGTCCCCAAAAGACACAGACAAAGTTGTATATAGGCTACAAGGAGAGCTTCGGAGAACAGATCAGTGGTTAAGAGGTGCATGAAATGATCCCAGTGAGGGCCTCAAAAATGCTAACTCACGTCCCTTTGTGGCAAGGTCAGTAGCCCAGGCCCCCGCTACCGCCTCTCCAGACTGGTCCAGAATAGTGGGTCCCTCCATGGAGACCACTGTAAAGGTGAATGGAGTGTCTACAAGAGCTGTATTAGACAGTGGCTGCCAAGTGACAATTATGTTCCAGGATTGGTATCAGAAGCATTTGTCAGATGTACCCTTACAACCACTGGAAGGACTGCATGTATGGGGGTTAAGTGAGAAGGCCTACCCCTACTCCGGGTATATCCCAATTTGGCTGTCTTTCTCCACCTCCGTGGTTGGAGTGGCAGAGCAAGTAGAGACACTGGCCTTAGTGTGTCCCCCTACTGGACTGTATTATGGGGTTCCACTACTAATTGGGATGAATGCACATATGTTTGGATGGTTGGCGCAGTTGTGTTATGAGAAACAGGGGTCACAGACTGGTAGAACTTTAAGAATCCCAGCCTTACTCAAGAAGGCCTGTGAGGCACAGAGAGATGCTGAAAAAATGGAACCAGAGGAACCAGTTGGAATTGTCTGGAAGAAGGATCTTGAGTCTCTGATCCTGGCGCCACATGCCCAGTGTACCTTACAGGGGGAAGTCCATATCAGAAAGGATGTCAAGAATAAAATCCTTATGCTGGATGCACCAGGCGATGGGAAGTTCCCAGAAGGACTGCTGGTCAAGCCAAGTATTTTGCCTGCCAGAGCCCATGCTTATGCCAGACGGGTAATGGTCCAAGTTCATAATGTGTCTGAAAGAGAGATTCGGGTAAATAGAGGTTGCACCCTGGCGAATGTGCATTGTGTGGATACTGCAGTGTTGCTTAGTAACAAGTGTTCGGGGGAGAATGACAGAGTGACGCCCGACTTGTTTGATTTTGGTAACTCCCCGTTACCAGCCAAATGGAAGATGAGAATCAGTAGAAAGCTTGCTCAGAAAGACCAGGTGTTTTCTTTCAAAGAATGGGACGTAGGATGTGTGCAAGGAGCTGAGTACCACATCCGGCTGCATGATGAAAGGCCCTTTCGGGAGAGGTCTTGACGCCTGGCACCCGCTGACATAGATGATGTGAGGCGGCATCTGCAAGAGATGCTTGCTGCTGGTGTGATACAAGAGTCCAGAAGCCCATATGCTTCACCTACTGTGGTAGTGAGAAAAATGAATGGGACAGTAAGGATGTGCGGCGGATTATCACACCTTGAACCGGCGGACTATCCCTGATCAGTAAACAATGCCCTGCATCCAGGATGCTTTAGACTGCCTGAATGGTAGTAAGTGGTTCTCTGTGCTGGATCTTCGCAGTGGGTACTACCAGATCCCGATGGCCCCAGAAGACCATGAGAAGACAGCCTTTATCTGTCCGCTTGGCTTCTATGAATTCATGAGGATGCCTCAAGGGATTTCAGGTGCCCCAGCCACTTTTCAACGACTGATGGAACGTGCAGTGGGGGACATGAACTTTTTAGAGTGCCTGGTGTACCTGGATGATGTTATTGTGTTTGGCAGCTCACTGGAGGAACATGAGAGCAAGCTCTTTAAGGTGTTGGACCGACTGGAAGACTTCGGCCTAAAACTGTCCATCGACAAATGTCAATTCTTCCAAACACCTGTAAAGTATGTGGGACACATAGTCTCCACCGAGGGAACAGAGACCGACCCAAGTAAAGTTGAGGTCTTGACCATCTGGCCACAGCCCCACAATCTAAAAGAACTGCAAAGATTCCTGGGATTCTGTGGCTACTATCGCCGTTTCATCAAGGACTATTCAAGAGTGATCCATCCTTTACTTAATCTTACTCTAGGTTACCCTCCCACCAACAAAAAACACAAGAGGTCGGTTTCTTCTGAGCCTGAGAGAGTGTATTTCCATCCCAATGAAGTATTTGGAGGCAGATGGACACCTGAGCGTGAAGCTGCTTTTCATGAGATTATATATCAACTTTCCCACGCTCCAGTCCTTGCCTATGCAGATCCAGAGAAGCCCTATGTCTTGCACACTGATGCTAGCCTGCAAGGCTTGGGGGCTATATTGTACCAAGAGCACGAGAATGGCCAGAGACCAGTGGCCTTTGCCAGTAGAAGCCTGACCCCTTCCGAAAAGAACTATCCTGTACATAAGTTAGAGTTCCTAGCTTTGAAGTGAGCTATTGTTGACCAGTTCCACGAGTACTTGTATGGGGCTAAGATACTAGTAAAAACTGACAATAATCCTTTGACCTATGTGCAGACCTCAGTAAGTTGGATGCCATCGGCCATAGGTGACTTTCTGCATTATCTACAGATGACTGTGCTGTTGAATACAGAGCAGGCCTGAACCACATAGATGCTGATGCTCTCTCCCGGAGGCCTGTTCCCCAGAATGACTGGGTCAGACTGTCAGAACCTGATATTCGAGCACTCTGCCAGAAGTTTGACAGGGAGGAACAAATGTCCACGGATGCAGTGGACTGTATGGTGGATTTTTTGGGACCCTCTGAGAACCGCATACCTGCTGCTTATTGTCACTTTTCTGCAATAGACATTGGTGCACTGCCTCAGCTGGACAATGACAGTATTCAGCAGGCTCAATCCCGAGATCCCATGATCAAATCAGCTTTAGAAGCCCTCTATGCAGGGAAAGATGTGTCCAAATTACACTCCACTGATTTGAGAACTGCATTGTGGAAGGTCCTAAGTCGAAACTGATCAATAGACTGTTATACAGAGAAACAGTAGACAGAGGGGGACAAATAGACAAACAACAACTAGTGCTGCCCACTGCCTTTCAAGACTCAGTACTGAGGTCCTTACACAATCACATGGGACACCTTGGTATAGACAGAACACTTGACTTGGTGATATCCAGATTCTATTGGCCTAAGATAGGGACTGATGTTGAGCAACGCATTCGAACTTGTAGTCGCTGCTTACAGAGGAAAGCTTTGCCCCAGAGGGCTGCCCCCCTTGTTAACATCACCACCAGTGCACCCATGGAGCTGGTCTGTACTGATTTTCTGAGTTTGGAGTCAGATCAAAGAAACATTAGTAATGTGCTGGTGGTCACTGACCATTTTACGAGATATGCCCAAGCTTTCCCCACCAAGGACCAGAAGGCATCCATTGTGGCAAAAGTACTTGTAGAAAACTTCACTATGGGGCTCCACAAAGAATCCATTCTGATCAAGGGAGAGACTTTGAGAGTCATCTGATCAAAGAGATGCTTTCTCTGTGGGGAGTGCGAAAGTCCAGAACCACCCCTTACCACCCCCAGGGGACCCGTAGCCTGAACGTTTCAACTGCACTTTGCTAGATATTCTAGGCACTCTCCACCCAAAGGACAAGCCTAGATGGAGCCAACAAATTAGCACCCTGGTACATGCCTACAACTGCACCAGAAGTGATGCCACTGGGTTCTCCCTCTACCGCCTGATGTTTGGAAGAGAAGCTCGACTGCCGGTAGATGTATGTTTTGGAGTTTCTCCTGATGGGGTTCGAGCTGACAACTATTTACAGTATGTGCAAAAGTTAAAGGCCCAGCTAAATCATGCGTATCAACTGGCTCAAACCATGGCTGAAAAAAGAAATCTGGCCAACAAGGAAAGGTATGATAAAAAAGTGAAAGCCCTGGAACTCCAGGAGGGAGATTGGGTGTTGCTAAGAAATCTGGGACTGCATGGCAAACACAAGATTGCTGATAGGTGGCACCATCTCCCCCACATTGTGGTAGGCAAACTAGATGATCTGCCTGTGTACAAAGTAAGGCCAGAGAATAACTCAAAAGATGTGAAAACAATGCATAGAAATCATTTACTGCCCATTGGACAAATCTTGATTGAGTCTGAGCCCCTAGAAAATGCCCACTATGGACCAGTGACTAGAGCTGCTGCTAAGCAAAAATTAAGAAAGTCTGCACCTACAGAAGCTGAGTTAAAGTGTTTCCCTCCAAAAGTTCCAGTTGAACATGACTGTCAGTCCATGTCAGAGGAAAGTGAGTGTGGCTTTGAATACTACCCTTCTTACGAACTGAGTCAATTGTTTCGGGGCAATCCCCTAGTCAATCCTGGAGATGAAGCTGGGCCTTCTGGACTGTCTAAGCCCCCAGCTTTGTCCCTGGAGCCAATGCTACCAGAAAGTGAAGTGCAAAGCATTAAGTCAGATGATACGGAATCATTGTGTATAGTTGACCTGTTTGAGCTTTCAGAGGAGGAAAATGATGGACTGGGACAAACTGGTGATACACCAGAACAAGAAGAGTGTGTTGAGTGCCCTGATAGTTCACTGCCAGTGTCAGAAAACTCCCCATGTGAGCCAAGTGTTGTGGATTCTGAGACTGCAAATCATGGAGCTGAAAGTGCCCCAGGTTCTAGCCTCTCTACCCCAAGGGAGACTCCCCAGGCAAGTAAAGACAGTGCTGAAAGTGAGTCTAAAAGTGCAGAGACTGTAACAGTTCCCTCTAGAAAGACTGGTCGAACTGTAAAGCCTGTAATGCGCTTAAGCTATGATTCCCCTGGGAGGCCTGTGGACTTGCCTCTCAATGTTGTCCATAAAGGAGTGTATGTGTCCCCGAGCTCATTGCCCAAACTGAGCATAAGTGCTACCTCCAAGTTAATTGTGTTGCCCTCTAGGTGTGGTGCCCCTGCCCCATCCAGCCCCAAGGTAGCTGATAGGGAAGGGCCCCCTCTCTTCAGGTTTCATGTACAGGAGGTAATAACCTGAGTTACGGTACAATGTGTGTATAATACTGTGTAAAAAGTGATGTACTGGAAAGTTTCAGAAATGTGTTTCTGGTAAGGTGATATGCTGACTGATGATTACATGTATAAGCCTAATGTGATATTGATGTAAATGTATATGGTTGTGTTGAAATTTATGGTGGTACTTACTTGACGTGGATGCCAAGTTTTTTCCAGGCCAGGAAGGGTGTAACCCCCCTGCAAATGGGGGTTCCCAAAAGTCTTCCAGGAGCTTGCCTGAATGCTCCAAGTCTGGGCGGTGTTCGGCGTCTGAGCTGTTTAGATGTGGTTCCAAGTGAGTGCGATTTGAGCCTCCACGTA
Organism: Neoceratodus forsteri; assembly: GCA_016271365.2. Lineage (NCBI taxonomy): Eukaryota > Metazoa > Chordata > Ceratodontiformes > Ceratodontidae > Neoceratodus > Neoceratodus forsteri. The sequence continues at coordinate 94,250,122 of CM028129.1, read as the reverse complement.
CTTCTCTTTAAGAGCTGTCTGCTTGCAGACTTAATTAGTTTGTATGGGGGCACTGTGTGTTCTAATGCCTGAATCCCACCCGTGCTGCTGTCAATTTGCTCCGTTTCTGCCGTTGCTACATGTGCAGAGGGAGCCTTGTTGAAAGATATAACTGTTTGCCAGAAATCATTTAGAGTGACTGAGAAAATGTAGTTTGTCTAACCTGTCTTCATTTCAACATGAACTGTTTCAGTGTAACTGTTTCGTTTTGGTCCTGAATAGCTGACTTGGACCAATCATGATGATAGGGAGACCCTAAAATGGAGCCTGTGGACGATTCGGAACTTGGACTCTCAATTTTGAGACAGCCACAAGGGGATTGTGTGGGCAGTGACTCTGGGAAATGTAGTTTCAACCTTGGCCCCTTTTTCCACCAACAGAGGGAGTCTTATTGTGAGTGACAGCCAAACCAGCCAATAGAATGGTGTGGAGCTAAAGGAAATGCCCTGCTCTGTGATGGGAAAGAGTAAATCAGTTGTGACTGTGAAGAGAGAAGGAGCTCTGAGCTTCTGCGGTGTATAGTTTTGCGCGAGAAGTGCGTGTGAGACCCTGAGGTTTGGCCTGCAACTGTTGCAAGTGCCAGTTTGGACTGAAGCCAAGTTGTGAGGAGACAGAAGGAAGTCTGAAGAGTGGAAACCAGGCTCACCCTGTAGAAGACTGGAGAAATTGCTGAATCGCGCTCGGTCTGTCAGGAACTGAAGCTGCTGTGTGTGCTCCCGGGTATTTTGCAGTAATTGTGATCGGGATCGAGGAGCAGCCTGCCTGGTATAGTACTTTCCTTTTACATACGAATGGGCGCAGTGCTTGTGGGGAATCGCTATTTCCAATCCCCTGTGCTGTGTGCTGTGTGTTGAAGCTGGAAGCAAACCCCAGCTTGTCTTGGACTAAATCTGTTTGCTATCAACTGCAGTGGGGTCCAGTCACAAGGACCTTGTCTCCATGCCCTGTTGCTCTGGCAATCCAGAAGAACATCCACCATCCGGTCCTCAGCTTGGGTATTGTGAGTACAAATCAGGGTATTCCCCTGCAGCCTGTTTTCAATCTCAAGTGTGTCATCTAATTCTTGTTGTTTCACTGCTTCATGGACTGAGCCATCTGGCTCCGGATTACAATTGGGTGTTGTGCATATATTTTCTTCTACAGGGCCGTATCCATCTGCACCTGCCGGCCAACCCGGGGCAATGGACCTGGCTAGCCCCCCAACCTGGGTACCCAGAGTGTGACTTTTCAGATCCTGTATGTGTGCACAGTACTGTGATTTAATGCCACCAATTAACCTGATTTCTCCCTCCCATGTTACTGTCCCCTAAATAAATCAGAGTTGTTGTTGTTATACTATATACTGTCTGTGGTGTTGGTACTTATGGAAACACTATTGTATTTTGCTGTGTATGTTGTTTAACCTTATTTTACAGGGGGTCCTCAGAGACGTGCTGCGGAATCAGTCTCGAGGGTAAGTGGTACTTTATGAGTGAACAGTGTGTATACGTGGGGTATTGGGGCTGTAACTCCTGTGTACTGTGTGAGCCACTAGAGGGAATAAAAGGGAGTCACAGTGTCCCAGAGGGCTGTGATCAAGCTAGTCTAACCACTACAAACCCTGACCTCTGGGTGGAGGCACCAGCCATAGAACCTAGGCCCCTCAACCTGTCAGTAGTCAAGCAGGCAGGGGTAGTAGCCCTTGGGATAGTGCCACCTAGGGGTTACACATAGTATAATAGAATTTGCCGGCAGATAAGGACCACTTGGACCACCTAACCTGCCCATTGTTCCTTGTCTATTGTATTACCACAGTTCCTACTTAATCTCTGGCCTATCTACCTCTCCTCCCTTTCTGTAAAATTCCCAATACCTATCCCATGCATTTTTGAACCCCACTACTGTTTCTTTCCCCACTATTTCTGATGAAAGACTGTTCCAGGAATCCACCACTCTTTCTGTGAAGAAATACTTTCTCACATCTCTCCTGAATTTACCCCTCTCCAGCTTCTTATCATGTCCCGTTGTCCTTGAGCACCTTTCTTCCAAAAAATAGTTCTCTCCTGTGCCTTATTTACCCCCATAAGATATTTGAAAGGTCTCTATCATGTCCTCCCCCTCCCATCCAGGTTGTACATATTTAGGTCCTTAAGTCTCTCCTCATAGGGCTTCTGATGCAGACTCTCTACCATTTTAGTTGCTCTCCTCTGGACTGCCTCCACCTGTCTATGTCTTTCCAAAGATGTGGTCTCCAGAACTGGACACAGTATTCTAGGTGGGGCCTTACTAGCGATCGATACAGGGGCAATACCACCTCCCTCTTTCTGCCAGTTATACCCCATCTTATGCCCCCCAGCATCCCACAAGCCCTCCCAACTGCCTTGTTGCACTGCCTGGCCACCTTTAGGTCATCCACTATGATTACACCAAGGTCTCGTTCCTGTTTAGTGGTCATGAGTACCACTCCTCCCATTCTGTACTCCACCACTGGATTTCTGTGCCCCAAGTGCATTATTCTGCACTTTTTTTGCAAGGAAACCTAGCTGCCACACCCTTGACCACTCCTTCAGTTTTCTCAGGTCTCTATTCATCCTTTCCACCCCCATGTAGTGCCCATCCTATGGCAGATTTTGGTGTCATCTGCAAAGAGGCAGGCCTTTCCTTCCAGCTCCTCTGCAATGTTAGTTATAAAGACATTAAAGAGGACTGGTCCCAGCACTGATCCCTGAGGCACCCCACTGACCACCCTCCCTTCCTTGAGGTGAACTACTTTACCACCACCCTCTAGTGCCTATCCCTTAAATAATTTCTTATTTATTTATTGAATTTTGGTAACTGGGTGAGCCCACTGTGACTAGAAGTCCCTTTTTCGGGGGCAACCTGGAATTAATTACATATAGGGTACATCAGTACAGAGCACATTTAGAGGTATACATCATGTTAAAGATTATAGGTTGCAGTGGACTGGTATTATTGACAGGAGACAACAGTTAACAGCATAAAGCAGTACAGACTGCATTTAGGGGTACATCATGATAAACATTTTAGAATACAATAAGCAGACATTATTGACAGAAGACAACAGTTAAGAACTTAGAGTCGTCAGGATTTGACTAGATACTGTTGGGGGTGTGCAACATGCCTTGGAGTTTAAGAGCATACTTCAGTATGGACAGTTAGTTGAATAGCAGTAGCTAAGTGGACTGCAGAATTTCAGAACAGGTATGCATTGATCAATGGTTACAGGTGCAGATACATCACTGCAGGAGAACAGTTTTGAGTCCTTTTTAAAACCACCTAGGGAAGAACAGTTAATAAGAGAGGCTGGCAGTGCATTCCATTGGGAGGGGGCTGAGCTGGCGAAGGATCTGACCTTGTATGCAGAGTAACAAGCAGGGTGTTTACCCATCTTACCACCTTTGGACACACTCCTAAGCTACCCAGCTTGCTTACTAGTCTATGTGCAACAATGTCGAAAACCTCACTGAAATATTGATAGCCTACGTCCAGTGTTCCATCCTGATCTAATTCCTAGCTCCCCAAAGAAATCTGTCAGATTTGTTGGTATGATCTCCTCCTGTGAATCCATGTTGCCTTGGGTCTTGTAACCCACTGGATTTAAAATATTCCAAATCCTTTCCTTCAGCAGTGATTATCTTACCTTTCTCACCACTGATGTCAGGCTGACTAGTCTATAATTGACAGCCCCTTCCTTACAACAACTTTTGTGACGTAGGACTACATCTACCCTCCTGCAGTCCTCCAAAACCATTCCAGCTTCAAATGAGCTGTTAAAGAGGACTGCTACAGGTGCAGCTAGTACTTTCCTGAGCTCCCTCGATACTCTTGGATGCATCCCGTCTGGCCCCAGTGCTTTGTCTACTTTCAGATTTGTGAGTCCCTTCAGGACACTCTATTCTGAAAACAGTCTAGTGTCTGCCTCCCTCCCTCCAGTGCCCCTGTTACTTTTTTGTGGTCCCTCCCCTTCTCCATCTTCTGTGAACACTGAACAAAAGTATTCGTTCATGATGTCTGCCTTTTCCTGGCCCCCCTCTGCACAGTCCCCTTCCTTTTAAACTTACAATCCCACCCCTGGTTTACCTCTTTTTTGCTTACACACCTAAAAATGCTTGAATGACATCAGCACTAACCCAAGATTTTACTGGCTAATTTGAAAAAGTTTGAGGGATTTTTTTTGTAAAACCACTGAATAAGAGAGGCAAGCAAAACCGCATGTATATACATGAATAACTGCAATTTCTGAACTTTATTTGTAACAAATGAGGCCTAATTGTCCTCACAGTGGGCAAATGGTACATTTTTAAAGCATTTGGGGCCAGATATTCAAAGCTTTGCCCCTGTGTTAAGTTAACACTGCCTGGCGTGCAAACTTAGCCTGGAGCACAAAGCAAGCTATATTCAAAAGGAATAACCCAGGGCAAACAGCCTCTGAATATAGCATGGGAAAGAGGCCGTGCAAACTGGGCTGGGAGTGCAGGGCAACAGCAGCCCTGGAATTTGACAGCACTGAATATAGCAACCAGAAAGTGCAAACCACAACAACAACACAATGCACAGCGGACGTGAGGTAGGTAGAGAGGAACTATGTGGCCAATGTGTGTTCTGGCAAATGCATGGACCCAGTACAGCTGCAGGCAGCAGCACACATGAAAAAACAGTGATCAAAACTGTATAATATTCCCCGAACCGTTATTGCGCGCTAGCTTTAGCGCGGAGCTAAGCGGTTTGCCCGGTGCAAACAAGTTAGCCCCGCACTAAACTTTGCATATTCAAAAGTGGCATGCAAATGAGCCTACTTAGATAGTCTCTGGGCAAACAGCCACATTAGCATCTCATCATGCCCTGATTTGTATGCAGATTGCACAGCGTTACTGCAGGGTCCCACAGCTCCACCTGTAGGTCAGTCTGGGAGGTACAGGGGCTGGCCAGGTCCGACCACAGCTCCACCTGTAGGTCAGTCAGGCAGTGCATGATGATAGCTGCAGGCTTCATGTAAACAGTACAGCATAGCATTGCATAGCATATTGTACCCCAGGGGACAACACAGCATAGGCACAGGTGGTGGTAGTGCTGCATGCAACCTTCACACTGTAGGTCATGCTACAGTGCACAGCAGACACTACAGTAGCAAGAGGGCTGGTAGTGTGAGGGATACGACACTGCCTATGGTATGTAGGGCAGTGATGACCACTGCACTGTACACAGTGACAGGCACAGCTTGCAGGTAATTACTGACAGTGGACAGTGCTATCACACTGTTGTGTCATCCACAGATGCTGCACCTGTGGCATGGGATGCACACAGTGTCATGTACATGGCCGGCAGTGTGTGCTGTGACATCTGTACAGTTGTGTGGTAGGTGGCTGGGGGGGCATGTAGGATCCGACAGGCACACAGGTGGTGGCGTAATCCCACTACTGGCCCATGTGCACTGAGCGATGTGTCCCAGCCTTGTGGCCACACCTGGGCTGTGGTGAGGTCTGGCCACCCATACTCCCTCCCCTCACTGGCCACCATGCCCACAGTGCTGCATGTGTGTGCTGGCATCTGTTACGCACCACAGACGTATGGTCTGCAGGTGTGTGCTATATATGGCCACACTACCATGCTGTCCCCTGTGGGTCAGATCACCCCTCACTGTCTGTGCTTGGCTCGGATTGGTGGCAGCTGATGGCATCATGGTGGTGCCATCAGTGAGCAGCATGTGTCCTCCATGTCTGGTAGTTTCTAAGTGTCATACTCATATATGTTAGGGCTGCGTAAGCTGTGCTAATGCTAAGATAGCACCATGCAAAGCACGCAAAGCTGTTTGCCCAGGGTTAAGACCGGCTTTTCCTGGGCAGTAAACTGTACTGCGCTATGGGTCGTGCTATGTCACGCTAAACACCTTAGCGCGGCGCTAGTCGCTGAATATCTCATAGTGAATTTATTCATGTTCACTATGCCCCTTGCATATCTTTATGCTTAGCCCAGCGCTACTGCTGTTTGCCCGTGCTAGTTGGCCTTTTGAATACGGCAGACCCACACTATTCCTGCACAAACTGTTTCGGACCGCGCAAAGCTTTGAATATCTGGCCCTTGATCTTTAAAGCTGCCAAAATGAGCCAATGTTCAGCCTGTCCTGCCACCAGATGCACGGGATCTGATTGATGCCTAATTTGCCTCAGGAGGCCCCACAGCTGCAGGAAGCAGCCAGGGGTACAGGATTGCCTGCAGCAAAGGTGCACTTTGGATCAAGCCTGCAGAGATAGGGAGGGGGTAGGAAGAGGAGGGAGTCAATGGGAAGCAGAGTAGAAGCATGTGATTGGGCTACAACCCGCATCCAACCCCGTGGACACGTCAGGTGGAGTTATCTGAGTGTCTGCAAGTGCTCATGCTAGACACACAACAGCCATGCCCTCAACCACCCACAATGGATTTCACTTGCTGGCCCAGTGGTGCTGGTGTAACCCCCTACAAATGGGGGTTCACGAAAGTCTTCCTTGGGTGTGCCTAAATGCCCACTGCCAGGCTGGTATTGTAGGGACAAAACCCTTGATAGAAAAAATATTTTATTTTTTATCTTCAAGAATTGATTTTAATTATTATTTTATTTGATTTTTATATGGGACTAATTTCTGGTTAAGAGTATTGTTTGCATAAATTCCTATGAGAAAACAAAAAGTGTTAGTTATTTAAACCTTAAGACAAGGTATCTGGTTTTAATGCCTTAAAGGAAAATATTTCTGTTTCATAAGCAACACTTTGCCATATGCTAGAGGAGGTCTAAGGAAATAGAGATGAAACTCCATTTTGTTTTTTAAGCCATGATATAAGTGGACACCTTCCAAGCTAAGCATGTAGCGCAATGTTGTTCTAAGTGGGCCCTGCCACATTCCATGTTCATCTCTGTGATGTCCAAGCCTTGCATGACAGAGTTATAGGTAAATTTATAGGAAAGCCTTAGATGGAGCTAGGTATCCATGGCTATGATCAAGATAAGAGATCATGTGACTGGTAGCACCAAAAAAAAATGTCTTAGACTTTGAAAGTTCCATTACCCTGTATAGAAATAAGAAGTTTTATTCATACTTTAAAGATGCAATGTACTGCCGCTATGAAAATTGGATAGTTATAGGACAATAGTATCATAAATAAGCTTACCAAGTTTTATAGTTGCAGAATGAAGCATTCAAAAGTTATGAATATAATTTAATATAATTTTCATATTAGAAAACTAGACAAATCTAGTATCATGTGATAGCTCACATCTTAGGAAGCCTAACAAGATGAATATTAAATATGTAGCTTGTTGCTATAGAGAGAAAGACCATCTAAAAGTTTATAGTGAATTAACTTTTCTGACAGTGATTGATGTCTTTAAGAAAAGAACAAAGGATTTTGTGTGTCTCTACAAAAAGTTATGTTTTAAGGACTTTAGGAATGGATTTTTCTTACAAATCTTATATCATTCTGTATTATAGACTATTAAGAGTAAAACTATTATTTTGTTTTGAGAAGTTCTATTAAAATTATGAAGTTATAACCTTAATAGTGTAGTTTAAAATGTATGCATACTACAGATATCAGACTTTTTCAAGAATATTTGGCTTAATGTAAAACACTTGAATATGCAAGTTTAATTTTCAAATTACGTTAAATTAGACTTTTAGTTAAAAAAAAATAGTTTTGACCCAAAAACAGATTTGAGGAGAAGGGGCTGTCTTAAAGAGGCATGTCTATATGACACCATTTATCTTCTAAGATGCCCTACCTTTCTAGTGGCTCAGACCAATCATAACTTGATGGTGATGTCGCCCAGTAAGTGGGACATAAATGGGATGCTGGCAAAGCCAGCCCAGAACTGCTTAATTCTTTGGTGTGTGTATAGACCTGTGTTCAATGTCCTGACAATTTTGGATGAGCTTGCACTTATTCTAGACTAAAAGCCTGAAGCCACACCTGCTGGGAACATTATTTGGGCATTAACATTGCCACCGCAAGGAGTGCTAAACCAGCCTGAAAGCCTGCACAACTCTGACACAGGTCCAGCTGCTAAAACTGGCTGTTACAGAAAGGACTTTCTTCCAGTATTGGATTAAACAAGGCCTATGTTTTGCATACTGAGAATCTGGACTAAAAGTAATGTTTTGAAATTTCTGTTAAAAGCCTGAACAAGAGACTGACTTTGGAATTTACCAGCCAGCAAGCCTGCAGTGCTGTTAAATAGCAGACAGCCCAGAGTTGCAGGTTCAAAAGCAGAAATTAACTGAAACGGAAAACAGTCACAGAGTCCAGTTACCCAAAACAACATTGCTGTCCACAGGGAGAGATCTTTCTACAGACTGTGCTGAAGTACTGAAATCTTGTTGTCTAATTTTTCCCACTAAATCCTGAAGTGAGTTTTGATGATTTGTGATGTCAAGCAAGAAGAATCCAGCCTGCATTGCTTCACTGATGTCAAAAGACTCTCCAGTTCCAAGTTCAAGGGAAAAAGACAGCAGACTAAAGCCAAACGCACCACCAAGGACATTTGTCATCCAAAACCAAAAGTTCTCACTAAGACTTTGAAAGCTAAAAAGTAGAAGACAACATCTACAGATAACTAAAATGTAAGTATTCCTTTATCCTATTTTTAGTACTTATTTGGCTATCTGGGGTGATAACTTAGTGCATTTTAGCTCCAAACCTTGGGTTTATGGTTAAGCTTGAATTTAAATCTAAAGAAAATACCCTTCTCATACTATAAAGTTTAAACGAGTATCATACCAAGATAATCTGAAACACTAGTGTAATGAGTTGCAAGTTCTCATAGAAAAAAAAGAAAAGGTCATGCTATTTATAAGTATGCTAAAGAAATAGTATAAACTGTCATTTATTATGCCGAATAGTACTTATTTATTTACATTGCTTATTGCTGAAATTTGTTTTATTTGTTTTATAGGATTTACTTGATCTTCTGAAATCTGTTTTGTTTACATTACAGTTTATGTTTACATTACTTTTATTATGCTTGATACTTATGCTAGTTACGAATATTTAGGACTTGTACATATGTGAATAAAATATATTTATCTCTTATATAATCCAAAGTGTGGCAACAGTGTTTTTCGCCATCATTTTTGGATCTGGAGAGCATAGGATAATATCACATGTGAATATTTATTTCTGGTAATTTAAGAAATAATTTTTGGGTAAGGCCTGAGGTGAATCCAAGTGCATCATTATAAAAAGTGATATTATAAGCCTTTGTTCCGACAGTATCCTGTGTCTTAGCGCTTTAAAAGTGTTTGTGTGAGAGTGCCTTAATGCCTCTGTGCTCTGTCTCTTTAAGAGCTGCCAATAACGTGGTGCTTATTTAATCTGGGAGGGGGCTGAGTGTTTCTATGCTTGAGTCCCACCTGGGTTGCCAGATAATCGTTTTGATCTGCCATTGCTATTTACGCAAAGGGAGCTCTGTTAAAAGCTATACTTATTTGCTGGGTGTCTATTATAATAGTAATGTTATTGTGGTTTGCCTAACCTGCCTTCTTTAGAGCATGGACATTTCGATATTGCACCACCATCTTGGTTCTGGACTGTTATTGTGGACCAATCAGTACCTTTGGGGACCCTAAAATGGTGTCTGTCCCCAGGGGTCTTGTGGGAGCAAAATTCTGTAGGAATTGTAGTTTTGAGACTTTGGTGCCCAAATGAATCTGGAGGGGGAGCCCTTGTATTGACTGACAGACGGATCAGCCAACTGAACCTTTTGGATCCTGGGGAAAGTCCTAGGCTGCTTGCAGCAGACAGTCAGTCTGGAGTTAGAGTTTGCAGAGTAAATGGCTCGAGTGTTTTCGAGCAGCAGCTCTTGGTAGTTCACGTGGGAAAACTGTGAAAGAGCTGAGTTTGGCCTGCCTTCTGCTGTCCCTTGTGAGGAGCTCTCCAAAGAATCGGACTGCATCCGAAGTTGTGAGAGAGACTTAAGTCACTGAATTGGGTGACCAGGCTGAAACCTGAAGAAGACCGAAGATTTGCTAAACGTGATCAGCCTGTCAGGACCTGCATGTATCGCTGGACTCCTGGTTTTGTGCAGAGACTCTGTGATTGCGACCGGACTGTCATCCACCTGGTATAGTGGTGATTACTTGACTATAAATGTGCTATGTGCTGCTAGTGGGTCGTGATTTGATTCCCCACTGTGTGTTTAACTGTGCCTTGCTTGCTGGAGGCTGCATCCAGCTTTCTCAGACTAACATCTTAACTGTTTCTCTGTCTGGGCCTTGTCGCACTGGCCCAGCCAGATTTCTCATACCACAGAGAAGACAATTGACGAGAGACCTGCCTGGGGATCAGCCCCCTTCTCAATGCCTTGAACAGGAACGATGCCTTGGTGATTCGTGTGGGCCCTGCTACTTCTGGAACTCCAGCTCATCAACCTCCAATCTCAATTTCATCTATCCTGTGTCCTGTACTGGGTACCATGAGTAAACACTAGGGTAGCTCCCTGCAACATCAGCTAAATCAAAAGTGTTATCATCTAATTCACTTGTTTTCTTGTCACAAACTGAGCCATCCAGCTCCAGATTACAAATTGTGTGTGGTTGTGCATGTTTCTTTCTTCCATCATAGGGCCCCAACCAGCTGTGATGCCAGCCTACCCCGGGCAACGTTCCAAACAGGCTAGCCCACCTTACTCCCACCTGGTACCCAGACAGTATAACTGTGTAGGGACTCTGAAGTGCATGCATGACTGTCTGATTGATTTAGCCTCTAAGCCAATCAACCTGATTATGCCCCTTCCTTGTTCAATTCCCCTGAATAAATCAGATCTAACTCTTTTTGCATTTAATCTGACTGTGGTTCCAGTTTGTACTAAAAGCACTGTACTGTTGTTATTAGCTGTGCCTAACCTTGTTTTACAGGGGGTCTTCAGGGTTGAACTGGTGGAACCAGCCCTGGTGGTAAGTGTAAACAGCATGGGGATTTGTATGCTGAATAGGGGCTACTGTGAAAGTGTTTGTTGCATATTGTCTAGGCTACTAGAGGGGAAAGAAGGGGTTACAGTGTCCTGGAGGGCTAGCCTTGGTTAGCCAGGTTAGTCTTGCTACTAACAACCCTGTCCTCTAGGTGGAGGCACCGGTTTCAGTACCCAGGCCCTTAACCTGCAACTAGCCAAGCAGGCAGGGGTAGTAGCCCTTGGGATAGCACCACCTAGGGATTACACTGAGGGTTGATGCAACAGAAGCCACATCTCATGCCACACTGGTGACCCAGGTTCAGGTGTGGACTAAGGTCGCCGGGGGTCAGCCAGGGAGGGAGGAGATTAAGTCTGGCCCCTAGCACTGGCTGGGGGTAAGGCAGGCTGGGCACTGCACACCACCCCTCGGGGGAGAAAAAGTAATATGGAGGTCTGAGATGCGACTGAATCCAGCCATCTGGTAGCCCTGTACCCTGCTGAGCACCCAGGCCACGCTGCCCTAAGTATGAATGTAAATCCTGGAGGGAAAGTAGAGGAGCGGGGCTGGGGTGGCCAGCATCTGGAGGGTGGCTTGAACAATGGAGGGACATCACTAACGCAAAAAAAAAATTAATTTCAGTTTTGCTGTGCCTATCAATGTGAGTTGTGATGAACGTGCCTTGCCACCTGGCACAGCGGCACTGGTGCCATGTGCAATGCTGGCAACAACCTGGGCTTAGGAGTAAGCCTGGGACACAGAAAGGGGAGAAGGTTTGAAAGTGCGAAGGGGGCCAATTAATCCTCGCTCTGCCAATGCCGCCTGGTGACCCAGGGGTGGGGCAGACAAAACGGGGACAGCCCAAGGGAGGTGAGACACCTGACATGCTTAATGCACACCCACTGTGTGCATACAGAACACATTTATGCTGGCATCCTAGTGGGAGGGAACTTAGCAGGCGAAAACACCCAGCCACAAAATGGATGATGCTTTGTGCTACACTCAGGCCCTGTGCTGACTGTCCACGTGGCATGACAGGCACGCCTACCCCTGGATTCAGTCTCTGGAGGGGGTGTTGCCCCGAAGGCATGGGGGTAATCCACAGTGGACAGGTAGGTGGGCCTCTGTGGTGCAGAACTGGCAACAAAGCTTTGTGGTGGCCGTAGAACAGCTGGTTGGTTGATCGCAGGCAGTGGAAAAAACATGAATGCAAAAAAATAGAATGTGCTCTGGGGCAACCAGTCAGAGGTGCTGGTTCTGAACAAGTAGGGGAGGGTTGGCTGGCTGGTTGGTACAGTGCTAGCACTACCACTTGCAGCGCTGATAACACAAGTTTGGGAATGAGCTTGGGGCATCAGAGGGTCAGCTGGAGGGAGGAGGATCCAGCTTACGTCAGACTGCTCTTCTCCTCCAGGGAGGGAGGGTTGCAGGGCCCGGCACAAGCCAGGCCCCTAGTGGTGCCTGGGGGCAGGTGGCTCAGGTCCACTGACTGGTGTGGAGGAGAGGCAATCATCAATGCACAGTGTACAGAAGTGTGCATGGTGATGTCATGACAGCAGAGCTGGTAGTATAGCCTAGAGGCTGGAGTAACGAGCTGTGAATGAGCTTGGTACATCCAACAGACCTGGGTCTGATTCCCACAACCTCCACCTGGATACTGTGTGACTCTGAGCAAGTCACTTAACCAGTCCAGTGCTCCCGTGTTGCCCCTGAAAACAGGCACTTGTGCCTAGTGGGCCTTACCTGTACAGGGGAGCAGGGAGAAAAGCAGAAAAGGTTGATTGACAGGATGATTTTGGCCTCCTGCAGGCCCCACACACAGTGCCTCAGGCACCACCACTGGCAATCAGATCCGTGATGTGGCTGGGCCTGGGGAACCCCGCCGACCCTACTGGGGGGCAAGCCCTGGGGGAAACACGTAGTGGTGCAAGGTAAGCCCTGAGGAAAAACTGGAGTGATGGGATTGGGAAAGCCAGCAGGATGGTGACTGGATGGGGCAGAGGGGTAAACAGAGGAACAAAAACATAAGGGAGGCTCAAAGGAGTATTAAGCAAATGGGGGGAGTGGGGCTTGCTTTGACTATGGGTTGGCGGTTTGGCTATGGAGGAAAGGGGGTTAACAGACCGTGGAAGGGTTGGAACATTATTAACTATGGTCCCAGGTCAGGGACTAGCCTTGGACTGCATCGTCGTCAAAGTGGATAACGTAAAGCTCCCCAAAGTTGGGCACAAGGGGGAAAAACTTCACAAATGTTTTTGTCAAGGGATGGGATTCAACCACTGGGAGGGGGCTTAGAGTGGTAAACAGACTGGGTCTGAAGCAGAACAAATCTAACTTTTTCCGAGTTTAACCCATTTTGTTTCCAACTTGAACATTTCAGAGGTTCACACGCTCTCATTATACCACCTCACAGCATGGTTCCAGAACACACACACACTAGCTGCTTACCTATGCGGTGCCCAGCCTGCCTGCTGATGGCAGCAATGCACTGTATGTAAGTCCTTGTGGTTGACGTGGACTCGTTCTTCTTGAGTTCAACTAGAAGATGTTCCATCAACTCCCCGAACAGACTCCCAGTGCAGGTTACGACCAGTTGACCCAGGGCAATGATGGCCCTTTTACGCAGAGCGAGTCTAGGGCTAGTGAGCTGAGGAAGAACGCAGTTCAGTATAGATGAATGGAAAGTAAGCAAGGTCCCACCTAATCTGTAACCAGAGAGAGAGAGAGAGAGACCAATGAGATGCTGCATGTTGCCAACGCCTGAAAAATTTATAACTGATTTATCACAAGCACTGGAGATCAGGTTAGAACCTGTAAGCTTCCGGTGATCTTTAACATTCTTTTTGATTATTATTATTATTTAAGTTTGATGACGGGGGCATTGGATGGCTCAGCGAAACACAATTCCTTGACTGCAACTTGAGTTCGGGAGAGGATTGGGGCGCTGGCAATTGGGTGTCCAGCTGGAGATGTGCTGCTGCTGGCAGGCACTCCGCTGCCACTGTGACACCTGCTGGTGAGTCAGGGAGCGTGCTCTCCTAGAAAGTGCACTCTTAATGTGTGCGAAGCTAAAAGCTATGAACGTCATTGAGAGGTACAAGTACTCAGGGCTGGCCTTAGCTATGTGCAAACTGTGCCCCTGCATCTTGAGGGCCCATACTTTTTTCTTGAGGAAAAAAAATAATTTAAAACATTTAAAAATGCTTACATTTTGTTAGAGATGAAAATGTTTACCAGTGAATGAAAGTGGAAGACAACTGGTTCTGTTACTGTTACAAAAGGTGGGGGCAACTTTGCTGCAGTGGAAAAGATTAGGCTAAGTAAGTGCTAATGGTGTTAATGGCCATACTTTACACCTCCCAAGTTGACTGCTTTCACAAACAAAGGGCTATATTGACACGAGAACTTGTTTGTAACCTGGAGGTGTAGCTGAAACAATGAATGGTATGACAAAATCTGTTTCAAAAGTATGTGAGCACTCAAAATGGCTCAAAAACTTGACCAGCACAGAACAAAACCAGATTTCCTGATAGGGACCCTGAAAACCTGATCACCAGATAAAAAAACTGACAGGTGGCAACCTTACTAGTGTCCTATGATGATCTTCTCTATTATCTCTCACTCATACCTCCAGGAAAGTTAAGCTGTTTAACTTGTTTGCAAATCAGAGTATCGGAGGTGTGAGTGTCCAGTGATGATGTCCCTGTCCTTACAGAAATTAATATGGTAATAGTACCGTACTTACTTAAGTTCTTGCTCCAGGCTCAGTCAGATTCATTCCCAATGGTGAAGTCAAATAATTCAATGCAGTCAATGACACTAATTAAAAGATGCTGGTTAAACTAGTAGACTTGGTACTGCTTTATTAATACAGGACGGGAGGGTTAGCTAAGTGTAAATGTTGAATGGGAAGGGGGCCCACAGAGAATGGAGTGGTAGGGCCTGGCAGAGGGCTGCACAGGGGCCCAGAATGGTTAAGGCCGGCCCTACAAGTACTGGTGAGGAAAACAGAAGGAAAGATGTCAGCTCTCTAGATGATGGATGCATACTCAGGCCCTGGACTTTATTCTTCTCTCACACCTAGATTATGCTTAGTTAGTTTTTGTTGACCGGGTAAGTGTGTGACGCTTGGCCAGCTGGTTATGATTATTGTATGCTGTTTGTAATATAAAAAAATATAGTATGTGATTGTCTCACATAAGACAGCCTGTGCTCCATGGGTGCCCCCCCCAAGGATTCAGTGAAGCTACATATATTACACTGACAGGAAATCTCTGTAATGTAATTAATTTCCTTGAGAAATTGCATTTTATGACCTGTTGCTACTCTTAAGCTGGGAAACTAAAATATACATTTTATGACTTCAGAAACAGGACATCACTAAGCTGATTCCTGCCAGATATCTTGCACTTACAGTAGGTGAGAGAATTGCAGGGTTGTAAACTTAAAAGGAACTGGTGGATCAAAAGACTCATAATTTGGGAAATGAGTTTTTGCTGATATCACCTTATTTAATATACATTCTGATAGGACATCCTGTTTGCATTTTTTTTATATTCTAAAAGAAGGAGCTAGATGACTCACAGAAGGGGTGTGGAGAGACACAGTTTAAATTATACTGTGTCTGAACTGTTGATATATTCCATCTTCGGACTCTAGAAAGAGACACAGTTCTCTAACTGCACTTAAAGAGGTAATACATTAGATAGAAAAAGTCTAACTGTATTGTGGTAGGAGTTTTTGATTTGTAATCTTCCCTTGTTCTCTTATGTGATTGTGTGCTCTTTGATATATTGTTATGTGTTTACATTTTTCATATTTTTATCATCTTTTAGTAAAATACCTTTTATTTGAAAGACTGCCCGAGTGTCTCTCAGTTCTTTTTGCATGTGACGTATAGAGGGTTAAGACTGACAAAAACTGTTCAAAAGCTTGATGGTGTTACCAAACTGGGAAAAGGTAAGAATATACCTAAGGTCTCTTATAGAGTTACAAGGGTTCATTTTGGAAACCTGGCTTGGTGCCCCTGGTGAAAGATTGTACCACAATCCCTGAAGAGGTTACGTATCTGAGCCTGTACATTAGGTACGCTAGCATAAGGTTCACAGTTTGAATCCCCCAGAACTTGAGACTAAAGGTGATTTGCACCCAAAAGCAGACAGGAGGGTTACCCTGTCTGTTACCTGTTCACACTATTGTGCTTGGAGGTTGGCACTGTGCGAGCAGAGGGCCTGACCTGCTGAGTGCGTTTGTGACAAAGTGCACTAGACAAATTCTGCTTATTTTCAGGCACGACCTGGGAAGGGGGATATAGATGAATGTCAACTGACTTTGAACCAGATTATTTGTTAGTGGTATTTTAGTGAATGGGGTGAAATTTGGCCAGGGTACCGGGGAAATTCCCCTACTGGTCTGTAGGGCGCCTCGCTGGCTGTGAGCATGGCCAGTCCTGAGAGCTCTTTGGTGTGGATGGAGGTAGAGGTGGGGGAGAAGGCCTCCTCTCCCACCTTGAATATGCCAGAGGCTGTAAATGTTGTAAATGCTGCTACTGTGTTTAATTCAGGCTTGGAGCATTGTGATATAGAGCCTGAGATGCCGGAGATCTTTCTTTCTATGTAGGATTTGAGTCAGCAGTCTGCTGACTGTGATCTGTTACTGAACGGAGATATTGACACAATATTACAACAGAAATGAGCATTGCAAGCTCAACTAATAGCGGAAAACAAGCAACATTGTGCAGCGCAACTTCGTTTTGGAGGCAGAAATCGCACTGCTACATTCCTTACCGGCTGCAGTTCACCAAGTGGACCCTCCTGTCAGTATCGGGTGTGACACAGCAGCATCAAAGGGTCGGGACTTGACGGGTAAGTCATCCACTCCTACAGACAGTTTTGAAGTTTAGACTGATTTTGGACCGGCTCCTCCGGTTGAAGGGGATTTTTCAAAGGTACAGTTAGAGTATACTGTACAGAATAATAACATGGGACATGAGCAAGTGAATGCAGGTGAGGGGGGAAGCAAGCAATGGTCTGAATTAACCCCTGCTGCCAACGAATCTGCTTGCAACACTCAGATAGCTCCTGGAAAATCTGTTAACTTGTCTATAGACAGTTGGGGTTTGTTTTCTCAGCTGAATTTAAGATGGGGCACGGTGAGGCTTTACAACAGCCGCCTTGCCCAACTATTTTTCAAACAGATGATGGGCGTCAAGAGAGTGTTTCCGTTTTCTCCTTCATGACAAAAGGAAAAGCAACTAAACCGGGGCCCAGAGAAGAAGGGAAGGTGAAGAGAGCTGTCTTTACCTTTGCAAACCGGAACATTGATGCTGACCCTGTGGGGGCTAAGTCTAAAGGCCTTTCAAAAGGGAGGTGCTTGAACCAACTATAGCTATTGCTCCTGATGACCCCTCTAATCTAGTCACCCCCCTGAAGAGCCCTGGCGACCCCAACAGGTGTTGTTAGAGGCAGGGTGGAAACAAACCCCTGCTGGATCATGGTTTCTGGATCCTGGATGGGACCCAACCTTGAATTTCTGTCAATCCATGCCAGAATGGAAGCCTGTGATTACAAGGACTGAGGTCAATGACTCGGTGTCTGTGCAACCTGGAACTGAGATGTCTGATGAGGGCTTAACTACACATATCCCTACTAAGTCCCCTAAACCCCCCAACATCACTGATTTATCAGCAGACAAGAATATGACACAAGAAACAGCTGTGGAACTGTCAGGTTTAGAGACTAACTTAATAGCAGGTAAGCCCATTGATCCTCCACAGAAGCCCCTTCTATCGGACTTCTTTACTATTACCAGGAAAGAGGCCGCTCCACGTAGGAATGCGGTCCAAATCCGGTATAAGGGGGGTCTTGAAGAATGGCCAGACAGGTTGTATGTGGGAAAACACTTGCTGAAAGACTCACTGAATTTCTCCCCCAGGGAGGTGTATGCTTTTATTAATATTTCTGGGGAGGACAACTATGATGTTAGCTTTCATTCTTCCTATGCCTTAAACCTGTTCTGGGAATGATACAATCGGGTGAAGTTTTCTTCCACGTGGACCCCCTTTTTGTCATTCCTCTCACGAAACCTTTGATTAAATTTGTCACCATAATATTTCGGAATGAGGGGGTCCATGTGGATGATATCACCTATTGGTTGTCCCAGCATTGTGAAATATTATGTGATCCAGAGGCTGTGTTGGATTCAGAAATGTTTTGGACTGGAGGGTGGAAGTATAAAGTGAAGCTTCAACAAACGGATGCTGGAATTAGTCAAGTGCCAAACTCCTTTTTGCTTGGGAGGGATAGAGGGGTTTATTTTTATTCTGGACAGCCTAGGGCTTGTTAACGATGTGGGGCCAGAACTCAATTGTCTAGCACTTGTGATAAACCCCGTTGTGACAATTGTGGGGCGATAGGACACATTACTTTACAATGTGCCAACCACACAAGGTGCGATCTTTGTGAAGAGTATGGTCATGTGTTTCCCAAATGATCTTGGGCAGCTAAAAACAAAGCCACTTGTAGTAGCCCTGAATTACTTATCCAGCAGGCTCAAGATAAGGTTTCAGAGCAGGAGCATGTGAATTCTTTGTCCAAAGCCCCCTTCCCCTTCCCGCTCCTTCTTCCCCGCCTATCCCACTCACAGATTTGGTTTCCTCAGTAGTGGGTACAGTATCAGAGGGTCCCTCGGGGGAACTGCATAGGAATGACCTAGAATTGGTTGCAGTATCCCTACCCCCAGTTTGTTATGCAGAGACGGAGAGCCATCGGGCCAAATCCCCTTCCTTTGTTAGGCGTTCTACCAGGAAGGCCAACCCACCCACCTCCCAACCCCCATGGTGAAGTCTGAATCAGAGAACTTCTACGCTGCCCTTTTTTCTCAAGGGAGTGCGTCGGACATAGAACAAGTGAAGACTGCCTCCTCAAACATTTTGGTCATGTTTAGTTTAGTTATTTAACCAGGTGAGACACACTAAGCTGAAAGCTTTTTTACAGGCGCAACCTGGGAACACAGGGAAGTTAAGTGACTTGCTCAGGGTCACACAGTATGCAAGTGGAAGCTGTGGGATTCAAACCCAGGTCTGGTCTGCTGAATATCACCAGATTTGCAGCTCAGAGCCTTAAACCGCTGCGCTATACTGCCTCCCTCCTAACATACTGTCTCTGATCATGTTATACCAGATCAGGAGTTGGTAGGCTATAAAGTGAAAAAGAAAAAAAAAGGAAAAAAACCCTTTGAATGCCTTAAATATTCCTGATTCTGGCATAACTATTGTTTCTTTAAACGTTCACAGCATATTGAATGCAGTGAGACATCAGATGGTCTTTAATTCACTCCATGCCCAGGGTTCAGATATATGTTTCATTCAAGAAACTTGGATGCATACTATAGACCAAATTTGTTCCTTTAAGGCAGAATGGTGGTGGGGGCCGCCTTATTGGTCCTTTGGACTGGAATGTGCTGATGGCATTGGGATTTTGTTTAATGCTTACAAGTTCACTTTGTTGAAATTAATTAATTTAATACCTGAAAGGGCTTTGATACTCAATGGAATATGGGATAATTCTACGTTTCGGCTGATTAATGTTTATGGACCACAGACTAAAGCAGAAAGAGTACAGCTTTTGACCCTGATACAACCCTATTTGGTGTCCTCACATAAGATTGTTTTGGGGGGGACTTTAATTGTAACATCCTAAAGGGAGGGAAAGATCCGGTGTCTCAGAAAAAAATATATTGTGATTCTTCCACCTTGGCTAGAATAGTGGAAACTGCTGAACTCATTAACTGTGGTACCCATTTGTCCAAAGGCCCCAAATTTACTTATAAAAGAGGGAGGCTTACGTCTACAATAAATCATATTTTTATTTCTCAAAACATTTCTAATTTCCAGTTTGTTAATGAGCTGGTAGAATTTTCTGACCATTCCATGTTGCCTTTAAGGGTAACAGATGTGCACAAAGGTTTTAAAAGTGCCACAAGGTTGAGATTAAATATATCTGCTTTGGCTGATCCTAAAGTTCATGCAGGCTTGTTGTCTTTTATTAAGGCCCAGGAATCTGTAATAGTTCTGTATGAGGATAAATGTGAATGGTGGGAGGACACAAAATCAGATATTAAAGCTTGGTTTATGAAGTATGGGAAACGTAGAGAGAAAGAGACATTTTTAAGGAATTTATCTTTAAGGTCGCAATTACAGAAAGTGTATTCCCTGTTAACCACCACTAGGACGGATTACTCCTCTCAAATTAAAGTGCTTAAAGAAGAAATGTTACTCTTTCAGTACGATAGGGCTAAGACCATTAATGCAATGCTCCAATTAGGTATACAAAGGACTCCAGCTGAAGATCCCTACCTGGCATGAAAGGATCTCCAGAATTCTATGAATATTGTTTTTTTAGTGGATCCCGCAGGGGCAGTGGCGAATACACCGGAAGCTCTCCATTGGGTTATAAAAAATTATATGATGTCCCATAACCCCTTGACAACCCCAACAGAAAAGGAGATACAAAGTTATTTACGGACAATCAATCTCCCAATAGTACCAATAAATACCACAGTAATGGACTTAGATATTAATAAACCTGAAGTCTTATTTGCAATAAAATCCTTAAAATCTGGGACATCACCAGGATTGGACGGTCTCCCAGGTGAATTTTATAAATTTTTCTCAGAGGCATTGGCTGATAAACTGGCACCAATTTTTCAATCTTTCTTAATACATAATAAGATTAGAACATCTTTTAAGATGGTCTATTGTTTTTTTTTTATATAAAGCAGGGGATAAATCCAGTATCGATAATTGGAGACCGATCACAATTCTGAAAATGGATTATAAGATATTGGCATGTATTTTAAATAACAGAATCAAAGAATACTCTGGTTTGATTCTTCCCCCCACCAATATTGTGGTATTCCTGGAAAACACATTCAGAACGCCCTGATGATAATAAGAGACATGATAGAATATCTTTCATTTCATGGTAGGTCAGGAAATACAGGTTACTCACCTGTAACAGGAGTTCTAGGAATGGTATATGTTGTTCATCCACACTTATTGGCAGGTTCCTTGCCGCTTTAAGTGTTGCTGGAAGGTCTTCAAGCTGGCTCCTCCCACCCACCCGGGTGGTAAAACTCTCGGCTCCGCCCCATGATGCCAGATCTAGCCCGCTGGAAGCCAGGTTGTGCGTCGAAGCCGGGGAGGTCGCATGGGTTGTGTGGATGAACAACATATACCATTCCTAGAACTCCTGTTACAGGTGTGTAACCTGTATTTCTACGGACGTGGATATGTTGTTCAATCCACACTTATTGGCAGACTCCTAGCAGTTCTCTGGGAGGAGGGAGGCAAGGCGCACACCCCTGATACTTACTTGGGAAATAAGGACTGGAGAATCGAGGCCCCAAAACCAGCATCCCGGCGTGACTCAAGGCCGATGTGGTAGTGGGTAATAAAGGTATGTGCCGACTTCCAGGTAGCAGCCCTGCAGATATCCTGGATAGGGACATCCCTGGAAGCAGCTACCCATGCAGCGGTATGGCAGGTAGAATGAGCTCTTATCCCTCTGGGAGGCTCCATGCCCGCCAACCTATAGCAGAGCTCTATGCAGGAGGTGACCCACCTGCTTATAGTCTGCTTGGCTGCAGGTCTGCCAGGTGCAGCTTCAGCGTAGGTGACAAACAGCTGGCGAACCTCTCCCCGAACTTCAGCTGTCCGCTCCATATAATAAGCAAGCGCTCGTCTAGGGTCCAAAGTATGGAGCCTATATTCGGCCTCCAAGGTATGATTGGGGTAGAACACCAGCAGAGTCAACACCTGGTTAAGGTGAAACTCTGACACCACCTTCGGAAGGAATTTCGGTTGGGGGCACAGGACAACCTTGTCCCTGTGGAAGACCAGATAAGGAGACTCGATGGAAAGTGCCTGGAGCTCTCCCATCCTTCTGGCTGACGCGATAGCCACCAAGAAGGCGGTCTTCCACGACAGGTGGGAAATATCGCACCTGTGCATCGGTTCGAATGGCTTGCCCATGAGCTTGGCCAATACCAGCAGTAGATCCCACGGAGGTGGAGGTCCTTGCACCGGAGGGGAAATGTGGTCAAGGCCTTTGCAAATGCGCCCAACCACCTTCTCCTGCGCCACTGACTGCTTCCCGGCCCGCGCCCGCTAAGCAGAGATGGCTGCCAGGTGCACCTTAAGGGTCGTCAACCGAAGCCCTTGCTGAGAAAGGGACAACAAATAGTCCAGAATGCTTGCCAAGGGACAGGCGGAAGGGTCCAAGCCCTTCCCCTGACACCAAATGGAGAATCTCTTCCATTTGAAGGCATAGCATTTCCTGGTCGACTCCTTACGGGACGCCTCAACGATGTTGAGGACCTCGTCGGAAAGATCCAATGCCTGGAACTCTAGCCGCTCAGGAACCAGGCCGTCAGGTGCAGGGATTGAAGGTCCAGATGGAATACCTTCCCCTGGTTGACTGAGATCAGGTCCGGGCGGGCTGGAAGCCGCCTCGGGAGCCTGGAGCTGAGGCTGAGGAGATCAGGATACCAGAACTGGTGGGGCTAGTCTCGGGCTACCAGAATCACCTGCGCCTTGTCCCTCCTCGCCTTGAGAAGCACCTTGTGGATCAAGGGAAATGGGGGAAAGGTGTAGAAGAGGCCCGAGTCCACGGCCTTGAGAAGGCATCCCCCTGCCGCGAGCCCTGCTGAGGGGGGCGGGCATGGAACAGACTCAGCTTCGCATTCTCCCTGGAGGCAAACAGGTCCACCTGAGGCATGCCCCAGTGGGAGAACAGATCTTGTACTACCTCCGGCAGGAGAGACCACTCGTGAGACGCAGCCCCTATCCGGCTTAGGGCATCGGCCAGGGTGTTGGAGACTCCTGCCACGTGAATGGCTAGGAGATCCGCCTCCAGGCTGCGCACGAGGGACCATATGCGGAGAGCTTCCTTGCATAACAGCATGGAGCGCATCCTGCCCTGGCAGTTCAGATAGTACATGGTCATGGTATTGTCCGTCTGGACCTGAACCATTTGACCCCGTAGAAATGGAGCGAAGGCGGTGAGAGCTAGGTAGACCGCTCGGAGCTCCAGCAGGTTGATATAGCATCGGGACTCCCGAGGGGACCAGAGGCCGTGCACTCTATGCTCCCCCAGATGGGCACCCCAACCCATTAGAGATGCATCGGTCGATAGAGAGACCGTCAGCTTGGGGCGGACGAATGGGATGCCCTCCTGCAGATGTGCTGGAATGGTCCACCACTGGAGAGCGTTCCGCATCTCCTGGGTCACTGTCACAGGCTGGTCCAATGGATCACAGCACTGTGACCACTGGCTGGCCAGTCCCCATTGAAGGGGACGCATGTATCAACGGGCCCAACGGACCACGCTGGTGCAGGCTGCCATGAGGCCCAGGAGGCGTAGGAAGTCCCAGGCAGGGCACGATTGTCCAACCAGAAATGATTGGGCAAAGGAGGAAAGAACCTCAGCCCTGTCTGCCGGGAGCCGAGCTCTGGCTCGAAGACAGTCGAGCTCTGCCCCAATGAAGAGTATCACCTGCTTCAGCACGAGTTCCGACTTGGCCTCGTTGATGAGGAGGCCAATCTGAGAGCAAACCTGGAGGGCCAGATCTCTGGACCGCTCCACGTCCGCTCTGGAGGGGGCTGCAATCATCCAGTCATCCAGGTAGGGGTACACCCGGACCCTTCGGCACCGCAGGAATGCTGTCACCACTGCCATGCATTTTGTGAAGACCCTGGGAGCTAGAGAGAGGCCGACGGGCATGGCCCGGAACTCGTAAAGGGACCCCTCCGCTCTGAAGTGGAGGAATCTCTGATGAAACGGACGGATCGGGACGTGAAACAACGTATCCTGGAGGTCCAGGGTACAGAACCACATGCCTCGTTCCAAGGATGGTATTATCTGAGCCAGAGCAACCATCCTGAAGGTCCGAGACCTTAGGAACCTGTTCAGGTCATGCAGGTCGAGGATGGGGCGCCAGCCCCCCCGTCCGTTTGGGGACCAGAAAATACCTGGACACAAACCCCGGGTCTGGAGAAGGATCTGCCACCTTCCTGATCACCTCTTTTTCAAGGAGCAGGGCAATATCGGCTCGGCGGGCTGACAGCAAGGCTGCGGACCCCGTGGCCCCCCGAGGGGCGAAGGCTCGAAAGGGAGGAGCCTGCTCAAACTCCAGAGGCAGGCCTTTTTCTACCACCTCTAACACCCAGCAGTCCGTGGTGATAGCGGACCAGCCGGAAAGGAAGTGGCGGAGCCATCCCCCCATGGGGGGAACCCAGGGGAGAGTGACGAGGCTGGGGCCGGCACCCCTCAACCTGTCACTGGGCAGGCTTGGAGGAGGAACCGGCCGAGGGACCTCCTGGGCCTTTACCTCCTTGCTTCCTGTTGGAGGAAGCCACCGGCTTGGGTTTGGGATGCCAAGCGCAAGCCTGCTGGCCCTGTTGCTAGTGTTGTTGGGCCCGGTCGAGCTGCAGGGGTCGAAGGACGAAAGGACTTATGCTGTTGCTGATGGCGGCCTTTGTCTCTCTGGGCAGAGGTGACCGAGTCCAGAGTGGCATTGGACTTTTCGATCCGCTGGAGGTATCCCTCCACTCCAAGGCTGAAGAGGTCAGTCCCCAAGAAGGGGACGTCCGCTAACTTGTGCTGGGTATCCGCCGTGAAGGTGGATATCCTCAGCCACACCCTGCGGCGCATAGCCACCGCGGCCGCTACTGACCTGGCACAGGAATCACCTATGTCCAGAGCAGTCTGAAGCTGCTGCTTCGCCACCGCCCTACCCTGATCCCGCACCTGATGGACCGTGGTCTGCAGGTCGGTTGGGAGATGAGGAACAACCTCATCCAGGGAGCCCAAGAGGGCATGGGAGAAGTATGCCATCAGCACAGCCAAGCTGGCATGTCGGAGGCCGAGGGAGGACGCAGTGTACACCTTGCGCCCGGCAAAGTCCAGCTTTTTGGACTCTTTGTCAGGGGGTTTATCCACGTCCCGAGCGTTACCGGAATGCCGGAAGACGCTGTTGGTGACTAACCCCTCGGCAGAGGGGTGCTCCGAGAAACCGGGCAAAGAGCCGGTAGGGACTGCATACTTCCTGGCCATCCTGGCCGAGGGCACAGGACAGGAAGCAGGCCACTTCCAGAGCTCCAAGGCTGGGCCGACAATGGCCTCAGCCACTGGAAAGACCTCCGTGGGGGAATCCCCTCGGTCCAGTATCTCCATCAGGGGATACTTTGCCCGTTTGGACATGGGCTCAAGCTGCATCCCGGTGGACTCCGAGATGAGTTGAAGCAGACCCAAGAAGGACAATGGGCTATCGTCCAATGACTAGCCCCCGGAGGACTCCAGGTTGACCTGCCTGGAGAACAGGGAGGAGTCGTCGTCGGATTCCGAAGAGTCTGCAAAGAGCTGCCTCAGCCCTGAGCCACCCTCTACCTGCCAAGGACGGTCGAGAGTGAGGGTGACCAACAACCTGTGGGGCAGGCCGTGACCCGAACGAGAATCCTGGTTGGTGCCCCAGACTTTGGTTGTGGAGGCGGAGGTTCCACCACAATCGGCAGAGCAGCTGGTTTTGGCCGAGCAACCAGCTCTAGAACGGGCAACTCGACTGGGGCGAGCGGTTGCTTCGGTTGTTCGAGTGACAGCCACTTGATGGCCGGGGTCTGAACCAGAGTCAGTTTAGACCCAGACAACAGTAACTGCTGCCACATAAGCTCCTCGTAGCGCCGACATAATTTACGCCGAAGCCTCCCCTCATCTGAGGATGAGGAGGAACGGTGTCGCCGCTTACTTCGGTACCGAGACCGAGACCGCCAATGTCGGCGGGAACGGCTTGACCGAGATGAAGTCCGAGACCAAGACCCTCGGGGGCTGAGGGCGGGTCTGGGAAGGGCCGGGGGACACCCACTCTTCCCTCAGCTCGGGCACTTTAACCAGGGACTGCGGCCCCGAAGGCGCAGGCAGATCCTCGGTCTCCACCGGGGGAACCGGTAAAGGTGGGTTGTCGGCTTCACCAGTCAACAGTCCGTCCAACGGATCGAGAAAAATCTCGACTGCATCGACGGGAGTCTCGGCAGGCTGGCCTGACGGGGACACCGTGAAGCCAGCGGCCTGAGCCGCAACTTCGACCGAGGTTGACGGTCGGCTGTCCGGGGAAGGAGACCTCTCCTGCTCCCACAAATGCCGACGGTGGGACTTACCCTTTGACTCCTTCTTCTTGGGCGGAAAAGAAAGTCCCGATGGCCCCTCTCCCTTCGTGGAAAGGGACTGACAAAGCTCCTTGAACGAAGTCGTGTATGAGGAACTCAGAGAGAGCGGGATAAATGCCACGGCCTAGGAGGAGGAAGATGCGGCCTGGGCCGCCTCCTCCTTGAGGGCGATCATCTGCTCGAGTTGCTCAGCCGAGCCAGCCACCGTGGACACCGCCCAATGAGCCTCTTTTGATTTTACCGTCAGAAAACGCTTCTTGGGACGCCTGAGCTGCAATTGGGCAGCGCGATCATCCGGGACGTTGGCCGAGAAAGAACGGCACAACTCGCAGGCCTGCGGGTCATGATCTAGGCCTAGGCAGTAGACGCACATGGAGTGTGGATCCATCCTGGACATTTTCTGCCCGCAAGGGCACCTCTGAAAGCCGGGAATAGATTTGTCCATCGCAGCCACGAGGGAAGATGAAGACCGAAGTTTAGAAAACTTCAAAACCAGTTTCGGACGAACCGAAGAGTTAGGATCCAGTCTAAAATGCAGAGCGCTAAGTAGGGAACCTGAGCTTCCAAGCGGTAAGGAAGATCTGGTGTCATGGGGCGGAGCCGAGAGTTTAACCACCCGGGTGGGTGGGAGGAGCCAGCTTGAAGACTTTCCGGTAACAATTAAAGCGGCAAGGAACCTGCCAATAAGTGTGGATTGAACAACATATCCATGTCCCTAGAACCCTTATTTCATTGGACCAGGCCAAAGCATTCGATAGAGTGTCCCATGCTTATTTATTTGCCACCTTGCAATATTATGGGATTCCAATAGTTATTAGACGGTACATTATGTTGATGTATAATAAGGCAACAGTGTTTTCGGTTATACAGAGACAGGTTTTGCCGGGGTTTCACATCTCTACAGGTGTCCGACAAGGGTGCCCACTGAGTCATAGAAACATAGAATTTGACGGCAGATAAGGGCCGTTTGGCCCACCCAGTCTGCCCATTTCCCTACCTAATGGATAAGCTGCAGATCCTAGTTAACCAGCAGCCTACTTCTTTCTACCCCAACCCCCTAGAAGTGCCTTATGGCTGTCCCATACATGCTTGAATTCAATCACTGTTTTTGACTCCACAACCTTCTCCGGAAGGCCGTTCCATGCATCCACAACCCTCTCTGTGAAAAAATACTTCCTTACATTACCTCTGAGCCGCCCCCATCTTCAAATTGTCCCCCTTGTTCTTGCACACCTCTTTTTTTGAAAGATGTTACCCTCTTGGACTTTGTTGATTCCCATGAGGTACTTGAACGTTTCTATCATGTCCCCCCTCTCCCTCCTTTCCTCGAGGCTATACATATTAAGCTCCTTTAGTCTCTCTTCATATGTCTTCCAGTGCAGACCCTGCACCATTTTAGTTGCCGTCCTCTGGACAGCTTCCATCTTGTCTATGTCCTTGCGGAGACTGGGTCTCCAGAACTGCACACAGTACTCCAGATGGGGTCTCACCAGCTGCCTGTATAGAGGGATAACAACTTCCTGTTTTCTACTGGTGATGCCTCTCCCTATGCATCCCAGTATCCCCCAGCCCTCCTTATTGCCCTCTCACATTGCTTGCCCACCTTTAAGTCATCTGATATGACTACCCCAGGTCCCTTTCCATTTTTGTTGTTGTTAGTATCTCACCCCACATTGTGTACTCTTCCCCTGGGTTTTTGTTTCCCAGGTGCATTACCTTGCACGTCTTAGCATTAAATCTAAGCTGCCATACATTTGACCATTCCTCTAACCTTGCCAAGTCCCTTCTCATTCTTTCCACTCCACCTTGTGCATCAGCTCTTTGGCAGATCTTTGTGTCATCTGCAAAGAGACATCCTTTTCCTTCCAGTCCCTCTGCAATGTCGCTACAAAGACATTGAAGAGGACTGGTCCTAATATTGAACCCTGCGGCACCCCACTAGTAACCCCTTCTTCAGGGTGGACTCCATTTACTATTACTCTCTGTCCTATTCTCCAGCCAATTCTTTACCCAGGCTATCATCTTGGGACCCACTCCCAGGCTGGCTAACTTGTATATTAATCTTTGTGTGGGACTGAGTCAAAAGCCTTTGCTAAAGTCTAGGTAGGCCATGTCCACAGCCCTTCCCTGATCTACTACTTTGGTCACCCAGTCAAAGAAATCTATTAGATTCTGTCTGCATGACCTTCCTGCTGTGAATCCATGCTGCCTTGGGTCCTGTGCCCTCTGGCCTCTAGGTACTTGACAATTCTTTCTTTCAGAAGTGATTCCATCATTTTCCCTATCACTGAGGTTAAACTAACTGGTCTGTAGTTTCACTTCTGCCCTGCTCCCACTTTTGTGAAGGGGAATCACATCGGCCCTCCTCCAGTCCTCAGGTACCACCCCATCCTCCCATGATTTGTTAAAGAGGGTAGTCAGTGGTGTCACTAGTTCTACCCTTAGTTCTTTTAGAATTCTGGGATGAATCCCATCAGGCCCCATTGCTTTGTCCACCTTCAGTTTTAAGAGTTCTTTCAGAACCCTTTCTTCTGTAAATGGGCTGGTATCAACTTCTGTATCCAGAGTGTTTCTATTGTTTGTTTTAGGTACCTCCCCCTCTTCATTTGTAAATACTGAGCAAAAATATTTGTTTAATATCTCTGCCTTTTCACAGTCACCCTCTGCCCACCCCCTCCCTTTTATTAAGCCTCACTATCCCTCCCATAGTCTTCCTTCGCTCCCTGATGTACCTAAAAAAGGTTTTATCCCCCTTCTTAACTGAGTTGGCTATCTTTTCCTCAGTTCGAGCCTTTGCTGTTCTGACTGCCTTCCCAGCTTCCTTTTGCTTTAAATGATACAATTCTCCGTCCTGCTCCTTCTGTGATTCCTTGTACTTTTTGAATGCTTTCTTTTTCTCTTGAACCTTCACTGCCACCTCCTTTGAGAACCATAGTGGTTTCTTACATCATTTTGTTTTGTTTATTTGCTTCACACAAAGGCTTGTTACCTCTGTGATGGCAGTTTTATTATTCCCCATTGTTCTTCCACCCCTCCTTCCTGCCCATTTGCTAGTGCATTCCTTAGGCACTCACCCATTTTGGCAAAGTCAGCCCTCCTGAAGTCCAGTACTTTTGCTTTTGTATGGCTTGACTCTATTGCTGTGTTTATTGTGAACCATACTGTTCGATGGTCGCCAGTTTCCAGATGGCTACCCACTTCTACATCTGTGATCCTCTCTTCATCTCCATTTGAGAGGATCAGGGCTAAGATTGCTCCCTCTCGAGTGGGTTCCAATACTAGTTGTCTAAGGCATGCCCCCTGTAGGGCATCTAGAATAACTCCACTCTTAGAAGTGGCTGCTGCAACTGCACTCCAGTTAACATCTGGCATATTCAGATCACCCATCAGCAACATCTCCCCTTTATCTGCCATTCTAAGTATACTTTCTATCATTTCCTTGTCCATTTCCTCCCCCTGAGAGGGGGGTCTGTATACAACCCCTGTGCAGATTGTGGTGCCATTGCCTGCCTCCAAATTGACCCACAGTGCTTCTTCTCCTCCCTGTTTACCCTTTTGTTCTGTTGCTTTGATTCCTTCTCTTATGTAGAGAGCTACTCCTCTTCCTCTTTTACCCTCCCTGTCCCTCCTGTAGATAGTGTATCCTGGTATGTTTACGTCCCAGTCATGGTTCTGTGTGTACCATGTTTCTGTGACTGCCACGATATCCAGATGTTCCTCCTCCATCAAGGCCACTAATTCAGGAAGCTTGTTCCCCAGACTACAGGCATTGGTACTCATTGCTCTCCAGTTTTTGATGGCTTTACCTTCTGTAGCAGCATCCCCCACTGATCTTTCTACCTTGGTCTTTTTCTCATTTAGTACCCTGTTTTGTAGGGGGAGGCTGGGATTTTCCTGCTGCTTATCAGTGCTTCCCCCCTTGACTAGTTTAAAAGCTTGCCAATGAAGCATTTAAACCGATTGCCCAAAAGACTTGTTCCCTTCCTGGACAGATACAGACCATCCTGCCAGTATAGGCTGGTGTCCCTCCAGGTGGAACCCCAGTCCCCAATGAAGCCAAACCCCCTCTCCCTTACTATACCTATATACGTTGGACCCTTTACTGCAGATGGTGACTCAGACGCAATTATGGGATGGTTTGCATTGGGAAGACTCTGATGAAAGCCTTAGGATACAGGCCTATGCAGATGACATTTGTTTATTTTTTTCTAACCAGTTTGAACTACCTGCCTTCTTTAGAGTAATGGAACAATTCTCAGCAATTTCCAATGCAAACCTCAATGTGGAGAAGTGTAAGGGTTTGTATACTGGTGCAGGTAGCCCTTCGCCTTTACAAATAGAAGGTATTCTTATCTCATCCCACCCCCTTAAAATTCTAGGGATATTGTTTGGGCCTCAAAATCTACCAACAGTAAACTGGAAAACAGGCATTGCAAAGCTAGAATATAAAATTAACAGATGGAGACATTGGAAAATGACCAAAGGTAAATGAATCCAAATTTTAAAACTATTCATTGTTCCAAAATTACAATATGTGGCTATGATTTACCCCATTTCATTGGAGACCAAACTGTATAGCCTGTGCTTCCAATTATTGTGGGGGTAATAAACTGAACCCCATTAAACAGTGTTTTACTTATTTACCACGGGACAAGGGGGGGTCTGGGGATGCTTGACCCTATTACCTTTTTTGATACCCTTTTTTTAATTCAGACTGTGAAATGTGGTCTAATAGTTACAGAGGACCTCCATCACACATGGAGGTCTTCTGTAACTGAAGGTTTTGTATAAATACTTTCAAGCTTGGACAGTGGTTCCCCCTAAATTATGTAACCATCTCCGGTACCAGTCTATTTTAGACCCGCCGTAAAAAAATGATATAAATGGGGACTGACCAGGCAACAAATTTAACAAGGATCGGTACCCCAATTATATAAGGTTATACTGAGTTGGGTATATCCGCAGGTACCGTGTTTAAAGAATTGCCCGAATGAAGGTAATTCTAGGGTTTTGGTACAAGTGAACAATTACAGACTCCCAAGCTTTATGTGGGAAACAATCTGGCTGGCTATGTATGGCAAGCTAAATGTCAGGGAGAACGCCAAACACAAGGTTGTGGAAGAAAGGAATTGTCCCTATTTAGAATGTGTAAATGTGGTAGAAACCATGGAACATTTTTTTTTTTTTAGAATGCTCATTTTCGCAGCCATTATGGGAACGTTTATCGCTAAAATAGGGAATGAGTTGGTTGGCCCAAATGACGTATGAAACCCTAGTTTTGGGTAAGATTCCCATTGGAGAGTTTGCGTATGATATTGATGTTCTCAACCTTTTTAAATGCTGTCTGATGTATTATTTATGGCAGGTCCGATGCCAGTGAGTGCTACAGCAAAAAAGAATGCCATATTATGTATATAGTGCTCTAGTAGAACAAACTGTGGGTAAGGCTTATGCACAAGATTTTGCAAAGCACTCTGCATTAAACGTTTATAGGTCGTGGAAAAGGTTTAATTTTTTAATTAAATTTAAATGAGGGATAGAGTGATGTAATTTTTTGCATCAGGATGACAATTTGTATAGGGTGTCTACTTCATGTTGCTTTTTTTCTCCCCTTGTAAGTACCAGGGTTATGATTTACTTTTGTGTATTTTGGTATGATGTGTCTTTCAATAAAAACTCCCCTACTCTTTTCGAGAAATGTCATGGGATCTTTAACACCCACCTGAACTACCACCAGAACAGGCAGATGGGACCTCGGTTTAATGTCTCATCTGAAAGACGGATGCTCTGGCATACCTCTCCTTTGGCCACACACAGGGTGGGACGGGGGAATACATGAGTGATACGTGAAAGACCTTGGAGAGGAGTGGAGCTGTGACAGGTCTGGTGGTGCTCTGAAGGGCAGATGTCCTGCTAAGGAAGTAAGTAATAACACAAGACAGGTTGTGCGATAATGTTATCGCATACCCCATGTGAGTTTTGAGGCCTAAGGTGTAGCTGAGTGTCTTCTACCACCTGGGAAGTGCAGTGATTTATGACATTACCACATACCTTGAAGAGTGTTACTGCCCTTATAAAAATGGTTTTAAAAGTTAAAAAATCAAGAAAAAGGAAACGGGAAAGAAAATGAGACCTGTGTGGCACTGCGCAATTAATGCATAGTCATGTGACCAGTTTTGACCAATATGAGTACTTGTTTGATCCAAGCCACTTTATAAACATAAATCAATGATGAGGAAAAAATAATTGGTGACTGGGATAGGCACACTGAGATGAGGGAAGAGGTAAAAAGATATACAGCATACAGTAAAATTCATAAATGCAAATAAAAACAGAATGAAAAAATTACAATACGTGTACATGACATGACTAAAAAGTTGCAAAAAGCTCTGAAAGGTCCAGGCCCAGCGACAAGAAGTACAACCAGAAATGCATGTTAGTTGCAAGCACAGGAGGGGAAAAAATGAGCATTTAGAAGGGGTTTGAGCATTGAGATAGAGGAGGAGGAGGAGGAGAAATGTATTGGGAGAGGGAGCCTGTTCCAGAGGTCTGGGAGATGGACAAAGAAGGTAGCTGCAGTGAGATATGAAGATAGAGGGAGTATCGGAGGAATGGTGAGAGCAGAAGTAAAGGAGGAGGAAACTGAGCGGGGCATCTCTTGTTCTCCTTTCGCTTCAGTTTTTCCCAGCTTTAAAGAGCTAGTGCATTGCCTAAAACTTATGCTAGTTTTAAAAGCATTCAAATATTACCTTTTAAATCTGAGCTATTACTTCCCCTTTGGTTACTTACAGGATTTGTTCTTACCTGTCAGTACGTGTGATGTGTGGAATAGCACTCTGCCTGCAGCTAACAGTTCTAGCTCTGTTCCTCCATTTGCATCATCATCATTATGACCTCACTGACTGTGACATCACAGCTGCTCAGGAAGTCACTCAGTATCTGCCCCATCAGTCACCTCCCTGTGTATGTCACTGACAGTGAGGTCACAGGGCTGATGATAAGGGGAGGAAAAGATCTAGATATGTCAGCTGCCAGGTGGACTGTTATTCCACACATCCAGCATAATACTATTGCATAGAAAACTTTCTAATGTGAAAAAGGAGAATATGTCACAACTAAAATGTTACAACTGACTACTTTTTAAAATCTGTAACATATTCTTGTTTGGTTCTACCAGCTCTTTAAAGCTGGGAAGACGGAGCTGCTAGAAAGGGGATACTGCATCTCAGTTGAGCTATCCTAGGTAGATAAATTAAAAAACATCTAGATGCCCTGGGCCCAGAAGATGAAGGCTGGCAGGGAAGTGGCTCAGAGCATCCTAGCTATCCTTCTGGGAGTGTGCGTTGTGGCATGGCACCACAACAGCATTTCCTAGGGATAACTTCATAGAGATGTTCATGGCGGCACTGTTGACCACACATTGTTGGACATCCCCTACTAGGCCACTGCAGCAAGTGCACGCGCAAGAGAGAGAGGGACCAATCAGAACAGGGAAAAGCAGCCCCCAATGCACTGGATGACAGCTCCCTGAATGTTCCCCCCTCATCACCCAGCCCTGTATAGCATCAGTCACTAAAGTAACTCAGTCCTCCACGTGAACGGCAAAGTCAGGCTTGACTTGCAGTAGACTGGTGGAGTGCTGAGGAGAAGTGTGTATGGTGGCTCTGGTAGTGGGCAGTGAACCTGGTGGACAACAGGAGTATCCATGAGGAAGGGTCTACAGAAGAGGAGTGTCAGAGTGCAGTTATATAGAATTTAAAAACAAATCTTAATGGAGGGTGCTGGAGCGCGTTTTCCAGGATGGACACTTCTGATAAGAGCTCCTCACAGCATGCGGATTAACTTATTTGACGTGGGGTTGGGGGCTCTGTTTCTGTGTATAGGGACTCGTGTGAGGGAGAAAATCTTCTAAGGTACCAGATCTCAATTAGGTTAGGACAGAGACCAGAACACCACACTTTCATTTTCCCAGACTGGGAAATGTTTACCTTTTGTTTCTCCACACAGCACAGGGATACTTCTCACAAGATGGCAGAGCTCTAGTTGCTTCTAAACTTTCTTCTAGGAGACAAAACTGTTCAAGGCTTTCTTATGAGGAGAAGCCGCCTGCTTTTTAAATTTTTTATTTGATTTTTTTGCTCCTTTCCGTGCCCTCCGGGCCCACCACTCCTTCAGGCTTCTTCAATGGTAGCACCCCTACCCACCAGCCATCCCCACTGCCATCTGGTCATCCTTTAATCGGGCCCGCATCCCGGTAAACCTGGGGTAACCCTTCCGGGGGGGCCCCACTCCCCTCAGCGCCAGAGGAGGAGGGATTGTTCTGCTACCCTGACCAGACACAGGAGCCAGGAGGATCGACAGTCGCGGCTCAGTGAGGCTATGTGGCATACAAGAGCAACATGGCGGCCATCATCCATTGATCGGGCGGGCAAGTTTCCTTGTTCTGAGGCCCCTCCCACTTTGGGTGGCTGCAGCGGCATCCTGGAGCGGGGGTGCTTGGCAATGTGAGTGGTGCTACACGCTGCCAAGATTGCCTCCACAAGCCACCACCAGGAGCTGCCAGTGAAGCAGACCAACACCTCCAACCCCACCCCCACCCCTGGGAGGGAAGCGTCCAAAGGACGTTCCGACTCCCTCCCCGCTGCCTTTTTTTTCTTTTCTTTTTTTCCATATTCTGTTGATGCTCCTGTCCTCTGTGCCCCCTTCAGAAAGACCCTCCCAGCCCCAACTTCCCGGAACTACCAGGGCTTATCTTTCTGCCTGGCCCGGTAGTGGAGCCTGCAGAGAGTCGGGCTTCATCCTGCGGCCGGAGGATTCCACTTTTCTCCTCCATTTTCTCCCTGATCCCCATTGCTGGGGCGTACAGGCCAGATGTGCATACGTGGAGTGACATGCACGTCTGCGGAAGTCCTGCAGCACCTACCCCTTCTGTGTGTCTTACAGACCCGCACTTCCCCCAGGCCTCCACCTGGGCGCAGTCATTCAGCTGGAGCGCAACCCCTCCTCTCTGGGACAGGAAAGCTGTCCTCCAGATGCTCAATCCTCTCCCTCCCCACTGACCCCCGATGGCCCTGGCTTGTCCTCGAACCCGGGTCGCTGCCGTGGCACAAGGTGTGGTATCCAGTGCCTCAACCCTCAGTGCCACCAGACCGGCACCCGGCCTCCTTTTTAATGTAGTTAAAGGGGATGAGTCAGTATTAAAAACGCCACACCCAAGTATGGTGCTTGTCCCAACTTACAGTTTGTGTGCCAAAAATCTTTTCCTTCTTATTGTTTACTGCAGTGGAGGAAACTGTGTCTGGCTGATTCTGCCTCAGAGGACTGTTCTTAGCCCTGGAAGAACAGTGGGACTGGCAAACATCTGATCTGAACTTATAAAAGTTCTAACATGCACTGCAGACTATTACATCTTTAACAGCTGCAGCCCAGTTCTGAAGTCAGCCACAGGGGATTCTAGGATTTCTGGTTACAGCAAATGTCAGGGGGGAATCAGTAGGATGTGTCAGATACGATCTATTATACTGCAGTAAATAATTATATAGAGAATAAAGTATGGGTCAGGGTGTATATCGAGAAGTTTATATTCTCAGGGGTTAGATGCCAAGACAACCCCGGAGAGCGAAGCTCGAGGGGTTTATTAAAAGTATCTAACCCTCGAGGGTGTGTAACTCGAGTTTAAACACCCTGATCCATTTTTAATTTATATAATTGCTGGTTTTCCTTTTGCCACAGCAAATATATAAAATAAAAGCTGTTGCTCTGCACCGTGGTCCGGTTTCAGCTGGGTCCGTGGTTGCCATCAGGACTGACTGACACATCTCTTTAACTTTTTGGTTTAGTAGGGCAGGCATATGTTTGAGTATACATTTTATTTTGTAAAAAACACTTACCGAGTCCCAGTGGTGGTTCGCGATTCGGCGAAAAGGAAAGCGGACAGCGTCGGAATGGCAGGAAGACGCATGCGCAGAGTAAGGAAGACCATGCGCGTGTTTGCCGTTATAAATGCTCCTTTATAATGGCAAATTATGCCATGGTTTCCCTATGGAAAAAAGGGAAAGACAGTTATTATAATAATAATAATAAACAACTTTATTTAATTAAGTGCGTTTCAGGTATGTCAAGGCGCTTTACATAAAAGTTAATAAAATCAGTGACATAAAACAGCAATGTAAAACAATCAATTAAACCCATTTTCAGTGTAGTTTACTGGAATATGCCTGGTGCCATAAAAAAGATTTGAGTGCCTGTTTAAACCCTCCCCCCCCCCACGGTCACGCACTACCGGAGCTGACAAGGTAGAGAATTCCAGAGAGCTGGGGCCGTGTACATAAATGCACGGGCCCCTGAAGATTTTAAGGATACCCTCAGAATTTCTAGCAATGCCTCGTCAGCCGAGCAGAGCCATCGCTTTGGGGCAATAAGATAGCAGAAGCTCTTTCAGGTAGTCAGGGTCGAGTCCATGTAGGGCTTTAAACGTCAGTAATTCAACTTTGAAAGTGATCCGCCACTGAATCGGTAGCCAGTGCAGTTTGTGCAGCACCGGTGTGATGTGACATGACCGGGGAGTCCCCATCAGCAACTGGGCTGCAGCGTTCTGCACTAGCTGCAAGCGCAAGATATCAACCCCCGGCAGCTCTAAGTAAAGGGAGTTGCACTAATCAAGGCACGAGGTCACAAAGGCATGTATCAATGTGGGGAGGTCACCGGATGGAACAAGGTGCTTGATCCTAGCAATGTTCCTAAGGTGGTAAAAGGATGACTTGACGACTGCCGACACCTGGGATCGCAGTGTCAGCCCATCATCAAGCACCACCCCTAGGTCCTGCACCTGTTCAGAGGTAAGGAGCCGGGAGCCCCCCAGAAAAAGTCCCGAAGGCTGACAAGCCCCTGATCCCCCTATCCGACGACCCGGATCCACAACCATCACCTCAGTCTTTCCCGAGTTCAACTTCAGCCAGCTGGAACTCATCCAATTCTGGATTTCAGCAAGGCAGTTATTAAATATCGAGAGTGCACTATCCTGATCGGATGCTAAAGACAGGTATTTATTTATTATTTATTTGCTTTTGTTTACCGGGTAAGTCACACTAGACATCCAGGTGCCTATTTTCAGGTTCGACCTGGGAGAGTTACAGACTTGAGTTTTACAGGTACAGCGACTAATACAGCTTTTACATACAGTGAAGTGACTAATACAACTATTGCATACAGTGAAATAACAGAATACATAGAGTGGTGACATTCAGTAAAAAACACATATGCCCGGGGATGGTTACAGATGACCCGGGAGAGATAAAAGCTAGGGCCTACAGAGGCAGTGGGAGAGTCAAGTTTGCCTGCTAAGGGAGAGCGGACGATACCAGGAAGAGTAATCCAGTTAGGTAGAGCTGGGTATCATCAGCATAGCAGTGAAACCTCAGCCCATACTGTCTTACAATGTCTCCGAGGGGGCAGCATGTACACTGCAAACAACATGGGGGACAGCACTGAGCCCTGAGGGACCCCACATGACAGAGACAGAGGGTGGGAGGAATAGATCCCTGACACCACTCTCTGGGTTCTGCTAGTGAGGAAGGACTTAAACCACTTGAGGACTGTACTAGTCAGGTCACAGATGAACCTCAGGCACTCAAGCAGCACCCCATGGTCCATGGTGTCAAAAACTGAAGAGAAATCAAGGAGCATCAAGTTGGAACAGCTTCTTTGATCTCTCACCATCAGGAGATCACTGAGCACCCAAACCAGCGCAGTCTTGGTACAGTGTCTCTTTCAAAAACCGGATTGGAGAGGTTCGTATGTTATGGATGGTCAAATGGTTCTCCAGCTGTACCGCCACTACCTTCTCAATTACCTTCCCCACACAGGGGAGGTTAGAGATTGGTAAACAGGAATGTAAACCCCAACCCCATCTCCGGGGGGGTGCTTTCCTGTATCCTCCTCCTCACTCTCCACCATACTCTCATCTGTTTTCTTTGTCCTCCAGCTCCCAGACTGCCTAAATGGGGACTAGCAGGGCCTGAGCGGCAGCAGTCAAGCCGCCCTGGTGGGAGCCAAGCCAGGGCTCCACTTGAATCTTGCAGCCACTGCCACGCAGCAGACCCATAATCTCAGGCAAAGGACTGCTTATAAGAACATAAGAAAACCACCAGCAGATGGGGATCATGCAATCCATCTAGTCTGCCCTAGAAACTACCCCCCTTCCTATGCAACCTTCATCTTGTCCTTTATGTCTGCCCCATGTGAGTTTGAACTCCCCGATTGTCTTTTTTTTTATCATTTAACACTTTTTCCCTTCTTGCAGCCACAGTTCTGCCCCATATCCAGCCACCGCTCCACTCTGCCACTGACCCCGAAGCTTGCATGCCCAGCTGGCAGATGCAGCTACACCTGCGAAAGGGGCCCCCCCATAGTCCCCGTGCCCAGCGAGGAAACCAGTACCGGCACATGCCTCCAGGCATCGTCGGCCAGCGGAGCTGCGGCCATCAAGCTGCCACGGACCCGTGCTGCCATTTCCCACGTTCTCCCTAATTGGGATCATGGACATGCAATGACATCAGTGCCCATATGTGCAGATGTCCGCCGTGGTCCCCTCTCAGTTACACCATCGCTTGCGGTACCTCCGGGCATCCCCAGGGGTCGCCGCAGTGCGGTGTAGAGTGCCCAACCCACCCCAGGACTGGGAGAGCTGTCTCCCGACGCTCGATCTCAGTCCTCCCCTGCCGACTCCCGACGACCCGAGCTCGTCCTTAACATCACATTTTCCACCACACTCAAAGAGGAGAGGAAGGGGGACCATTCCCTCAGGAAGGCTCCCTCCCTATCCCAGACAGTTTGTGTCAATCTCTCCAGTGCCAGACTAGGCAAGAACTCTCTGGCGCCAAAGAGGGACTGTGGGCTTCACACTCAAGACCC
This sequence comes from Neoceratodus forsteri, assembly GCA_016271365.2. Taxonomy (NCBI): domain Eukaryota; kingdom Metazoa; phylum Chordata; order Ceratodontiformes; family Ceratodontidae; genus Neoceratodus; species Neoceratodus forsteri. The sequence goes on along the minus strand of CM028129.1, from coordinate 94,211,035 downwards.
AAGTATTCGGGATACAATGTCGGGCCAGCACGAACATGATTCTTATCCACCTGGGAAGCGGAGTCCACTCTGCACCTCCCACCACTTCCACGCCAAAAAGGCAGGTCAAAGGGTCCCTTTTCAATGGGCGACCAGCTACCTGGGCTACCTCAGCTACCACCTCCTCCCAGTACATTACCAGAACAGAGCAGGTCCAGAAACAGTGGATATAGGTGCCCATTTCCCTGCCGCACCTACCACACATGGGGGATACTGATGGACGGACTTCATGAACAATAGCTGGAGGGTAATACAGTTTATGTAGGAATTTAAAAAAGGCCTCTTTAAACTTATTACAGACCATTATCCCCTCCAGCATATGTAGGACCACCTTCCAATTTTCTTCAGAAATGTGTTATTCCAAGTCCCTTTCCCACAGAGCCCTTGTGTTCCCGGTCAAGTCTGGCAGCCTTTGCTTGCCCTGCTTTACAGCCTTCCCCAGGAACCCCTTAGGATCCTTCCCAGCATAATACACCAGCTGCTCTATTGGGTCTGGCTTCAGTCCATCCTGACCCCCTCTATCTAATCTTCCCACAAAAGCCCGAACCTGCAAATATCTATATAGATGAGGCTCCTCCAATTGCAGGTGTTGCTTTACCATTTCAAAAGTACTAAATTCCCCTTTCACTATTAGGTTGCCCACACTTTCTAATTCTCGCTTCTCCCACTCACTGAAACCCTTATCCTCCATACCCAGCAAGAAAAAGGGATTTTTGGCCACCGGCATCAACAGGGTTTCTCCCTGCTCACGCACCTTGTGTCTTCTAAGCTGTTCCCAAACCTCCCCCTTTCTACTAGAAATACTTCTACTTGTACATCTAATGATGCCAGCTGCTTTCTGTGCTGCTTTCTCACATTGTTTTCCTACCTTTAATTCACTTTGTAGGGTCATGACCAGGTAAGTCAGTGCCATCAGGTGCGCATCTAAATGATTTCCTGGCCCCAGGAAGAGCAGCAGGTTGGGGAACTCATATGTCCATAGTGGCACGAGAATGGAGCCGGAGCTCCGAGTCAACGGCCAAGCCAAGCACGCACCACATCAGAGGGTCCTGGTTCCAGGGAAGGCAGCAGAGCTGGGACTGATGTAATGCAGTGTCAGCGGGTGCAACGAAACATGTCTCCCAGCCCCAAGACAAGCAGTTAGGCCAGGAGACAGAAACAGAAAGCACACTTGCAAACACAACAGCTAGCAGAGTGGCTCAAAGGCTGCCTCCCGCACTGGAGCTGCCAACAGCCAAATGGGCACAGTACCCAAATAAACAGACACCTCCCTGGCCCCAGGACAGGTGGTGGGGCCCGGGCAACATAAAACCATCCCCAGTGGGCTACAGAGAAAGTAGCAGCAAGCTGCTACAGACTAGCACAGAATGTAACCCAACATGGCAGTGCCCATGCCTCTCCTCAGCCCTCTGACTCCAGAAAAGACTTCTGGGAAAGGGTTGGAGATCAGCACACAAAATGCCTGAGAATTTCAGCCAAGCAGCAACTTGCTTTGTTTTTCAACCTGCATGCAAGCCCAGCATGGCTGGGCTGACATTTTAAAGACAGCTTGCCTGGGAATGGGACTGACCTAAAACTGGTGGTGGGTAGATTCAGGAAGGAAATGAGGAGGCACTTTTTCACTGAAAGGGTGGTGAAGGAGTGGAATGAGTTACCAGACGAGGTGGTGGCAGCAAAGACAGTGACCAGTTTCAAGGGGCGGAGGGACAGGGTAAAAAAGAAATTTAGGACAGAAGGTGGTATTACTGGGAGGTGGATGGGGAAGGGAATTGGGAGGGTGGGGAAAGAATCCAGGATGAGATGGGGAGGGGGGAAGCTCCAGTTAACTAACTGAGCTGTGCACTCAAACAGACTCGAAAGACAATTATAGCCTGTTTTTGCTGTCAATTCCGTATGTTTGTAATAGGATGCCGAGTTTCATCCCCTATAAAATAATTTAAAGGGGGCACAGACAAGCTGTACACATGGGGCACTCCCACTCTAGTTTCAAGGCAATCATCTCTGGTGTCCCACAGGGCACACTATTTGGCCCACTTCTGTTCAACCTGTACATGAATGACCTCAGTTTTGCAAACAAGGGCATAAAATTACACCCCTACGTAGAAGACACGGTAGTCTACACCAGGGCCCCTGACATACAGCATATCCAAAACACCGTGCAAGAGGCATTTGACATGCTTAGCTGTTCCTCAGTAACAACAAGCTGATCTTAAACTCCAGTAAGTCAAAGGTCATGCTGTTCCGGCGAAAGAGCAAAACCTTTGCAGATGGACATTCCGTGACCATCACTTTCAGGGATGGTACAACCCTGCAGCAAGAAGAAGCATGTAAATATCTGGGCATCTGGCTAGATTATTCCTGTAGCTGGAATGCCCACATAAGCAACCTGGTGAAGAACTTACAGTAGGTCAGAAACTAGCCATGCTTCACAAAATGAAAAGAGAACTGCCCTTAGAATCTATACTCCAGGTAGTCAACACTATGATCATCCCCATCATTGACTACAGGGATGTGTTATACAGGGATGTGTTATATGGGGATGTGTTATACAGGGATGTGTTATACAAGGATGTGTTATACAGGGATGCGTTATATGGGGATGTGTTATACAGGGATGTGTTATATGGGGATGTATTATAGAGGGATGTGTTATACAAGGATGTGTTATACAGGGATGCGTTATACGGGGATGTGTTATACAGGGATGTGTTATATGGGGATGTGTTATACAGGGATGTGTTATACAAGGATGTGTTATACAGAGATGTGTTATACAGGGATGTGTTATACAAGGATGTGTTATACAGAGATGTGTTATACGGGGATGTGTTATATGGGGATGTGTTATACAGGAATGTGTTATATGGTGGGGCCTATGGAACAGACCTCACAAGATTGGATGTGCTGTATAACCACCTTGAGAGGTTCACATTTGACACACCAAGACACACCCACCATTGTGCCCTATACTGAGACCTAAAATGGCTACCACTGAACCTAAGGCGACAACTGCACACTACCGGCTTAATGCTAAAATGCTACAAGGGTAGGATTCCGGATCATATTAGACAGAACATTAAAGTCAAGGCCCCAATTATTGGCTTAAGATCAGAATCCCTGTTAGAGTTTGAGATTCTCCCTTTAAAAACCAAAATAGGTTGCTCCACCTTCTACTACCAAGGACCCCAACTATGAAACAACTTACTGAAACATCTGAGACCCCCATGACGCAAAAATCTCGTGGAACAAAATTAGGGATGGGTTCCAATCACTAGCGACCGCGCACAAACTGTGTTGCCCACGCTCTGCCCGGGGTAAACTCCACCCAGCAACTGGCAGGCTCACCATGCTTAAACCCCACCTACTAACTTGCCCGCCCTACTGAACTGTTCTTCCCTGTCTAAATCAACTAAGATAGCACTTCTGATTACTGTACAGCACTCTCACCTCATGTCTGGTTGTCTTTTTTTTGTATTCTTTGTTTATGCCCCCTTCCTCCCCACAGATGTACCACTCCCTCAGGCGTCTCTAAAGGCACTCACCTGGGCTTCGACAGCTCTCAAGCCTCTTCTTGGTGCCTTTCCTCCACACTGCCTAGGCTTACCCACTGGTGGGGAGAGAGGGAGTGGCTCCCCTTCCACTCCCCACCCCACCTGCTTTAAGACTTCGTCAGGTGGCTTCCGAGATTGCCCATAGCTGATCGCTGCTGTCCAGTGATGCCGGGGTCCATCGTCGGGTCAGCTGCAGTGTATTCTTTCCATTTTCTCCCACTCCGTTGAGGGGCTGCCACACTGGGAGGACCAAGGGGCACGTGCACGTACTACGTGCCAGCGCTCCAGAACTTGGCTGGCTCCCACCTCTTCAACTTGATGCCTCCCAGCTGCACCTCCACCCGTGGTCACCCAGGTGGCCATATAGCAGTGAGATGGTGACCCCGGAGGAGAGGAACATATCCTGGGACACACCATCTACCTCCCCTTGGATGGCCCTCTGACGGCCCAAGTCCACTCCCGAACTTGGGTTGCTGGGGCCACGGGCGGTAGTGCTACCGCTGCACTGGCAGGCTGGCTCATATATTAGGTTGTCTGACTAGAAGCTGTTTTGCTCGCAAACAGACATAAACTGTGTCAACTGTAGCATGCTGTTCAACATGGCATGGAGACCGACTAGCCACTGCTAGTTGCTGCTCAGGTTGGACAGCAGTTTTCAACTTCAACCCCTGCCCCGTTGCTGCACCACAAGCATGTCAGTGCGAGCACAGTAATGCATGTTCCTTCCTGTTAGATTAGACTGGGTAGTAGTGCAAACAAGTGCATGTGAATGTCTGCCTGCCAGCAGCTGAGAGGGTCTCCAGACAAAGAAGAGACCGGCAGCAGTGAACCAAGGTACCTGAACCTGGTCAGCTGTAGGGAAGTGTGTGAAAACAATCTGGTGTGGTGGTGGGAGTCACTAATGTGAAGTTTGCTCAGTAAATGAGGTGAGTGTAAGTGGGTTGGATGGGATTGAAAGGAGGAGCAACACATGCAGCTCGAATGTCTGATCACAATTTAACGCAGGTTTGCTTCTAATGAACTTTCTGTACATCATGATTTGGAACTTGCTGCAGCAGAATGATGTATTGTTATAATCTGGATGTTTGCTGCTGGTGTTACTGTGGGGCGCATTTGTGTGTGTGTGTGTGTGTGTGGGGTGGGTCATGGTCAGGATGGACCGTCCCAGTTTTAGGTCTCGGAAAGTTGGTAGCTTTATATAGAGTATAACGATTTCACTGCTACTCCACTGCTCCCATTTTCCCTTCTATCTCTTTGTTCTTTCCGTACCCCACCCCCCTTTTAAATAATTTGTTATAACTGCATATCTTGATTTGGGGGTTGTTATTGCTCTTACAGTGTCACCTGTACTGGGAGTGGGACTGTGTGGGCGGATTACACACTGTTTCCTGGGGGTGTAGTAACCTTGCATGTCAGCATTCAGGTACCCACTATTGCTACCCAAGGTGGAAGCACCACGCCACTTTTCGGCCTGACTAACCAGAGTAGCACAACTTTAGGCAACGCAGGCCAGCCTCCTTGGAGGGTTCGGGGAGGTGAACACCCGAGGGCCCCAGGAGGTCCACTTCAGTAAGTAATTTTTTTTTTTTAACAAACCCCACGCTTAGTGCTGACTGTTCCCAAGTCAGTTAGTTGTTTTTAACCAGGTTACCCACACACCGGCCACTAGAGGGCACCCAACCTTTACTAAACAACTGCACTGGGAATTTTATAATTTTTTTGGATAAGTTTATTTGCAGCCGGAGTTGCGAAAAAGAGGAATGACCCAGTAAAAATGGAGGCATCTCTCAGTACCACAGAAGTACATCCCAGTACCATGGCGGCACTTCCCAGCACCAAGGTGGCAGGTCTCAGTACCACAGAGGCATGCCCCAGTACCACAGAGGTATGCCCCAGTACCACAGTGACATGTCCCTGTATCACAGATGTATATCCCAGTACCACAGAGGTACTTCCCAGTACCACAAAGGAAAGTCCCAGTAGCACACAGGCATTCACGAGTACCACAGAGGTATGTCCCAGTACCACAGTGACAAGTCCTTGTATCACAGATGTATATCCCAGTACCACAGAGGCACTTCCCAGTACCACAAAGAAATGTCCCGGTAATACAGAGGCATGCCCCAGTATCACACAGGCGTGTCTCAGTACCACAAATGTCTGTCCTGGTATCAGAAAAGCATGCCCCTGTACTCCAGAAGCATATCCCAGAATCACAGAGGTATGTCCCAGTACCACAGAGACATGTCCCAGTACCACAATGGTATGACTTGGTGTCACAGAGGCATGGCCCAGTACCCCAGAGGCATGTCCTGGTACCAAAGAGGTATGTCCCAGTGCTATGGCAGCAAGTCCCAGTAACACAGTGGTATGTTCCAGTACCACAGAGACAGGTCCCAGAACTAAAGAAGTATGTCCCAGTACCACAGAGGCATGTCCCAGTACTACAGAAATATGTCACAGTTCCACAGTGGTATGTCCTGGTATCACAGAGGTATATCCCACTACCACAGAGGCAGTTCCCTGTACTACAGAGGCCACAACACCTCTCGCTTATGCGACCAGGATGGCATCTACAGGGGTGTCCGCAGGCATTCTGCAAGTGTGATGGAAATTCTGCCCGGGAATTTTGCCCAGGAAACCACAGGACTACTGTAGGCTCTACCTGAGTTACACCCACTGAGGGTTCACTATTTTGCCATCTATTCTGGTGAAGCAACTGTAACTGTAGGGGAGCTAGGTGCCCCCTACCTTGGGGTTTACACGAGCAGCAAGTACTGCAGAGTGTAGCAGCACAGCGTACGCCTGAATTAAAATGGTAGCCCTCAGACATTTTTATTTATTTATTTATTTATTAAACTCTAGGATTACAAGTACCTTTGAGCAGGAACTGCTTGTTTACAAAGGTTCCACGTCGAAGGATGGGTGGGTAACATACAACAATGGGAAACAATGGTAACAGTCGTAACATACAGATTACTTATACATAAATAGTTCAGTCAACGTGTTAAAGTAGAACAACACTAGCTACAGTAGCTTATTTACAGTATCCAAGGTGAAACGGTATACATGGTCAGAAGGAGTCAAGAGGAAGCTGGCTTGAAGATGCCATTGTCAGAACAGGGATGAAAAGAGAGAGGGGAACAGGGGCCAGTGGCCAATGGTATGAGTGGGTCGAAAGACAGGGGATGAGAAGGTGAGGGGGGCAGAGTAAGAGGGGGAGGGGCCTGGTGCCACAAAAGCAGGATTGTGAAGGCTGATAACAGTTCCAACAAAGGTAGAGGGTGATGACATAATTCAGTATCTGGGATAGGCCTATATGGTATCCCCGGACACTTGCAACAGTTTCTAAAAAGGGGCCATACTCCATACTCCATACGAGTTATCTGTGTTATGTTTATATAGTCCACAATAACTCACATCAGTATCTGTAAGGGGACCAAAAATATTAGTCTGGGATAGGCTTATATAGCCCCCTCAAGAAACTATAAGGTTCACAGCTCCCAGTGGGGGGGGGGGGCAAGTACACAGTATGCTCAGCAAGATAGGAGGGTGGGGGAGATACTGAGCTGTAGACAGTGTGTCATGGCCATCTTTCAGAGGGGGCTCTGGGAGATGGGTGGATGCCTCATTTGCTGAAGGTTGGGGTTCCTGGTGGAACTAAACCACCTCAGGTCTGAGGTCCAGTGCCTGATGGGTGGTCTCATTCACTGGGGACTGGGCACCAGAGCACAACTACCACAGTAGCCCCTAGGGTTTCAACTCAATAATGGTGCAGAGGAAGGAAGGAAGGAAGGAAGGAAGGATGGGAGGGAGGGAGGGGGAGGACAATGGGTAGGTCCCAATACCCAAAGTGGTAACAAGGAACCACCCTCAACCCCTGGAAGCCTTGGGGAGTGACAGAGCTGAGCACCCAACTACTCCAGTGACCAAGGCTCACCCCTAAATGGAAGGACCCTGGTGGGAAGAGAGGGGGTAGAGGGAAAGGAAAGGAAGAGAGTTATTGTACTGGGTGACTCCATAGTCAGAGAGTCAGGGAGGCTGGCTGAGGTGTCAAAACCAGGCAGAAGGTCTGTGGTTATTTATTTTGAAAAGTTTCACCAGGAAAGGCGCACTGAGCTACAATGCCTCGTTTCCAGATGCATCCTGGGGGAAGGGAAGGAGGGGGTACAATATTGATTTGAATACAAAAAGAGATTAAAAACAGGTAAGTAAACATAGAACTAGGCCTGTACAAAAACATTAACATTAACGAAACACAAACATTTTGCAGGAGAGTCAGGCAGTACTTGTAACACATAATTAAATAAATAAATATGTACATATAACCATGTTATACAGGTACACCATATCCATATGTCAATATAGCTATTTTTACACTACGATTTACACATGCATGCATATGTGCTCAGTTACACAATCATGGACATACGCAAAGATCTTAAAACAGGAACATTTTACTTATAACATTAGGGGAGAAGTGAGGAATTTCGAATGAGTAGTGCAAGGGGGGGTAGGGGTCAGGTGTAATTGCAGGAAGGAAAGATGAAATGCCGAAGTAGATGGGATAATGAATGAGAGAAGGCAGAGCGGATCTCTAAGGGGAGGGAATTCCAGATGCTAGGAAAGTGATAGGAGAAAGCTTGTTCCCAAGTGAGACACTGCCGCAGCTCGAGTCCTTGACCAGAGAGAAAGGAGAAGCCAGCTGTCATGATCCACCTTGAAACTAACAATTTAGCAAACTGCAGCACTGAAGCTATTCAGGAGGGATTCAGGGTCTTGGGGAGGCAAGCTCAGGGAAGTCACAGATCAGGTATCCTTCTCAAAAGTTCTACCAGTGCCATGCATAGGTAAGATTAAAATATATACTATGATGTAAAAGATATACTATGATTACCCCCTGCTCAGGCTGTCACTGGACTACCGACTTACACTGTACATTCCTGTATATATTTTAATCCTGTTTTGACAATTGTACCCTGTATGGACATACTATGTTTATCATGTACTATGACTCAGTTACGTTATTAGTATTTGTAAACCCTAGGTGGCGCTATCCCAAGGGCTACTACCCCTGCCCACTTGGCTAGTAGCAGGTTAAGGGGCCTGAGTTCTGAAACGGGTGCCTCCACCCGAAGGTCAGGGTTGGTAGTGGTCAAGCTAACCTGGACACAGCCCTCTGGGACACTGTAACCCCCCTCGTTCCCCTGTAGTGGCCTGAACACTGTACAATAATCACTTTCACAATACCCCTGGTACACCACACTGTTTGCGCTCACGACCAGAGCTGGTTCCTCTGGCTCGACCCTGGGGACCCCCTGTAAAACAGGGTTAAGCACAGCAAATAGCAATAGTACAGTACTTTGAGCACAAACTGAAACCACAGTCAGATTACATGCAGAAAAAGTTAGATCTGATTTATTCAAGGGACTTGAACAAGGGAGGGGCAAAATCAGGTTATTTAGCTTAAAGGTTATATCAATCAAGCAGTTATGCATGCGCTTTGAGTCCCTCCACACAGTCCACCTCTGGGTACCCAGGTGGAGAAGAGATGGGCTAGCCAGGACAGTTGCCCCGGGTTGCAGCTGGTTGGGGCCCTGTGATGGAAAACACAACATGCACAGTACACAATATTTGTAATCTGGAGCCAGAGGGCTCAGTTCATAAAGGAAACGAAACAACATGACAATCAGATGATACACTCAGATTAAGCTGTTGTTGTAGGGAGCTACCCTGGTATTTACTCACGATACCCAAGACTGGACACAGGCTGGACGAAAATCAAGACTGCAGGTGGTTAATCTGGAATGCCAGGAGAAGCAGGGCCCACATGAGTCACAGAGGCGTCGTTCCTGTTCAAGCGTGGAGCAGGGGGCTGATCCCCAGGCAAGTCTCTCGTCGATGGCTTCTCTGTGCAGTGGGTAGTCTGGCTGGTCCAGTTGGCAAAGCACAGACCACATGGAGACAAGTTCGGAAGCAGTCCATTTTGGGCTGGATACAGCTTCCAGAAAGCAGAACACAGTTCACACAGTGGGGAACTAACTCACAACCCACTAGCAGCTCATAGCACATTTACATGTAAGAGAATTCTACTGTACCAGGCAAAGCGCTCCCCGGGCACAATCGCAAAGTCTCTGCACACACCGGGAGCGTAAGGGTAGCTGGAACTCCTGACAGGCCGATCGCATTCAGCAAAAATATTCGGTCTTCTTCAGGTTGAGCCTGGCCCACTTCAGTAGCTTACTTTAGTCACACAAACTTGGATTCTGTCCAAAATAATTCTAGTCTCTCCCTCTCATGGAGCAGCAGCAGACATGCAGCCAAAAACTCAGCCCTTTCACAGTTTTCCCATGCGAATCCACTCAGGATTTCTGCCCAAAATTACTTCAGCTCCTTCTTCTTGAGCTTCCAGCTCAGAACTAAACTGAAAACTGCAAGCAGCCCGGGACTTCCCCAAGATCCAAAATCAGTTGGCTGATTTGGCTGTCAGTCAAAGCAAGAGCTCCCCCTTCAGTTGCAAAAAAGGCGCAAAAACTTAAACCACAGTTCCTATAGATTTTGAATTCAGACAGCTCCTGTAGTCTGGCTACATTTTAGGTCCCATCAGAACTGATTGGTTCAATTTGCAGTCCAAGACCAAGATAGTGGAGACAAACAAAACAGTCCTTGCTACAGAGAAAGCAGGTTAGACAAACTACATTATCATTACCATTCTAAATGGTTTTCAGCAAATAGTTACGTCTTTCAACAGAGCTCCATCTCAGATTACTTATGCTGCAATCAAGCAGCTCTTAAAGAGACAGTACACAGAGGCTATACAAGCTCTGGTAATCACATTTAAACTGCTAAAACGCAGGACGCCAGCCTGGCAGTGAGCATTTAGGCAAGCTCAAGGAAGACTTTTTGGGAACCCCCATTTGTAGGGGGGTTACATATTCGTTGTATTGTCTTAATCTTATGTTGTTGTATCTTTTATACTGTCCTTGATACCATGATGTGGGGCCTTTGCAAAGAAGTCTCTGACTAAAAGGTTGGTAATTCCGATTTGTTCTAAATAAACTAAAATAAATAAATAAATTAAAAATGCAAGATCTTGGCATTTAATGGGAGGGTTTTGTGCCCGAAGTTTGATGGACAGAACAACAACGTCACTCCCCCATCGAGCTTAAAAGGTCCCAACATCCTAGGCCTCGCCAGGATTCTTTTTCATTGCAGCCAGAGGCGCTGCTCCTCTTCCCTTCTCCCGAGTATCTCTAGCCTCTCTTTGTTGCCACGGTTTGCAGTGCCTCCGGCTTGCTCCTCATCCAGTGGCTCGCTGCCTCGCTCCCTGGTGCAGCCACTGGCTCTCTCTCTCCAGGAAACTCCTCTTGTTTTCGCACCCCCAGTGCTGTTTGTTTCTGTCCCTGCCTCCTCCGCTCTACACCATGCCGTCCTGTCGCCTACCTCCCTCTCGGCTCCATTTTATACTGCCGTCCATTCACTCCTTCCCGCGTTGCCTCCTGTTTTGCCGACTCCATAGCCCGCCGCTCTGGTTCCCCACCAAGTTCCCTGCACCATCACCGTATTTTTATATTATGTTTCAAACCACACCCTTTCCCCGCCTCGGTCTTTCGGCCTGGGAAGGATACTGGGGTCACTCATCTGTAACAAGATTTCTCCCACAACTCACCGAGCCCTGTTAATCAGTCGGTCAATCGATCAATCTATCAGCGGCCCATCTCGATCCTTTGCTGCAAGCTCAGCTTACCACTCGCTGTTGTTTGCTGCAGTACCTCTGCGCTTCTGGAGCTTGGTGTTGGTTTAACTTTCTGAAGAACGGGGATCTACACACAGTCAGCCTATAGTCAGGAATTACGGTGCAATGAGGTTTTTATGGAGACCTTCTTAATTGTTTTAAATCATACTTGATTACTGGACAGTGTAAGTTACAGCAGGAGGGGTGGAGTTAGATGACTAAGTCGAAAAAGGTATGCTGCCCAAGCCTACAGCCATTGCTACAGTGCTTTGTTATACAGTATACGAAGGACGGCAAGCACTGCACACATTAGTCACGGACTACGGCTATCATCTTCCTCTTTCTTTGTAATATTACTCCGTCCCTCCATCAGTCTATGCAGGGTCACATCATCTGACCACCCCATGTTACTATCTGTGTGTAACGTCAGTCATCCCATTTGAACCACACCATTTACCCATATACCCATATGGATAGACCTGTGCTTATTTCATGGGTGCTGGGAGTGCCCGACTACCCAGAAAGTTGACTTCTGCACCCTAAATATTCTGACGGCTGCCTGCAAAATTGATTTCTAGGGAACCTGGCCATAAGAAGAAAATAAAAGAAAAAGAATCTGGCCCTATCCTCCCATCACCTTCCTATTCGTATTCTGCTCCTCCTACCTTAGTCTGTAGAGCATCTAGGTGCCTGGGTCCTGTTCTCCTTCGCTCTACCACTCAAACAGTAATGCCTTGGCTGACTCCATCTGGCCTGCAATCAATATTTCTTTTGGGCATACCATCATCACTCATATCCTCATCCAGCTCGCCCTACTGCAGTTCTCATCCTGGATCGGCTGGGTCCTGTGCCATCCCATTGCCCTCCCTACCGTCTTTTGTCCTTTCATACCTCACTTTCCTGTACCGGCCTCCATGGCTTCGATCCATCTTCGTACCTCCTCCACTTCCTAAATGTTCCCTTCCTTGTCCTAGCGCCATTTCTAGTACCAGTGGCCCTCTTGCCGCGTGTCTCAGGTTCATGACTCTGTATCAGGTTCATGACTCCGGTCATCATTCCCTTCTCCTTCCCTCCTGGCTCCTCTCTGTACATCGCTTACTCGAGCATTTCTATCATTGAATCCTATGCCATGCCTCCACCCAAGGTTTCACTACATAGAGAATAATGTATGAGGAGGTGGTTGATATGAGAATTGAACACACACCCGAGTCGAGTGATGCTACTTAAACCCCGAGAGCTCGACGAGGGTGTGTGTTCAATTCGAGATGAAACCACATCCTCATAATTTATTTTGTATAATTACCGGGCATTATTTTAAAAAACAGAAAAGAAATGCTCCAACTTTTCTTTGAACAGCAGGGTTTTTAATAACAACTGAAAATACACTTCTGACCTTTTCTACGAGTCCACAACAGCACATAGAGAAGAAAGGTTCATCACTGTTGGTAAAACACTTTGAGGAGAAAAAAACAGCTACTACTATAACTTTTTACTAATATAAATAATAGTCATTGAAATGTTAAATAGTCTCATAGCCTTCTTGTTTTTTCATCTGTTGGTCATGTACAAAATATGGTCACATAATCGGGGGGGGGGGTCCTGTGAAAAGAAAGGGACTAGGTTCAAACTACTGATTTACCGGACATTCATTTTTAAAAGTTAAGTGGAACAGACTTGCAGTGTTTACCAAGTAAGACCAGGCTTATTTTGAAATCCTGCTGCTGTTTTTTTTTCTCCTGTTACAACTCGCTTTTTCATCACAGCTGGGATGGGACACTCACAGCGCGTGAATCTCGTAACAACCAGCTGGCTGTTACGGGAAATATCGACTACTTTAGTCAATGGTCAAAATTAATGCCCGGTAATTATATCTCCATATCGCTCGACCCTAGCATACCCTCTGGTTCCAGGCATGCCTTTTCTAGTGCCAGCCATCAGGGATTCACACCACTCATGGCTTCACTTCTCATCCATCCCTGCTACCTCGATTTGACTCTACCTCCACTCAAGAGCCATGCCTTCCTGTCCGTCGCCCTTTGCTAAGGGCTGGCTGGAGGCTCTCCACCATCATTCAAGTTCCTTTCACATTTATTTCCGAATCTACCTCCTTTTAAGGAGCCTACTTAATCACATTGCTCTGTTCATTTCCGAATCTACCTCCTTTCGAGGAGACTACTTAGTCACATTGCTCTATCAGGTACATCACCCCTCTAGTTTGTATACCCTCTGGTTCCAGACATCCCTTCTTGGCCTTGGAGTATATCTCCTATCGGGGAGCCTCATAACTTGCATCGCTCTATTGAATCCTATGATATCTCATCGCCCACAACATCAGGGTCTAATCGTATGTTCCTGCCTTATCGGCCTCAGTGTCTACTTACTCACCTTGCTTAATCAGACATACCTCTCATTTAGTCTTCTGCTACCTCATCAACCTGCCACCCTCTTGTGGCAATCATCACCATCAGTATTCATCTTTGCCTCCTGTTCCTTTGATCCATGCTCAGCCTCATGTTCCATATTCAATCCGTGCTTTCTTTTGGGGAGTTTCCCTATTCCGTCATCATCCCCCCCTACTCATGTCCCTTTCACTACTCCTCCCTACTTATATCCCTCATCTATGAACCATTCTCTTTATCGACATACGTCCTCAAATCAAACATCGTCAGCCTGGATGGAAGGCGACCTAGGCCTTGGATCCCCAGAGGTTTCCTCCTCAAAGGGGTTTTGTCCTCCCCTCCGTGCCAGTGGTCATAATATTAGAGTTAGTGCTTTCTTCACATTAGTTAGTTAGGTTCCACTGTTGGATGGAGGCAGATGGTGGCCCCGGCTTTCCCCTCTCTCCTTAGGAAGTTAGCCCTTCTCTTCACAAAATTCATTCATTATCCTTGCCTCTTTGAAGCTTGACATCTTTGGGTATTCTTTTTGGGCTTTTTCCTAATCTACCTTTTGCCGACGCATTCCCAGCATCTGTGGGGGGGAACCCTCCTCTAGGGTTCCTTTTGTCGTACCCCTACAGGGTGGTATATCACATGGATAGAGAGGTGGAAAGCCACAAAGCAAATCAAGTTACACAGGCATCATCTCATATTATTTCATCCAGTTGCGTAAACACATCGAATGGGAGGGCTTTAAGCCCGAGGTTTGATGGGCGGAGCAACAATGTCACTCCCCCATCGAGTTTAAAAGGTCCCAACATCCTGGGCCTCGCTAGGATTCTTTTTCGTTGCCCACCATCCACCTCTCCTCCTCCAGCGGCTTGTCTCTCTTCCCCGTGGGCTTCTTCCTAACCTACCTTTAGCCGATGCATTCATTCCCGACACCTGTAAGGGGGTGGGGAACCCTCCACTAAGGTTCCTTGTGTTGTACCCCTACAGGGTGGTATATCCCACAGATAGAGAGGCGGAAAGCCACAAAGCAAACCAAGTTACACAAGCATCATCTCATATTATCTCATCCAGTTGCGTAAGCACATCAAACCCATGGCTAAAGGGGTGGGGTACAGAGCAGAGTTTCAAGTATGCGAGGGACTGGGGAACCCTTGGGGAAGATATTTCCCTGTTTGCAAAGGATGACCTACATCTGAGTGGAGGGGGAAAAGCATGCCAGGTAAAAAACTAGATGGGCTCATTGGGCAGCATTAAACTAGGCATGGGGGGGGGCCCTGCTGCATTGGAGTACAGGAAGTATCAGGGAGGAGCCAAATTCCCCCTCCCTCACCCCACCCCCAGTAAGACAGGGACCTACAAAGGTGTGGTGAAGGACTACAAAGAGGAAAACTATGGAACTGTCGGGGTGGCATCATGGATACTGGTAGACCATATGCAAAAACACCATGAGCCTGGGAAACAAAATGTGTGATCTTCAGACAGTGGTGACACAAGCCCATCTAGACTTGATGGCCATTACTGAAACATGGGTAACACAGTACCATGACTGATATTTAACAATTCCCAGCAATGCAGTTTTCAGAAGGAATTTTTATTTATTAGAAAACTGGTAATGAGGGGTTGGGGGGGGTGTGGCCCTGCTGTGCTGAAGATGGCTGCTTAATTCTGCTTCTCCCTCGGACTACCATCAATCATCGTCCATCCTCCTGATCCCAGTTGTCAGCGTTTACCAGCAAGTGAAATATAATTTTACTAACATCATAGCTCAACTCTGGTAAATTATTTTCTCTATATCATAACTCTATAGCTATAATTGTTCTGCATTTATACTGCTTCTCTGGTAAGGCCTACTACAATGGCTGACCAACTCGTGCAAAACAGCTCCCTCAACAGAGTGGAAACTATGTTTCAACAACTCATCTGTGAAATTAACAACTTAAAAATAACATCTCAACAAACCATCACTAACATGCAAGTGTTAGACCGAAAAATCAATGATGCTGGAGTTAAAGTTGCCCAAAATGAGAGTTCTATTAATATCCTGCAAGCCACCATCAGAGAGCAAGATAGAGTTATCGGAAGCCTACAAGATAAAATTGATGACACTGAAAACAGAAACAGACGCAATAACCTGAGATGTTTGGGTTTTCCTGAAGGTGCAGAACTCGGAGACACTAGTGCGTTTCTATTACATGTGCTGCCAGCCCTGCTCAAACTCCCACCTGGTCAAGACCTCACTATTGAGAGATCACACCGTACTTTAAGCTGGAGGCCTGGTCCAGATCAGAAACCTAGGCCTATCATTGCAAGATTCTTAAACTATGCCCACACTAAACTGATTATCAATAGAGCAAAACAAGTGGGAGCAGCTTACTTGGCAATATCATAGAATTTCTATTTTAGAGACTTCTCTAAGGAACTCTCTAATATGAGCTTTCAATCCTATTAAATTACCCTACACCAGGGATCCAATTTGCTCTGCGCCATCCTGCTGTCATGTCGCCTGTTTCTGGGTGACTCAACCAAAGATTTCAACACTCCCAAGCCTGGCTGCATTTCTTGGTGAGCCCCAGCCTCCAACTGCCCCGTTTGGAAATACTGATGTGACCCCTTCTCCCACTGTCTCTGCAACTTCCCAATCAGACCGGCACACCCACATTATGGCTTCAAATCATGAACGCACTGAGAAACCCGTATCTCTCCCGGCTGATGCAGCACCTCCTGTCTGCATCTCAGCCTGCTTGCTAGACAAAAAGAACTTGAATCCACCTTCTTCTAAACATGCCTGTTGTGCAGATGCTACTCCTTCTAGGCCTACCTCTCAGCACAAGCGACAAGTTGACTTCACTACACCCCTAACCCTCTCCAATAAGTTTTCTTTACTACAAGAGGACTTAAACTCATCTCAGGAAGACCTCCCGGAATCAGCTGTGGATCCTGTCGGCAATGACCTTGGAGATGCTTTACAGGGCAGCAGGTCTCCCGATTCCTCTTGGGCTGAATTGGTGACCAGCTCCCCTTTCAAATCGGCAGAGCCTCCTAAAAAGAAATGGAAGGGGAAGCGCAAAAACAAATCAAACCTATAAATGATGCCTGGGCATATGTATATATTAGTACCTCTCGAGGTTAGTGCCTAATTAACCTTGGCTTTCTGATCACTATCTCTCTGATTACTATCAGAATTTGTCAGCCCTGCAACCATGTATCGCATTCCTTGTGTGTGCATACTATCGCACCCAGCTGGTTTGGAAAGCGATAAGCTCTACATCGCGGTTACAGGCTTTTGGTTTAATAGCATGTCATATTATTTAGGCATCTCATTGTGACAGTCTTGGAGTTTTCTGTCCCAATGTAATGTCTGCTACATTATACATCCAGTTATTTCTGCATATATTACTCATAATGTCAGTTTTTGAATATCCCTAATGTTGGGTATGTTCTTCTTTTAAAGGGACAGTTCTTATATAATGTTAGACTAATTCATATGCGCTCAATGATTTTCTATATTCAGTTAAAGGTGTCTACCATCTTTTTTATCAGTATGACCTTCTCACATAACCATTAAGGGAGGTTGCCTGCTAAACTACTTTGTGATCCAACATCACCCCACACATTTGTTACCATATATAAACAATATAAATTTACAGTATCTTGGGGTTATATTAATGAGATCCTCAATTAGTTATTCCCTTCGTCCCCTACTACATCCCAGACTAACATTTAACACTTTAATATTTTTCTCTGGTCTCCTTCCCACTCCAACCTGCTTTTATCTAACTTTTAAATCCCTTTTTCTTTAACCATGGTATACCAACTTCTTGTACTGTTTTATTTATCTATCACTTAGTCTTCAGTTTTACCCTACAATTAGGCGTTGCAGGCTATTTTCGAGGTGTCTCATCTTTATTATTTTACTCAATGTGCTGCAATCAATAATAGATAGCACAGTCTGACTCGAAGCCCTTATGATATGGCTTTTTAAGCCTGTGTTGTAATCTTATAGCTGAGCTCGCTCGACCCTCTCCAGGTCTTGAAATTTCACTATGTTAAAGCAACTCCTTCTCTAGGGGCAATTTTTGGGTCTGTGCTACTATTAAATACCTAGTACTTATCAATAATATATGCAGTCCCTCGAAGCCTGAACAAACTCAACTCTTATAACTGTCATATTGCCAGAATGACTACGTATTCCTGTTCAATACAAGACTTTCACCAGATACCCACCCCCCATACAATTTGGATCTTGTAATGCCTCAACACCCCATAAATCCTTATACTATTTGAACCCTACTCAATCCATTTTACCTGAACACTCATAGAAACATAGAAACATAGAATTTGACGGCAGATAAGGACCGCTTGGCCCACCTAGTCTGCCCATTTCCCTACCTAACGGATAAGCTGCAGATCCTAGTTAACCAACAGCCTACTTCCTCCTACCCCCACTAGAATTGCCTTATGTCTGTCCATGCATTCTTGAGTCCCCACTGTTTTGACTCCGACCTCCTCAGGAAAGCTGTTCCATGTATCACAACCCTCTCTGTGAAGAAATACTTCCTCATTACCTCTGAGCCGTCCCCTCTATCTTCAAATTGTGCCCCTTGTTTTTGCACATCTCTTTTCTGAAAGATGCTACCCTCTTGGATTTTGTTGATTCCCTTGAGGTATTTGAAGTTTCTATCATGTCCCCCATTCTTTCCTCGAGGCTATACATCTTTAGTTCCTTTAGTCTTTCTTCATATGTCTTCTGATGCAGACCCTGCATCATTTTGGTTCCCTTATCTGGACAGCCTCCACCCTGTCTATGTCTTTCTGGAGATGGGGTCTCCAGAACTGTACACAGTACTCCAGATGTGGTCTTACCAACTGTCTGTACAGAGGGCCAACAACTTCCTGTTTTCTATTGGTGATGCCTCTCCCTATGTATCCCAGTATCCCCCCAGCCCTCCTTACTGCCTTCTCACATTGCTGGCCCACCTTTAGGTCATCTTATATGACTACCCCCAGGTCCCTTTCAATTTTTGTTGTTGTCAGTATCTCACCCCATTGTGTACTCTTCCCTGGGTTTTGTTTCCCAGGTGCATTACTTGCACTTCTTTGCATTGAATCTAGCTGCCATACATTTGACCGTTCCTCCAACCTTGCCAAGTCCCTTTTCATCCTTGCCACCCCACCTTGTGTATCAACCCAGTTGCAGATCTTTGTGTCCTCTGCAAACAGATATACTTTCCCTTCCAGTCCCTCTGCAATGTCACTTATAAAGACATTAAAAAGGACCAGCCCCAGTACTGAACCCTGTGGTACCCCACTAGTAACCCTCCTTTCTTCACTGTGGACTCCATTTACTATTACCTGCTATGTCCTGTTGTCCAACCAGTGTTTTACCCAGGCTACCACCCTAGGACCTACTCCCAGGCTGGCTAATTTGTTTACTAATCTTTTATGCATGACTGTGTCAAATGCCTTGCTACAGTCTAGGTAGGCCATGTCCACAGCCCCTCCCTGGTCTACTGCTTTGGTCACCCAGTCAAAGAAATCAATTAGATTTGTCTGACATGACCTTCCCACTGTGAAACCATGCTGCCTTGGGTCCTGTGCCCCACTTGCCTCTAGGTACTCAACAATTCTTTCCTTCAGAAGTGATTCCATCATTTTCCCTACCACTGAGGTCAAACTGACAGGTCTGTAGTTTCCTGCCTCTGTCTTGCTCCCACTTTTGAGAAGGGGAATCACATCTGCCCTCCTCCAGTCCTCAGGTACCACCCCATCCTCCCATGATTTATTAAAAAGGGTAGTCAGTGGTGTTACTAATTCTTCCCTTAGTTCTTTTAAAATTCTGGGGTGAATCCCATCAGGCCCCATTGCTTTATCCACCTTCAGTTTTAAGAATACTTTCAGAATCCTTTCTTCTGTGAAAGGACTAATATCAACCCCCCTATCCAGAGTGCTTCTATTGACCGGATTAGGTATTTCCCCCTACTTTTCCATTGTGAATACTGAGCAGAAGTATTCGTTCAGTATCCCTGCTTTTTCACTGTTGCTCTCTGCCCAACCACCTTCCTCTTTGTTCAGCCTCAGTATCCCTGCCTTAGTCTTTCTTTGCTCCCTAATGTACCTACAGAAGGTTTTATCCCCCTTCTTAACCGAGTTGGCTATCATTTCCTCAGTTTGGGCCATTGCTATTCTGACTGCCTTACCCACTTCCTTCTGCTTTAACTGGTACAGTTCTCTGTCCTGCTCCTTCTGTGTTTCCTTATACTTCCTGAATGCTATCTTTTTTCCCTTACCTTCTCTGCCACTTCTTTTGAGAACCATAGTGTTTCTTTCTTTCATTTTGATTTATTTGCTTCACACAAAGACTTGTTGCCTCTGTGATGGCGGTTTTGATGTTTCTCCATTGTTGCTCCACCCCACCTTCTTGCCTGTTTGCTAGTGCTTTTCTGAGGCACGCCCCAATTTTGACAAAATCAGCCCTCCTGAAGTCCAGTACCTTCACTTTTGTGTGGCTTGACTCTACAGCTAAGTTTATCGTTAACCACACTGTTTGGTGGTCGCTTGTTCCCAGATGGCTACCCACTTCAAGATCAGAGATCCTCTCTCCATCCCCATTTGAGAGTACCAGGTCTAAGATTGCTCTCTCCGAGTGGGTTCCAAAACTAGCTAGCTTCTCCTACATAAACACTTCTGTGTCTAAGCATTATGATTATGTGACAAAGTACATAGTAGATGGCACAAGTACAGCTGCTCTTATAATTTTAGGACTTAGCCAACCATGATGGCATACTGTTTGAATTGCTGTAATAGTGTTTCAGCTCAGTTCTTTTTTCCAGTCTAACTTCGGTTCAAGATGTATTATTATGTCTAGGATTGCAGATACTTTCTGTAATCCCCTTTTCATAGATGGTAAGATGTTCATGGTCCCCCCCCCCCAGGGAATTATTATGTTCACTTTAGTTCTAGTCACAGTTATAACTTGATAGAAATAATTGTTCACAGTTTGTATCTTGGGTTTAGATCATTTCTCCCAAGATTTACTTACTATTTACATGCTCTGTAGTATAACGAGAGAGTCTTGGTGATTTCACCAACTCATGTCTTGCTATATTACCTAAAGACTTCATAGTGTGTTAGTATAACATGCATAGGTTTTGTTTAGTAACTATACATATGTCTTCTATATTCTTTTTACTACCTCTCTTCCTTGTGAGACCCAATGGAAACATTCACCCAGGATTTAAGTATTTTCACAAACTAAATATCTTGCACGCATTTGACTGTGCTAGCCCTCTCCCTTCTGAGTCTGTAACATCCTCTAGCTCTTTCAATATGAGTCCCTTACTTCCTATTTGTGTTTCATACTCATCTCCCCATTAACATGAGTGATCTAATTCTACATTAATGGAATGTTAAGGGACTCAACTCACCTGTAAAAAAGCAAATACTTTCTTACCTCAAAAAGCATAAAACTCATTGCTTTCTTACAAGAAACAAAACTTTTAATAGAGGATGTCGACAGACTCAGAAGGGATTGGGTCGGTCAAGTATATGCATCCTCCTCTACTTCTAAAAAACGGGGGGTGGCTATTCTATTACATAAATCCCTTAACTGGACCCTTATCAAATCCATCTCCGATTCAGATGGCAGATGGATTATAGTCCTCTTAAATACCCCTGCAGGCCCCCTTATGTTAGTCAACATTTATGCCCCTAACTCTGATTCACTTGAATTCTTTCATAATATGTCCCAACAAATTATGAACAGTAACTTTAACAATTCTCCTATACTTGTAGGTGGGGATTTCAATTTAGCTTTGGAAGCACATTTAGACAGAAGTAACTCTTCATGTGATTCCCACCCCAGAAGTATTTCTGCACTCTCAATGCTAATGAAAGACTTCAGTCTCACCGACATTTGGAGACTACACCATCTTAGACAGCGCAACTATACTTTTTACTCACCACTTCATAAATCTTATAGCAGAATTGACTACTGGTTTTCTTCCCCATTCATCACTGAAAAAATTATCGACACAACTATCCTCCCGATTACTATATCAGACCATTCTCCTATAAAATTACATCTTATTTGGGGCCCGCCCCCATCTAAATCCCCCTCCTGGCATCTAGACCCACTCTTATTGAAAGCCGATTTCTTACCTTGGATTAGATCCCAAATCCAAGAATTTCTTTCCTTCTTCAACACTCCTGATGTATCTCAAGGTACCATCTGGGAAGCACTTAAAGCTACAGTTAGAGGGAAAATTATAAGCTATGCAGCACACAAGAAAAAACTAAGGGAACAGCAATTGGCCAATTTAGAGAAATCTCTTAAAGAAAAAGAAACCCAATGTTATAAAACAAAAAATCAGATAATAACTCACAACTTCACCTTGAAATTCTTCAGCTTAGAATTAAAATCAGTGAACTCGCCCTCCTTAGACTTAAACACCGTAATGGGAACAAGGAGATAAATGCGGGAAGCTGCTTGCTTATTAACTCAAGAATCAACAGATGGAGAGACATATTGCTGGTTTGAAAGATCCTTCAGGCAAAATCCATACAGACAATCCCTCAATTAACCATATTATGCAATCCTTCTACCAACAATTATACTCTCACCCCACATTTCCCCACAACTTGAATATATACAACAATTTCTGGACAATTTACAGTTACCACACCTCTCCCAACAAGATATGGCTTTGCTAGATAAACCCTTTTCCCTAAAAGAGATACAAGCAGCGCTAAATTCCCTTAAATCTGGTAAAGCTCCTGGGTGATGGTTTTCGTGAACTTTTATAAACCCTAGCTGACATCTTATGCCCCTCACTGTTTAAGGTCTTCAAAGAGGCATCTTCACAGGTAAACTTCCTATTCTATGACAGAAGCCATTATAACCATCCTACCAAAGAAAGATAAAGACCCTTCTCTACCATCCAGTTATAGACCGATATCATTACTTAATAAGGACGAGGACATTTTTGCCAAAATATTAAATACTCGTTTAGAATCAAAAATTTTGAAACTTGTCCACACTTCCCAAGCTGGATTTATCAAAAATAGAACTGGTTCTGATCGTCTCCACTCGTTATTTAATTTAATCTACAAAGCTAGCTCTCTTTAATCACCTGCTGTAGCTATTGCCATTGACTTTGAAAAGGCATTCAATTCTCTCAATTGGACTTATTTGTATCATGTTCTATCCCACTTTGGTGTCACTAATAAATTTTGTACATGGATTCAATTACTATATACCTTCCCCTCTGCCCAGGTTCTTACTAACTCTATTCTGTCCATATCCTTTCATCTGGCAAGAGGTACCAGGCAAGGGTGCCCCTTATCCCCCACTCTTTTTATTCTAACTGTGGAACCCCTATCAGCTGCTCTTTGTCAATCCTCCATGATCCAAGGCATCCCATCAGTAATTCCTGGTACACTTCACTATCCTACGCTGATGACCTCCTCATTCTACTCGAAAATCTTGAAATTTCGGGACCACCATTAATTAAGTTACTTAGCAACTTTACTTCACTTTCTGGGCATGCTCTGAATCTAAACAAATCAGAAACAATGCCATTGAACAATTTTTGTAACCCTTCTATGAATACAATATTAGGTTTTTGTTGGGTCCCTCAAGGTATCTCTTACCTTGGAATACAGATCATCTCTAAATTAGACAAAATATGGGATGCCAATCTTGCCCCATTATTAGCAAATATTAAAAACACTCTCAACAGATCGAAACTGCTTAACCTCTCTTTTAATGGGAAAATCTCTGCTATCAAGATGTCAATAGCTCCCAAAATACTGTATCTATTTTCTAATATCTCTTTAACCCTCCCTACTTTTTTTTTGTCAGAATTGATTATATAATTGGCAATTATTTATGGGAAGGCAAAATTCCCAGATTTAGTCGTAACAAACTGTGTTCCCACTGGTCCAAAGGGGCTTGGGTTCCCCTAGTTCCAAGCATATTTTGGGCTTTCACTTTCCTAAACTGTAAAATGGTTTAATAAACCCAGCAATAAATCACCGTTGTAGGTCAATATGGAAACATCTCTATGTCCGGCAATGTCACCACTTCCTTCATTTATAAACCCCCATTTAAAATCTCACCCTACTAAGCATCATCCATATACTACTGGAAAATAATTCATAAACGCCTTAAATCCAACCCAACCTCTCTCATATATGCCCCCATTTGGGGGAAACGCAACATCACTCTTGATAATCGCTCAATTTTTTTGTTGTAATTGGAAAAACAGGGGCATTTTTTCCTTGGAGGATATACTTATACCTCAGACTCTCAAATTAAAATCCTTTTCTGACCTGCACAAACAATGGAATCTTTCCCAGCACGATTTCTGGAAATATTTACAGCTACGCATGGCATGGAACCTTTATCTTCCTACTGTTCCTCATCAATCTATATATGATACTTTTATTTCTAAATGGATCAAAACAAACTCTAAATTAAATAGTATAATTTACAAACATATCAGAAATACAATTCCAGATCAATCTATCATTGCAAAAAATAAATGGAGTACCCTTTTAAATTATAACATAACCAATTCACAATGGCATAACTGCTGGATATCCTGCCATACATCTTTCAAGGATAATCGCAGTTCACTCATACAAATCAAAATTCTGCATCTATGGTACAGAACTACTGAGATTTTGCAAAAAATGGGCTTAATGAACAACAATAAATGTTGGTGCTATAACTCCCCCAATGGCAATTTGCTACATATTTTATGGCATTGTCCTCCCATACACAATCTTTGGCGTCATATTCATTTCTTCGCAATGAAACTGATTGGTCTATCCTTTGCATTAGATCCAAAACATTGCCTACTTGGTATTTTGAATGCTCATGCATACAAAATATCCCATTCTCAGAATAGGTGGTTATCCCTACTATTCCTTCAAGTTAAACGCCTTATACTAATGCATTGGAGATCCAACATCATTCCCACCCTCCCGGATATTCTCAAACAACTATCTCAATACGCCATCCTTGATCGTATGTCACACTGAGCCTCTGACTGACTTAATTTATATAATAAATGCCGGCAGGACTATTTTAAATATTTAAACGTCTACACATATCATCACTTAATCCATGGGTTATTATATGTTCACATTGGAATCTCGCTTCTAGCTCTTTCGTTCCTTTTTCATCTCCTCTCTTTCTATCTTTTTATCTCCTTTTCTTCTTCCCTTTCCCTCTTCATTCTTGTTCACTTTCTTAGATATTTTTCTCTTTTTTATGTTCTTCCTTTATACAATCTTACACATACTTGTGTTAAATTACAGCATAATAGAAGTACAATCACGACTGCTCATATTTCTTGTTTGTATCTACTCCTTTTACCCCTTGAATCGTAAACTGCCACATTTTCTCTCTATCATACAGATTGTACTGCTACATATTGTTTTCTCAAAATTTGTTTTCCTGTTTAATATCATTGTATAATACTTCAGACATCATGTTTGTTCCTTCTCCTATTAAGAATTTATGTAAGTGTATATTGGAGAATGCAGTGTATTTGTATGTATAATTACAATAAAAAGATTAACTGTAAAGAAAACTGGTAATAGGAAAAGGCACACTGAGCCAAGGCTCGTTTCCAAGATCGACCGGGGAGAACAGGAGAATGCAATAAAACATACACAATATCGATGCTCAGTACAATGAAAGTGCAATCAAAGTACACTATAACACAGTGCATATGCAAATAACAGAAGCAAGGCAATGTGCAGCAATAATATACCAATACAGAGACCAGTGCAAGTGAATAATGGCAGTGCAGAGGCAGAAACATCTGTCTCTGGTTCAGCCATTTCCCTTAGATCTGGAAGGCCACCTTAGTCACACCTGTACATAAGAGTGGGGATAAGACTAGTGTGGCCAACTACAGGCCCATCTCCATATTATCTCCTCTCTCTAAAGCACTGAAACAAATAGTGTCTAATCAGCTGGTTGCCTACCTTGAGCATTACAACCTGATGTACAGCAAACGACATGGCTTTAGAAAACTGCACAGTACCATGACTGCACTCATGGATTTCACAACACATCTACATGAAGCTCTGGACATAGGCCATCTACTAGGTGCCTCATACATTGATCTTACCAAGGCATTTGACCTTGTAGATCACCCCCTGCTGCTCACAAAATTTCAGCACCTTGGTCTCTCCATCGAGACTATTTCATGGTTCTGTTGTTACCCAGCTGGACACACACAGAACTTGTCAAAATTGACGGTGTGCTATCTAAAGCTAAGCAAGTCTGTGTTCCCCAGGGGTCAATTCTGGGACCACTTCTCTTTAGCCTGTTCGTAAACAGCCTTCCTGGTGCCTGCCCCCAAACACAGATGCTGCTCTATGCTGATGATACAGTCATCTTCAAGAGCGACTCTCAGCATGAGGTAGTCACCATGGAGCTACAAATTACCTTTGGGTTCCTTAAACGCTGGTTCAAGCAGAACAAGCTTGTCCTTAATTACAAAAAAATGAAAACAATGCTCTTCGCCAGTACCCATCTCAGGAGCAAAGTTCCCCCTCTGTGCATCCAGAATGGTCAGGGCATCCCACTTGTGCAGGTGTCCTCCTTTAGATACCTGGGGGAAGGGGCACATTAGATGAGTCCCTCACCTTCACTGAGCATGTGGATACCATGGTTAGCTCACTCAACAGAGAGTTAGGAGCCCTTTTCAGACAGCGGCTGAACTTAACCAATGAGGCTAGGAGCCTAGCTGTAGCCAGTTCTGTCCTCCTTCTCATTGATTACAGCCTCACAGTATATATGGATCCGTCTCCCCTACTGTCTTGAACAAGGTGAGAGTTATGTTCAACTAGGCCTGCAGATTCGTCATGCTGTGACAGACTTACACATTCCTGTACCTTATATTCCCTCATTACTGGCAAAAAAAGAACTTGGAGGTCTGGCTCCCCCCCGTAGCCTCATATTTCCACCAGTACATAATCAGTACACCACCAGAGAGCATGACAAGACATGCACTGATGGTCCCCAAGTGAAGGACCAACCAGGGCTAAAGAGCGTTTGCCTGCCGAGCTGTACACTGGCTAAACAACCTTCCTATCTCCATCACAGATACACCAAAACTACCTCAGTTCAAGAGATCCCTCAAGAATGAAGTCACCCAAGGTTCCACAAACAGATGCCTACCCTAACCCTAACCTTGCCTGACCCCCATTGCTCTACCCATCCCCTACCAACTCTTAAATCTGTTTTTCTTTGTTACTGTTCATATGCATGCCTTCTGTGCCTCAAGGATGGCTCCCTTAATTGCCCCCTTCTCTCCTCCACCCCACCTATGTCCACCACCTCTACCAGTGTATCCCTGATCAGTTCCTTCAACCTACTGAAGTCCACCCTTCTAAAGCCAAGGACTTTGGTTCTCAATTGTGGCTTGCCGGCCCCGAAGGCCAATTCAAACCAAACAAAGTTATGGTCGCTGTTCCCTCATGGCTCCCCTACTCCCACAGCACCCACCATCTCTGAGTTGGTGAGCAACACATCAAGGATTGCCATCTGCCTGGTGGATTCCTGAACTGCCTGCACCAGTAGACAGCCTTGGAAGGCATCCAGCAATGCCTGACTCTTGGCGCTCTTGGCCACTGGGACCTCCTAATCGATGTCTGGCAGGTTCATGTCTCACACCATCACTACTTCTCCCTCTGCTACCCCTTTTTCATGTTCTTCCCTGAGTTCTCTGTCCCTTTCCTCCCCTTGCCCTGGAGGTCTATAGATCACCCCCCCCCAAGCATACTTTCCTGCCCGAGGCTGCCGTGAGTTGCTCCCATACTGGTTCAGCCTCCTCACTGCTACCCCTAATGCACCCATCTTCTGCCACTTCAATGCCCGCCTTGATAAAAAGGGCAACTTATCCCCCTCTACCAGTTCTTCTATCCCTCCTGAACAGTGAAAGTATACCATTGCAGCAGCGATGGAACAACAGCGAAGACCATTACAGCGACAGAATCGGCTGTTTGCTGTAATGGTCCGCTGTTGTTCTGACACTGCTGTCTCTGGTGTGTTCACTCCCTCCCTGAAAACAACTTTGACTCGGAGTTGGTAATCAGTAGCGTGGGGGGGCTTTGGTTCTCCTGACAGTGCAATGCCAGCTGTTATCATTGTGCTGACGTTGTAATACCCATCGACAGAATTCCTGTCGATGCGGCTTGGTGGAACCAACAGTGAATACCCAGAGACCATCATCTCCCAGTCAGTATCATCTTTGGCCCATGTTTCCATGATGGCCATAAGGTCCAACTGTCTGCCATCAGTTCCTGGGGCTCACTGAGTTTGTTACCTAGGCTCCTGGCGTTAAGGTATTCCCCCTTCCATCTGATGCCCACTCTAATTCTGCTACTGTCCTTTTGCTTTCCATGTTTTCTCTCCCTTGTTTGTGCTTTTGCCTTTCATTTTCCTCTCACTAGTGCCCCTTCACTTGGTCCTGTAAACCCTACTGTGTTCCATGTACCCTTCTTTGCTGCTACAGTCCCCTGGATGTGGGGGAGTACTATTTAGGATCCTCTTCTACTCACCATCCACCATGGGTCCCCTAGACCCAGACTCCCCTGCAGTCAGTTTAAAAGTCTGATATAGACGTCAAATGTTTGTCCCAAAGTGCTGACTCCCTTTCCTCAGGTGAAGTCCATCACCTTTGAAAAGTCTCCTATCCCAATCCCCTACAAAGTGGTAGCCCATGTCTTCACACCAACCCTTAAGCTAACTGTTAAACTCCTCTATTTCAGCACTCCTTATCCTGTCCTGCCTCCCCTCACTGCCCTACATAGGGAGGACTTTGGAAAAGGCCGGGGAGGCTGAGTGTGCTGCCAGTCTGTGCCCCAGTCTACTGAAGTTCCATTTCACACACTTGTTTACAAAAAACAAGTGTTCCCTGCAGTGGTGGCCCTGATCCTCTGCAACTCTAAGGGGAAATTATTTAACCATGAAAAGCACACGAGGCCGAAGCTTGTTTCCAGCTGCGACTTAGGAGCACAAGGAACTTAAGTGACTTGCTCAGGGCCACACAGAATGCAAGTGGGGGCTGATGGGATTCAAACCCAGGTCTCCACATTTGCAGCTCAGTGCCCTTAACCACTATGCTATACTGCCTCCTCTGTCTCTCCTCATGACTTAATTGTCACCTCAAAGAGCCACTTCAACAAGGAAGTCAAAGTCGCTTTACAATCTGGCCTACCCTGGTGCCAATTAGCAAGCTTTTTTATACTTTGCTGCTGTCATTACTGCTACTGTGTTTGTAACCCCCCTTCCCCAGTGTGGGGACTTACCTCAAATGCTTCTTGGAGCCCAGCCAGACTGCCACCACATACTTCCTCGCTCCAGCCCCAGGAGGCTCAGACTCTGTGGTAGCAGACCGGAGGAAAGCTGCACGAGAGACAGTAGAATTTTTCTGGGCACGTCTTGCACCAGTGTGGGCCATGCCTCCTACCATATATCAAAGGTGGCCGTTCATCGCCAGTGGAGCAAGTGGTCACACCTGCAACAGGAAAGGGCATTCTGCAACTGACCAGCGGACTGAATTGGACACTTGGACTGTGATAGCATTTTAAGGGCACAAGAGTGTTGGGGGCCCTCTTAAAATAAAATCACTGGGCCAGAGTGTTGATTGAGGCAGGAGGGCTGTTAAAAAAAGACGTTTGGAACCAGTGCCCCACACCAGCTAAAGCCACTGCCATCTTTTGCATCCTGACCCATCAGCATGACAACATGGATCAGGGTTCACACCATCAGGCAATCAGGCTGCGAAGCATGAAGGGGAGCTACAAGGAGCTTCTGGGACATCGGAGGACTGCAGGATTGCTGGCATAAACTTCTAGTCAATCACCTGTTGCGTGATGGACCTCCAGCCCTGCCTACAGTGATTGACAGCTCAGTTGACCAATGATGAGCTGACATTCCCCTGTAAACAGCAGGGGTTACTCCAGAGCCTGGTCAGTCTGCATCTGCCTCTGGCAAGGAGAACAGCTAAGAGGCAGGGTGGCTGCCTGGGGACACAGCTTTCGGAGGTCTGCCTGAGGTTTCCACAGCCAGAAGCAATAGGCTAACTCCAAATCTGTGTAGCCGAAAAGGAAGAAGGTTGAGAGTGGCCTGATTCTGATCTGCTTGAGATTCAAAAGAGACAGAGTGAGAAGTGAGAAGCAGAACTTTTGCTATGAAAAGGAGCTATGGGTAAAAGCTACATTTTGAGTGACAGACTTTGCTGTAGCTCTGTCAAAACTGACCTGTAGACCCAGCAGCCAGTCTGGGAAGCCGGACGGCCACTGCTACAGCCAAGCATTGGTTATCACTACACACTAGGGACCAGATGTCAGGATGTGGTATGTTGGACGTATGTCTCCTGGGTTCCAGGCTTGAGATGCAGTGTAGAAGAAAGAGGAGGGTGTTGCAGAATGACTGCTGTAGCTAGCAGAGCTCCTGAATGGCACTGGAAGGAAAGTCAAAGCACTGTGGTACCAAACACTATCACAGATTGGAGAGAGAGAGAGAGAAGAGGATGGAGAAAGTGAAACCAACCAGACAAGGAACTTGCTGTAAACTATGCCATCCACCTGCACATCGAGGGAGATCCCCTGGTCTGGGAGAAACATGAGTAAACTCAGGGCTCGGGGCTTGCCCTGCAATGTCTTAGTGTATCACAGTTTGGGAAATCCATCAAGGGACTCAGCCATCCAGCCAGGAGTACAAATACCTCAGTTAAAGTTTTCTTATCATTTGCATGGCCTTTTGGGTTGGGGTTTTCTGTTTCAATGAACGTTTCTAACCATTTATTTTAAGCGCACCACCACTGGCCAGCCAAGTACAACATTATCGGCCCTACAATGTTGCCATGGCTGGGTACACATGCTTCTGGGTACCCACTGAACTACTGAGAGCTCCCTGTTATAAGCATTTTAAACACTTGTACCAGCAGGACACTGGGTACCGCTCCCAGTACAGGAGGGATGATACAGATGCTGTATTGCGCACTGCATATGTGTGTGTGTTGGGGGGGGGTATGGAAGGGCATGTAAAGCACAGTCCTGGATTACCAATATTATTTGACTGCACCTACAGTAGGAGAGCATGGAAAAGCATCCCCTTTGTTTGTAGGCTGGGCCTAGAAGAGAACTTTTTCAAAATATGAGTCTCACTCTACCCTGATAATATTATTTACTTTATTATTATAAATCCAATTTCGTGAAGTTCCTCTTATTTATTAAAATCATTCATCCCAGCATGTAAATATATTTACTGTAGAGACAACTTGCATCAATACGTAATCCCTTAATAGTAATTTCATTTGCTCACCAGTGGTGCCTATCTCACTCCCCCTCAACCTACCCAATTCTGCGGGTGATCCCCATGTAGCTGTGGCTATATCCCCCAGGCGGGTACGAGGTGGGGTCCAGCACCCCGCGATCCTTTTTGTTTTTGTCGGGCATCCAGTGGCAGGACAGGCAGGCGGGAGTCATGAGGTCGCGCCGGTGCTCCATCTCCCCGGCATTCCGAGAGTTGTTTTTCCCTTTTTCTGGGGGTGTGATGTGCACCCAGATGTCAAGGCATGAGTGTCAACATCTGTCACGCCCCAACCCCTCTGAACAGCTCGGATGCTTGCTGTGCCTCCGGCCTCCGCCAAGGTCAGCCAAGCACCGAGTTGCAACACCTCCCAACCCCCGGAGAAGGCAAGCAGTCCCCTGGACACTCAAGCCTCCTCTCCCCTGGCCGGCCTTCCATCTCCCAGGCTCATTCCCGAACCCGGGTTGATGGCGTTGGGCCAGCACTTTTTATTTATGAAATTTAAAAAAAAATGTTCTGCACAGCACTTGAAGTTTTTTAAAAGGTGCTATATTACAATAATTATGCAAAGGAAGAAAGAATGCTGGTTCCTGACTGGCCAAGAGGTACTTTCAGCCAGGCCATTATCTCAGCACAATAACCTAGCTGAAAGTAGCTCAACAAAAATATATTTAAAAAATACAACCAATTTACTAAAAAGGATTTATTTCATAATCACAATAAGGCACTCCAGGGGGGTGTAATCTCAGCTTCGTCTCATGCTTCAACCCACTGAAGGCATGCCATTATCCCACCATAATGCACCCCCATCATGCCTTATTGCATAAATCCAGTACACCCCAATACAAAAAAGAAATCATGGAAGTCTTTTTTTTCACATAACTGTTCTGCCATCCCAGTTGCCTACTTGCTCCTTCCTCAGTTATCTTCCAGTGCCCCAACCTTAACAGCCACGCCCCTGTCTGTCACACCAGGGGGATCCACATGGGTAGAAGTCTGAGGGATCTGGGACACCATTACTCACCGTGACCGAGACACATTACTTTTTCCTGTGTTTCTGTTTCCTCTTTCCCAGGCTAGCTGACATGCCATGTCACAGGCAGGCGCTGTTAAGATACTGGAGGACTTGCCAGCCTGGTGGTGCAGAGGGCTGAAGTGCTAGATGCTACACCTCACGCCATGCTGGCGACCCGGTTTTGGGAACGAGTCTGGGTCATCGGGGGTCGGCGGTGGGGGGGACATTGACTGGGCTGCCAGAAGGCAGGTCTCCTCCTCGGGAGAGTGTAAGAGGGCCTCTCAGTGCTTGGCTGCCACCCAGTGGAGGCTGGGTGGCAGTGCCACCTTCAAGAAGCTTGGTGCTACACCATGGAGAGGGTAGATGGGGCTGGTCTGGAGCTGTGGTGTGCATGTGCACCTCCACACACATGCAACACTACTTCCAGGGCTGTGGGTAAAACTGAGGGTGGTGGGAGAAAACACAGGTGGAAAACCAGGGATTGCCACACAATGAAGCCTCCAGGCTGGCTCAGGAGATCTGCCAGGATGCACATAGCGCAGGGAAGGTCCCGAAAGACCCCAAGGCAGATAAGGGTGGCAGAGGACAACAGCGATCCACCACGACAGATAAAGAAAGTTGGAAAAAAAGATGCCGGAGGCATTCAGTGCCCGCCTCCAGCCAATCAGGAGGTTGTCACTGGGGGACCACCCAACCTCTGCTAGGTGGCGATCGAGCAGCAACTTGCACTGTCCCCCTCCCTGAAGGAGGAGAGCCATCAATGGGCGCTCAATCTTCCTTCCCCAGCCAGCCCTCGAGAGACCCTGGTCTTTTTCCACTCCCAGGTCACTGGATGGCAACAGGTGAGGTGCTCAGTGCCTCAGCCCTCTGCACCACTGGGCCATTCCTAGAAATCATGGTATTCTAACTTTGAGCACTGCATCTCATCCTTCTGGGCATACAGTTATCACTGTACACTACAGGATGTCTGTGGAGTGGAAGTCCCTGTGCTCTCACTGAAACAACCGCAGTAATCCCTTTCTACTTTACCTGCTCAGCATGTCCGAGAGGATATCAAGAGCTTCAAGCTGTGCTGATACGTCCTCCTGCTTAGCAATGGCCCCAGTCAGTTGAGCTGTGATCTTTTTACACACGTTGGCAGTCATCGCCGAACCTAGAACAAAACAAGGTATGTTATCTTTGCAGGAGCCCTGAATCTGTTTTACATACTGTAGAAACTGAGACTGTTTCTCTCCTTACTGTGCGTTCATTGTACACGTGGTGATGGAGTATTGCATGAATGAGGTAAGGGTGGATCACTTATAGGAGGAAAGGGACCTGCGGGTGATACTGTAATTAACAATAGTTTAAAACCCCGATCCCAGTGCAGTACTGCATATGGGAAGGCAAACAGGATATTAGACAGACGATAGACAGATCATTAAAGAAATGCCTTTTTAAAAAAAATCCAAGGCGCTTTATTAATAATAAAATACACAAATCAGGAAACATAATAAAATATTACTTTGCAATGATGCTGGAAATTTAGTTAACATAGTAATCAGGGCAGATAACATGGCAGATTCAATCTCCTGCAAACGTCTGTCTAAACAGTCATGTTTTTAATCTGCTTTTAAAAGTGGAGACAGATAGGGCAAAATGAATCTACATGGGGAGATCGTTCCAAAGTAAAGGGGCAGCTACAGAGACAGCTGTGTCCCCAGCTGTTTTAAATTTCAATTTGGAAATGACCAACTGGCTGGCTCCGTGGCCCCGTGTGATGGGGCATCGGTCTGACACACTGGCGACCCGGGTCTGCGCCCAGAGCTCGGGTGTCAGGAGCGGAGGCCGGCAGGGAGGGAGTGAAAGGCATCCTTGGACACTTCCCTCCTGGGAGTGAGTTGGTGCAGACCGCTCTTGGAGCAGGTCCTGGTGGTGGCCTGTGATGATGCTCTAGGCAGCATGGGTGACCACATGCAGCCAAGCATCCCTGCCCCCAGGATGTCACCACGGCTGCACAAATGGGAGGTGAGTGGGGCCCCAAAAGCGGAAAATGCCAGACTGACCAGGATACACCCGCTGTACGCAGCCCTCGCCAGCCTAACCTGAGGAGTTCCCAATGGAAACCGAGTAGAGTACGTCCTCTGTAGTTGTCCTCCCCCAGCCTCGATGGCCCCGCCTTCAGGGCAAGCCAGGAAGGAACACCATGGTGGAGGTAAGTCCAGGGAAGCTGCCTCTAAAGTCTAATTATAGACTTATACTACAGGGTCCCAGGTTGGGAGGCTTCTACCTCAGAAATTCCAGAATGCACACAACTCAGGCAGACGACCACCAATCCAACCAATACATATTTCTAAGATCCAGAACATGAAGCCAAAATCTCCAATACTGTTTTATTCTCTCTTTCTGCTTGATAATGAAAAAAGGCTAACCATTTCCCCTGAAATTTTTGTTTCTGTAATCTCATATGTGCTGTAATTATTTCCATTTCTTGCACTTGAATACATATGGAATACCATAAACCGAGGGTCAGGGAGTTTTATCTAACCAATGTTTTGTAATAGCTTTCTGTGTCCCTGCTAAGGGAATCAAAAATAAATAGATCTGACCTCTGGTCTTAATCTGTGGGGGTGGAAGGCCCAACAACCAAAACAAAGGTTCGATTGGGAGCTGGACTTGAAATATTTGCTCAATGGTTTGAATTATCTGGTGCCAGAAATCCTTAATTTTGGGACAACCCCAAAAGATATGAGAATGTGTATCCCTTTCCCCACATTCTCCCCAGTACAAATCAGAAGCTGTAATTCCATAATGTTTCATAATGGCTGGGCTACGGAAGTATCTCGCATTTACTTTCCATCTAAACTCCCTCCATATGGGTGAAGCCGAGGTACTGTGGACCCCCTCTCAGATCCGTAGCCAATCTTTTTCCCCAAAAGAGCAATTCAGTTCCTCAGCCCATCTCGCTTCTAAGTTTCCTATGAGAGTGGAGTCCCCATTAGAAAAGAAAGCCACCAACTTTGAAATTAAACACTTACCATCCCTACCAGTCAGCAAAGAGAGAAGAAAATCTGTCAAAGGGTTGACATCTTCCAACTCTTCTTCACTTAAGTTTTTATCTAGTACAAAGTGACGGATTTGTAAAAATCTAAAATGATCATGGGGGCAGGCCAAATTCCTTAGCAAGCTGATGGAAGGTCTTAAAACCTTGTGAGTCGTATAACTGTCCTATGTGGTGAAGAACCACTCTTTCCCATCTGGAAAAGCCCAAGTCCATATGATTTGGAAGAAAGTCCACACAGGCTCGAATAGGAGTCTGGATGGACAACCTCAGCTGCAGGCCCAAATTTCTAACAACCCAGATCCACACTTGTTTTAGCACTGTCGACCAGGGATTGGTCAACCAAAACTTCAACAGACCAGCTTGATCTACGAAAATTATGTCTGTCAGCTGGACCTTTGGTATGGCCAGTCTCTCCATGGCTGTTCACAAGGGCTGATCATCACCAGGCCACAGCTGGAATAGCACCTGGAGCTGAGACACCCAGTAATATCTTATAAAGTATGGGAGCCCCATGCCACCCGTCCCTTTGGCCTGTTGTAATGTCTACCATTTGACCCTGGGAGGTTTATAAGTCCAGATAAACCTTGATGTCGCTGATTTCAAACTCGTCCAGAAAGAGGAAGGGGGTTTAAGTGGTAAAACTGAAAAAGGAAACAACAGTCAGGGTAAGACATTCATTAGTATAGTTTCTATACGGGCTGAAAAGGATAATGATAACTCCTTCCACCGGTTATGGTCTATTTGTATATTCTGAAGTAGCTTAAGATAATTAGTGTGATAAAACAGGTCTATTTTATCTGGTATCCAGACCCCTAAGTACCGAAAACTCTCTTTCGCCCATTTGAAATGTCCCACCTGTGGAAGAGTACCATGCTCTCATTTGGGGATGGGAAGCATCTCGGTTTTTGTTTCATTTACCTTAAATCCAGAGATGGAACCAAACTCCCGTATCAAAGCAAGGACATGGGGTGCTGAGTGCTCCGGATCCTTCAGATACAACAAGGTGTCATCCGCATACATGGAGATCCGCACCTCCCCCCAACTGAATCCCCCCCTATTGCTCCGACTGTCTTATTTTAACTGCCAAAGGTTCCATACTTAAAGGGAGGAGCAGCGGGGAGAGCGGGCAGCCTTGCCTTGCACCACGTGTTATATTGAATGTATCAGATAAAATTCCATCCACTCTGACCCGAGCTCTTGGATCACCGTATAAATTAGCAACCCAGTCCCTAAATTTAGAGCCAAATCCAAACCTAATTAGGATTTTATTTAGAAATAGCCTATCGAGGCAATCAAATGCCTTTTCAGCAGCTAATGCAATAACTGCTCTAAGATTTTGGGTGGGTGGAGAGGGGCCCGTTACTAAGACATTCAGTAGCAACCGAATGTTGTCTTCTGTGTGTCACCCAGGAATAAACCCTGTCTGATCACCATGGACTAGACACAGGATCAACCTCTTTAGTCTCTCTTCTATCAATTCAGCAAAAATATTTGCATCAACATTTAATAAAGATATTGGCTGATAGCTGGAACACTCAGTGGGGTCTTTCCCTGATTTCAGAAGAACCAAGATGATAGCTTCCTTCCAGGTTTCAGGGATTGAGCCCTTTTCATGTGCTTCATTGCATATTTTCAACAGGGTTGGGATCAACTCCTTCTGGAATATCTTGTAGAATTCTACTATGACTCCATCGTGGTCAGGGGACTTCCCAGAGCTCAGGGATGTAATCACTGTATCTAGTTCTTTTGCTGTAAATGGTTGTTCAAGACTAAGGGTCTGTGCCCTGGACAGCCTGAGGAGTTGTATTGAGGCTAAAAACGTGTCTATTATCTGCTCATGATCTACATGTCTCTCTCTAGTGTATAGGTGTGAGTATAAATCAACAAAAGCCACCGCTACCTCTGAGGGCCGGTCCAGTACAGTTCCTGGGTTTCTAAAACCTAAGCTGACCGGACTGGGCACCAGTTGACTCCGCCACTGATGTCAACCAAGCCTTAGACCTTTTTATTAGCCACTTCACTGTAGCCTACAATATCTTTTCACCTCTCAAAAAACTGAAAGTCAGGGGCAGAGCTAACCCTTGGATAACCCCCGATCTAATTGCTTTACTCAAGCATAGGGACCATCTGTGGCACTGTGCCTGTACAACATCCAAGCCTGGTGATATTCAGAAATATAAAGCTGCCAGAAATAAGTGCACGCGGGCAATTAGGAGCGTCAAAAGCAAATACTATAAGGAAGCTCTCTCCAACTCTTGGAGAGATGGAAAACATTTTGGAGTAACTTGAAAGACCTCACAGGCAAGGACCCTAAGTCTCCACCCACCATGCTCAACATTAATGGAACCCCAACATCTGACCTGTATACAATCACCAACACCTTCAACAATGCATTCTCCAACTTGGATAGTGTCATCCCACCTAACTTCTTTGATCCCCACTCTGGTAGTGACCCTCCTGCCACTGCTCCACCCCTACACCCTGCCCCACAATTCTACTTAAAGGAGATACCGGTGCACAAAGCCAGAACCTATATTCAGAAGGCCATTTGCAATGCAGGCTTCAGTGGAGACTCCCTTGACATGAAGTTGTTAGTGCTTGTCCTTGAAGAAATCTTGAACCCCTGACAAAGATCCTCAACCTATCTCAAAGATGTCCCAGTTCCCATCCCTCTGGAAATAGGTGACCATCACACCGCTACACAAAAGTGGAGACAAATCACTGCACTCCAACTACAGACCTATCTCCATCTTCCCTCCATTGTCTAAGGCCCTAGAGCACATTGCCTCTGACCAGCTAGTTGAGTACCTGGAAAAATACGACATCCAGTGTCCTGAGCAACATGGTTTCCAAAAAGGGCACAGTACCACCACTGCACTATTAGAATTCACAAGCTTCATCCATACCACTCTCGATCAAGGAACCTGTGTAGGGGCAGTATTCATCGACTTTTCGAAAGCCTTTGATACTGTGAGCCACCCACTTCTAATCAAGCAATTATCTAACATTGGGCTCTCCGATGAAGCACTGCTCTGGTTTTCAAGCTACCTTGGGGAGAAGGTCAGCAGGTTAGAATTGCTGGTGTCACCTCGGAAGAAAAGCCAGTCCTTTCAGGGGTCCCACAGGGGTCCATCCTGGGGCCACTACTCTTCAGCCTCTTCCTCAACGACCTTCCCAGTGTCTGTCACCAAAGAGTACTGCTCTACGCTGACGATGCAGTCATGTTCACCAACCACCAAAATACAGAATTCCTCGAGAAACAATTACAGCTTGAATTCATATGCATTGAAGAATGGTTCAAATCACACAAACTGATCATGAACTACAGCAAAAAAAAGGTTATGACCTTCTACAATGCCAGGAGTAAGTTCAAATCCTGTGACATCACCATCCTAAACCAAGCTGGGACCTCACTTGATCACGTTCCTGATTTTAAATACCTAGGTGTCACATTGGACAGCTCACTCTCCTGCCATCGGCACACTGACTCTGTCACTAAAGCCACCAACATCCGTATAGGCCTGCTCTACAGGCACAAACACTGCATGACTCCTGACACTCTCCGTTTGGCTAGCAATAGCTCTGTCACCTCTGTCATTGATTACGGGCTAGCTATCTACAGCTCTACCTCTGCCCTCCGCAGAATTACAGTGGCACTCAACAAAGCATGCAGGCTGCTAACTGGGGCTGACCGACTTACACACACTTGTGACCTCTACACTCAGGCAGGATAACTTCCTCTTATCAGCCGGATTCAGTATCAAACCTGCCTCCTAGTCAAAAAAATTCCCCAGGCATTGAAAAGATACTCATAGACCACCACAGCGCACAGCGAACTAGAAGCTCACAACAATTAACCTTGCTTGTCCCCAGATGCCGGACCACCATGGGCCAGAGGGCCTTTGCCCACAGAGTACCTCAGTGGTACGATACTCTCAACAAAGAAACTCTTACTGCTTCTGCCCTTGGCCCTTTTAAGAGACAACTCTGACTTCATCTCATCTCAACTAGTCGTTGTGATTGCCTTGCCTAATCAGGGGCCCAATGTCCACTGCCCTCCACTTCAGCCTTGATAGCTACCTCTCCCTGCCTTGTCCACCTTCTATCTGCCTTACCTTCCCACCCCTCGTCCCCTCTCCCTTTCCTCACCCCCCCAGGCATTTCCTGACTCTTATCCCTCCCCTCTTTTCCACTTAGAGCTCTTTCCCACCCTCTACTCTCTGAATATGGCCTTCCTGCCTGCACTCACCCCTTCCCTCTCACCCACAGCACTTATTCCTAAGTTTGCCCCGGTTGGTATGTCATAACACATAACATTTGACACATTTTGAATTATTGTGATTTTCTAACCCTCAGTCTCTTGTTTCCTTTTATTGTGTAACTTTGTATTATTATGTTTGCTCTTTGTATGTATACCCCCATTCCTTTGATGTGGAACCTTTGTAAATGAGCAGTCCCTGCTCAAAGGTAATTGTAATCCTAGATTTAAATAAAATAAAAAAATAAATAAAAAAATCTTTTAATTTTGGGGATAAACTTACCCATCTCTTGTTTTTTAAGGTGCTTAGCCAGTAGCTTCCCTGCTCGGTCTCCCCTTCATAGTATTTTTGGTTCATGTATCTTAAAGAACTAAGGGTGTAATGTAAAATCAACTTATTGTACTCCTCCTGGGCTTCATGTAGCTTTTGATATACAGTACAAGAGAGTCACGAGTGAGCTTATGTTCAGTCTCTAGCGATGTTATAACACTGAGAACCTTATTGATTTTTACTTTATGTAGTTTATTCCTATGTGCTGTGTGGCTGATAAATTTGCCCCTTAGCACTGCCTTGAGCCCATCCCAAATGAGTTTCAATTGGGTATCTGATTCTAAATTCTCCTTGAAGTACCACTTTAGTTCCTCTCTTAATTGCAGTAACCAATGCTTCATCAGCCAGTAGCCCCAGGTCTAGTCACCATTGTCCCCTTTTTAGTGGGTGATCCCATTCCCTCTGTGTCTGAACTATTGCATGATCTGAGAAGGATACCGGTAATATCTGGACTGGTTTAAAAATATGTGTTTCCAAACGCCAAGTATAGATCTGATCCAATCTAGAGCAGGAGTTGGTGGCAGGGGAGTAAAAAGTTATATCTTTTACCACTGGGTGTTGCCACCTCCACAAGTCCACTAGGCTAGCCTCTGTGATTCAGGTTCAGAGGATCCTGGAGCATGTCCCCACTCCACTCCTCCCTGGTGGACCTCTATCTAAACTAGGATTCTCTACGCAGTTCCAGTCCCCCGCCAGTACAAGATGCCCTGGGGGGAGGCCTGCCAGAGTTGAAAACAACTCCCAGAAGAAATCCCCTGAGGATGGAGCGGAAGCATAGACAGACCCTATATTTATGGGAGAGCCCCTTAATTCCCCGGAAACAACAACCCATTGGCCTGATCCCTCTCTCAAGACTGTCCTCGGTGTAAAAGAAAGCCCCTTCTTAACCAAGATCACAGCCCAAGCTTTAGCTGCAGTTGGGTGAGAGTCTGAAAATTCCCACCCATAATCATCTTAATTTGTCATGTTCCTGCACAGATAATTTTGCTTCTTGTAGGCATGCGAGATTGCATTGTAAATCCTGCACCTCTTTTAAAATTTTGGCTCTTTTTATGACATTGTTGATCCCCTTTACATTAACCGTGCATATATTAAGTGAGCCCATTTTTAAGTCGAAGATATACCTTTTGTGACCTTTCCTACTCCCCTCCCTCCTCTTGGTGCTAACTCCAATAACATAAAATAATGAATCAAAAACACACAAACAAGATACATTGACATCAAACCAATGTCCCATATAACACATTTAACAGTAATAGTCTCAACAGTAGACTAGAAACTGATGACAATACACTAAAAAGTGGTCCACTAGGACCTGAGCATGGATGGAGTCTCACCCAAAAGCGGACAAACTTAATTGCCCAGTTGTAACCCCCTGCAGCTGCAAGGAGGGTCACAAAGACATAAGTCTTCAGAAATGGAAGAAGAGTACAGCACTCAATGTGC
Organism: Neoceratodus forsteri; assembly: GCA_016271365.2. Taxonomy (NCBI): domain Eukaryota; kingdom Metazoa; phylum Chordata; order Ceratodontiformes; family Ceratodontidae; genus Neoceratodus; species Neoceratodus forsteri. The sequence goes on along the minus strand of CM028129.1, from coordinate 94,169,889 downwards.
CAAGGGATTTCTCCCGACCGCCGTCAGTAGAAATACACCTTCCCTTCTAATGGGGTGATATGTACTGTATACGAGTCCAAGACCCAACTGCCCGTCCCGGACCAATTTTTCTAATACGAAAAGCCATCTGAATATTACATCCTACTCGTGAATGCCACCTTTCCTTTCAGTGCCTGTAGTCAGGAGGAGAGTATCATTTCAGCTTGTCAGGCTCAACTAAACTTTGAGAAATCAAATTCTTTGTCACTTAGTGGGAAATATCATCACCCAACAGTCGGAGTCATTAAACATAAAGACTTCTGAACTCAACAGATTTTAAAGATTGCCTCTTACCTTTCCCCCATTTACTTCCTTAATAACCTCATCAACATTATTTTTTAAAAATCCAAAGTATAGTGGCAAGAGGTCACTACATAAATTTAACCACAATTACTTCCCAGATTCAGCTGCTGAATTAAGTGGAACACTACCCAGTAATATAAAGAAGAAAAGTAAATTCCCCCTCCAGAGGAAGGTAACCCTTGTATAACTCTAAAGTTTACAGCTGGGAGGTCCAAATATTGACTGGAATCTTCCACTCATGCCAGTATTAATTTTGTGGCCACTGGGAGCGTAAATAAAGATATACCACTGAGGGAGATCCCTCCTATCAGTCCCCCCTGTGGCATGTGCACCTGGGATGTTAAGTTCCACGTCCTGTATGCCTGGAGAGGGTTCCCCCCGATCTCATGGAGTGTTATCCATAACTGCAAACAATTTAACTGCGTTGGCTCTCCTCGATGATCAGAGAGAAGAAAGGCCCCATCCAATGCACAGGTCCCAAAGGTAAATTAAGAACCTATAACCCCATTTGTGCTTCATGGAGGAGGGTAACGAGAGAGGATCCAGCAGGCTACATCAACATGTAATGGTAGGAGAGAGTCCTGTCTTCTTCCCTAGAGGGCGTCGCCCCCCTGGCGCCAGATCCCCACAACAGATTTTCAATCTCTTGTTCAGCCCTCTCTTCACTAGGTCAGGAAGGGCAATCCCCAGCCGTTCCAACACTGGAGTAGCCTGCAATAAGTTTTCATGAATCTGTATCCCCTCTGCATCTTGTATCCACAGTCTTGCTGGGTATCGGAGATATGCTCTGACCCCCTTCTCCCTCAACAGCTTAACCACCTGAAGAACTTTCTTCCTCTTAACCATCATGCCTGGGGGAAATCTTGATCAAAATATATCTTTTGCCCGTCAAGATTCAGATCCTTTTTGCCCCAAGCCAGGTAGAGAATTTTCTCTTTTGTTGAAAACCTAAGGGACTTAACCACAATAGCCCGTGGAGGGGCCCCTGGTTTAGGTTTAGGGGCTATGGCTCTATGAGTCCTTTCGATGGAAAACTCAAAATTATCTGGTAGACAGAGCTCTTGCTGTAGCCAGGACTCTAGATAGGCGATCATATCGTCCTGTTCGCTACCCTCTGGAACTCCCAAAATTCGGACACTGTTCCGTCAAGCTCTTGCCACTGCGTCTTCTGCTCTCTGGGTTAACTCTCGTTCTCTCTGATGCACAAAGGCCAGCGATCGCCCAAATGCCATGTGTTCGTTTTGAAGTGTCTCCATATGCAACGCTACAGTGGTGGTGGTGCAATTTTCTAGCTTTTTAAAGTCTGTCTGCAAACAGGAGATTTTTGAATTGATCCAATGTAGGATGCTAAGTATTCTTTTGCCGTCTGCCTTGGTAAAAGTCGAGGTGGTCTCCAAATCGGAGTCGTCCTCTCCGGAGGCTGTTAGCATGGAGGACCGGGACGGGGAAGGACTAGCAGGCCGCTTTTCAGTTTGTGGAACACTACGTTTAGGAGTTGAAGAGAAGTCTTTCTTTTTCGTCCTTCCCATCATGCCAGACCACTACAGGACTGTGATTAGCGCTGAATCTATTTATATGCTCTTGGATGGCTTGAGATTATTAATGCAAATGATCTGAGGCTCAGGAGCTGAGAAGCTAGGCTGCCATTAGGCTCATTACGTCACCGGAGGTCCACCTAGAACGTTTTTAAATACAATGCGGTGAAACATTCCCTGCTCTGGATCCCATTCCAGGCTATCCCCTTGACAAAACCTACTATGAATGGTGATAATTATATTCAAGAATGAAGGGGTAAGTGTTTTTGATATTAAATACTGGTTGTCACAGAAATGTAATATAATGGGCCCCCATTCCATCATGGATGATGGACAAATATGGACAGGTGGCTGGAGGATTAAAGTGAAATATAGGCATGGCCATAAATTAATTCAACACCTTCCCAGTGTCTTTTTTCCTAGGAAGAGATAGGGGACAGTGCTACTATCAGGGCCAACTAAAAACATTTTTTTATATGCAGCTCTGAAAATCATTTAAGAAAGGCCTACTGCAGGAAGATATTTGGGAAAGCTACATAGAGTTTCTTATATAAAAAAGAAGATCCAAGGTCTCTGAAAAACTGGAGACCACTAAGTCTGATGAATTCAGATATAAAGAGGTTAGCATCTATAGCCCAGCATCTCATTATACCTTTCCAAACCTGTTCCATTCCAGAAAGAAGTGTATATGAGAATGTAATGCAGTATTACTTAGGGAGATTGTGGAAGTGGGAAAATGGGGTACAGAGACAGGGTATATATATATATATATATCATCTTTAGACCAAGAAAAAGCATGTGATAAGCTGTCTCGCGAATAACTCTTTGAAGCTCTCTATCACTATGGTATACCACTGGAATTTTGTATGTGGATCAAAAACTTATATCAGAATGCTACCATTGTACCAAATATTAATGGACTTTTGTAGGAAGAAATTTGCAGAGGGGTGAGATAAGACTGTTCCCTCAGCCCTCTGCTGAATGTATTTAGTATTGATCCTATATTCAGAGCAGTACATGTACGTCCTGAGAGAGTCTGTTTAATCCAGAAGGTACGGCATCTATTAATGTATCTGCTTACATGGATGGCATTTGTCTATATGTGAAAGGCAGCTTTTCAGTAGTAAGAGCTATACAACCATTAAATGATTCTGCAGCTGTTTCTGGAGCAAAAATTAATGTAGAGAAAAGTAAGGGATTCGTCATAAGTGATGCTGTCCCATACGTGACAAACATTGAAGGGAAAGTGATAACAAACTCCTCAATAGTGGTTTTGGTCATTAAATTTGGGAAAGGTGCCCAGGCAGCTATAAATTGGGAGGAAAAATTGAAATGTGTAAATAAAAGGGAATCGTTGTAAACACTGGCAACAAATGAAAAAAACAAAAGTTACTGTTGTTAAAACATTTTGATTGTCCATTTCTACATATTTGAGCATGGTATGCCCACTCCCCTAAGGATGCTGATGTTACAGTTCTGAGTCTGGTGTTCCAAACTATCTGGAGCAGTAGATTAAATCCAATAAAAAGAAATATATTTATCTGCCAATCATCAAAGGAGGTTTAAATCATTTAAATCTTTTAAATCCAATTGTATTATTTTATAGTTTATTTTTATTTTGGAACTTTTTTTTTCCTGGAAAGAGAATTTAGATCCTGGCATCTCTGGACTCAGTCTTGGCTGGAACCTTTGATGATGCAATGACAACAGGGATTTAGAAAGCTGAAAAAAAGAGATCAAACCAATATCCAACGTTTATATTTTCTGTAATTAACAAACTTAAGAGTTTGCAAATTAGAGGTGGCACAAATTTTGGGGGGCCACTAAGAATACCATTCAGGAACATTAATCGCCAGGTAGAAGTAATTTTTAAAGGAATATCACAATCTGAGTCACAGAAGATAGAGAAATACTTGGTTCATAAGAGGACCCCCATATTGTGAGACATGGGATGGCTTAGTTGCCATGGGTGATTAAAAGTAAAGGGTAACTCAAAGCACAAAGCATTTCAAAGGGATACTGTCCTAGGTAAGAATGTACTTCAGTTATAAGAACCGTGGAACATTTATTTGTGGACTGGCCATACATTAAATCTTTTTGGCTACTACTTGCAGTCACGTGGAAAGACCCTGAATGGCAAAAGGTGGATACATACATAGCTCAGTCGGCAGGCAGCCATGAAGGTGAGAGAAGGGTTGTGCTGTTCGCCAAATGGGAGTCGGGATGGGGGACAGGGTAGTGGGTGATTACCTGAAAGGGTGGGTGGGTAGGGGCTGCTAGACCACCAAGGACCAATTTCAGTGGTTGGGGATCAGGAACTGGGAAGGACCACTAGACTACTAGGGAATCTGGTACAGAAGAGGACGGTGATCAGACACTGGGGAGGGGAGGGACACTAGACTACCATAGAATGGTGCGTTTCCACCTTGGGGACAGTGATCAGTGACCAGGGAGGGGGGGGGATTCTAGGCTACCAGGGAATTAAGTTTTCAGGATTTGGGGATGGCAATCGTGACTGGGAAGGGGGGAGGGACCACTACACTATGGAAAATTATTTTTCAACATCAAGTGGACAATCCGAGGGCGAGGGACCACTAAACTATGGAAAAACATTTATTTTTATGGGATTGGTGATTGGACAGGAGGGAGTGAGGGACCACTACACTATGGAAAATGTTTATTTTTATGAGATTGGTGATTGGAGAGGAGGGAGGGACCACTACATTATGGAAAGTTAGTTTTCAACATCGATTGGGTGATCGAGGACTGGGAAGGGACCGCTACACTATGGAAATAAATTTAACATACCTGGTGGGTGACCAAGGAGGGACCACTACACTATGGAAATAAATTTAGCATATCGAGTGGGCGATCGAGGACCAGGGAGGGACCACTACACTATGGAACATATTTTCTACTCATAGGGTTGGGGATCAGAGAATGGGGGGGCCCCACAGTACCTCCGCCAACCACTAGGGTTGCATGGATTACTGCCAGGTTTTTGTTGATGATAATTTCTCCACACAAGGGCCTTCACAAACAGCCCTTGTGTGGAGCAAAAAATTTGTGAATACTACTGCAGGGATATGCAGGTCCCCTCCCCTTCATTTGCATTGCGACCCACCTCCCAACTTTGCCCAGGCACAAACACAATTTGCCTGCACAAACTGAGCTTTGTGGATACCAAATCCAGGCAAAACCCAGTTTGCCCCAGGGTTCGCACCCAGGCAAAGTTTTGTGAATCTGGCCCCATGTATGTTACTACTATGGGAAGAAAGTTAGAAACTTTTGATGTACTTTTGTGACCCTCTTTCACTTAAAACAAGGTATATCTTCTGTTACTGCTTTATTTTTCTCTGTAGCAAAGTGTTTCTTACAGGGTATATCTTCTGTGAAATTATTACAGGTGGTGCTTACATTTTTGTGACTTTTTATTATTAGGCTAAGCAAAATTACTGTTTGCCACTATTTTGTTTGATTTGATTTTTGCTGAAAGTTTTTTTGTCTCAGAGGTGTTGCAGTCTCCTTCTCACATTGAAGGAGCCAATTGCTTTCCTCCCACAGCTCTTCCAGGGGATTAGGTGTGTATCTGGGGGGTGGAGCTGACAAACTGTCAGTAACTTCCAAGAGAAAGAAGGGTTAAAAGGTCAGGTTAGTTGATATCTTGGAGGAGGAAGACTAGGTTTGCTGGCCAAGGCACCTAGCTTCACCTGAGCTCTTTCCTTCTAGGTTGCTTGAAAGAACAGAGTAAAGAACCTTACCAGAGCAAGGGAAAGGATTAAGGCTTCTTTTGGCTAGGCAGATTTACTGTGTGTTGTTATTTTTATTTTGTACTCACAGGGATTGTTACTGTTTGTTGCTAACATTTTATTGCTTTATTTTTCTCTGATTCAAATTGTTATTACTGGGTATACCTTCTGCTGCATTATTACAGGGAGTGCCTACAGGTGTGTGCTAACAGATTCCTGCTGTAATCTCCTGATTCAAATTGTCTTTTGCAGCATATATCTTCTGTTACTGCTTAACACAGAAACATAGAATTTGACGGCAGATAAGGACCGCTTGGCCCACCTAGTCTGCCCATTTTCCTACCTAACAGATAAGCTGCAGATCCTAATTAACCAACAGCTTACTTCCTCCTACCCCCCACTAGGACTGCCTTATGTCTGTGCCATGCATTCTTGAATTCCCCCACTGTTCTTGACTCCACGACCTCCTCAAGGAGGCTGTTCCATGCATCCACAACCCTCTCTGTGAAAAAATACTTCCTCACATTATCTCTGAGCCGTCCCCCCTCTATCTTCAAATTGTGCCCCCTTGTTCTTGCACATCTCTTTTTCTGAAAGATGCCACCCTCTTGGACTTTGTTGATTCCCTTGAGGTACTTGAAAGTTTCTATCATGTCCCCTCTCTCCCTCCTTTCCTCAAGGGTATACATATTAAGCTCCTTTAGTCTTTCTTCGTATGTCTTCTGGCACAGATCCTGCACCATTTTGGTTGCCCTCCTCTGGACAGCCTCCACTCTATGTCTTTGCGGAGATGGGGTCTCCAGAACTGCACACAGTACTCCAGGTGGAGTCTCACCAACTGTCTGTACAGAGGGATAACAACTTCCTGTTTTCTACTATTGATGCCTCTCCCTATGCATCCCAATATCCCCCCAGCCTTCCTTACTGCCTTCTCACATTGCTTGCCCACCTTTAGGTCATCTGATATAATTACCCCAGGTCCCTTTCCATTTTTACTGTTGTCAGTATCTCACCCCCCATTGTGTACTCTTGCCCTGAGTTTTTGTTTCCTGGTGCATTACATTGCACTTCTTTGCATTGAATCTGAGCTGCCATACATTTGACCATTCCTCCAACCTTGCCAAGTCCCTTCTCATCCTTTCCACTCCATCTGTGTATCAACCCTGTTGCAGATCTTTGTGTCATCTGCAAAGAGACATACTTTTCCTTCTAGTTCCTCTGCAATGTCACTTATAAAGACATTAAAAAGGGCCGGTCCCAGTACTGAACGCTGCGGTACCCCGCTAGTAACCCTCCTTTCTTCACTGTGGACTCCATTTACTACTACCCTTTGCGTCCTGTTGTCTAGCCAACTTTTTATCCAGGCTACCACCTTGGGACCCACTCCAAGGCTGGCTAACTTGTGTATTAATCTTTTGTGTGGGACTGTACCAAATGGCTTTATTTTTCTCTGTAGCAAAGTGTTCCTTACAGGGTATATCTTCTGTGAAATTATTACAGGTGGTGCTTTACAGGTTTTACAGTTTTATCTATCATTAGGATAAGCTTTCAGGGCTACTGCATTTGTTGCTGGCTGATTGTTTCTACTCTTACATCCTTGTTTCATTTGTCTGTGGTTCTTCTTTTTCAGCAGGGGAAGGGGGGTGCCGCGTCAGACCGCCAGAGACGGACATCCCAGTCCCCAGGGCTGTCAGTGAGTGGGGGAATTCAAGAATGCACGGGACAGACATAAGGCAGTCCTAGTGGGGGGTAGGAGGAAGTAAGCTGTTGGTTAACTAGGATCTGCAGCTTATCTGTTAGGTAGGAAAATGGGCAGACTAGGTGGGCCAAGCGGTCCTTATCTGCCGTCACATTCTATGTTTCTATGTTTCTATGCTGATAACCTGGGTTTGTTAACATGTTTTTCTAAGCTTCTTTGTGCACTGTAAGACTTGCTGCACTTGGATGCCTATACTGGTGGTCTTTTCCCAGCATTTTTAAAAAATGTATTTCAGTCCACACAGGGTGGAAGGGAATTGTATTTTGGCCCCGACCAGTTAGCTAGCCAATCCCTTCTACTTCCCTATTGTTCTGTGCTGCCCCCCCACTCAGACATATAAAGACATGTGCCCAGGAAGAGCTCGGGGGTGCACCACAATAAAGTCAATGAGGCTCGAAATTAATTACCTTTTTATGCACAATGATGCCCTATGCGGCAGTCTGTTACAATCTGCTACACTACAGTAGATAGTCAGTAAAACAAAATGCCTTTGCATGCAAAGTACACATTGGGACCAGCCTCTCATGTGGTTGTGGGGCCCTTTGTGCTGACTGCCCTTTAAGTTAGTGGTATGCGTGTGGGGGAGACCACTTTGTTAAGATGTCAGGGTAAATTTCCTCTCCTTAAGTTGTCAAGATTCCTCCCTGGACTTTATAACCTTTATTGGTGGGGGCTGCAGAAATGCTAGAAAGTCTAGTTATCTTATGAAGCTAGCTACCATCCGGCAGGGCCCATGTTAAACAACAAGTGTCTCAAGTGTCCCCAAGCTCTGTATATTTCTCACTGGTCATATTTAGTTTAGTAGTTATGTGCACCATCTTTTGTACCTCTAACAGTCTAGCCCTCCACTCAGTGACAGTTGGGATTACTGGTGATAGAGAATGGGCATGATGCCTTTACAGGCCACCATACACATGAGTAGGTACAGAAGTTTCTTTTTTTTTGGAAGGGAGGCCTGCTGCCCCCAAGGGCACACCCAGTATCATATATTTTAATCTCCTGTAGGAGGTGTCTCCCCTTAGCATCTATAGAAAGGCTTTTAGCCTGTTGTTCAGTGGGGGGGGATAGCTCCTCCCCCATTCCCTACTTAAGCCGTAGGCCGCCTTCCGCTCTGCTTCGAGCATTTTGGTGGCACTGGGGTTCCAGTACAGTCTGGCAGGTGCGCTTTCTGTTTGTTCTTTTTGTCTCCTCATTTCTCCCCCTCCTCGTTCCCCTCTGCCCTCCCTTGCTGGTGTTGTCATTTGTCCACTCTGCAACTCTCTTTCTCATTTGTCTGTGTGCCTTGTGTGTCCCCTTTCGCTGTGTTCCTGTGGCTGTCTCCTCCTGCCTCTCCATTTTTACTGCGCCTTCTCTGGCTGTTGTATCCCCCCCAGCCCATCCTCTTTCTCGTTGTTTGTCTACCCCCCACCCTGTTTTCCGGTACCTTCTTTGCCCCCTTTGTTGTTTTGTCCTTTTTGTTCTGTGCTCTTGCCACCTGCCGCCGCTTGGTTCCCCTTTGCTGGAGTTCGGTCTGCTGTCACTGTTCTTTTCTCTGGGCCTAATCTCTCACTCCTAGTCTGCTGGTCTGGTTCCTCCTGGATTTCTCTGTTCTCCTGGATTCCATTCTAGGCAGCCCCCCTGTGGTCCCATCCGGCACTTGACACATAGTTCATTCCTCTTCTGGCATCCTGAGCCTCTTCAAGTGTGTGCACACTCCAGTCTGGTGGTGGTGTTTGGCGTCTCGTTGGCCTCCTGATCCAGTCTCCGGCACTCCTGTTCATCTTCCTCCCCTGCTGCTCCTGTTCGTTCCCCTGTCCCGGTGCTCCTTGCTGACTGCTGCATTGTTTCCTTTTGGGGCTCTCATCTACTCAGCAGACACCCACCAATTCCGTACATGTACCTGGAGGGTATTGACTCTAGCCTATCAGCAGGAAGCGTTCACCTCTTCGCAGATGACACTGTCATCTACACTACCAACCCTTCCCATGATCTTGGCTACAGGGAGCTACAACAGGACTTCAACATACTCCAACACAACCTGTTGAACCTGAAACTATTATTAAATGCCAAAAAAACAAAAGCCATGGTCATCTCCCCGCCCTCCACCCTCAATATGAAGGCCCCAGGTACCACCCAGATTATCACCCTCCTCGGTGAACCTCTAGAAATAGTGGACAAATTCAAATATCTGGAAGTCTGGCTGGATAACAAAATGAACTTCAATGCACATCTAAATGAATTATCTAAAAAGCTTAGACAGCGTCTTGGCATATTCTACCGTATAAGACACCTACTCACCCTGGAAGCTAGAAAGAGGTTGGTTCAAACAACCTTCCTTCCCCTGCTTGACTACACCGACTTCCTTTATACATGCGCTCCAAAAACTTGACACACTACCATCGCGCTTTGAGATTCGTTCTTGGCCTGTCCTTACAGACTCACCATTGCTTGTTGTACCATGCGTCAGACTGCCCGTCCCTCTCCTTGAGGAAACAAAAAAACACCCTCATGTGGTTCTTTCAGTCTTTTTCAAACAAACCACCACCCTATATCGGCGAACTGTTCGAGTGCTCAAAAGGTACCTACGGCCTAAGGAACTCCACTCTTATCCTCCTTAAACCACCACAGACCAGGACACGTCTTAGCTCTACTGCCCTTAGCTCCCTTCTAGCAATACTTTGAAATAACATGCAAAAAACACTTACACTCTCCATTCTGCATAGCGCCTATATCTTCAGACAGCTGCTCAACCGATGCCTGAATACAGTGTGTGATTGCTTCCGATAAGCACTGCCCATCCAGTCTAACAATCCCATAGCTCCCATTTGACCAGGCCTATCTATTCCCCCCCCTGTAGGCCATTTTCCCACTAAGTTAACTCCCCCCCCCTTGCTCCCACCCTCATGGCCCTAGCTAGCCTCCTGGGCCCCCACCTACTAGGCTGCCTCCTCCTTCTCCCGCATGTGTCTTGATACCTCCTATTTTTGCCTCTGACCTCCCCTTTGTCTCCCTTCCTCTCCTCTCCCTGTACCATACTGAGTTTACCTTATATGCTGAATTGTCTACATATGTATGTATCTGCCATCCAAGCTAAGCTCTAATGCCTATTAACCTTTACTTTATAACACACTGCATTACTGTCTGTTATACGTGAATTGTTATGTTCTTGTAATGAATGTGTCCTATGTGTCCAGGACCATCTTGAAAATTAGCTTGTTCAATGATGTAACTGCCTGGTTAAATAAAGTTTGATTGATTGATTGATTGATAGTTGGTTCTCTCGGCATACTGTCTTAAAGGGCCAGCATCGTCAGCATCTGCCATTGACATTCACTCATTGGTCTGTTTTTGGTTGTGGATACATTTCTATGGGGCATGCAGGCACAACACTTTCTACCAATGCTATGACACAGGCCACAACTTCTCTATACCATATCTCCGTGCCTGACAACTACGGGATATAGACTGCGACCCTGTAACTTTTTAAACATCTCCACTAGCCGTCCACACAGCAGTTCCTGCCCTTTCCTTTCATTGCAAGCTCTCTTGCCTGCAGTCAGCCTGTGCCTTGGCTTTCGCACGCTCCCCTGGACTGTTCGCCCACCTGCATCCTCTTCTCCCTGAGGGATCGGAAGTAGATCAATCACCCTAGATGGCACCTACATTTGTTCAAAATGATAGGCTCAAGAGCTGCTCTTCTTTCATTAAATGGATGTTGATTAGTCTTATCCCAGAGTGGACACTGATGAACTAGTTCCTCAGTGTTTTGCCATTCAGATATGGCAACGGCGGACCACATGGGGTCCCGCCATCCCTATCATGCTCTAGTGCTTACTTGGCGAAGGCAAACTACATGGGGTCTCACCTTCCCAGTCATGTGGTATTGGCGATGGCAGACCACGTGGGGTCCCACCATCTCTACTACCGCACTACTCAATGGAACTCATCGCATTACTCAGATATGGTGATGGCGGACCACGTGGGGTCCCACCATCCCTATCATGCATTATTCTTCATCATTGGAAAAGGCGAATCACGTGGGGTCTCGCCTTCCCAATCATTCACTACTCAATGGGTCAAAGGGTCTGCCTTTCATTTCCTCTACAACTCCTGCTACTGCAATTATGGTCTACGGAACATCTTACCATCCCACTCTACATATCGTTGAAAGGATTAACTCATTGCTTCATCACGCCCCCTTTTCCTGGAGATTGGCTTACATAAGGTCTCATCCTATTTGGAACTACGCTACTACGTGTTCAACAGACTGTGGGGGTTCTACATCCCTCACTTAATCTGGCTATTCTACGGCCATGGTGGACCACGTGGGGTCCCGCCATCCCACACATACTCTATTCTCTACCATGGCATGGCAGACCACGTGGGGTCTCATCATCCCAGACATAGATACCATGCAATAAGGTCCTACCCTAGCTCACAAGTATTTCCAGTTCATCTTCAGGAGTACATACGCGGGGGTATCACTTTTTACCCTGGACTGCAATAGACTCTTGCTCCCAAATAGTCCCCCTTTAGTACCCAGATCATTATATACCATCGCGATGGTGGACCACGTGGGGCCCCACCATCCCTCTTCTACATCCTTCGACAGCCCTCCTCGTATTCCTTGTCTCCCAGTCCAATTTCCGCTAACCTCTTCACCTGGAACTCTGCAATGGGACAGCAATCATCAACTTATTTCAGAACTATCTGTAAATTAGCAATCCAGGACTCTAAAATACCTCTGCTATCCTTTCTTAAAACCGCCCTTGAGGAGCCCTCCTTACTCAACTGCATTCATCATATTTCATTTTTCAGTTGACTTTCGCCCCTTCACCTCAGCGTCATCGTTCTAGAGCGATGGTGAATCCGTGTGTGGGGGTCTCACCATCCCAACAGTTCATATTGCCTCTCAGGATTAAATAAGGGGATTATCTTCTCTCTTCAAACATACTTCCACATGCACTACCACAAATCCTCGTAGGTGTCTCTCCTTCAAGGTTGGCCACTTGAGACGTTCCTTCGCTCAAACATGGATACTACATTCATCGGAACTCCATGGGAGTTTAGTCCCCAACTGGTTTGCCTCTGAGCCTACTATTGTCAATTCATGGATGTCTTCGGCCAGAGTTTATCATCTTCCGATTCACTTCTAATGCCTCACAGCTTCCCGGTGATGGTGGACCACGTGGGGTCCCACCATCCCTTTCACGGGTGCCCCATGACAGGCCTTACTGATACTTTCATGTCATGCAGTCAACCTCGAGATGCTACCTTTGTCCTTTGCATCCTCCATTATTCCATACTTTCGCATGATGGACCACGTGGGGTCCTGCCATCCTAACAATGGCTATCGCCCTTTCTGTCGCATCATGTCATATACAGCGATGGCAAACCTGCAATGGATTCCAGCCATCCCAATAAACAGACCACTATGGAGCACTATCCAATACCCAAAGCCGTACCACAGATGTACAACTGCCATCTGCCTTACACTCGGATTAACCATCATCACAGCATCCGGAAATCATTACAAGTTGGATATTCCATATGCTCGAACCTTCATCTGCAACATCAACTTCCTGCTCATTGACCTAGAGTTGGACTATTCAAGCTGCGTCATTGGACTGAACTCCTGGACATAACCACACCTAAACATAAGTGCCATGTAGGATTATTCTCCTCTTAGCATGCCCAGAGGACGGGCAGGTCAGTAGCCATGGGTCCTCGGAGGTTCCCCCTAAGGGTTTTTTCCTCTCCTGCATGCCACTGATCACACTCTCCAGAGTTGGAGGAGGCAGTCCCTTCGCTACTTCTTTTTGGGCCTTAAGTCGACACCTATCTACTGTCCTACACAAGGTGGGATGTGGAGAAGCGCCAAAACTCATGTTATAAACACCAGGCATATACCAGTCAGCTCATAAGTATACACAAGCACCAAGCTATTTGTCACACATTGAATTTCTTTCTGGATGTCAGTCCAATAGCATGCTAGTTTTTGGTACTACCAGAACACATGATGGTGTGTTCCCACCTCTCCACACCCTCTCCAACAGGTTGAAGAGATGTTCGACCCGAAGTACTGTGTGATGGGTGGGAACATGGAAAAAATGAGAACACACCTTCCATCAGTTCCCCCGCCATGTTAACCAGGAGCACTGGAAAAGTTAAGTGACTTGCTCAGGGTCACACAGTATGCAAGTGGAGGTTGGGGGGATCAAACCCAAGCCTGCTAGATGAACCACGCTCATTCACAGCTCATTACTCTAACCTCTAGGCTATACTGCCAGCATTTCTCTTCCACCTCAACTCCCACTGTATTCATCAGTGCTAGGCCTGCTCCTCACTCCTATGTGCATTTAACTGTTAGTGTGGCATTGTCCATCGTAGAAAGTAGCAAAGTTTGGTGCAACTGAGATATATATTTGCTTTCAGCTTTAAAAAAGTTTCTGTCCAGTACAGAAAATTCTTTAAGCTCATTAGATCGCTCTTCAAGTGCTCTAAACCCACCTCTGACATCATGTAAATGATGTAGTTGGAGGTACCTGAAGAACTCTGTTTGCTGTCGCCCATATTTCTGTTTTAATGCCTCAAATGTGACTATGTGGTTACCGCCTATAAGTTAGCAATAATTCATGAGGGCTTTCTGATTCCATCTTTTAAATCCATTATCCATACATGGCAGCAGAAACCCTGAATCTTTTATAATGACTGTTAAGGGACTGGGATGAATTGGGGTCCCTGACAGTTTTCTCACCTTCTGAATTACTCTTATATTGTGTCTAGTCCAGAGGCTGGTTATATGCTTCAGTATATCCGAGGAGTATTTTATAAAGCGGAGGGCATATAGGGACGTGGGCAGAGAGGGCAGGTTTTCTAGCTCATACCAGCTATGGAGGGGTTGTGGGATAACAGATGGACCAGACACCAAACTTTAGGTTCAACACACAATCTCTGTGCGATGTTTATTCAAAATACAAGATAATAACCTTCTGCAATGGCATATTTCTTCTTCAGTACATCAGTTTGCAGCAATAAACTATGAATGTCCCTTCTCTGCACTTAGCCAGCACCTATTGCCACTGATCTCTGATTCTCTCTAAGTGAGATGTACCCATAACCCTTATGCAAGCCCTCATTTGTTTACATAGTGGGGGCTCAAAAGATTATACACACATGTATATATATATATATATATATATATATATATAATAAAAAAGCTATAAACAAAGAACCTCAATGCAGAATCACTGAAAGAACAGTTACCCCAAAGACATTGGCAACAAATCAAGTTCCAAAGACATACATCATCATACATACTTCCATAATGCAATGACTCATGGGATATATGCAAATCACCATGATATTTCTGGCTTGTTAACTTTACAACAATTTACATGCATTTTAAATAGCACAACTAGCTTAATTTCTATAATAGTCACCTAGTACTTTTTATCATTATCAAAAACACCAAGTGCCATGGTATTTTAAACATTTACAGGTTTCATAAACATAAGGTATATACATTAATGTATTTTATAACATAGTGCTGTTACATACTAAATCCAACAACAATAAACACAACCTTTTTCACATATACTCTGAAGTCACCACAATAACCTCCCTGTATGAGGACCTGAGAGGGAAAAGAAAACTTAAAGAGGACACTATAGCATAGTCAATAAAGGGAAGGGGGTGCCCACAGGTGGCCAACCTTATGGACTAGAAATAGTAAAGGATAGATTAGGCTTAGAAAGAGAAGAACTGTAGCAATGGATTTAAGAAAAGGTAGGTCCTCAAGAGTGGCAGGAGCTCCTGGTCACACCAGCCAGTACTTCCCTGTTGCTTTGCCACTAAACTACTGGGAACACTTGTGCGGCCAGAAAGTACAATTAAGGATCTAGGAGGCTCAAAACCTCCTTTGTCAATTGGCTAGCTCAAGAGGCAGCACTATTTAGGGACACCCTCTCCAGTATTAACTTCATTCAAATGGTAGACTTGTCTACTAGATCTAATTACAAGACAGGGTCTAAAACATTGCTCAACTAGATTCTCACTAATCACCCAGGGAGAGTAACTGACACCTCAGTCCTTGCTGACTCACTCAGTGACCACTCTCCTGTTACGTGCCACTGGTCCAACAGATCAGCAAAACATCACTCAATGGGCCCTAAAGAGGGGGCCACTTAATTCTCTCCATCCCACCTCACGCAAACTGACTGGTCATCAATCGACTCCCTAAGTGATGTGGACAAAGCAATAGACCACTTCATCTCTACATTTAATGCAGCATATGACATTTGTGTGCCAATAAAAAAAACATAAATTGAAGGGAACCAACAACTCATGGATCACCCCAGCCCTGCTAGGGATCACCTATGGCAAAGAGCCAAGGCCACTGACAAGTAGGCTGATATACAGCAGTACAAAGCTGCAAGAAACACCTGCATCCGGGAGGTCAGGCAAGCCAAAGTATGCCACTTCAAAGACTGTCTCACAAAAACATGGGGGATGGTAAAAGTTCTGGGACAATTTAAAAGACCTCACAGGCAGAATTAACAAATCCTCTCACTCCATGGGCAGAACTGAATATTTTTTGGGCTGTGCTATTTTTAAATGTGTTTTTCTTAAATCTTCATTCCCGTTATACAATCTTGTAAATCCACGAAATGTCCTTTCCAGTTTACATTCTTCAAGTGGTATCTTATTGAACATAGTATTGCCCAAACTTAAAATTGCATCTCGTGCTTTTTCAGTTGCTGGCCCTGTGTATTGGAATACACCTCCTTTAATCATATGACAGGCTACATCTGTATCTGGCTTTAAGGCAAAATTGAAACAATACTTACTGTTGAAAATTTCACGTAGTTGTTCTTTGTAATTTATTGTCATTATGTAATGTATGTTTTTATGTAATAGTGTCTTTTATCTACTGTGTTCCGAGTCGAGCCTGAAAAAGGGCCAATGGTCCAATTCCCTTACCTGGTTAACAAATGAACAAATAAAAAATAAATAAATGTTTCTTGTGACCTCAGCCGCATACTCCCCCCAACTTCCTTGATGCCAGCAAGGGCTACTCAGAGGATGGGTGGAAAAACAACACAGGGGCCCATACAGGACCACCCCTTCTATTTTAATGAAATCCCATGTGCTGAGGCCAAAACATACCTCCAATGTTCACTAGGCAAATCCGGGGACAGTAATGACTCCCTAGACGTGAAACTGATAGCCCTCACCCTGGACGAAATAATATCGCCGCTCACAAAAATACGTAATCTATCCCTCAAACTAGCACAATTCCCCCAGAGATGGAAAGCCACGGTGGTCACCCTGGTTCACAAAAGCAGTGATTGTGTCCTCCATACCAATTACTGACTCAACTCAATCCTACCCCCCCCCCACCAGGCCCTAGTCTCCGACCAGTTGGTAGACTACCTCGAAAAAATACAATATCCAGTGTCCAAAGCAACATGGATTCTGGAAGGCTCATAGTACCACAACAGCACTACTTGAATACTTCAGCTTTCTTCATGAGGCCCTGGACAGTAGCCAGCTTGTGGGGGCAACATACATCAACCTCACTAAAGCATTCAATACTATCAAACACAACATACTGCTCAGCAAACCCCACTCCACTCCACTCCACGGGACTCTCACCAGAAACTGTTGGGTGGTTCAAAAGCTATCTCGCAACAGAACACAACAGGTAAAAATAAATGGAACCCTATCCGATAGTAGGCAAGTGAACCCGGGGAGTATCACAAGGGTCAATCCTAGGTCCCTTATTGTTCAGTCTGTTCCTCAATCATCTTCCCTAGTTTACACAGAAAAAGTACTTCTCAACGCAGATGATGCAGTCATTTTCTCCAATAATCCTGACCTCTACTACGCAGTGGAAACGCACCTCCAAAAAAACGTTGCCACCGTTGAGACTTGGTTCTCTGTAAACAAGCTCCTCATGAACTATAAGAAAACAAAGGTTATGTTCAAGAATCCACAAAGTAAACATAAAGCCTTTTCAAAGGACAATTTGTAACAATAAACATGCCCTGTTAGAACAGGTGAATACCTTTAAGTACTTAGGCATTACCTTCGAAAGCTCACTATCCTTTTCCCATCGTGTTGACCATGTGGTTAGTGTCGTTAATACTCGAATTGGCCCTCTTATACAGACACCATCTCAATATGACTTCTGAAGCACTGTCACTTGCTGTAAAAAGCTCTGTCCTCTCCATTATCGATTATGGGGTTGTGGTATATAGAGTAGCTACTGCCATGACCCCCAAAAGAGTCAGTACATTTTTAAATAAATCTTGTAGGCTAGTCATAGGCACACACAGACTACCCCACACATGTAACCTATATGCACAGACCAAGTGGCTAAACTTCCAATGTAGGGTGAAATATCAGGTCTGCCTCCTTGGGGAAAAAAACACCTCCGGTTAACACCTGCAGCCATCTTAAATTTTCCTCAACCCTGCAACCAACCCTCACAGGACAAAAGGAATGGCGAGAAACTCCCTACAAGTCCCCCTTTGTCACTTGTCAAAAGGACACCGATCCTTTGCCTACAGAGCACCCTGTTGGCTCAATGTCCTCCCTCCTGATATAGCCAACAAGCCAAAACTAGGACCATTTAAGAAAAAACTCCTAACACCTTGCCTTGCTAAGTCGTTGTGACTGTCAACCCTAACTACCGCACACATTCTGCCTATGACATCCCCCTGCTCCACACGATTTCCCCACACACACACACAACTAATCCTACCTACCTACCCCTACCTCCCCACCTCTCTCTGCCTCACGACAAAGTCAGCCCTTGACTGCTAACCCAATGCATGAGGAATATGTATATACCTAGAAGTTTAATATATTTTGTTTTGTTTCAAATTATGTACAGTCAGCACTTGTTTATCCGGCTCTCATTTATCCGTTTCTCTCATGTACCCGTCTTTGACTGCATGATTTTTTTTATTTCCCATTTTTACACTCGTTTATCCATCCCTCGCGTTATCCGTTTCCGTTGCCCATCCTGCCTGTTGTCTCCTATGTGGATCTCAATGTTTACTCTCAGATAACTGACCCTTTTCATCCCCAGTTGAGTATTATACAGAAAACCACAAACCAAAGCAGCCACAGACCTAAACAGCCACAGCAGCCATAGATCCAACTGCAGACCGAAGCATCCAGTTTCCACTTAACCGTTTCTCTCAGATATCCGTCACCTGACCTGAGAACAGCAGGCAATGGATATCTGAGTGCTGACTGTATTCTACTATGTGTTCAATGTTGTTGGTTACTACCTGTAAATGATTGTGTTGGTGTGGAACCTTTGTAAATGAGCTTTCAGCTCAAAGGTATTACTCCAAGAAAATAAATAAAATAAAATAAAAGGGCCCACCCTGAGTTTTAATGTTGGAACAAGAGTGCAACATTTATTTATTTACATTTTTCGTTTTACCGTTTATTTACACAGGGGTTAGCCTGAGATGCAATGTCTCATTTTTTGCGTGGGCCAACTTCTAACCAATCTCACAACTATTGTGCTGTTGTTCTGAACATGACCCCTACTGTTCCCCACCCCAAGGACACACCTGCAAATGTGCTGACTGACACTCAGTGAACTGAAGCACACAGTAAGCCCTCAGCCATTGCAGTGTTTAAACCCAGGCCTAGCACTCTACCCTGGCCACGGAGTCCCCCTCCCTTCTTACAATGTCTGTCATTCCATTTTGTTCTTCTTTCTCTGGCTGAAGAGCTGATTCTCTACTATTGCTTACCTGTTGAAGGTGGAGGCAGTTCTGAGATGACCGTTTTCAGTCCGATGCTGGAAATGTCCCTCAACTGTTCCTTTTCTGACAACATGTTGGTGCACAAGGCGTCCACTATTGTTTCAACCTGATACTCCTTTACTTTGTTCACCAAGGGCCCCAGGCTGGAATTAGAGAGAAAACTGTGAATCAGGAGTTGGGGCCTGCTCTACCCTACAAGAGCAAAGTGTTCAGCAAAGGCTCCATTGGTAGCTTTCTGCTTTGTAACTGTTAGGCTTTCCTTGTTGTTAAATATCATGTCTGCCAATGTATTACATTTTTTAATTTCAATTACATTTCTACATACATATGGGGAGGGACAGCAAACACAGTTTGTGTTATGTAGCACTTTAATGATCCAAAAACACATTGGTGTAGAAATAGGCTTTCGGATGGCCTGACAGCAACCCGGGTTTGGGAATTTTTATTTATTTATGAAATATTTGATTACCGGGTAGAAAACCCAAGGGCATCAAATGCCCGTTTTCATGGGGGACCTGAATACAGCAATGACAATACAACGCAGTACAAATGACAAGTAGGTTAATTATAACAAGAACAAGTTAAACAAGTACAGCAAAACTGCTTCAAATATTTTGTTAAAAACATATGGAGAATTATAAGTTAAGATGGGAGGGGGAGAATGGACCAGAACTGTCAGGGAATGGCCATGGGGAGAAAGACTAGGTCTCACAGAGATGCAGTTCTCGTCCACTAGGAATACAGAGAGAGCAAATGGCTCAGCCGGGATACTGCTACATGGGTGGCCAAAGGTGGCAGTGCAGTTGCATGCCAGCTGGTGTTGCACTACACATGCTCACGTACGTACATTTGTGCACCCTTACCACAGGCATTCTGAGGGATGGGACCAGAACAAGGAAACAATTGGGGCAGGCAAGATGATACCAGCCTCCTGCAGGCCTTGCGCAGGTGACCTAGCTGCCTCCTCCCTACGGATGTGGAGCATGGCAAGAGTTGGAAGAATTCTGCTGCTCCTGTCACTCGGGGTGAAATCATGGAGAACTGTAAATAGGTAAGTCCAGGGGAAGCTGGATGACGGGGCTGGGGAGGTCAGCAGAAGGGGGCATGATCAGAGAGTCAAGGCGAGAAAGTGAATAATGATGAAAAGAAATAGGGTTGCAGAGGTATGACACACTGACAAAATATTATAATTCTCTGTGAAATATATAATGAATCTCCTCCAGGGGAAAATATTGGAACTTACTTAAGGATTATTGTTTCCAAACAAAATTTCTTTTTTTTTTCATCCTGTTTTTCGACCCTGGCTGAGCTCCCGTCTACCCTTCCCCACTGACCCCCACCATCCACAGCTGCCCCAGACTAACCTGACTGGTCAGGGTACCTCCACAGAGTACCCCCTTGATGGGGTCAGGATGGGGAGGGCTGTCATAATCCAGTGCAGCCAGCAGGCATATCCTGATGGTGGGGCAGGTAAGCCCTTGCTGCACAGTGTGTTACTGATGCCTGCCTCGTTGTAGTTTCCTCCATATTTTCTCCTTCCCCTAGCCATGGAGGCATGGGCTGCGCATGCATGTGGAGGCATGCATGCATCCTGGAACTGCAGCTCCTCCCGTGACTTTTGTTTGCTGCTCATGCATCAGTCCTACTACCACCATGCCTTCACTTGGTGACAGCCAAGAACTGAGTAAGCTAGCCACCCCTATCTGGGAGATGAGAGCTGCCTGTCAGCTGCTTGATCAACTCCTGACCCTCCCTGCTGACCCCTGGTGTCCCACGTTCGTTCCTGAACTTGGGTTGCCAGTGTGGTGAGAGGTAAGGTGCATCATGCCAGTGCTTCAGCCCTCTGCACAATCAGGCCAGCCTGACAAGCAAACATTTCTAAATGCAGGAACTCCCCACTGTGCACAGGCCGGAATCCAGCTACGGGAATTCTGCCACTTAAGCAAGAGTGACCGAATAGCTGGTCATTTCCTGAGGGTTAACGGCCAGCTGGGGGGGGGGCCTCCCCCTGACTGGTTGTTAATCCCCAGGAAATGAATAGTTGTGAGGTCATTATTGCAATTATAAGTCTAATTGCAGTAATGACCTTTACTGGATGTTTTTTATTCACATTCTTTTTGTTTCTTTGCGGCACGCACTGAGAATGCCGCATGGTATCTCTTCTGTGTGGTACCTGGATTTCGGTGTTCAGCGTGGTGTGGTGCAGGTCTTTGTAATAGAGGGTTTTGTGCTTATTTATTTGTAAAAATTTTTAGAAATGTTGAATTGTTTCTTTGACATTTTATTTCAGCAATTTTTAGACAGTAATTGTTTGGTGGCACCAAATTTGTTTTGCTGTCACAGTCACAGATACATTGCGCTTTGGATCTTTCTGATTGACAGCTGCGCTGAAGACACTGAGCTTTTTTTTCACACCAGTGCTGTCAGTGTGCAGCACGTGACCAGATGTGTGACTGACATGCCAGGTACTTCTAAAAGATTTTAGAACAGCACGGCAGTCAATCATTGAGTTTCTTTAGCTCTTGATTAATTAATTAGACTTATAATCAATGCTTCCACCCTTTGTTCTCCACAGTCTCAGCGAGGCATCTTTTCCTCCAGAGAACTTGGAACCTTTCCATTGACAGAGCCCTACAAATTGGTGGTAATACAGTCTCTCAAACAACTTTTTTACTTTAGAACATTTGGCAGGGAAAGGCACATTTGATCAAAGCTTGTTTTCAAGGTGCCCGGGAGTATAGGGGGGCTGAATGAATTGCTAAGAGTCCAGCAGTATACAAGTGGCAGTTATGGGTTTCAAACCCTGGTCTACTTGGTTTTCTAGGTCTCCAGATTCATGGCTTGGTGCTTTCACCCTCTATACTACACTGCCTCCCAAACGACCTTTTTTAAGGAGCCCAAATGCAGCAAGGAGGCAAACACACTTAAACAATAGCTGGCTGCTTGAAGACACAGTTATCAGAGGTAGGTGCAAACATCAGAAGCAGATAGAATCAAAGAAACACAGAGAATGATAGCGAAAATTTAGAAACTCATCTATTCTAAAACATCATAATGCATCATATACTGAGAAGTGCTGGAGGAACTGCAACCAGCAGGCAGATACCATGCACATTTTGTCAGAGAACTCGACACTAATACCTTTTGAACAAAAAGCATGTACAGAGATCAAAAATATACAACATATCCAGGGGCACTTGGGGGCAGAACAGTCAGTGCTAAGCATGTGCCCACAAGGTGGGGAACAGTACCATAGTATTGAATGGCAAATATGTAAACATACTGGATAAATGTGCTCATGTTTTGTTTTGGACATTAACCAACAGTTCATGGTGTGCAACTCTGGAAAAACACTTTACTAAAATCCAAGGGTACAAAATGTGTCCAGACAGCCATCCAATGTTCCAGTGACAGCATGTTGTGCTGCCATGCAGGCAACAAGGGTTTGGGGGCGGACATTGTCCGATGCATTGGGGTAGGTTAGGCTTTAGGCAGCTACCAAAAAGTAACGCGTCTTGGATGGGGAGGGCTGGTGGTGGGTTCCAGTGCAACCATGACCCCTGTGGGCGGGCCAGGGAACTTACTCTTCCTGCCGGGGTTGCCCTGTATGTCTGAGGTCATAAGGCACTGCTTACATCAGGGGAGAACGGAGGACACATACGGTGAAAACTAAGGAGAAGAATACCCTGCTGTATATAAAATAGCTCATAGAGCCTGAATAGAGTATATCCCAAACAACAGGGTATAACCCAGACAATAAGATATATCCTTGACAATGGGGCATATCCTTGACAACAGAGTATATTCCTGAAAAAAAGATTATCCCAGACAAGAGGGTATATTTCTGACAACAGGGTTTATCCCTGACAACAGAGTATATCCGGTTCCACCATGTCTCATCGACAGCATTGTTTCTGACAGACTTTACAGCAACAACATTTTACCAATGGCAATCACATTGCCCAGCAAATGTGTCAAACCAGCCAACGTGGTGACGGGATACTGTAGACTGTTTACGGGGGGTTTGCCTCCCACACCGCCCAAACTTATACATAAAAAACTCTGGGAGGTGCGGATCACAGGGGAGAGCAGCCAACACCAGGAGTCGCTGTGTCGGTACAGAGCTCCGGCAACCCATTCGACACTGTAGATGTTGAACGGGATGTTATCACTGTGTTGGTTTCACTCTCCTGGATTCGCTGTTACAACAATATACCAGTATATCCCTGACAACAGGGTATATTCCTGAAAAAGAGTACATCCCTAACTACAAAGTATATCCTTGACAACAGGACAATATCCCTGACAACAGGGTATATTCCTGACAACAGAGTATATCTGTGACAACAAAATATATCCCTGACAACAGGAGAGTATCTCTGACAATAGGGAATATCCCTGACAACAGGGTATATCCCTGACAATACAGTATATCCCTGACAATACAGTATATTCCTGACAACAGATTATATCCCTGACAACAGGGAATATCCCTGACAACAGGGTGTATCCCTGACAACAGAGTATGTCCCTGACAACAGAGCATATTCCTGACAACAGGGTATATCCCTGACAACACAGCATATCCCTGACAACAGGGTATATCTCGGACAACAGAGTATATCCCTGACAACAGGATCTATCCCTGACAACAGAGTATGTCCATGACAACAGGTATATATCCCTGACAACAGAGCATATCCCTGACAACAGGGTATATCCTGGACAGCAGAGTGTATCCCTGACAACAGGATGTATCCCTGATAACAGAGTATATCCCTGACAACACAGTATATCCTTGACAATAGGGTATATCCCTGACAACAGGATATGTCCCTGACAGCAGAGTATATCCCTGACAATAGAGGATATCTTTGGCAACACAGTATATTTATTTATATATTTATTTAAAATTTGGTTACCAGGAAAGGCACACTGAGCGGAGGTTCATTTCCAGGTGCGACCCGGGGTTGGGGTAACAAAAGAAAACACATGGTACAGTACAAGACAAAATACAGTTATCTACACCATACAAACTTATGTGGTTACAGGCAACTTTACAGGGTTATCCCTGGCAACAGAGTATATTCCTGACAACAGAGTATTTTATTTATTTATTTATTTACTTATTTATTTCAGCTTCGGATTAACACCTTTAGCTGGGAAGCTCGTCTACAAAGGTTCTAAGTCAAGTATTACAAAGAACAATACAATTGGATACAAGCATGTAAAAACAAATGACAATCAAACAATTTGTTGAGGAACAAATAGTTACAAAAGTGCACGGTAATACAGTCATCTTAAAACATGGATGTGAGGGTGGTGAGGCGGATTAAGAAGTATAGTGTTAGGAGGAAGAGAGTGCAGAGCACAGGTAGAATAGCAGCCTGTGTAGGCACTGTCAGGGGAGAGGTTGGGAGAGAAAGATTTAGTAGGTAATGAGATAGGATTTAGGAAAAAAAATTCCTAGTAGTAGTAGGTAAGCTGCCTGCTAAAGGCATTGTCCGGGGGATGGGGGGAGTAAGGGTAGAGGAAGGGGGTAGGCAAGAGAGGAACGGGTGTGGGCACAAGTGTTTCATGAGGGGCAGGCACACTGACAAAAGTATACCCCTGACAATAGAGTATATCCCTGAAAACAAGGTATATCCCAGAAAACAGAGTATACCCCTGAAAACAGTGTATATCCCTGACAAGTTTATCCCTGACAACAGGATTTATCCCCAACAGAAGGATTTATCCCTGACAACAGGGTGTATTCCTGACAACAGAGTATATCCCTAACAACAGAATATACCCCTGACAACAGAGTATATCCCTGGCAGCAAGGTATACCCCTGCATTTTTTTTTTATTCTGCCCCCCCCCCCCAGGTCTGCAACCAGAACTTCCTTCCACCAACACCAATGGCCTGTTGCCTGTCCCCTAACCCCCATTTTCCTAGGTGGGACTCAGTAGCCCATCCATGACACACGGCTGTGCTGCCTCCCTGGTGCCCCTCCCCACCCCCGGAGTTGGGGATCACCTTTCTGCTCCTTCAGCTGTCTTTCCTGCTTTTCATCCAACCACCTGCAGAGGAGGTGAAGACCTGGAGATCCCCAGAAGTCGATGGCCAAGGCCCAGGTTAGAGATAGAAAATAGGTGGAGGCTTCAGCCTCCATGGTCAGGCCAATTATACCCTTTAAACCCCACCCACCCCCAGGAACTCTGCCCACCCCTCCCCAGGAGAGCGGCGACATCATCATGCATTGGCACGCCTGATGCACTCAACAACCATGCCCTATTCTGCACCATTTCGCTGCACCAACACCTTTGCTCTCCTAGGGAGTGGTACAGTATAGGGAGACAGATCCCTGTCCCCAGAGGTGGAGAATGTTTGCTGGAATGCACAATCCTCCACCCTCCAGCTGGCCTCCTGATGATCCTGGCTTGTTCCCAAACCTAGGTCGTCAGTGTCACAAGCAGTAGCACAACTGCTGTGCTGGCAGGCTGGCCTGGCGCTGCATTTTGTAAGCTACAACTTTTAATATTAGCCCATTAGATAAGTGCAATGTAACATGACAGAATACTGAGTTTTCTGGGAGATGTAGGTACTTCTCCAGCCTATAGCTTTGTGCGTCAGCATGCACATACGAGATGGGTGCCTGTATCGCACAATGTGTCATGTTACTGCACACCTATTAAACATGCAAACCACAGGGTGAAGCCTGCTGTAGCCACCACGAGTGGATATTCTAAATTGCAGCTCCTGAACTGAACATTCTGCAGCTATCAAAAACTTACTTTATACAGGATTATCTTTTCCCTGCTTGAAAGAGTTGCATAACTGCCCACAACTTCCATCTGGACAGTGAGTTTGAAGTCGCTCAGCTGAAATTTGTAAACCTATGGGCCGTCCTAAAGGTATGCTGTCAGGCAATGCTGGGGAAAAGAAAGGCCTGAGGGGCACGATCATGAGAGATGACATGCTAAACAACAGCCTTCAGGTTGGTGAACTCACCCACCCTCCCTTCCTTCGTTCCTTCCTTCCTCCCTTCCTCCCTCCCTCCCTCAATTCTGTTTATACTGTATGTAACCCCCCTGCAAATGGGGGTTCCCAAAAGACTTCCAGGAGCTTGCTTGAATGCTCCAAGCCTGAATGGTGTTTGGCGTTTAAGCCATTTATCAGTGAGTGTTTTTAGAACCTCTGGTACTGTCTCTTTAAGAGCTGTCTGCTTGCAGACATAATTAGTTTGTATGGGGGACTGTGTGTTTCTTTGATTGAGTACCACTCAAGCTGCTGCCAATTCACTCCATTTTGCAGTCACTAGGGTGCAAAGGAACCTATCTGACAGATGTAACTGTTTGCCAGAAATTATTTAGAGTAATAATGAAATTACAGTTTGTCTAACCTGCTTTCTTTGCAGTCAGAACTGTGTCTGCTAGTTCCCCATTCTAGTTTTGAACTGCTGAACTGGACCAATCAGTGTGGGGTAAGCTAGCTCTAAAATGGTGCCTTGGACGAATCAGAACTTGGACTCATAATCTGAGCCAGCCACAAGAGGATTGTATGGGCAGTGACTCTGGGAGATGTAGTTTAGACTTCAGTGCCTTTTTGGATCAACAGCAGCAGTCTATCGTGAGTGACAGCCAATCCAGTCAAGAACTGGGAGGAACTCAAAGGAAGTGCCCGGTTTTGTCGGTTGGAGTTTCAGTTGAGCTTTGGCAGTGAAGAAGGAAGGAGCCCTGTGCTTTTTCAGTGTGCAGTTTTAGTCAAAAACGTGTGTGCCCAGAGTTCCGTCTGCAACTTGTGTAACAGCTTGTTAGGACTGAATCGTCCTGTGAAAAGAATCAAAGGATCTCTGAAGAGTAGAAACCAGGCTCACCCTGTAGAAGACTCAGGAATTGCTGAAAATTGCACTCGGTCTGTCAGGAGCTGAATCTGCTGTGTGTTCTCCCGGTATTGTGCAGTAATTGCGATCGGGATACAGATGCAGCCTGCCTGGTATAGTGCTTTCTTTATATGGATGTGTGAAGAGGTTTGTGTACCTCAAGTGAGCCCTGCTGACATTGAAGGACCCTATCTTATTTGGAGGTCGTGAGTACTAATTCAGGGTCGCTCCCGTTGAATTGCCACATTAAATCCAAATGGAATTACTGTACTGCTGACTGTTTAATTCTCCTTTTCTCTGTGTGAAAGGGCCCCTACCAGCTGCCACGGTTTGGACTAGCCACTAGGGCTTGGGTACCCAGGGACAGTAACTGATAGAGGATAGGCCTGTGCACAGAGCCATAGGTAGATTATTAGAGTGATAAGCTAATTAACCTGATTTCCCCTGTCCTTGTTATATCCCCTAAATAAATCAGAGCTGCTTGTTTCAGCAAAGTTATACTGCCTGAGGTATTTTCTATGTTAAAGTACTGTACTGTGATTGTTGCACTGTATCTCATTTCACAGGAGGTCCCAGTGCCGGAACCAGACCTGGGGGTAAGTGTATACTGTGAAGGTAATTCTGATATATTGTGGGCCACTAGTGGGAAGAAAGGGGGGTTGCAGTGTCCCAGAGGGCTGTGACCAAGTTAGTTTAACTATTGCAAACCCTGACCTCTGGGTGGAGGCACCCGCCATTGGATCCAGGCCCCTCAACCTGTTAGTGGCAAATCAGGCAGGGGTAGTAGCCCCTGGGATAGCGCCATCTAGGGGTTACATCTTGGAGGCTCACCGCTGGGATTGTGTGTCCTCTAGTGGCCATATTTACGAACCACTGTTAAGAAAAAATGGGTACCCCGACAGAAGTGGCTGTGCACCGGCTGGTGGAGTGGTGTACTGGGGAGGATCGACCCCAAAATGCTATGCTTATCCTGGACATCCCCTGGGTATCAATCACGGACACTGTGCAGGAGTACTTTCCAAGGTGGAAGGTTTACAAAACCCTGTGGTGGTGGGTCGGCATGCTAATCTGCTCACCCACACTTTCCTGGCCCTAGTAGAGTTTAAGGATCCCATAGATAGCTCCAAAGTGCCACAGACCATTACCCCCAGAGGGGCCCTCACTGCTTGGAGAGTGATAACTAAGGACAGTAAAGACCCGGGGGGGAATCAGCCCCCACCACTATCTGAAACTTTTGAGGAGAAATTTGCTGAATGGTTGCTGGAGAGGGGAAAACTGTGGAGGACCTGAAGAAACTATTCTTGCCACCTGGGGGTGTTCCTCCCCCAACACCCTCTCCTGCTCCAGTGCCCGTAATGGTGGCTGAACCAATGCAGACTCTTATTTCTGCACCTGCCATTAGTCACGACTCTTACCGAAGGTTGAGGATCTTCTCTGGCACCCTCCCCACCCCCAAGGGAGGATGACTGGGAGACCTGGATAGACTATGTTGCCCCAAGTGCTAGAATGGCAATGCTCGGAAGAAGTAGGCGAAATAGGGTTAGTGAGAGCCTCCGGGGTCCTGCCCTGGCTACCATCCGTGCTAAACGGGCCAGTAACCCTGAAGCGACTGCACAGGCCTATCTTGAGGCCTTGGAGAATGTGTATAGGGAGCCCAGACTGATGAGGACCTATGGTGGAGAGTAAGAAATGCAC
This sequence comes from Neoceratodus forsteri, assembly GCA_016271365.2. Classification (NCBI taxonomy): domain Eukaryota; kingdom Metazoa; phylum Chordata; order Ceratodontiformes; family Ceratodontidae; genus Neoceratodus; species Neoceratodus forsteri. The sequence continues at coordinate 94,141,171 of CM028129.1, read as the reverse complement.
AACAGTACCAAGGGGTTGTTGTCTGTGTATGTCTCGGCTGGAAAAATTGTTGCAAGAATGCCTCAGAAAGGGTAGGTTTGCCAGCGATTGAACTGGACCGAACCAGACTGGACAGAATCCTTAAGTCTGCCCCTTCTCAGAACTGCTGTTGCTTCAATTACGCCTGGCAATCGACTGGAATCCCCCTCCTATGATGAGTTAATGAGAGAAATTCGAGGAGTTGAGAAAAAGCGACCTCGGGAGGTACCTGCACCAACAGCTGTATCTGACCCAAGTGACTGAGGGTGACCCATCAAGTGAAGTTCAGGGGCAGAGGTTGACAGTCAATGAGTGCTCTGACAAGGAAAAGATATGCCACAATGGGGCGGAACTGTTGAGAGAGATCCGGAATTCAAAAACAGTCTTTATGAAGGCCACGCCTGCAAGTCACAGCCCTGACCTATATCCGACTGCATCTGCTATGGGGGTGGGGTACCCACCCATGTATCTCCTGCTGATAACAGCTCCAAACTCAATTCCTTGACCATGGAAGTGGAGAAACTGACGAGATGTCTCCAAATGCTTATCACGCCGCAGACAGAGATGGCACCCAGGTTTCCAGTTAGTAATACCCCGCCCTGGCTCCCAGTGTGGCGCCTCGGCCAGCTCAAACTCCAGAAAGTATGTTTTCTATAATTGTGGGAAAGATGGGCACATGAAAAGAATGCCAGTCCCCAAAGACACTGACAAAGTTGCATATAGGCTACAAGGAGAGCTTGGAGAAGAAATCAGTGGTTAAGAGGTGCGACATGATCCCAGTGAGGGCACCAAAATGCTAATTCATCCTTTGTGGCAAGGTCAGTTGCCCAGGCCCCTACCTCCTCCAGACTGGTCCAGAATAGTGGGTCCCTCCATGGAGACCACTGTAAAGGTGAATGGAGTGTCTACAAGAGCTGTATTAGACAGTGGCTCCCAAGTGACAATTATGTTCCAGGATTGGTATCAGAAGCATTTGTCAGACGTACCCTTACAACCATTAGAAGGACTGCATGTATGGGGGTTAAGTGAGAAGGCCTACCCCTATTCCGGGTATATCCGAATTTGGCTGTCTTTCCCCACCTCCGTGGCTGGAGTGGCCGAACAAGTAGAGACCCTAGCCTTAGTGTGTCCCCCCACTGGACTGTATGATGGTGTCCCTTTGTTGACTGGAACAAATGCTCATATGTTCGGAAGGCTGGCACAGTTGTGTTATGAAAACAGGGGTCAAAGACTAGTAGAGCTTTAAGAGTTCCAGCTTTAATTAAGAAGGCCTATGAGGACAGAGAGATGCTGAAAAAACAGAACCAGAGGAACCGGTCGGAATTGTATGGAAGAAGGATCCTGAGTCTCTGATCCTGGCGCCAAATGCCCAGTGTACCTTACAGGAGAGGTCCATATCAGAAAGGATGTTAAGAATAAAATATTAATGTTGGATGCACCAGGCGATGGAAAATTGCGAGGGACTGCTGGGACTGCCTAGTATTTTGCCGCTAGAGCCCATGCTTATGCCAGAAGGGTAATGGTCCAGTTCATAATGTGTCTGAAAGAGACATTCGAGTAAACAGAGGTTGCATCCTGGCTAATGTGCATTGTGCAGACACTGCAGTGCTACCCAGCAGCAAGAGTTCAAGGAAGAATGACAAAGTAACGTCTGACTTGTTTGATTTCGCGACTCCCGCTGCCAGCTGAATGGAAAGTGAGGATCAGTGAGAAGCTTGCCCAGAGAGACCAGGTGTTTTCTTTAAAGGAATGGGATGTAGGATGCGTGCAAGGAGCTGAGCACAATATCCGGCTGCATGACGAAAGACCATTTCGTGAGAGGTCTCGACGCCTGGCACCTGCTGACATAGATGATGTGAGACGGCATCTGCAAGAGATGTTAGCTGCTGGTGTAATACAAGAATCCAGAAGCCCTTATGCTTCCCCCATTGTGGTAGTGAGGAAAAAGAATGGAACAGTAAGGATGTGTGTGGATTATCGCACCTTAAACCGGCGGACTATCCCTGATCAGTACACAATGCCCCGCATTCAGGATGCTTTGGACTGCCTAAGCGGGAGCAAGTGGTTCTCTGTGCTGGATCTCCTGCGTGGGTACTACCAGATCCCGATGGCCCCAGAGGACCGTGTGGAGAAGACGGCCTTTATCTGTCCGCTTGGCTTCTATGAATTCATGAGGATGCCTCAAGGAATTCAGGTGCCCCAGCCACTTTTCAACGATTGATGGAGCGTGCAGTGGGGACATGAACTTACTAGAGTGCCTGGTATACCTAGATGATGTTATTGTGTTTGGCAGCTCACTGGAGGAACATGAGAGCAGATTATTTAAGGTATTGGACCGACTGGAGGACTTTGGCCTTAAACTGTCCATTGATAAGTGTCAATTCTTTTCAAACATCAGTAAAGTATGTGGGACACATAGTATCCACCGAGGAACAGAGACCGACCCAAGTAAAGTTGAGGTCTTGACCACCTGGCCACAGCCCAAAAATCTAAAAGAACTGCAAAGATTCCTGGGATTCTGTGGTTATTATCGGCGCTTCATCAAGGACTATTCAAGAGTGATCCGCCCTTTACTTAACCTTACTCAAGGGTATCCCCCAACCCACAAAAAATACCAAAAGTCAGCGTCCCTCAAGACTGAAAGAGTGTATTTTCATCCGAGTGAAGTATTTGGGGCCCGCTGGACTCCTGATTGTGAGACTGCTTTTCATGAGATCATATATCAACTTACCCATGCTCCAGTGCTGGCCTATGCCGATCCAAGAAAACCTTACGTCCTGCACACTGATGCTAGCTTGCAAGGGTTGGGGCTGTGTTGTACCAAGAGCACGAGAATGGCCTGAGACCAGTGGCCTTTGCCAGTAGAAGCCTGACCCCATCCGAAAAGAACTATCCTGTACATAAGTTAGAGTTCCTAGCTTTGAAGTGGGCTATTGTTGACCAATTCCATGAGTACTTGTATGGGGCTAAAATACTAGTAAAAACTGACAATAATCCTTTGACCTATGTGCAGACCTCAGCTAAGTTGGATGCCACTGGCCATAGGTGGCTTTCTGCATTATCTACATATGACTATGCTCTCGAATACCGAGCAGGTCTGAACCACATAGATGCTGATGCTCCTCCCGGGCCTGTTCCCCAGAATGATTGGGTCCGATTGGCAGAACCTGACATTCGGGCACTCTGCCGGAAGTTTGACAGGGAGGAACAAATGTCCACGGACGCAGTGGACTGCATGGTGGATTGCTTGGGAGCCTCTGAGAATTGCATACCTGCTGCTTATTGCCACTTTTCTGCAATAGACATTGGTGCACTGCCTCAGCTGGACAATGACAGTATTCGGCGGGCTCAATCCCGCGATCCCATGATCAAAGCAGCTTTAGAAGCCCTCTATGCAGGAAAAGATGTGTCCAAATTACGCTCCACTGATTTGAGAACTGCACTGTTATACAGAGAAGGTCCTAAGTTGAAACTGATCAATAAACTGTTATACAGAGAAACAGTAGACAGAGGGGGACAAGTAGACAAACAACAACTAGTGCTGCCCACTGCCTTTCGAGACTCAGTACTGAGGTCCTTGCACAACCACATGGGGCACCTTGGTATAGACAGAACACTTGACTTGGTGAGATCCAGATTCTATTGGCCTAAGATGGGGGCTGATGTGGAGCAACACATTCGAACTTGTAGTCGCTGCTTACAGAGGAAAGCTTTGCCCCAGAGGGCTGCCCCCCTTGTTAACATCACCACCAGTGCACCCATGGAGCTGGTCTGTATTGATTTTCTGAGTTTGGAGTCAGATCAAAGAAATATCAGTAATGTGTTGGTGGTCACTGACCATTTCACGAGATATGCCCAAGCTTTCCCACCAAAGACCAGAAAGCATCCACTGTGGCCAAAGTACTTGTAGAAAACTTTTTGTTCACTATGGGGCTCCACAAAGAATCCATTCTGATCAAGGAGAGACTTTGAGAGTCGTCTGATCAAAGAGATGCTTTCTCTGTGGGAGTCAAAGTCCAGAACCACTCCTTACCACCCCAGGGGGACCCACAGCATGAACGTTTCAACCGCACTTTGCTAGATATGCTAGGCACCCTGCACCCAAAGGACAAGCCTAGATGGAGCCAACAAATTAGCACCCTGGTACATGCTTATAACTGCACCAAAAGTGATGCCACTGGATTCTCCCCCTACCGCCTGATGTTTGGAAGAGAAGCTCGACTACCAGTAGATGTGTGTTTTGGGGTCTCTCCTGATGGGGTTCAAGCTGACAACTATTTACAGTATGTGCAAAAGTTAAAGGCCCAGCTAACTCATGCGTACCAACTGGCTCAAACCATGGCTGCCAAAAGAAATCTGGCCAACAAAGAAAGGTATGATAAAAAGGTGGCTTTAGGAACTCCAGGAGGAGATCGGGTATTGCTAAGAAATCTGGGACTGCATGGCAAGCACAAGATTGCTGACAGATGGCACCATCTCCTCACATTGTAGTGGGCAAACTAGATGATCTGCCAGTGTACAAAGTAAGGCCTGAGAATAATTCAAAAGATAAAACAATGCATAGAAATCATTTACTGCCCATTGGACAAATCTTAATTGAGTCTGAGCCCTAGAAGATGCCCCCTCTGGACCAGTGACTAGAGCTGCTGCTAAGAAAAGATCAGAAAGTCTGCACCTACAGAAGCAAAGTTAAAGTGTTCCCCTCCACAAGTCCCAGTTGAGCATGACTGTCAGTCCATATCGGAAGAAAGTGAGAGTGATTTGAATACTATCCTTCTTACGAACTGAGTCAATTGTTTCGGGCAATCCCTAGTCAATACTGGAGACAAAGCTGGGCCTTCTGGACTGTCTAAGCCCCAGCTTCATCCCTGGAGCCAATGCTCCCAGAAAGTGAAGTGCAAAGCATCAGATCAGATGAAATGGAATCATTGTGCATGGTTGAACTGTTTGAGCTTAGGGAGGAAAATGATGGACTGGGTCAGACTGGTGATACACCAGAACAAGAAGAGTATTTTGAGTGCCCTGACAGTCCACTGCCAGTGTCCGAAAGCTCTCCATGTGAGCCAAATGTTGTGGACTCAGAAACTGTAACTCCTGGAGCTGAAAGTGCCCCAAGTTCTAGCTCTCTACCCCCATGGAGACTCCCCTGACAAGTGAGGACAATGCTGAAAATGAGGCTCAGAGTGCAGAGACTGTAACAGTTCCCCTAGAAAGACTGGTCGAGCTGTAAAGCCTGTGGTGCACCTCAGTTATGATTTTCTTGGGAGGCCTGTGGACTTGCCTCTCAATGTTGTCCATAAAGGAGTGTATGTGTCCCGAGCTCATTGCCCAAACTGGCGTCAGTGCTAACTCAAGTTACTTGTGTTGCCCTCTAAGTATGGTGCCCTTGCCCCATCCAGCCCCAAGGTAACTGATAGGGAAGGGCCCCTCTTTTCAGGTTTCATGTACAAGAGGTAATAACTTGAGTTATGGTACAATGTGTATGTAATACTGTGTAAAGAGTGACGACTGCAATGTTTCAGAAATGATGTTCTTGGTAAAATGATATATTGACTGATGATTACATGTCGAGCCTAATGCAAATGTATATGGTTGCAGTTGAAACTTATAGAAATTACTTCCGTGTGGATCAAGCTTTCCCAGACCAGGAAGGTGTAACCCCCTGCAAATGGGGGTTCCCAAAAGACTTCAGGAGCTTGCTTGAATGCTCCAAGCCTGAATGGGTTTGGCGCTTAAGCCATTTATCAGTGAGTGTTTTAGAACCTCTGGTACTGTCTCTTTAAGAGCTGTCTGCTTGCAGACATAATTAGTTGTATGGGGGACTGTGTGTTTCTTTGATTGAGTACCACTCAAGCTGCTGCAATTCACTCCATTTTGCAGTCACTAGGAGTGCAAAGGGAACCTATCTGACAGATGTAACTGTTTGCCAGAAATTATTTAGAGTAATAATGAAATTACAGTTTGTCTAACCTGCTTTCTTTGCAGTCAGAACTGTGTCTGCTAGTTCCTCATTCTAGTTTTGAACTGCTGAACTGGACCAATCAGTGTGGGGTAAGCTAGCTCTAAAATGGTGCCTTGGACGAATCAGAACTTGGACTCATAATCTGAGCCAGCCACAAGAGGATTGTATGGGCAGTGACTCTGGGAGATGTAGTTTAGACTTCAGTGCCTTTTGGACCAACAGCAGCAGTCTATCGTGGTGACAGCCAATCCAGTCAAGAACTGGGAGGAACTCAAAGGAAGTGCCCGGTTTTGTCGGTTGGAGTTTCAGTTGAGCTTTGGCAGTGAAGAAGGAAGGAGCCCTGTGCTTTTTCAGTGTGCAGTTTTAGTCAAAAACGTGTGTAAGGCCCAGAGTTCCGGTCTGCAACTTGTGTAACAGCTTGTTAGGACTGAATCAGTCCTGTGAAAGAATCAAAGGATCTCTGAAGAGTAGAAACCAGGCTCACCCTGTAGAAGATCGGAATTGCTGAAAATTGCACTCGGTCTGTCAGGAGCTGAATCTGCTGTGTGTTCTCCCGGTATTGTGCAGTAATTGCGATCGGGATACAGATGCAGCCTGCCTAGTATAGTGCTTTCTTTTATATGGATGTGAAGAGGTTTGTGTACCTCAAGTGAGCCCTGCTGACATTGAAGGACCCTATCTTATTTGGAGGTCGTAGTACTAATTCAGAAGTCGCTCCTGTTGAATTGCCACATTAAATCCAAATGGAATTACTGTACTGCTGACTGTTTAATTCTCCTTTTCTCTGTGTGAAAGGGCCCCTACCAGCTGCCACGGTTTGGACTAGCCACTAGGGCTTGGGTACCCAAGGGACAGTAACTGATAGGGATAGGCCTGTGCACAGAGCCATAGGTAGATTATTAGAGTGATAAGCTAATTAACCTGATTTCCCTGTCCTTGTTATATCCCCCTAAATAAATCAGAGCTGCTTGTTTCAGCAAAGTTATACTGCCTGAGGTATTTGTCTATGTTAAGTACTGTACTGTGATTGTTGCACTGTATCTCATTTCACAGGAGGTCCCAGTGCGGAACCAGACCTGGGGTAAGTGTATACTGTGAAGGTAATTCTGATATATTGTGTGGGCCACTAGTGGGAAGAAAGGGGGGTTGCAGTGTCCCAGAGGGCTGTGACCAAGTTAGTTTAACTATTGCAAACCCTGACCTCTGGGTGGAGGCACCCGCCATTGGATCCAGGCCCCTCAACCTGTTAGTGGCAAATCAGGCAGGGGTAGTAGCCCCTGGGATAGCGCCATCTAGGGGTTACATGTAGATGCTGTGGCCAGGTGAAGATATACCCCTCACCCACCCACCTGGCAATCTATCAGCTGTCCAGGCAGCAGCCCCCTGACTTATCCCTCATGGTAGGGCTCTCAGTGGAGGGGAAGTGACTGAGATCAACCTTGGGTCCCATCCGAGACTCGTGCCAGCATCTTTTTTGGGTGAGTGCTAGAGCCATGGCCTGAGACATTATGCAATGCTGGATAGAGATATTTTTTTCTTTAGTTGCCTTCCCCAGTGGCTTGGAAACGCACTGACATCAGAGGGACGTCACACATGCTGTTGTGCAAGATTGTGCTGATGCCCATTGAGTCACCAATCCCACACATGCATGAGGTGTCAGGGACACCAACTCCCAGCCAAAGACAGGAGGAGCTGGGGTATTGCTGACTGTCTCAACCCATCCACCGACTCTAAAGAAGAAGACCCACCCTGGAGAAGGAGACCAGTAAATTGGGTGCCCTTCTTTCTTTCCTTCCTTCCTTCCTTTTTATTTTAAAGTTTTACCATGAACAATATAGTGAACTGGTATGAGCTCATTTCCAGATGCATCCTGTGGGAGGGGGAGGGGAGATTACTGTGCAATTACAATATACAATGTTCAGAAAAAAATACAAACAACATGAAAATACGGACAACAAAATGAGCAAATCACTGGCAATGTTTCTGAGCAGGGAATATACAATACAATTAATGCAGAGGAAGAACAATAAGAACGATATGCAGTGTGCAACAAATGCAATACTAACAAGGGGTGTGGTAATGGCAGAAACTGGGGAAGGGGCTGTACTAGTGACAGCATAGCATGGAAGACAGCAGACAAATGTCCAGGACCCAGTGTCTGGAGCAACTACAGGAGTCAATGGTGAAATCAAGGAGAGATTTCAGAGCATGAAGAGTAGGAGCAGAGTGAACAGAATGAGGGTTGGGGGCGTGGGCAGAGTTAGGAAGCAGAAAGAGGAAGCAGCTTGACCAGCAAAGGATTTCATTTGAGGGAGAGCGAGACAGCGAGTTGCAAAGGGAGTAACAGGTAATTGGCTGGGGGAAGAGAGGAGAAAAGCAAGATAAGACTTGATGTCCTGCTCAACTCCTTCTGCTGATTCGCCACTGCTTCCCCCCCACTCACTCACCACTGCCTGCTTTACGTCCCACTCTCCCTCGCCCTGCTCTCCCACAGGCGTACCATGCACTGTGCCTCCCTCTTAGCGAAATTCTGGTTTGGCTCCCTTCCCCCATACCTCACGTCCCAGCTCAACCCAACCTCCTCCCCAATCTACTCTCTTCACCACAGGGACCTTCACACCTTCCACCACCCCTGCCCTCGCTCTCTTTCCGGCCAACTTGCCTTCTCTTACTGCCTCCCCCTTCTCTGGAATTCTCTGCCCTCCAACCTTCGCCTGACCCCTTCTAGTACAGCCTTTACCCAACTCCTCAGGCTCCTACCCTACTCACGTTGTCCTACATGCTCTAACGGTCCCAGTGCACCACGTAGGCACCACTTGGCCTCTTCCAACTCACCTTTAGACACCACCACTAGGCAGACTTAACTTCATCTCTCTCACTGACCAAATGATACATCCTCAAAATTTGTATTGCTCTCTTCAATAATGATTGTGTTAACTGCCTGTGTTTCCTGTTTCTCTTGTTACTCCCTGTACAAACTGTACCCAGGTCGCACCTGGAAATGAGCCTCAGCTCAGTGTGACTTTCCTGGTCATCAAAATTTTAAATAAATAAAAAAATAAGAGGGGAGGGAGCTAAACCAAAATTTGAAGATAAAGGAGTACAGTGGGCAAGGCGTCTGGCATCAAGGGAGGGAAGGGAGAGGGAGTTGTATAAAGAACAGTGGTGAGAGCACAGGGGTCTGTCGAGGACAAACAGACAGATGGAGTGAAAGAGGAGTCCAGTCTAGCTAAAGTGAACTTGGTAGCAGCACTGTAAATAATGTCACCATAGTCAATGAGATCTCGTCAGAGCCAGCACAGCTGCTATACCTAGATACATACATGATGTCGGCAGAAAAGGGCCTTCAGACCACCCAGTCTGCCCATTAACGCTAGTAACTTTGCTTCTTTAAGCTTTCCTGGAACCAGGTTGTACCCTTCCCCCAACTACCAATATCCTCCTATGCCTATCCTCTGCGTTCTTAAATCCTGTAATAATTTCTGCCCCATCACTTATTCTGGCAGGCTGTTCCATTTGTCCACCACCTCCTCCATGAATAAGTACTTCCTCACGTTCCCCCTGAACTTCCCTGAAGTTCCATGCTTTGTCTCCTCATCCTTGAGCATCTCATTTTTTGAAAATGTGTATTTTCCTGCACCTTATTCTTCCCTGTGAGGTACTTAAATGTCTCAACCATATCCCCCCTCCTCTCCTCCAGGGAGTACATATTTAAGTCTTTTAGCCTATCCTCATAGGGTTTGTGATGTAATCCCTGCACCATCCTGGTTGCCCTCCTCTGAACCGCCTCCACCGTATGTACTTGTGTAGGTAAGGCCTCCAGAAAGGGACATGGTACTTGAGGTGTGCTCTCGCTAGTGTTCTGTATAGTGGAATTATGGTGATTCCCCTGCCTATGCATCCTAGCATTCTGTTTGCTTTTCCTGCTGTCTTGTCACACTGCCTACCTACCTTGAGGTCATCAGAGATGATAAACCCTAGGTCCCTTTCCTACTTGGAGCATTCTGTTTCTGCACCCTCCAGTTGCTATGTTGTTCCTGTCTTTTTGTGCCCCATGTGCATTATCTTGCACTTTTTAGCATTATATCCCAACTGCCAATCCCCTGACCAGTCCTCAAGCTTCTGCAGATCTCTCCTCATTCTATCCACACCCGCTGGTGTGTCCACCCTGTTGCTGAGTTTTGTGTCATCAGCAAATAGGCAAATTTTCCTTTCTAGGCCTTCTGCAATATCACTGATAAAGATACTGAAGAGGACTGGACCCCGGACTGGATCCAGCACTGACCCCTGTGGTACCCCACTTGTCACTTTTCCCGCTGCAGAGTGACTGCCATTTACCACCACCCTCTGTGTCCAGTTATCCAGCCAATTCTCTACCCACTTAAATACTATCTTGCCTCACTCTCATGTGTGGCAAGCTATGCCACTGCCAGTCAGATGCGCAGATATATTGTGTTATATTCTGCTATATTTGTGTATGTTTAAACTGCCACAAGGAAAATGGATGACAGGGTCACATAGAGAGACTGGATTTTTAAAAGGTTTAACATTCCTCTGTCCTGAGGGGTAAGCTTGTTGGGTAGGAAGCCAAATCACTTCAAGGGCTGCTCAACAAGGATGTGCCAGAAAACCATCACCTGTCATAAATCTTGCACCTCAAAGGCAGGATGCTCTGAAACCAGGAAGCATTTCCAGAGCCCCTTAACAGGGCCATGCCAAAATCCATTCACCTGTAATAAACTATGCACTTCAAGGGAGAAACTCTGAGTCTCAGGAAACTATCATGGTATAATTTACCTTTGTTAGCTGGCAAGATATTGGAACTGTAAGAGAGTCTGACTAATAAATATATGAGTCCCTTAATAGGGAATTTTGGAAACAGCGAAACAGTAACATCTCCTGGCCTAAGGGGAGTATTTCTTTTTTTTGAGAAATGGGCTGATGATGATACTACAGCAGAGGGGTATAAAAACTCCTCTCAACTGAGATTCAGTGCATTTAGCTTTTTGGAATTCTCATTTTCCTGTAGCATTTCATTCTGGACACTCCTCTGACAAGACAAGACCAACTGCAAGCAGACACTGAAGACCAGCGGCTGCAAGAGAAGGAAAGGATTCTTTAGACTTTATTTATTCTTCTGAACTTTCAAGTCACATCGCACATTAAGGTAGAACTTTAGATAACAGGTATAGTGTGTTTTTCATGTATATTTTCCACTTTTATTTGTGTTATTCTGTGACCAAATTGATAAAACCTTTTAGTTGTAAATGTATAATTAATTATTTAGTAAAAACATTTGTTTTTAAGGAACCTGCCTGAGTGAGATTTCTATATTGTGTATGTGATTGTGGGATGCTTCAGTAATAATCTGTGACTAAACTGTTATTGCTAAGGGGTGCCATCATAAGCTACCAAATCGGACAAGGTTCTGAACAGGGGAAGTCTGGATAAAGATAGGGGGAATACCAATGTCTCAGTGAAGGGTCTGTGGGGATTTGAACTAGGTTATTTCACACCTTGTGGTAGAAGGCAGAATCAGGGTTACAAAGCTAACCCAAAGAGGTTGTAACACCTGGATCTTCCCCTTTTGTGTAACAACCAAGAAGGATTCATATTTGGCTACAAGACTCAAAACTAGTATTGTACCCTGATTAAGAGTAAAGAGAGGACCCTGAGACTTTGTAGTGAGTGTTCAGTTGTGAACCTAGCGAGTACTATAGAAGGACACGAAGAGGGTATCCCCTGTTTCTCCCTCCATGTCACGTATTGCACTTATAGGTGGGCACTGTGAGCTCAGTGGACCTGATCCTCAGGAGTGGGTTCGTGACACTGTGTTCCCCAGCTTGTTTAACAGCTTTCTATGCAGCACTTACTGAAGTCCAAGTAGGCCACATCCACTGCCCCCCCAATCCACATCCCTGGTCACCCAGTCAAAGAACTCAATGAGGTTGGTCTGGCACGACCTCCCTCCAGTAAAACCATGCTGCCTTGGGTCCTGTAGACCACTGGCAACTAGGTGTTCCACTATTCTTTCCTTCAGAAGTGTTTCCATGATCTTTCCCACTACTCAAGTCAGGCTGACTGGTCTGTAGTTCCCTGCATCCACTTTGTTTCTACTTTTGTATAGAAGGACTACATCAGCTCTCCTCCAGTCTTTGGGTACGTACCCTGTTTCCAATCACAGGCTGAACAGGGTTGCCAGAGGTTCTGCCACTGCTTCTCTTACCTCCCTCAATACCCTGGGGTGTACTCCATCTGGTCCTCTAACTTTATTGACTCTTATTGCTTCCAGTTCCCTTAGCACCCTTTCCTTTGGAAATGGACTTGTATCCATTTCTGTACTCTTCCTGCCCTTGCTACTCATTTCTGGCCCATATTCTGCCCCCTCCTCCGTAGAGACTGAGCAGAAGTATCTGTTCAGTATGTCTGCTTTCTGGTTGTCTTCCTCTGTGCTACACTTGTTTGTTTGTTTGTTTGTTTGTTTATTCTCTTAACGGGTAAGCACACTGGAAACAAGTTCCTTTTACAGGTGCGACCCACATATATTGCATACAGACAATACATAATCAAACATACATATACAATGCAGCAAATTGCAGACAAAAATGTCTTTGTTACGTATAAAATTCATAAAAAAAATTCATAAAAAACAGTTACAATTAAATTGAGATTAAATACATCCTTAATGCATCGGCAAACTTTTGACAGAACACAACCACCTAATATCTTGAGGAATTTCATTCCAAATGAATGGAGCAATATAAGCAAAGGATCTTTGTCCACTTTTAGATTTCATAAAAGGAATCTTGAGAAACCTACTGTCTGACTTATGTCTAGAATAATGACCATCAATATATGGTCTCAAAAACTTTGAAATACTATGTGGAATACCAGAGTCCATAACTTTATATATGAACTTGGCCACACAGTACTGGAAATTTAATGAAACCGGTAACAAGCCCTTGTCCTACCCTTTCAGCCTCAAAATCTCTCCCTTTGCCTTCCTTTTTTCCCTGATGTACCTGTAAAAAGTTTTGTCCCCCCCACCACTGATTTCGCAGTGCGGTCCTCCATTTGTGCCTTGGCTTCTCTACCTGCCCTCTCTGCCTCCCTTTGATTCTCAGGGTACCTGTCCCTGTGCCCTTCCTCCTGTGTCTTTTGTACCACTTGAATGCCATTTTCTTTGCTTTAACTTTTTCGGCTACTGCTGTTGAGAACCATAATTGTCTCCTCTTTCTCTTCCCCTTGCTAACCTATCTAACACAGAGTTGCGTTGTCACTGTTATCCCTGATTTTATTGATACCCACTGTTTCTCAACTTCCTTTTTCTCCCCATCCCAATCAATGCTTCTTCTATGCATTTTCCCATTTTTCTAAAATCTGCCTTCTTAAAGTCAAGGATTCTTGTCCTTGTGTGACCGGATTCCACCCCCTCCATTATCTCAAACCCCACTGATTGGTGATCACTGTTCCTCAGGTGCTTCCCTACTGAGACCCTGTCATAATGTCCCCATTTGTGAGCACTAGGTCCAGTATGGCAGTATCCCGTGTGGATTCTGCAAGCACTTGTTTAAGGAAAGCTCCCTAGACATAGTCCAGGATAAACCAGTTTCTACCTGTTGCTGCTGCTGGGCAGCTCCAATCTACATCTTGTACACTGAAATTACCAACTAGCCATACCTCCCCCCATGCACCATCCTTCGCATAGCGAGCACCATCTCCCTATCCAACTCCTCCCCTTCAGCTGGTGATCTTTATATTTTCCCTGTGCAGGTGGACAACCCTTTTCTCCTTTCAAGCATAACCCACAGTATCTCCCCCCTCTCTGATACCTTTGTATCTCAGTACATTGACCTGATATGAGAAAACAAATCTGGACTTAGCCTGAAAGCTTGTTTCTGTATGTTCACAGGGCTAAAGAGATTCCTGCAGGCTGATAACCCCTTGGGGACAGCAGGGTGAACCTTTCTCTGAGAGACATAAGAGCTGGGATGTTTAATTGCACTGTTGTCCATACTAAGGGCAGCAGTCTTAAGCATGGACAGCAAGGTAAAGGATCAACAGGCTACAGGGATGGATTCTGCAGGCCAGTGAACATAAAGAAACAAGCTTGTAGGGCTAGTCCAGGTTTTGTTTTTTTCTAATTTCAGGTAGCAAAAGGAAGCAATAAAAGGGAGAACCAAATATTAGGTTGTATAAGGGGGAACTTCATTGCTGTTTTGCTGGTATTTGCTTCTTTCCACTGATGACACAATGTCGGCTGTCTGGATTATGCCATCACCGTACTGCTGATCGACAGAATTCCTGTCGATGGGGCTTGGTGGAACCTAGATAATGATGTACCACATTTTTTTAACTCATATTTTATTGTTTTCACAAGTACAATGCAAGTATGTAGTACAACATGCAATGGTAGAAGTTTCTAAATCTTGGATTTCATTACCACATGTAGGGGAATACATTGAAAATGTTGGAACAAGATATTGTAACTTTATGGGCTACTGTTGCCAAGAACGAGAACAATTCCCAACCACTGGTAAACACACTGAAAGATGCAACAGCCAATAAACTCAAATTCCAAGTTCTCATAAAAGATACTGTGTTAGAATTAAGTTTGACTATGTGCCGTAGCCTAACATCCAGAAGTCTAATATTCAACTGTTTTTAATGTAATTAAACAATCAAACAACTTTTTCATTAAGGTGCAAGAAGACACCATTTTAATTCAAACTAACCATGCGGTTACGTTATTCATTTAATCAAATAACTTCAACTGGTTTACAATCATCAAACTGTAACTGTAAAATATACCCCTCCTGTGAAGTTAAAAGTAATAATGTGACACACAGTCCACATATCATGGGTACCTTAGAACTGCATCTCACAGCCTGCCTGGAATCCTTCTCCCTCAGTCTCTAAACAAAATGTCCCAAATCTCATGCATCACCCTCCTTATATAAAGAGATCTTAAACTGGTCCAACATGTATGAAGCCACACATATACTGATACGTTTATTTTATAAATCACCGGGAGAGGCCAGCCCAGTGGCATGGACGGCTGAGACATCATGCCTTGCCTCTTTCCACATCAGCAATCCGTATTCATGGTGTGAGCGGGTCACTGGGTGTCGACTGGGGTGGGAGAGATCAAGCATCTGGAGAATGGCTCTCTTCTCCTGGGGAGGGTGGGAAGTAGAGACCGGCAGCTGCCTGACACCTAGCGGTAGCTGAGTGTTGGCACACGGAGGTGGAGCAGCTGACCGGCATGCTGCATGCGGACATGCGCGCAGCTCGGCCATTGTCAGCAGTGCACACTCCTCTCCACAGAAAAGCAGAAAATCTGGTCTTGGTCAATCAGCATGATGGCCATCCTCTGCAGGTGCCGCCCCTGAGATGACACCTCCCCAACACTGGATCCAGACTTGGCGGGTCGAGTCACTCCCCACCACCCTGCCACAGAGGACAAGCCATGGCGGTAAGATGAGAGGGGGTCTGATGTTTGGAGATGGGGCTGGGAGGACGGTAGGAGAAAGGGCTGGCCAGGACAGGGGGAGAAATAATCACACAAAAAAAAAAATCACTGGGAGCGCAAAACGCCACCAAGATGGCAGATTGAATTCATCATGCTTCATTACTAGATCAGTATCCTGACACAACAATTTAAAAAACACACACAACCACTGTGACATTAGTTATATTTAACTCTACTAGTGGTCCAGTGTTGATTGGTGTTACCCATGTCATGATCAATCATTTGTTTTCTAGTTTATAAGTAGTTGAAATTTCAATTCTCTCAGTAATTTTAAAAAGTCTGCTTTTCATATGCAAAAAGATGAAGGAGGAGCCAGCCCTTTTTCAAGTAAAGTGGACTTTTATTCCACAAAAGATGTGCTCTCTGTAATAAAAGCGGACATCCCGTAGCTGATATTAAAATTAATATTCAATCTGTCAGAGGAGACCTAAACAGTCTCACTACTAGATTAGAAATGGAAAATCAGGTAGCCCCATTCAGAGGACACCATTAACTTTATATTAAAAAAAGTGATGCTCTGGAAACAGGGGAACTAGAAATAATATTAGGCTAACTGGGGTCCCAGAAGGGCTAGAAGGCACGAGTTTGATTTATTTATTACAAAATGTCCTCCCAGCTCTTCTGGGCTACCAGTGGAACTAGCCCTTCAAAACAGAGTGCACACTAATTGTAGATCATGCTTGCTACCGGGTAGGAAATCCTGAGGGGTAGCATGATTTGATATTACATCAGTCCGTCTCATCCCTGACTCATACATATATTTTTAATGATCTACTCACAGTAACTTGTTTAAAATCCTTTCGGGAAGCCACCGTGACTAGTGTGCAATGATTAGGTTATTGAGAATTTAGAAGTGGAAGGGGGGCACCTTTCATCTGTCAACCACAGGCTCTAGTCCTCAGTGCCTTAATTTGTAGCAAATTAGTGGACGTTTGAAGGCTAGTCTCCTCGTTCCTGTTTAAATGCAATAAGTATTTTTCTAAAGACTGAGGCATTATTTCTGACTCCTCCCCCCCAAAAAAAAAACTGAGACTAGCATTCTTTTCTTGAGCAGTAAAAGATAACAATTTACATTTACATAGAAATGCAGTATTCGTTTTACTAGCACGGGCACAGCTGAAATACCTAACATTTAGTTCTGCTTCCAAAAGACTGGAGTAGTAGTCAGCGTTAGAAGTCTGAGGGTGTAAATGGAGAAATCTTTAGTTAGTTGTCAAGTTTTAAAAGTACAGCTAACTGAAGATTTCTCCATTTGCACCCTCAGACTTCTAGCTCTGACTACTACTGTAGTCTTCGAGCGAACTAAATGTGAGTATTTCAGCTATGTCAATTAAGCAATAAGACATGATCAAGGGTTTTGTTAATGGTCTGTTAATCACCCTCTAGGGGTGTAATGTGACATGAGGCATAGCTGAGTGCCACATGCCCGTAGTGGGTGATTAACTGACCATTAACATAACCCTTGGGAGTGCCTTATTGCTATTATAATAAAAATGTTTTATAAAACAGTGTTAAACCATGGTCAACATATGGTTAAGCTCTACAATATGCTGGTCTCGCTTAAGGGAGCAAGGAGCTGTTTTCGCTGAGTGGAGGAGCGGCGGGCAGCCACATTGGAGCTTTTGGACCTGGGCGCTCATTTGGCAGCCTTGAGGTGGAGAAGCAGTGGGCGGCCGCATTGGAGCTTTTGGAATGGGGCGCGAATTCGTTGGCCTTGAGGTGGAGGAGCAGAGGGCGGTCACATCGGAGCTTCTGGACAGGGGTGTGCATTTGGTGGCCTTCAGGGATCAGCAGACTGGGTCAGGCCAAGAGGGATCAGCACAGCCAGGACTGGACTTTCCATGGATGGGCCACCAGTCAGTCAGAGGCTGGCACACCAGGACGAAGGAGGTTTTCTAGCCAATAGTCCAGTCCATTCACAGAAGAAAGGGTTTTGAAAGAACTGTTGAAGCTGAGGGTGAACAAAGCAATGAGGCCTTATGGGATTCACCCCAGAATGCTAAAAGAACTAAAGGTAGAACTAGTGACACCACTGACTACTCTCTTTAACAAATCATGGGAGGATGGGGTGGTACCTGAGGACTGGAGGAGGGCGGATGTGATTTCACTTCACAAAAGTGGGAGCAGGGCAGAGGTAGGAAACTACAGACCAGTTAGCTTGACCTCAGTGGTAGGGAAAATGATGGAATCACTTCTGAGAGAAAGAAATGTTGAGTACCTAGAGGCCAGTGGGGTATATGACCCAAGGCAGCATGGATTCACAGCGGGAAGGTCATGTCAGACGAATCTAATAGATTTCTTTGACTGGGTGACCAAAGTAGTAGACCAGGGAGGGGCTGTGAATATGGCCTACCTAGATTTTAGCAAGGCATTTGACACAGTCCACACAAAGATTAATATACAAGTTAGCCAGCCTTGGAGTGGATCCCAAGGTGGTAGCCTGGATAACAAATTGGCTGGACAACAGGATGCGAAGGGTAATAATAAACAGAGTCCATAGTGAAGAAAGGAGGGTAACTAGTGGGGTACCGCAGGGTTCCGTACTGGGACCGGTCCTCTTTAATGTCTTTATAAGTGACATTGGAGAGCACCTAGAAGGAAAAGTATGTCTCTTTGCAGATGACACAAAGATCTGCAACAAGGTTGATACACAAGGTGGGGTGGAAAGGATGAAAAGGGACTTGGCAAGGTTGGAGAAATGGTCAAATGTATGGCAGCTCAGATTCAATGCAAAGAAGTGCAATGTAATGCACTTGGGAAACAATTTTAAATTTAATTTGGGAATTTAAACTAGGAGTGCGGGGTGGCAGTTGGGGAAGAGATATACAGAGACCACAGGTTGGGAAACCATATGAGCTAACCCCCCATAACAGTGACAAAGGACAAAGGGCAAGCACTGTTGGTGATGCTAGGAAAGGAGGGCAGGATGGGGGGGGGGGTGGAAGGTGGTTACCCTTAATGCTAGGAGCCTTGGGAGGAAAACTGCAGAGTTACAGATTCTCATGGCAGAGGGAGAGGTGGACATTACAGCCATCATGGAAACATGGGCCACCCAATACAATGACTGGGACCTGTCTGTACCAGGGTACAGGTTATTTCGTAAGGACAGGGTGATTGGGAAAGGAGTGGGGTGGCACTATATGTGAAGGAAGGACTGAAGTGTGTAAGGGAGGAAGGGGAGGAGGGTAGTACGGAGCCACTTTGGATGCAAATCCAGGATTCCAAGAATAGGATTCTTAGAATGGGAGTGGTGTACAGGCCACCATCTCAGATGAGGAGTTAGACAGGGTACTAGCGGGACAGATCAGGAGGACCTGCGAGAAGGGTAGTGTGGTGATTGTGGGGGACTTCAACATGCCAGGAGTGGACTGGAGCACCCCAACAACCAGGAACAGAAGGGAGCAGGTACTGCTGGATGCCTGCCAGGACAGCTTCCTGCTGCAAATGGTCAGTGAATCAACCAGGTTAGGGAATACCCTTGACCTTGTACTGGCAAATGGGGAC
Organism: Neoceratodus forsteri; assembly: GCA_016271365.2. Taxonomy (NCBI): domain Eukaryota; kingdom Metazoa; phylum Chordata; order Ceratodontiformes; family Ceratodontidae; genus Neoceratodus; species Neoceratodus forsteri. Next base: position 94,122,155 of record CM028129.1, on the reverse strand, counting down.
TTTGTGAGAGAACTTACAGTGGAGGAACCGCTGTCAGGGAGTGACCACCACTCAGTATGGCTCACATTGGATATGGGCAAGGAAGGAGTGGAATCTGGCACAATAGTGCCGGACTTCAGGAGGGCCGACTTTGGGAGGATGGGGAAGTGGTAAAGGGTACCTGGCCAAATTCAATCTAGTATGGACACTAACCAGAGGTGGGAGCTCATAAAGCTGGGTATAGTGGAGGCAACAAAACTCTGCAAAGCCCAGAGCAAGAAGGCTAGGCTAAGAAACCAATCTGGTTGAGCAAGGAGGTCATGGAAAAGGTAAAGAGGAAAGAGCTGCCTTTAGGAAGTACAAGAAAACAGGGAGGGAGGACAGGGAGGAGTACTTGACAGAATCGAAGGAGATGACAAGGGCAGTAAGGGGAGCCAAAGCATCTACAGAACTCAGGCTGGCACGAGGCATTAAGAAGGGGGAGAAGGACTTCTTTAAGTACATCAGGGAGAAAAGGAGCTGTAAGGACCACATAGTAAGGATTAGGAAGGAGGGGGGTTGGGTGGAAGCAGGGTGCGATAAGGCGGAAGCACTAAATGAGTACTTCTGCTCAGTATTTACTAAAGAGAAGAGGGGGGTGACACACAAGGTGGGAGAAATAGCAGAAGCAGGGTGGGAAGTGGTGACAGATGGGGAAATCATGGAGAGCAGAATTCGAGAGGGTTTGAAGGCACTGAGGGTGGACAAGGCACCAGGCCCAGATGGCATCCACCCCAGGGTACTGAAGGAGCTGGCAGAGGTCCTTGCAGGACCTTTGGCAGACCTATTTAATGCCTCACTACATTCTGGGTGTGTACCTCAGGACTGGAGGATGGCTCATGTGGTGCCCCTCCACAAGAGTGGCCCCAAGGATGAACCGGGAAACTACAGACCAGTGAGCCTCACATGCATCGTGGGTAAGCTAATGGAGACTATCCTGAAGGAGAGGCTAGTGGCCCTCCTAGAGGCCAAAGGACTACAGGACAGCAGACAGCATGGCTTCATACGTGGCAGATCCTGCCAAACCAACCTGGTAGAGTTCTATGACTGGGTAACTAGGCAACTGGACAGGGGCCATGCAGTGGATGTCCTGTATCTGGACTTCAGTAAGGCATTCAACTCAGTGCCACATGGAAGGCTGAGAAGGAAGTTAGTAGGCATAGGGGCGGATGCAAAGCTGGTGAGATGGGTAGGAAACTGGCTGCAGGGAAGGCAACAGAGGGTGGTGGTGGGTGGGGAGCTCTCACACCCAAGGGCAGTGACGAGCGGTGTTCCACAGGGCTCAGTGTTGGGACCAGTGTTGTTTGGGATATTCACTGCAGACATATCATGGGACATCAAGAGCAAGATCAGTCTGTTTGCTGATGATACCAAAGTAGGCGTGGTGGTGGATGACCTAGGGGGATGGCAGGGGTTGCAGGATGATCTGGCAAAGCTTGAAACCTGGTCAGACACCTGGCAACTGGGCTTTAATGCCAAAAGTGCAGGTGCTACATTTTGGGATGAAGAACCCAAGGAGGAGTTACCAGCTAGGGGGAGTGCAGCTAGCCCAGACAGAGGAGGAGAAGGATCTGGGTGTGCTCATTACAGGGTCAATGAACAACTCGGCACAATGTAGGAAGACAACTGCAAAGACCAACAAAATGCTGGGTTGTATTGCAACGGGTATATCCTCGAGGAGGGAGAAGGTGATTCTGCCACTGTATAGGTCATTAGTTAGACCACACCTGGAGTACTGCGTGCAGTACTGGCGTCCGTATCTGAAGAGTGACATTAAGTTACTGGAGGGGGTGCAGCGCAGAGCGACAAAGATGATCAAGGGGCTGGGGGACTTATCATACGAGAGGAGGTTGAAGGAGTTGAACATGTACTCACTGGAGGAGAGAAGAAACAGGGGTGACATGATTGAAACTTTTAAATACATGAAAGGAATAAACAAGACAGGTACAGAGGGGCTGTTCAATGTAAGGGAGGGGAGGGACACCAGGGGCCATGATATGAGACTGGAGCGAGGAAGGTTCAGGAGGGAGATGAGGAGACACTTTTTTACAGAGAGGGTGGTGGCTGGGTGGAATGCGTTGCCTGCTGAAGTGGTATGCAGTAAAACAGTGAACTGCTTCAAACGAGGATGGGACAGGACAAGGGGGAGGGTTAATGAAGGGGAAGGGTGGAAGGGAGGGGCAGCTGCAGAATAAGGGGTGCTAGCTGCACATTTGAGCAGACTTGATAGACCTCTAGGCCTTTATCTGCTGGCAAATTTCGTATGTTCGTAAAAACCCACGGGAAGAAAACACAGTGGGGGGTGAGATACTAACAACAACAAAAATCGAAAGGGACCTGGGAGTAATTATATCAGATGACCTTAAGGTGGTCAAGCAATGTGCGAAGGCAGTAAGGAGGGCTGGGGGGATACTGGGATGCGTAGGGAAAGGCATCAACAGTAGAAAACAGGAAGTTGTTATCCCTCTGTACAGACAGTTGGTGAGACCCTATCTGGAGTACTGCGTGCAGTTCTGGAGACCCTGTCTCCTCAAAGACATAGACAGAGTCGAGGCTGTTTAGAGGAGGGCAAGCAAACTGGTGCAGGGTCTGCACCAGAAGACATATGAAGAGAGACTAAAGCAGCTTAATATGTATACCGTCGAGGAAAGGAGGGAGAAGGGGGCATGATAGAAGTCTTTAAGTACCTCAAGGGAATTAACAAAGTCCAAGAGGGTACAATCTTTCAGAAAAAGAGATGTGCAAGAACAAGGGGGCACAATTTGAAGATAGAGGGGGGACAGCTCAGAGGTAATGCTAGAAAGTATTTTTTCACAGAGAGGGTTGTGGATGCATGGAACAGCCTTCCTGAGGAGGTTGTGGAGTCAAAAACAGTGGGAGAATTCAAGAATGCATGGGACAGACATAAGGCAATTCTAGTGGGGGGTAGGAGGAAGTAAGCTGTTGGTTGGCTAGGATCTGCAGCTTATCCATCAGGTAGGGAAATGGGCAGACTAGGTGGGCCAAGAATATAAGGACAGGGAGGCATGAATCTTGGGATGGGAGGGAGTCGGAAAGTTGGGTGGAGGGTATGAACACAAGAACAGGGAAGCATGAATCTGGGGTTGGGAGGGTGTCGGCAAATGTGGGGAGAGGGAGAGAGAGAGAGAGAGAGAAGCATGGGGGGGACAACAGAACTCATGCTAGTGCACAACGGCCCTGGGGGAAGACATGGGGGATGGGGGCCAGGGGACTGTGCAGGGGCCAGAGCGGTGGAGGGCAGAGGGAGGGAGCTACAGGCAGTGAGAGGGTGGCTGCTAATGTGGGTGTAGAAGGATGGGGATCCAAGAGAACTCATGCTAGAGCTGTCTGGCCCTGGGAGCAGATAAGGGGGAAGGGACCAGGGGGGCTGCGCAGGGGTCAGGCCTGGAGAGGGCAAAGGGTGGGAGCTACAGGCAGCTGGGGAACAAGACCTCATAGGTCCATGGCAAAGGGACTCACATCACAGGAGGGGATCTCTGGTCTGCAAACAATTGAAGGGACTCCAGTCTCAAACAGGTATTCACCATTGGGGGACTCCAGGGAGGAGAGGCCCTCAGGGGATGAGGGGGAAGCAGTCAGCAGTGGAAGGAAGGGTGAAGCAGTCAGCAGTGGAAGGAGGGTTAATGAGGAGGGAAGGGAGGAAGGGGTAGGAAGGGATAGCCCTGGGACTATGGAAGGAGCCAGAGTTACCACTGGAGGTGGATCTGGGGACTGGGAGTTCCAGGGAAGGAATGATGAGGAGGTGGTAATGATGGAGCAAGATGTCCAGAGGCAAAGTGGACAGCAGGGACCCAGTCCGGGAGGGGGGGGATAGTGAACAGGGCAAGGAGAGGGTAGTAGCAGGGGCACCTGTGGAGCTGGAGGGGCCTCATGTGCAGCATGGGGCTAAGGGGTTGGACCCAGATGGAGCCACGGAGGGTGATGTCTCGGGTGGGGATAGGGGCGGCAGGAGGCAGAACCAAAAGGGGAGTATGACAGTCAGGGAGAATAGTTGGTGATGCCAGAAAAAGGAAGTGGTAGCCGGGGGGCACATGAGGTTGAAGAGTGGTCAAAGGATAAGGAGGATGTCAGGGTGCTCCTACTGGGGAACTCCATGATAAGAGATATTAAGTGGGAAGGAGGAAGGGGAAGGGCTGCGCTGTCAGGGTCAAGAGTATATCTAGCCTGACTGTGCACAAGGCAAAGCACCTAGTTTACACCCTGGTGAAGGATTGCAGGGGTTTCCCTGACATCTTAGTGCACCTGGGCATGAACGACATTGAGGGAAATAGTGTGCTTGAGATCCAGGCAAGGCTCTGGGAGTTAGCCTGGGTGTGCCATGTTGTGGGGTGCTCGGTCTCCTTTTCTAGAACTAGTGTGGGTAATAAACAGAAAAACAGAAAAGTTAATGAATGGATTAGATTGGGTATGGTTAGTGGGGGGCTGGGGTGCAACTTGGGAAAACAAGGGGCTGTATGCTACGGACAGGCTCCACCTGAATTTGGGAGGGAAAGAGGTGTTAAAGCTAAACTATCTGAATATATCGAGTCTAGGTGGGGTTTAAACTTGTGAGGGGGGGTTGGGACTGGAGGCCAAGGTACACACTCCCACCCCCAGGGTAGACAGCGGGTGCCCAGCAGGGACACCCGACTATGAGTTGGGGGGCGGGCAAGCATCTGGGGGTTCAGGGGCAGGTAAGAATAGGGGGAGGGCATGGAGAGTGGTCCTGATGAATGCCAGGAGCATGGGCAATAAGATGCCTGAGCTTCAGACTTTGTTAACTGAAGGGGAGGTGGATGATGCAGCAGTCACAGAAACGTGGGCCACGCCGCGGTATGATGGGGACATAAACCTGGAGAGGTACTCTGTGTTCAGGAAGGACAGAACTGTGGGCAGGGGAGGGAGGGGTGGCATTCATCATTAGGAATGACATCGATGTATGCAGGGTGGAGGGGCCAAGGGGCAAGTGGAGGCAGTATAGGTTACCTGGCAAGCACCTGGGGGTAAGAGGGTGAAGTTGGGGGTGGCATATAGGCTGCTCCTGTAGGCGGATGATCTGGAGGAAGGCTTGGTGGAGAATCTCAGGGAGCACTGTGGTAAGGGGGAGGGAAGAATGCTGGTGCTGGGGGACCTTAACATGCTGGGGGCTGACTGGAGAACTATGTTATACTCATCAACCAAGGAGCAGTGCCTGCTGGACATCTTCCAGGATGCATTCCTGTCCCAACTGATGGCAGATCCAACAAGGGAAGGTCGCATCCTGGATGTGGCCCTCGCAGACTGCGACCTGGTTAGGAACCTAGCGGTCAGGGACCCTCTGGCAGGGAGTGATCATACCACAGTCTGGTTTTCCCTGCACCTGGTGGGAGAAGAATATCACACTCAAACAGCAGTAATCGACTTCAGGGGCGCAGACTTCAAGGGTATGGAGGGGATCCTCAGAAACACTTACAAGGGATCAGTCCGGGCATGGACACAGACAGCAGATGGGAAGTTATTAAAAGAGGGCTTCTGAAAGCTAGTAAGGCCTGCACAAAGGTCAGTCACAAGTCTGGGAGAGCCAGGAAACTGTGCTGGTAGACCAGGGAGGACCAAGAAGTGGTAAGGGAGAAGAGGCGGCGGGGCTTACAGACGATACAAGAGAACGCGCGGGGTTATGAACAAGGAGGAGTGTGATAACATATCTAAAAGGGTGACCAGGGAGGTGAGATTGGCCAAGGCTAGGGCGGAACAGAAGTTGGCTCAGGGGAGGCGATAAAAGGTTCTTTAGGTATACCAAGGAAAGGAGGAAAGTGAAGGGGCAGATTAGTAGTTTGAGGTCAGGGAGTGGGTGGGCTGAGGAGCCCGGGGAGCAGGCTGAGGTACTAAATGATTACTTTGCCTCGATCTACACTAGAGAAGATGGTGGGACAGCACCTTGCAGGGGGGAGGTGGGTCAGAGTTGAAGATGGAGGGGGCACCTCAAGGGGGAGGGAGGTCACTTTTGAAGAAGGGGGGGAGGTAACGGATGGTAAAATTCCAGCTGGTAGGGTACGGGATGCCCTCAGGTCTCTAAAAACAGATAAGGCACCAGGTCTGGACAGCCTGCATCCCAGGGTGTTGAGGGAAATGGCGGATGTACTGGCTACTCCCCTGGCGGACTTTTTTAACTCCTTCCTACAGATGGGGAGGGTGCCTCAGGATTGGATGATGGCTCATGTTGTGCCCATCCACAAAGAAGGACTATGGGAGGAGCCAGGCAATTACAGGCCTGTCAGCCTGACGTCCATGGTGGGTAAAATGATGGAGGCCATATTGAAGGAGAGGTTGGATGAGTTTCTGGGGGCAGGGGGGCCAACTGGATGATCACCAACAATGCTTTGTGCATGGCAGATTGTGTCAGACTAACCTTGTGGAGTTCTACGATTGGGTGACTAGGGCACTGGACCAGGGCGGGCTGGAGGATGTCCTCTTTCTAGACTTCAGCAAGGCATTTGATTCGGTGCCACATCCCAGGCTGAGGGATACGTTGGAGGAAATGGGGGTGGGGAAGAAGATGGTTGGGTGGATAGGAAATTGACTAACTGGGTCATGGCAGAGGGTGATGGTTGGGGGTGGTTTCCTCTCCTAGGAGGGTCATCAGTGGGGTACCACAAGGGTTGGTGCTGGGTCCACTCCTGTTCAACACTTACATCTCTGACATCAGAAGAGGCATCAAGAGTGAGATGAGTCTCTTTGCCGATAACTCAAAGCTGGGGGTGGTGGTGGGTGGGATGGAGGGCAGAAGAGCCGTTCAAGAGGACCTAGAGACCCTTGAGGGGTGGTCTCACAACTAGGGACTGAAGTTTAACACTAAGAAGTGGGGAGTTCTCCACTTGGGGCTTAGAAACGCATCTCAAGAATACTTTCTGGGAGGGGAGATACTGCAGGTTACAGATGGGGAGAAGGACCTTGGGTGGTGGTGGATGCCAAAATGAATAACTCTGAACAGTGCAGGAGGGTGGCGGCCAAAGCAAATAAAATGCTGGGGTGCATTGCACGAGGGATGACTTCCAGGAAGCGGGAGGTGATTCCCCCTCTGTATGACTGCCTGGCTAGACCTCACCTTGAATACTATGTGCACTTTTGGCAGCTGCACTTGATAAAAGACATTTCACTACTTGAAAAGGTCCAGAGGAGGGTGACCAGGATGATTCGGGACTGGGGGAAAAGACCTATGAGGAGAGACTCAGGGAACTTAACTTGTACTCCCTGGAGGAGAGGAGGGACAGAGGGGATATGACTGAGGTCTTTAAATACCTAAAGGAGGTATATAGTGCATGCCTTGATAGGATTTTCCAGCTGAGGGAGGTAGGGGCCACCAGGGGGCATCACCTGAGGCTGGTGAGAGCGAGGCTCAAGGATGAGACTAGGAGACACTACTTCACTGAGAGGGTGGTGGAATTGTGGAATGCGTTGCCAGTGGAACTGGTGAAACTGAAAACTGTGGAGGGCTTCAAAAGGGGCTGGGACAGGTTTAGGGGGACGATTAAACTGAGTAATTCCAGACCTGGAGATGCACCCCCAATGGGGAAGGAGGTGAGGGGGGAAGGGCAGTGATTAATACATCTACCAGGTGCTGATCTTCGAGCAGACTAGATAGACTTTTGGGCCTGCTCTGCTGGCATCTTAGTATGTTAGTATGTATGTTAATAAAAGATTAACATAAGACTGTTAGAATGTTTATAACCAATCAGAAAGCTCCATTTCTTAGACCCTTTTTATAATGTCAGTTAAACTACTACTACAAAGTAAATGTAAATCATTATCTATTACAACCTTGGTTTTTTTTGGGGGTCGGAAATAACGCTTCATCTTTAGAAAAATGCGTATTGCATTTAAACAGAACAATGAGACCAGTCTTCAAATGTAGGAACGTTGTTATTAGCAGTAATCTAAGAAGCACGGTGGTGTGGGGGGGGGCACTTTGAATTATTCTGCAGGGCGTACCTGTCTTGTTGCCTCCTTACTCAAAGCCCTCTGCTCTGTATGAGATTCGGATAAGTGTTCATGGTCCCAATAGTCACTATAACACAAATAATCAATGTTAAATAATACTAGACTTGTAGGGTTGGCTGAACCACTTGAATAAGTAAATGGGAAAAACTAAGAAAAAATGGGAAAACAAACAAAACTCTTCAAAAAGCAAGCAACCAAGGAACCAACCACATTATTAACAAGGCTCTGAAATCCCAATAATTTAAAAAGGAAAAAAAAAACATTTTGAGAAAAGATCTGAAAACTAGAATCAAAAACCGACAACTTGCCGTTCTCCTATTTTTAATTAATCCACCTCAATTTTAGTTTAATGCAAGTTAATAAGGACGTGTCAAATGTTATAGAAGATCTCCAATGAGAGAAAACAGACACCAGATACTGCTGTCAGGTCCGCGGTTTCATTCTGACAGCTTACTATGGTACGAGTCTGGAATACCACCAGTGACATGTCCTTACTAACTTGCATTTGGCTAAAATCAGGCTGGATTAATTAAAATTAGGGGAATGGTAAGTTCATTAAGTGGCATTGCAAATACTTTTTTATTTCCTAAGCTACACAGCACAAGAGACAGGTCTGGGGGGAGAGAGAGAGAAGAGTGGAACATGGTCAGGCAGAGAAAGTGAGAGAGAGAGAAAGAGATCAGAGCACTTTTGGGCAGAGAAAGAACCAAGATTGAGCCCAGTGGAAAGAGAGTAAACAGGGGAACTAGAGAAAGTTTAGTTGAAAAAAGAATGTTCAGGTATGCAAAAAGAGAGCCTGCAAAGAGTCCAAGCTGTTCCTGTGATGCTGTGCCCGGCACTCAGAATCTCCCTGGGATACATTTCTCTTCAAGGTAAATAGTGTGGAGGGAAGGGGAGGGGGGAAGAAGGGAACACACTTTACTGAATGGGGATGATGCAGACTGATTTGAAGGAAATAGTGCTTCAATTCCACCCCCTTGTAACAACAAAAGCTGTGCTGCATTAGGAATTCTGGTCACAAACCTCTTCTTCTGATAGCAATACGTAAGCATAGCTCTGATGCGATGCAGCCATAAAAATGGGTAGTATCAACGTCGAGAGGATTTCTTTGCGGGCAGATGCTCCTCTTGTTCCTGTATAGAACACCAAGTTTGGGGTGCAGTTTCTTGTAGAGTGCATCCACATGAATAGAGAAATCCAGGTGACACTCCAACCAAACTCTGAGTTACCTGAAGGAGAAGACATCTACAATTACTGAACCAATCAAGGGTATGGAATGAGGGAGAGGGTGAGTCTAGCAAGCCTCTGCCTACTGCCAAAAGTCCTAGAGACTGTTTTCTAGGCCTTGAGAGACAGCTGGTTCTCACAGAACCAGTGCTGGACATTGTTACTGTCCAGTTGGAACTGAGTCCTGAGGTCAAGGGCAAAGGAGACAGAGGTAAACAGTACTGTGTCATCTTTACACATGTGAACAGATACAGAGAAGCAGGCACTGGGGTTGTCATTTAGAAAAATGGAGAAAATAACTGGTCCAAGAACAGGCCCGTTGGGGATGCCTGAGAAGACTGGGAGTTGGGGGAAGGGGATCTACAATTTGGACAGCTTGAAACCTGTCCTCAAGTTAGGAGAGGTTCCACTCAACTGAGGAGGGGGAAAGTCCAGCTGCCTTAAGCTTGTCCAGAAGAATGGAGTGGGAAACCATTTCAAAAGTTTTGGCTAAGTCAACAAAGTTGGCAGAGGTGACCAGGCCTTGATCCATGTCAGACAGGATAGTGTCAGTGAGCCAGAAGAGAGAGGTTGAGGTAGAGTGGGACTTTCTGAAGCCAGACTGAAAAGACTGAAGAAAGAGAAAGAGTCAAGGAAAGGGGGAGAATTGGGAAAGAACAAGGTGTTCCTGCAGTTTGTCCAGGATGGGAGGAGGGAGATAGGGCGGTAATTTCCAGGGGAAGAGGGGTCACTCCCTTTGGGAAGGGGGATGACTATGACCAGCTTCCATGAGTTAGAGACTGAGGAGAAGGAGAAGTTGAAGAGGTAGGTGACAGGGACAAAAATGGCATGAGTAGAGAGAGAAAGGATTCTGAATGCTGTTCAGGCATTGGACTAATGGGCATATCGGCATCACCAGAAATGGGGGGGGGGCAGAAATCATGGGGAGGAATGGCTACTAGGGTCAGTGTAGAGTAGTTAGGTAGGGTGGGCAGACTGGTTGGTCCAATAGGCCTTTTTGTCTGCCACCAATGTCTCTGGCCTCAGAGCCAGAAGGTTGTGGGTCCTAGTTCCACACCGTTATTAAGCTCAAATCATAAACACTGCACCCGAGTACAGTACTAAGGGGGTGCTGTACTGTCAGTGTGTGCCATCCTTCTGCTGAGATATTAAACAAAGGTCCCATGTGCCTGTTTCAGTTGTTCATGCGGACGTTAAAGATCCCATGGCACTTCTTGAAAAGAGAGGAGGAACTTCCCCAGTGGGAACAGTTCATAGAAACATTGCACATACAGTACAGGTAATTCACGCACCTACAACAGATAAATGCTTTTCAGTAATTTTATTAGCCAGATAAAGGCTTAATATTTAAAATAGTACACACAGCAAACTGCCAGTCACCAGTTGGTAACCCTGTGCCATTGGGGCATTGAGCTACCAACTGGTGACTGGCAGTTTGCTGCGTACACTATTTTGAATATTAAGCCATTACCTGGCTAATAAAATAATTGAAAAGCATTAATCTAAGCCAACCCAGTGGTGTGGAGAGTGTATGCACCTCAGGCACCTTACCTCTCTCACACTGGCGACCCGAGTTCAGGAACCAGCTTGGGCTGCCGAGGGTCAGCCGTGGCTGAAGGACTGGGAGAGGACTGAGTGGACACTTGGCAGCTCACCTCTCCCAGATTGGGGAGGTGAGTCTTGCAGGCTCTTGACTGCCACCGAGTGGGAACAGTTCATAGAAACATTGCACATACAGTACAGGTAATTCACGCACCTACAACAGATAAATGCTTTTCAGTAATTTTATTAGCCAGATAAAGGCTTAATATTTAAAATAGTACGCACAGCAAACTGCCAGTCACCAGTTGGTAACCCTGTGCCATTGGGGCATTGAGCTACCAACTGGTGACTGGCAGTTTGCTGCGCACACTATTTTGAATATTAAGCCATTACTCGGCTAATAAAATAATTGAAAAGCATTAATCTAAGCCAACCCAGTGGTGTGGAGAGTGTGCATGCACCTCAGGCACCTTACCTCTCACACTGGCGACCTCGAGTTCAGGAACCAGCTGGGCTGCCGAGGGTCAGCCGTGGCTGAAGGACTGGGAGAGGACTGTGGACATTGGCAGCTCACCTCTCCCAGATTGGGGAGGTGAGTCTTGCAGGCTCTTGACTGCCACCGAGTGGGAACAGTTCATAGAAACATTGCACATACAGTACAGGTAATTCACGCACCTACAACAGATAAATGCTTTTCAGTAATTTTATTAGCCAGATAAAGGCTTAATATTTAAAATAGTATGCACAGCAAACTGCCAGTCACCAGTTGGTAACCCTGTGCCATTGGGGCATTGAGCTACCAACTGGTGACTGGCAGTTTGCTGCGCACACTATTTTGAATATTAAGCCATTACCTGGCTAATAAAATAATTGAAAAGCATTAATCTAAGCTAAATCCAGTGGTGTGGAGAGTGTATGCACCTCAGGCACCTTACCTCTCTCACACTGGCGACCCGAGTTCAGGAACCAGCTTGGGCTGCCGAGGGTCAGCCGTGGCTGAAGGACTGGGAGAGGACTGAGTGGACACTTGGCAGCTCACCTCTCCCAGATTGGGGAGGTGAGTCTTGCAGGCTCTTGACTGCCACCGAGTGGGGGCTTGGTAGTAGCGTCAAGCAAAAGGAGGCTGGCGTTAGGTCAGGTGGGTAGGGCAGGGCTGCCGGTTCTGGAGAACATGCGCAGGCATGTCGCTGAGGCCCTGGGCAGTAAAGGGAAGAAAAACCAGGGAAAAAAACACCATGCCCCTCCCCCCATCACCATACATGATGACCCTCAGGACTCTTGGGTCCCACACTGTGTGGATCCCTGCCAGTGCAATGGCAGAGGGAGTGACATATAGCACTGGGAGTCCCCAAGTCCAGGCCCAACAATAGGTACAAAGTGGCAACAGAGGGAAAAAAGTTCAATGAAAAAGATGAAAAAAAAGTATTCATCTGTGGTGTGTTAGCAAACTTTCATCTATGTGCAATGCTTCTGTGTACTGTTCTGACCTGATGTGTGGTTAGCCGCCCCTGTATCTGCACCATTCAGCGAGTCACTAGATGAGTGACTGCTTCTTGGAGTTTTAAATATCCCCAGTGTCCTTGCCAAATTTCTCTACCCATTATCTAAAATACCACCAACAGCTTAATCTGGTTCAGGTTCAGCTGGTTTGTGTCAGTAAAGACAGTAAATAGACAGTAGGCCCTTCTTTCGTCTAACATTGCATGGAAATTCAAAAACCCGTGTTTACTGTCTGGTCGGTGCCGTCATGTTGTTGCAGAAACACGTAGGACCATCAGGCTGCTGAGATTAGGCTGGAATGCTTAAAATATAAAAAGTTATGAAATCTACAAGATATTGCTATTAAAAAAAATCTGGCACCGCATGTAAAATTTATAGCCATATAGATAGCTGGCTGTAGACACCTTTAAACATGGTGGTTAAAATGCAGAAAAAAACTGAGTGTCCCTTTTTTTTTTGTTTGTATTATCTGTTTATGCTTCTCGGTTGGCCAATCCTTCAGGTAGCCAAGGACCTCCCCAGCCTGCCAACCCTTCCGGCCATCTGTGCGCCGGCAGGAGTGCACCCATCATTAGGGCACCAGATGGCTGAATTTGCCCCCCCCGGAGTCTGCCCCTCCCGGAGTTGGAATATATAGAGAGGGGGGCATGGGGGGCACAGCCCCCTGCAAAACTAGAGGCTAGCGGCATCAGGACATGGCGCCCTAATGGCAGGGCCCACTCCTGGCGGTGCTCTCGATGGGTGGAACTGCCTCCTGATCACCCCCTTGCCATCCTTCAACTGTGGCCCGGTTTGCCTATTGTCCTTTGAGCCCCAGGATGAGGAACTGGGAGGAGATTTTGCCCGTAGGCTTTCTGAATTTGCTAGGGCGCACACACTCCTCAAGGGGATCAGCACAGATACCTCCAGGCTGCGTGGTGGATGGGGGGACAAGCCATCGTCATCCAGCCAGCCAAGCAGGCATTTTACATTTTCTCCTGCAACCTACCCCCTCCCAAGATGGCTGTACGCACGTGGCATCCCGGCTAGACGCACTGTGGCACGTGGTCTTCACTTGGACTCTCAGGACCCTTGAAGTGATTCTGCTTATCTTCAGACACAATATTCCAAAAATTGTCAATGGGCTTTGTGGCACATTGGGCTTCACTTAGTTACAAATGGGCTTCAGAATCCTAGCAATTTCAGTGGGCTAAACGCATCGACTAACCATTCATTAAGCTCTGTTATACCAACAGTTTGTAACTAACCTGCCATACTCTACTTAGCAATAACAAAATTAAATGAAAAGAAATCCTTTTTCAATTAAAGTAAAAACATTTCCACTTTTTAAACACAAAAACCCCAAGTGGGGCATATGTTTCTTTAAAATAAATACACTTCCTGGGTTTACCCAAAGGAACGCGACCTTTCTTAACAAACTCACATATTCTACCTAGCAACTACCTAACTAAAGGAAAATAAATATTTTTTCCATTAAACAAAATCTTCCCCATTTTATAAGCAGAATAATTCCCTCCAGGGCATGGGTTTCTAGAGAATTAGTTCACTTCCCCAGGGCACTGAAAGTCACCCGGCTTTTGACATTGTGCCTTCCAGTTCAGCCAGGGTGTGCATTAATTCTCTCGAAACGCATGCCTTGTTGTGGGTTACTGCTCACTTACTTCATCCTATTATAACTTTATTTCTTAATGATTATCCCCCCCCCCCGTGTAACCCAATTGCAGGAGGCTTAACTCCTTTTGTAAAGTGACCTAATATCTATATACGGTTGTACACTTATGCTTTGAATTAAACAACTTTTCACTAAAGGAATATAATATAATTTAGAAGAAAAGAACATCCTTTCAGATTTTTTTTTAGATATATTTGTTAGTAACATGTTACTCGTGTCTTTTACATAAATGTTTTTTCTGCTGTGATGATTACTGTTTGCTAAATGAACTTATTTTTATATATGTTTATATATTTAATTTTGTAACTAATATGTGATTTGAGACATTAGTGCATAAGCTGTGCATCACCGAAAACACCCAGGTCGTGCCTGTAAATAGACCTTTTGGTCTAGTGTACTTACCAGGTAAACAAATAAAACATGAATTTAATACAACTGAAGAAAAAACGTACAAACCAAGCTCACCTGTCGACTGGCAGATGCGACCATGTCCGCCCATGCCACCAGTGAAAGAGGTTACAGTACAAGTTCAAGTTTATGTTTTCTGGGATATTATACATCGAGCCTTGGCTCATTTCCAGTGGCATCCCAGATAACTTAAAACAATATATTTAAGTGATAACATTCAGTGAGTTGGAGTATGCAAAGCAATAACCAGCTTCTGTGGATTATTAAACGACGAGGTGAAGCTAAGGCGTTTAATCTCCACAGAAGCTGGTCATTGTGAGTATACTCCAACTAAATGAATGTTATTACTATTACACCACTAGGAGTTACACAGATTTTTTTATGTAACTCCGAATGAAAAACGACCAGTGTTACATGTTGAAATCAGGCTTTGAAAAGTAAAGCTGTGACTGTGGGCATGCGCATTGGTGCCATTGGTAATAACGCAAGCCCAAAGTCACGGCTTTACTTTTCAAAGCCCGATTTCATGCTGTAACTGTGCTTCCGCTACACAGCCAGTGAAAGCAGCAGATTAAATAGAAGATCGTGCTCATTTCTTACTGTTGCTGATCCCTTCTGTCCGCAATGCAGAAAGCTGTTTCTTTCTCTCTCTGCCTCTGTCTCCCCCTCATGCACGGCTCGCTTCAGTAAGAAAATCCTCTCTTGCTCCTCAATGGACCTCAGTCTTCCCGGTCAATGTCCTTTGCTCAGCTTCAGATATAGATTAAATAGTGTTTCATATATAAATAGTAAAGTTAGCCGCACTGTAGAAGGGCTACATGTAAGGACGTCGGGGGAGCATGAGTGAACAGGCAGAGAAGGGAATATGAATAACCTACTGTCGGTGTGATTACAGGTGAATAACCTACTGTGGGCATGGTTACAGATGAATAACATACTGTGGGTGTGGTTAACATGTGGATAACCTACTGTGGGCATGGAACAATAACTGCCAGTTTTCCTGTGTTCTGATTGGCTAACACTAGATATCTGTGGTACAAATAAAAATATTTATAGGCACAGGATTTGACTGCAATAGGAACTTCATGTTTGGGAAGAGGAAGGGAGTGATCACAGACGCACAAAAGACTCACCATCCTAGAAGGAAGACAGTAGCTCTCCATCCCCCCAGCTGCTGGAGGTCTGACTCTGAGCAAGTAAGAAGGCGATTACTGAGGAAAATAGGAACTTCCTGTCACAGAACAGGAAGATTAGGAGCTTTAAGGGCACACAGGCAGCAGGAAAGTAGGGAGAGAAAACAACAAAACATTTACATAAAAATTTAAACAAAAATAAATAAATAAATAAATAAACAGAGAGAGGAAAGAGGAAGTATACAAAACAACAGTTAAGGTGCCATAAATAAGATATGATGAACGTGGTGCAGTGCAGTGGCTGTGGAGCAGGCAGCAATCTTCCAGGAGACGTTCTGGAGGATGCGGTGTTGTCCCATCTGCAGGCACTTCTCTGAGATGAGGGAGGAGGTTGCTCATCTCCAGGCTAAGTTGGCCAGGATTCAGGGGACCTCCTCTCCCACCCAGGACCACCAGGGCCACCGCCCCTACCTCAGAGGTTGCCAAGAAAGAGGAGTGGTTGGACCAAGGTGGGCTCAGGGAGGGACAGGGTGGTGGAACAGAGGCACATTCCTCCAGTTGTACCTCTCCTCAATTCATACGCTGTTCTGGTGGAGAGTGATTCCTCTATGGAGGCACCTGCAATGGAGACCAAGGGAAGATGCTGGCAACCTCCACAAATGAGACCCACAGGAGGATGGCATGGGACCCCACAGAGGAAGGAAACAAATCCTGGTGGGGGACTCAATCGTTAGGGGGGTAGAACTGGGGGAGGAAGGGGAGAGGGAGGTAAGGTGCCTGCCTGGCATCATGGTTTGGAGGGACAGGGAGCAAAATCTCAGGATCGCGGGAGCAGCTGTACGAGGAAGGGAGCTGGATGTCATTGTCCACCTAGGGACAAATGACCTGGCTGGAAATGGGATCAGAGCAGTGCAAGAGGAGTCTGAAGAGTTCAGGAGGGGCCTTAGACAAGTAACACATACAGTAAACCTCTTGGAGGTGTTGACAGTCTATAGCAAGGGTGATGCTAGGGTACTCCACACCATGGGATTCAATGAATGGTTGAAAAACTGGTGCGGAGCTAAGGGTTTTGGTATTACTGGGGACTGGGGGTCCACCTGGAGGGATGCAGGCCTATACTGGTGTGATGGTCTGCATTTGTCTGGGAGGGGAACAAGGATCCTAGGTGATAGGTTTAAATGCTTCATTGGCAAGCATTTAAACTAGCCAAGGTGGGGGAGCACTGAAATGGAGCAGGGAAAACCCAGCCTACCCGCACAAAACACAGTAGTTAGAGAGTTAAACACCAAGGTAGAGAAGCCAATAGGTAGCAGGACAGGGTAAATGCAGAAAAAGGCAGTAAGGACAGGGATGGGGCTAAAAGGGATAAGGCCATCAAAAAAGGAGGGTGATGAGTACCAATGCCCGTAGTCTGTGCAACAAGCTCCTTGAACTAGTGGCCATGATGGAAGCGGGACACCTGGATATTGTGGCAGTCACAGAAACATGGTACACAGAGAACCATGACTGGGATGTCAACATACCAGGGTACACAAGCTACAAAAGGGACAGGGAGGGTAAAAGAGGAGGAGGAGTAGCTCTCTATGTAAGAGAAGGGATCAAAGCAACTGAGCTAAAGGATAAACAGGGAGTAAACGAGGCACTGTGGGTTACCTTGGAGACAGAAAATGGCACCACAATCCACATGGTCATTGTATACAGCCCCCCATCTCAGAGAGAGGCAATGGACAAGGAAATGATAGAAGGCATCCTTAGAATGGCAGAAAAAGGGGAGATACTGTTAATGGGAGACCTGAATATGCCAGATGTTAACTGGAGCACCTTTGCTGCAGCCACATCCAAGAGAAGGGTTATTCTTGAAGCCCTACAGGGGGCATGCCTCAGACAGCTAGTGTTGGAACCCACTCGGGAGGGAGCAATCTTAGACCTGGTACTGTCAAACAGGGACAAAGAAAGGATCTCGGATTTAGAAGTGGGTAGCCATCTGGGGACAAGCGACCACCACGATAAACACAGCCATAGACTCAAGCCATACAAAAAAAAAGTATTGGACTTTAGGAGGGCTGACTTTGGGAAAATGGGAGAATGCCTCAGAAAAGCAATAGCAAATTGGCAAGAAGGAGGGGTGGAGGAACAATGGGGAAAAATCAAAACAGCCATCACAGAGGCAACAAGTCTTTGTGTGAAGCAAATCAACAAAACAAAATGAAGGAAAAAAACACTATGGTTCTCAAAAGAGGTGGCAGGGAAGGTTAAGGAGAAAAAAGTAGCATTCAGGAAATATAAAGAAACACAGAAGGAGCAGGACAGAGAACTGTACCAGTTAAAGCAGAAGGAAGCAGGGAAGGCAGTCAGAATAGCAAAGGCCAAAACTGAGGAAAAGATAGCCAACTCAGTTAAGAAGGGGGATAAAACCTTTTATAAGCACATTAGGGAGCAAAGAAAGACCAAGGGAGGGATAGTGAGGCATAATAAAGGGAAGGGAGGGTGGGCAGAGGGTGACAGGGAAAAAAACTGAAATACTGAATGAATACTTCTGCTCAGTATTCACAAAAGAAGAGGAGGGGGAGGTACCTAAATCAAAGAATAGAAGCACTCTGGATAGGGAGGTCGATACCAGTCCATTCACAGAAGAAAGGGTTCTGAAAGAACTCTTAAAACTGAAGGTGGACAAAGCAATGGGGCCTGATGAGATTCACCCAAGAATTCTAAAAGAACTAAGGGTAGAACTAGTGACACCACTGACTACCCTTTTTAACAAATCATGGAAGGATGGTGAGGTACCTGAGGACTGGAGGAGGGCGGATATGATTCCCCTTCACAAAAGTGGGAACAAGACAGAGGCAGGAAACTACAGACCTGTTAATCTGACCTCAGTGGTAGGGAACATGATAGAATCACTTGAATTGTTGAGTTTCTAGAGGACAGTGGAGCACAGGACCCAAGGAAGCATGGATTCACAGCAGGAAGGTTGTGTCAGATGAATTTAATAGATTTCTTTGACTGGGTGACCAAAGTAGTAGACCAGGGAAGGGCTGTGGACATGGCCTATGTAGACTTTAGCAAGGCATTTGACACAGTCCCACACAAAAGATTAATATACAAGTTAGCCAGCCTTGGAGTGGGTCCCAAGGTGGTAGCTTGGGTAAAAAGTTGGCTAGAAAACAGGACGTAGAGGGTAATAGTAAACAGAGTCCACTCTGAAGAAAGGTTGGTTACTAGCGGGGTACCGCAGGGTTCAGTACTGGGACCAGTCCTCTTTAACGTCTCTATAAGTGACCTTGCAGATGGACTGGAAGGAAAAGTATGACTCTTTGCAGACGACACAAAGATCTGCAACAGGGTTGATACAGAATGTGGGGTGGAAAGGATGCAAAGGGACTTGGCAAAGTTGGAGGAATGGTCAAATGCATGGCAGCTTAGATTCAATGCAAAGAACTGCAAAGTAATGCACCTGGGAAACAAAAACCCAGGGGAAGAGTACACAGTGGGGTTGAGATACAAACATCAACAAAAATGGAAAGGAACCTGGGGGTAGTCATATCAGATGACCTTAAGGTGGGCAAGCAATGTGAGAAGGCAGTAAGGAGGGCTGGCAGGATACTGAAATGCATAGGGAGAAGCATCATCAGTAGAAAACAAGAAGTTGTTATCCCTCTGTACAGACAGTTGGTGAGACCCCATCTGGAGTACTGTGTGCAGTTCTGGAGACCCAGTCTCCACAAGGACATAGACAGGATGGAGGCTATCCAGAAGAGGGCAACTACAATGGTGCATGGTCTACACCAGAAGACATATGAAGAGAGATTAAAGGAGCTTAATACGTATACCCTTGAGGAGAGGAGGGATAGAAACTTTCAAGTACCTCAAGGGAATCAACAAAGTCCAAGAGGGTAGCATCTTTCAGAAAAATAGATGTGCAAGAACAAGGGGACACAATTTGAAGATTGGGGGGGGGCTCAGAGGTAATGTATGGAAGTATTTTTTCATGGAGAGGGTTATGAATACATGGAACAGACTTCCTGAGGAGGTAGTGGAGTCAAAAACAGTGGGGGAATTCAAGAATGCATGGGACAGACATAAGGCAATTCTAGCGAGGGTAGGAAAAAATAGGCTGTTGGTTAACTAAGATCTGCAGTGTATCCATTAGGTAGGGAAATCGGCAGACTAAATGGGCCAAGCATTCCTTATCTGTCGTCAAATTCTATGTTTCTATTAAACATAATACATCAGTTACAATATTGCAATTTTATACTGGCGGAAACAATTTCAACTTTAACAATATAATAAGGGTAAGAGCCCAGGTCACTGGAGGGCCAGCAAGACAATTGAGCAAGGTGGCCACAGAAGGCAAAGCGGTGGGCACACTGCAGGATGTGACATGGAGATCCTGCTACTCTTGAGAACCAACCTTTTCTTAAATCTGTTGCAACCATTTTTCTATTTCTTAGCCTAATCTATCCTTTACAATTTCTAGTCTATAAGGTTGGCCACCTATACGAACCACCCCTCCCCTTTCTTGACTGTCCTTTTTAATTTTCCTTTTCCCTCTTAGGTCCTCGTACAGGGATGTTATTGTGGTGACCTCCAAGCTGATGTAAAACAACAGGCTGTATTCCTCATTGTTGGATTCAGTATGCAATAGCACTATGTCATAAAATACCTTGATGTATATGCCTTATGTGTATGAAACCTGTAAATGTTGAAAATATCATGGCACTAGGTGTTTCCGATAAAGGTAAAAAGTACTAGGTGACCGTATTATAGAAATTAAGTTACCGGGACAGAGATATCAGAAACCCTCCTGTTGTGTTGTTAAATGCATGTAAATTGCAGATTGTTTGAGAGGCCCTTTTGGTACCATGCATTCCTGCTGTAAACTGAGCCAGTCTGAAATTTCATGGTGATTTGCATATGCATCCCACGATGCTTTGCATTATGGGGGTATGTGTGATGTTGTGTTTCTTTGAAACTTGGCTTTATTACCAATGCCCTTTGGGGTAACCCTTCTTTCAATGCTTCTGCACTGAGGTTCTTTGTCTTTAACTTGTTTTGGGGGTTTTCTTTTTTGAGTCCCCATCACCCAAGCACACGAGTCAAACATAGGGATGAAGTGTTTTTTCACTAAAAAGTAGATCAGTGAGTCACCAGGTGCTGACTAAGTGCAAAGGAAGGACATGCATAGTCTGATGCTGCAAACTGATATATTGAAGAAGGGATAGGCAACTGCTGAAAGTTATCTCCTGTATTTTAAATAAACATCACACACAGATTGTGTGTTGAGCCTGAAGTTCAGTGTCTGGTCCATCTGTTATTCCATAATCCCTCCACACAGGAGATAGGATACTGGCTTGGGTCTATCGGTATGCTTGGTATGTATGTATGTGCAAGCTTGTAGCCCCTAGTGTGTGCTGGCATTCCAACAGTGGGACACTTCCTTAACCTCTTTATAGGTGACATTGCAGAAGGTCTGGAGGGAAAGGTATGCTTCTTTGCAGATGACACAAAGATCTGTAACAGAGTTGATACACAAGGGGGGGTAAAAAGTATGAGAAGGGACTTGGCAAGGTTGGAGGAATGGTCAGACACATGGCAACTTAGATTCAATGCAAAGAAGTGCAAAGTAATGCATCTGGGAAATAGAAATCCAGGAGAAGAGTACACAATAGCAGGGGGGGTACTAACGACAACAATAATGGAAAGGGACCTGAGGGTAGTCATATCAGATGATCTAAAGGTGGGTAAGCAATGTGAGAAGTCAGTAAGGAGAGCCAGGGGGATACTGGGATGCACAGGAAGGAGCATCACAAGTAGAAAAAGGGAAGTGGTTATCCCTCTGTATAGACAGTTGGTGAGACCCCATCTGGAGTACGATGTGCAGTTTTGGAGACCTCATCTACGCAAGGACGTAGACAGGATGGAAGCAGTCCAGAAGAGGGCAACTAAAATGGTGCAGGGTCTGCATCAGAAACCATATGAAGAGAGACTGAGAGAGCTTGATATGTATACCCTTGATGAATGGAGGGATGGGGGGACATGATAGAAACGTTCAAGTACCTCAAGGGAATCAACAAAGTTCAGGAGGGTAGCATCTTTCAGAAAAAGAGATGTGTAAGAACAAGGGGGCACAATTTAAAGATAGAGGGGCGATGGTTCAGGGGTAATGTGAGGACATTTTTTTTTCACGGAGAGAGTGGTGGATGCGTGGCACTGCCTTCCTGGGGAGGTTGTTGGGTCTAAAACAGTGGAGGAATTCAAACCTGCATGGGACAGACATAAGGCAATTATAGTGGGGGGTGGCAGGAAGTAGGCTGTTGGTTAACTAAAATTTGCAGCTTATCCAGTAGGTAGGGAAATGGGCAGACTGGGTGGGCCAAGTGGTCCTTATCCGCCGCCAAAGTCTATGTTTCTATGTTACAGTCTCTCAAGGCAGAAATGATGCTCCCTCCCCAGTGGTTCTTCCCCGAGACTGGAGGGCCCCTGCCATGGAGGGGCAAGCCACAGAATTAGGATAAATACCATAGAAGCCGTAATAGGGTTGGCAAATCTCCCAGCAGAAGGCCAGGGTGCTGCATTGGTGACATGGGGATACATTTAAAAAACATAACCATCTCTTACCACTTAACTGCCAGGTTCTGCACCTCTCCATTTTTGTCCTCTAGCAACTTCAACAGCATCTTCACCACCTTCTTCTCACTGTCCTCATCCAGCTTTATTGAGTCTTTCTGCAGCTCTATCATGAGATCATTGGTGGCCATGAACCTGCAGGAAAAGATCAAGTTGCATTTCATTGTTAAATCCTTCTGTTGCTCCTCCATTTTCTCAACTATGTACAGTAGCTTCCCTTAGAAAATGGGGAAGCAAAATCCTGAATGCTGATTGGCTGAGCACCTCATCTAGGGGTGTATTTATATGCCAACAAAGACTGGGTGAAAACGAGTCCCATGCCAGTCTGCCTGTGTGCCAAGTGCCCCCTGCAAACTTTTTAACTCGCCATCTTGTTTCCTCACTTAGTAACAGACCACCCCACACAAACACTGCTTACATGAAGTGCCACATATAAAGACACTTCCTATTACTTCCTCCTCCTCCCCACACCAAAAAAAGCATGTCTAGTGCTTCTAGTGCTAGCACCGAGTGTGTTTATCTGTGAGCGCTACTCGCATCCCTGAAATCCAGCTGCTCACCTGCTTTCTACAGCGCCATGAGCCAGCAACGCATCTCCATCTGCAGGAGACACAACGAGAAAACTACCACTCCTCTTACACAAGCAGTAGTGGGTACCGCTTGCCCAGTTTCTGCTGTCAGACACCTTCACTCGCTTCTACCAGACAACACAGAAATGAAACCTTGAGAAGCCAAGTAAAAGAAGAAATGGGGGGTGAGGAGGGAGCAAACAGCAGGGTGGAGAGGGGGAGGGAGGGAGGAGGGGATATTCAAAACAGGCTCAGCACAAAACACAATGCTGCCCTCTAAAGCAAATTCCAGCAGTAGAAAGAGTACTTTACAAAAAATGTTTTTATTAATTTTAATTATTTACAATCACTGTTGTTTTAATGTTTACTTTTTTTGTAAGATGCAACTCAAATCCCATATTCTAAGTGTAATAATAATAATACTCTCCAGTGTGGGTGTTGTGGGCTATACCAGACCTTCCAATAGCTATAAGGCCCTCCGCCTGTCACATCTGACCTTATTATGCCCCTGGGTGATCTTGAATAGCCCAAATACCGCCCACCCTGTCAAGTGTTATTGCTAGCTTATTCAGGAGAACAAGCAAGCAACTGTCGGATTCTGACACTAATTATGCTCTACGAGTCACTTAAAAGAAGGCATTACAGCACAGTGCATCTGATAGAGAAGGGGCACTACAGCATAGTGTATCTGACCCAGAACGAGGTGCTATAGCACACAGTATCTGATCCAGAATGGAGCACTGCAGCAGAGTACCTGACCAAAAATGGAGCACTACAGCACAGTGTCTGACCCAGGATGGAGCACTGCAGCAAAGTACCTGACCAAAAATGGAGCACTACAGCACACAGTATCTGACCCCAAACAGACCCAGAATGGAGAGCTACAGCACAGTGTATCTGACTCAAAGCGCAGTGCTACGGTACAGTGTATCTGATTCAAAATGGAGCACTACAGCACAGTGTATCTGACCCAGAATGGAGCACTACAGCACAGTGTATCTGACCCAGAATAGAGCACTATATTTATTTATTGAAATAATCAGTTTTACAACCTTTGAGTCAGGGACTCGTTTACAAAGGTACCTCGTCATGGGGGGGGGGGGAGACAATTAAGGAGGTTTAGGACAGTGGTTACATACAGGTGAGATACATAAATACACACGCAGAGTTACAGGCATCATTATATAAATACATACATTTGTTGAGTTACATGCATCATTATGTTAACACCGTTGTTACAGTTGTTCATTGTACTATTACCCAGTCGTCTATGGGAGCCAGAGGGCATAGGGCTATATGAGGCAGAGTTAGGGTCTGCTACAGATATTTACAGCATCGGCTAGCAATAATGTGTTGTGGAGGCTATTTTAAACCGTGCCAATCCGGGGATCTTTGTGATTGCCTCAGGAAGGGAGTTAAACCAGGCCGGAGCTTTATGATGGAAGGATCTTTGGCAGAGAGGTCCTTGCCCTGGGTACTAGGAAGGTGGCTTTGGTGGAGTTCTAGGTCAGCGTAGGCCCGACAGCTAGTTGCAGGATGCAGAAACCCTTGGTGGGCATAACCCAGACAGGGATTTTGGCCAGTAGGCAGGTGTGATATTTCAGTCGTTCTTCAAGAGTGAGTATGTTAGCGGTGGAGTATAGCAGACAGGTGTGGGTTCTGTTGTGGGCACGGTCAGGAGCCTACAGGCTTTGTTAATAGAGGTCTGGACCTTTGACAGGGAGGAGGGTCAGCCGCTGCGTGTATTGGAAGTCCATAGTCGGCCAGGGACAACACAGATGAGGTGATGGCTAATTTTAAGGCAGAATCTGGGAGGCAGTCTTTATAGCGGTAGAAAGCCCAGTCCTGGGTTCATAGCTGATGACAGGGCTTTTAGGTGGGCGTGGAATGTAAGGCCTCGTCAAGGTGATGCCCAGATACTTATATGTTGTTACCTGTTCTAGTGGGAGGAGCATGCTGGTGGTGATGAGAAGGGGAGTATCCTTGGCGCTGTTTTGCCGATGTGAGAACAGCATTGACTTAGTTTTTTTCAGGTTCAAGACTAGTCGATGGTTACTGAACCATTTTTCAGCTTGTAGGAAGGTGCTTTGCAGCGTGCATTGGAGTAGGAGTGGATCTGAGTGTGATGCTAGGATCACTGCATCATCAGCATAGAGCAGTATTTTGTTGGAACAGGAGCTTGGGAGGGTGTTTAGGAAGAGACTGAAAAGGGTGTATCTGACCCAGACTGAAGCTCTACAGCACATATTTGTAAGGAAGTGAATTAGCATAAGCAATTTGCATATGCTTTGTTATTGTGCATGCGTTAACATGTATACAAAGGCCCTTATCTGGCAGGCAGTAGCCCGCACTTTTGCAGTTTGATCGCAGTGCTATAAAGAACAGTGCAGTAAAGTTACCAGAGCACTCCACTAATGTGTCTGCGTGACTATTACATGGTGTCAGAATGGAACGCCTGCAGCCTCCCACCTCTTTCAGTCTGCAAGGAAATAGGGTTACCACCTTTTAAGAAGCCCAAAGTGGGACATTTCTTACTGAAACATGATTTTTCGCAGGACAATATGTAACCTTTACAAATGCAAAAGACTTGTTTTCACTAAATATCATAATTAAGACTAAGTGTTGTAGTTTTTTAGTTGTTTCTAGTGTTTCTTATCATTTTAAGGTATTTTAGTAAAGGTATTATAGTTTTTTGCAACATTTAGAAGAATGTCAGAAAATATTTTTTCTACTATAATGTCAGGACAAGTAGTATTTTTTATGATTTTTTTGCAGGACACAGCTGCCCAAATCAGGACTGTCCTGCGAAAAGTGGGACAGGTAGTAACCCTACAAGGAAATGTTGCTGAAAGTTGGAGAAGATTCAGACAGCAATTTGAAATTATCTTGGTTGCCAGTGGAATCACTGAAAAGTCCCAGAAAATCCAGGCTATGACCCTCTCGCATGTAGCAGGCCCTGATGCATAGAAACATAGACTTTGATAGCAGATAAGGACCGCTAGGCCCATCTAGTCTGCCAATTTCCCTACCTACAGGATAGGCCGCAGATCCTAGTTAACCAACAGCCTATTTCTTCCTACCCCCCACAAGAATTGCCTTATGTCTGTCCCATGCATTCTTGAATTCTCCCACGGTTTTAGACCCCACAACCTCCTCAGGAAGGCTGTTCCAAGCATCCACTACCCTCTCTGTGAAATAATATTTCCTCACATTGCCCCTGAACCGCCCTCCTTCTATCTTTAAATTGTGTCCCCTTGTTCTTGCAAGTCTCTTTTTCTGAAAGATGCTACCCTCTTGGACTTTGTTGATTCCACTGAGGTACTTAAAAGTTTCTATCATGTCCCCCCTCTCCCTTCTTTCCTCAAGGGTATACATATTAAGCTCCTTTAGTCTCTCCTCATACGGCTTCTCTTGCAGACCCTGCACCATTTTAGTTGCCCTCCTCTGGACTGCCTCTATCCTGTCTATGTCCTTGCGGAGATGGGGTCTCAGAACTGGACACAGTACTCCAGATGGGGTCTCACCAACTGTCTGTACAGAGGATAACAACTTCCTGTTTTCTGCTGCTGATGCCTCTCCTATACATCCCAGTATACCCCAGCCCTCCCTACTGCCTTCTCCACATTGCTTGCTAACCTTAAGGTCATTTGATATGATTACCCCAGGTCCTTTCCTTTTTGTTATTGTTACTACCTCCCACCCATTGTGTATTCTTCCCTGGGTTCTTGTTTCCCAGGTGCATTATTTGCACTTCTTTGCATTGAATCCTAGCTGCCATACTTCTGACCACTCTCAACCTTGCCAAGTCCCTTTCATCCTTTCCACGCTCCTTGTGTATCAACCCTGTTGCAGATCTTTGTGTCATCTGCAAAAGGCATACTTTCCTTCAGTCCTCTGCAATGTCACTGATGAAGACATTAAAAGGACTGGACCCAATACTGAACCCTGGGTACCCCTAGTAACCCCTTTCTTCAGAGTGGACTCCATTTACAATAACCTTCTGTGTCCTGTTGTCCAGCCAATGTTTTACCCAGGCTACCACCCTGGGTCCCACTCCCAGGCTGGTTAATTTGACTATTAATCTTTTGTGTGGGACTGTGTCAAATGCCTTGCTAAAGTCTAGGTAGGCCATGTCCACAGCCCCTCCCTGGTCTACTACTTTGGTCACCCAGTCAAAGAAATCTATTAGATTCGTCTGACATGACCTTCCCGCTGTGAACCCATGCTGCCTTGGGTCCTGTGCTCCACTGGCCTCTAGGTACTCAACTATTCTTTCCTTCAGAAGTGACTCCATCACTTTCCCTACCACAGAGTCAGACTGACAGGTCTGTAGTTTCCTGCCTCTGTCTTGGTCCCACTTTTGTGAAGGGGAATCACATCCGCCTTCCTCCAGTCCTCAGGTACCACACCATCCTCCCATGATTTATTAAAAAGAGTAGCCAGTGGTTTCACTAGTTCCTCCTTAATTCTTTTAGAATTCTGGGGTGAATTCCATCAGGACCCATTGCTTTGTCCACCTTCAGTTTTAGGAGTTCTTGCAGAACCCCTTCTTCTGTGAAAGGACTGGGATCGACCCCCCTATCAAGAGTGCTTCTGTTAATTGGATTAGGCACTTCCCCCTCCTCTTTTGTGAATACTGAGCAGAAATATTCGTTCAGTATTCCTGCTTTTTCACTGTCCCCCTCTGCCCACCCACTGTTCATTCTATTCAGCCTCACTATCCCTCCCTTTGTCTTTCTACGCTCGCTGATGTACCTATAAAAGGTTTTATCCCCCTTCTTAACTGAGTTGGCTATCTTTTCCTCAGTTTGGGCCTTTGCTATTCTGACTTCCCTCCCTGCTTCCTTCTGCCTTAACTGGTACAGCTCTCTGTCCTGCTCCTTCTGTGTTTCCTTATACTTCCGGAATGCTATCTTTTCTTCCTGACTTTCACAGCCACCTCTTTTGAGAACCATAGTAGCTTTTCTTTCGTTTTGATTTGTTTATTTGCTTCACATAAAGGCTTGTTGCCTCTGTGATGGCAATTTTGATAATTCCCATTGTTGCTCCACACCTCCTTCTAGCCTGTTTGCTGGTGCTTTTCTGAGGCACTCTCATCTTGCCAAAGTCAGCCCTCCTAAAGTCAGTACCCTCACTTTTGTAATGGCTTGACTCTGTAGCTGAGTTTAACGTGAACCACACTGTTTGATGGTCACCACTTCTAGATCTGAGATCCTCTCACTGGCCCTTTTGAGAGTCTGAAGTCTAAGATTGCTCCCTCATGAGTGGGTTCCGAAACTAGCTGTCTAATGCCTGCCACCTGTAGAGCATCAAGAATGGCCCTGCTCTTGGATGTGGCTGCAGCAAATGTGCTCCAGTTAACATCTGGCATATTCAGGTCTCCCATCAACAGTATCTCCCCTTTCTCTGCCATTCTAAGAATGCCTTCTATCATATCCTTGTCCATTCCTTCCCCCTGACATGGGGGTCTGTACACAACCCCTGTGCGGATTGTGGTGCCCTTTCCAGTCTCCAAGGTGACCCACAGTGCCTCCTCTCCTCCCTGTTTACTCTTTTGTTCAGTTGCTTTTATCCCTTCCTTTACATAGAGAGCTACTCCTCCCCCTCTTCTCCCCTGCCTGTCTCTCCTGTAGGTTATGTACCCTGGTATGTTAACATCCCAGTCATGGTTCTCTGTGTACCATGTTTCTGTGACTGCTACGATATCCAGGCATCCCTCTTCCATTAAGGCCATCAGCTCAGGGAGCTTGTTGCCCAGACTATGGGCATTGGTACTCATTACCCTCCATTTCCTGATGGCCTTACTCCCTTTTGCCCCATCCCTGTCCTTCTTGCCTTTGTCACTTTCTCCATTTACCCCTGCCCTTCTCCCTATCGACACCTCTATGTTGGAGGTATACAAAACTTTCGTTTGGGAAAGAGAGGAAGAGAAGGAGAAACTGGACAAAGTTATGGGACAATTTGAGAGGTACTGTATCCCGAGAAAGAATGTAACTTACGAGAGACACTTGTTCTATACTAGGAGCCAGAGTCTGGGTGAGTCCAATGATTCATATGTAACTGAACTGAGGCGAAAGGCTACATCTTGCAAATTTGGAGATTTAACTGAATCATTGATCAGAGACGGAACTGTATGTGGCATACAGAGTGTGCATGGGAAACGCAGACTGTTGAAAGAAGTGGACTTAACATTAGATAAGGCCATAGACATATGCAGAGCTACCGAACTGAGTGAAATACAAATTAAACGCTTAAAGGGTACCTAAACAAGCAGTTTTTTTTAAAACTGCAAACTCCAAAATCTGGCTTCATAGCAAGATAAAGACTTCTGTTTACATTTATGCTAAAACTGCATTTATGTAAATAACATAAATGCAGTTTCATAGCTTTTGAAAAATGTAAACATCAGACTTTCATTTTCAAAAAACAGCCTTGGTTTCTCCCTAAGATGTCTGCCAAGTGTGTTAAGTGATGAGTCATGATGTCATCATCGGAGCCAGAGACAGAGATCCACATATATTTATATACTGCTAACTAGTTCTTCTTTCCCTCTTTGTTTTGAATTGTTGTACCAGAGTGATCAACACCATGTATTAACCTGTGGATTATTTTGATCAGTGCACATGTTAGGCTATGATTTTGTTCATTTTGTTTACTTTGACTTGCGGAAAATGTTTTGCAATCCAGCTGACTTTTTCTTTGGCAGACTGCATTACAGTACAACATTTCAAATACCTGATGATCTAGTGGTTATATGGTGCACTGAATTTTGATTTTTGTTAACCAGGAGAGACACACTAAGCTGAAAACTTGTTTACAGGTGTGGCCTGGGAGCACAAGGAAGTTTAGTGACTTGCTCAGGGTCGCACAGCAAAGTACTGGTCTTGTTCAGTTCCAAAGCTCATGCTCTCTTGTTAATACACAAATAAGGCTTTCTTTTTCCATGTGAACCTCCTGTACCTAGCCTGTCTTCTGTTGCACACCCCACCATCCATACCCTGTCCCTAGCAGTGCCTGGGGCCGCATATGTGCTTACGGTCTCATGAAGAGAATTAACACACCTCAGATTGTAATCTTGTGCCTCAGAGAGTTGTGCATACCTATTCTAATATGCATCATCAGCTGGCACTGTTAAAAATGCCTCCCAAATCACTCTCCAGATCACATTCTCAGTGTTTGACTTCTGCTCCCACAGTAAACAGTGAATGGATCACCACCCTTCTGCACAGTGAAGGTAGTATGTACAGTTCCCTGTTGTGTTTTTTTTGCCACCTCATTAACCAACAACTAGGTCTTCCTGGAGGGCCAAGCAATAAGCATCATGACCCACCAGAAAAACTGCTGTTCATGTCCTCATAAAGGCTGCACTTACAATGGATAACAATATTATTAGCAGGAGAGGCATACTAATACCCTGACTGAATCCAGCTGACTTCCAGTGTCAGTCTTCTCCTTTACCTGTGATCTGCAGAACCCCGCAGGACAGTTCCCAGCAATTCTTCTCCAGTACTTTTCTGTGCTCTACTCCATAATGTGAGTTGACTGGCTACCACCCTTCCAAATCTTGAATGAGCTATACACAACTCCCTCAATACTGTCCTAACAAACATCCCCCACCAGTGTAATCTCCTACTTTAGTTCTTTTATTTATTTATCAAGTCTAGGATTATAAATACCTTTGAGCCTTGGCTCTTTTACAAAGGTTCCACGTCAGAGAAATACCAAATTATGGGGAACATCAAGACAGACATTACAACAATGTGGACATTGCAAATAGAGTACAGATTAATACAGTTCAAGGGTAGCATTGCAACAAGGCAGCCAGCAGCATTTGTCAGAGAAAACAGACAACAGATAAGAAGTGCCAGAGTCATAGGGAGAGGGAAGGGAGGAGAAGGAATGTAGGAAGGGTGGCGAGAGGGTGAAAAGAGCAGCATTGGGTATACCAAGATGTGAGGGTAGAATCCAGTGAGGAGGGGAGGGGGGGACCACTAGAGCAGGAAGGGAAGTGGAGAAACAAGGTTAAGTTGGGCAGTCACAGGAGCTGCTGGTAGTGAGATAGTCCCGGAGCCTAGTTTTAAACATACCAATTTTTGGGGCAGAGGAGATGGCGGGGCTGAGGCCACTGAACCAGAGTGGCACTCGATAAGCAAAAGAGCGTTGTCCCTATGAAGTGTGACAGTGGGGGACTTTCAGTAGCTGTAGCATGGATCTCCGAAGGCACCATTTGTTAATTCGGGGTTGTAACAGAGTTGAGACCCCAGAAGGTGCAAGGCCAAGGTAGATTTTTTTCACCATGGAGCAGGTGAGAAACTTTATGCGGTTTGATAGTTGGAGCCAGCCGGTCTGAGTGTACAGGTCACATGTGTGGGTGAGACGGTAAGCACCTGTGATGAGCCGACATGCCTTATTTAAGGCAGTTGAGAGGCGTCTAAAGGTTGTGGTTGTGGTTGTGGCCAAGCCATAAATGATGAGACCATAGTCTATTACAGAGATCACAGAGCTCAGGACTGCAACCTTCAAAGCTTCTGGCATGAGGTGTGGTCTGTGTTTGTAGAGGAGACCAAGCCGTGTATTAGCAGCTCTAGCTACATAATCTACATGAGGTCCACAGGAGAGATTAGGGTCAAGCTGTATCCCTAAGTATTTGAAGGACCCCACCTGATCTAGAGTGTTCCCCTGGGTGGTGGAGATAGCCAAGTGATGTAGCTTGTGTGGGTTATGAGAGCTGCAGAAGAGCATAGATTTGGTTTTCTTGTCATTGAGGACCAGTTTATGATTAAGAAACCATGTCTCTACAGAACTGAAACCAAGTTGAAGGTTGTGTTGAAGAGTTGCAGGATCTTTGTGAGTTGAGAATACAACAGCATCATCGGCATATAGTATGATCTGCTCAGAGCAGTGGTAAGGAGGAGTTTAAGAAAAGGCTAAAAGGAGGGGCCCGGTATGGATCCTGTGGGACACCCGGCGAACAGGCAGGGTGTCAGAAAGAGCGTCCGCAATTATTACTCTCTGCGACCGGTTTTCTAAGTAGCTTTTAAACCAGAGAGAAGAGTCAGGTGATAGCCCAGCATTCAGTAGTTGGTGTATTAGTAGTCCATGGTGTACTGTATCGAAGGCCTTGGAGAGGTCGACGAAAACGGCCCCTGTGAGAAGGCCGTTGTCAAGGGATTTGTGCAAAGCTCCAGTGAACTCAAGAAGGGCTGTGGTGGTGCTGTGACCTTTCCGGAAGCCGTGTTGTTGTGGACAAGGTATATTGTATTTATCCAAGTGGTTGGTAAGTTGATCAGCCTCGATGCGCTCGAGTGCCTTAGAGAGTGGGGCAGTATGGAGATAGGGCAATAATTTGAGTGATTCATCTTATCCCCACTTTTTTGGATGGGTGTCATGGTGACTGTTTTCCATAGGTCCGGGAATTTTCCACAGCTGAGAGAGAGGTTTAGGATTTTTGTTAATGGATGAACTACCTCATCAAGGGTGAGCAACAGAAGCGTAAGGTCCAGGGTGTTGCTACTAGATCTAGATTTAGAGATAGCTGCAGTAATATAATGTCGAGCTTCATTCAGCCTTACCTCCCTGAAGTAGAAGAGGGGATGGTTAGACTGAGGGGCTGAGGTATTTGGGGAGTAGGCCCTGTTTTCGAAAAAGTCATGGGGTAGAATAACACTAAGGTCTGAAAAAGCTGTGTTAAAGATGTTTGCGATCACCTTGGGGTCGAGGGTTGAGGATCCATCAACCATTAACATGGCCGGAGAGGTTTTTGACTGCTTCCCTGTGACATCCTTGATATTGTCCCAGAAAGCACAACCATTTCTCCATGTATTGGTGAGAGCATCTTTGTAATAGGTGGATTTCATTAGCTGGATGGCTTTTGTGCAGGCATTTCGTGCTTATTTGTAATTTTGGATGTCCAGTTGTTTGCCAGTGGCCCTGGCAACTGCCCAGAGGTGATCCCTTAGTTTTAGCTGTGAGAGAAGAGCCGCGGTGACCCATGGGTTAGAGACAGATTTTGTTTTGCGCCTTTTAGCAGGGGCAAAGAGGTCGCAGGCTTTGTTGAAAATTGAGATGAAGTGATCAAGAGCCAAGTTAACATCTGTTGCTTCATAGATGGGTAGCCAGTCTTGTAGAAGCAGGTATTGTTTGAGATATGGAAGTTTTCCAAGAGGAAGGACTCTGCTAGCGATAATTTTGGGAGGGGGCTTAAGAAATCTGTTAGACCATGCACACATGACTGGGGAGTGGTCACTGAGAGAGTCTGGGAGAACGGTCATACGAGAAATCCTTGTGGGGTGAGTGGTGAGGACCCAGTCCAAGAGGGTACTGGTGCCAGTCTTGTAGTTAATCCTAGTAGGGGAGTTTACCATTTGCGTGAGGTTAGCAGCTGAGAAGGAGTCTTTATAGGCACTGGCGCTCGATGCTAACCAGTTTATGTTGAAATCCCCAAGTAGAATAAGTTCAGCTTCAGGAGGATGAGAGTTAATAAAGTTTAGGACGTCGTTGAAGCCATGTTTAGGGTCCCTGAGTGGGATGTATATGGAGACAATAGTCAGGATTTTATGGTTGGGACCCAGGACGATTTTTATTGGCAGAATCTGGGCCGAGACAGAAAGTAATGGAGTTGCTACAGGGTGCCAAGACAGGGAGTCTTTGATATACATTGCGCAATCACCGCCTTTTTTGGATATCCGGTCCAGCCTGTGGACACTGTAGCCCTGCATTGTTACTGCTGAGTCAGGAACTTTAGGCGTCAGCCAAGTTTCCACCACAGCAAGGATGTCAGGGTTGTGTTGGCATATGAAGGCTTCAAGTGCATCCAGCTTTGGTAGTAGGCTGCAGATATTAATGGTTGCAAGGATAAGGGCACCTGGAGTTTGAGTGTGGCCTGAGCTTCTAGGGCCAGGATTGGGATGGACGCTGCCTGAGATGAGAAGGAGGAGGAGGAGTTTTAAGGAGCAGAGTCGCAGCTCTTTGACAGATAGTTTTGATCGTTGTTTCCGGGAGTAGAGGTTGCAAGGTTCCAGGCGGTATCCCATATGGACTGCAAGGTGGTACAGTGTAGAGAGGTGGCCACACTTGTTGAGAGTAGTTATCGGGTTAAGGAACCAGGAGTATCCAAACGGTGCACCAAGCACAAGTCTCGAGTGGAAGTGGAGAGTTCCCTTGGAGTAGCAGTGGAAGCCAGAGTAGAGGTGGGCGGGGGTGGGGTGGGGTTGGCTAGGACCAGGAGAGAGAGGGGCAGTGCAAGGAGGAGGAGGAGGCGGAGAGACGACAGAAAGGCAGAGAGAACCCACGTGGCTTACGTACTAGATAGAGATAGAGATATACCCCTCTAGTGGTGAGAGGATATGATCTGCTAATGGAAAAGTCAACAAAATTCACTTCTAATATTAACTCAGAACTTAAAATGACTGTAAGGATTAAACAAATTATTAAACCCTGGCACATAAATTCAACTAGAGATACAGAGGGAGATGCAGTAGTTAGAGATGTGTTCATCAGGAGATAGTGTGGGCCACTTGGAAATCAGCTTCCACTGGTACCAAATCCAAAAGTCAGGGCTAATACCTTGCAGTACAGAGGATTTCTGAAAAACTGTTTAGGTTCCAGAAATTGAGGGGTCCGTGGCCTGGTCAAGGCACGCTGGATCCCTTGCAGTACAGAGGATTTCTGAAAAACTGTTTAGGTTCCAGAAATTGAGGGGTCCGTGGCCTGGTCACTGAAGTAGTACACAGTGTACTACACTGAATAGTTTAGGTGCAGCCCTGCCACTCTGAGTATTTGTCATTGCTGGCTACTTTCATCCACAGTCAGGCAGTGATCACAATGCTGGCAGCCCCACATTTCAGATCTCACAGTGATCTGCTCAACGCCCTCCTTCATGTCTTCAACTAACCTGAATATAGCGGTACCCTGCTGGAATGGCCTCTTCAGTCTCTCTCTGGCATTCATTCTTCTCACCTGCTTCCCACACCTAAAACTGGTGAGTTCACTACCCATCCGCATCATGAATGTGTTTAGTACAGTCTCCCATGTTACATTTACATATTAATAATAAACATGATCTTCTGGTAAGTCAGGCTAATAGCAGCATGGCACAAGTGGAAACATAGGCTTTCCTACCCATATAAGATCTAAGCCACCTATGATTAGGCATTATTAAATGATGTGCATAATGATGGGCACACCCATCGTTTAATAGTGCCTAATCAAAGGTAGCCGAGATCTTTTAAGGATGGGAAAGCCCATCATTCCCCTTGTTCCCAGCTGCTATCAGCCTGACTTACTGGAAAGATATGTTTAGATTTGATATGTCAAAATAAAACAGGGACTGTACTACTTGCATTCATGATGCAGAAGGGTGATGAGCTCACCAGTTTTCGGTGCGAGGAGGAATAGTGAAGAATGAATACCAGAGGGGGACTGAGAAGGCCACTCTTGCAAAGTGCTGCTATATTCAGGGAAGGGGGAAGACAGAAGGAGAGAAATATGAGCAGATTACTGTGAGAAATAAGATGTGGGGCTGCCAGCACCTTGATCACTACCTGACCTCGTTGTCCTGGTCGGCATTCCCCGTCCCATAAAACCAATTCATGCAATTGTCCAAGACTGTGTGTGGATATTAATGTATGGAATGGCTGCCACTACACATTCAGTCACTTCACTACCAGTCTAGTGTTGCTAGTAAAGCACTTTGGGATACAATGCGCATGAAAACCACTATATAAATGCTAATTCTTCTTATTATTATGTCCAATGGAAAAAGAAGACAAGACAAGCATATATTTGAGTTTTGAGAAAGTATGAACTCTAACAAGAACTTTACTACAAAAAAATGGTGGCTCTAGGGGGTGGTGAAGGGTGTGGCTGCACCCCCCCCCCCATATAGTAACGTAGTTGCTCGCTGTTGCATTTCACTTTGTTGAAGAAGTCTGATTTATTGATTGTACAAATATTTACATTCAAACTATGGATTACATTTGTAGGTTCTGTCAAAAACATACTAGAAAAGAATAATAGCAGAACATATAAAGGTTTAATAAAAGTGTTAAAAAGTGCATATTAAGCATGCACACTACCCCAGCGCCCCCATTGTAGCATTTTGGATCCATCATAACCACTAGACCACCAGGTTATTCAAGATTTGTACTGCACTGTGGTTTGCCACACAGAAAGTTGGTTGGATTAAAGCACATTTTCAGCATGTTAAAGTAAACAAAATGAACAGAACCATAGCCTGACATGTGCATTATACAAAATAATGCACATGGTTTTGACCATTCAGGTGAAACAATTCTATACAAAGGGAAAAAAGAACTAGTTTGCACTACAGAGAGCCATATATCTCACTGACTTTGGCTCAAATGATGTCATCACATAACACATTTGGCGGCCATTTTAGGAAGCAGGTAAGACAGTTTCTTTGAAATTGGAAGGCTGATTTTACAATTTTCAAATGCTCTGGAACAACATTTAGGTCAATTATGTAAATGAAGTTTTAGCATTAATGAATACAGCAGCCTTTCCTTTAGTCACTTACAGATTCAGATTTTTGAATAGTTTGTTGTCAAAATGTTGCTTAGGTATCCTTAAAGTGAAAACGCTCAGGAGGAAAGATGAGTGCAAATAGCAGCTGTACAGGAAGAGTGAGTAAAAACAGACGCCAATGTGAGCAAAGGGAGTTATGCATCTCGAGCAAATAAAATCAAATGTGAAAAGTGTGTTCGTGAGCATGAGATAAATAAACACCCAGCATATGGACAATTTTGTAGATCGTGCCACAGGAAAAAAACACTTTACTAGAGTCTGTTATGTGGAC
Organism: Neoceratodus forsteri; assembly: GCA_016271365.2. Taxonomy (NCBI): domain Eukaryota; kingdom Metazoa; phylum Chordata; order Ceratodontiformes; family Ceratodontidae; genus Neoceratodus; species Neoceratodus forsteri. Next base: position 94,085,666 of record CM028129.1, on the reverse strand, counting down.
AAACGCAGGGAGATCCATGTTGTTAGAGAAGATGCCCAGGAGAATGAAAGTACTTTTAGCATTGAGATCGTGACCACAGGTGGTGGAGCCAGAGAGTCAGGGGGGGTCAGGCGATCCCTAACTTTTGTAGCTGAAGGGTCAGACTTTGACTTGAACAGTGCCCTAGGCTGAGGTGATCTATGCAATTCTGCGATGTTGCTAACATGTTTTAAGCAAAAGTATTACCTGCTGCCATTTCAAGTGGTTAATGCAAACGTGACCCCAGTGTTGGGCCTGTCTACCAGTTTGGAAATGAAGCTCATAAAGAAGTTGTTTTCACTAGATGCTGCAAGTGGAAGTGCAGGGTAAACCACAGAAGGAATACTGGCTGAATTTGCTGATGTATTTGAGGCATTGGGATGCTTACAGGGTGAATACCACATTAAAATAGATAAGATAATCAGCCCTGTGCTCCCCCCCAGAAAAATACGGTTCACATTACAAGACAAAGTGAAAACTGAACTAAAGAACATGAAGAGAATGGAGGTTATTGAAAAGGTGGAGAAACCCTCGAGCTGGGTCAGCTCGATGGTGGTTGTACAGAAACCAAAGTACAAATCTGCATAGGTCCCAGAGATCTTACTAGAGCAATTAAAAGGAAACATCACCTAATGAAAGCAGTCAAAGAGGTTGCAGCCAAGATAGCAGGGGCTAAAGTATTCACAGTGTTAGATGTCGGGCATGCCTTCTGATTAAACTAGATGGGCCCAGCTCTGATTTTAGTGACTTTTAATATGCCCTTTGGGAGGTACAACTTCAAGCATCAACCATTTGAGTTTTGCTCAGCATCAGAGGTCTTCCAAAAGAAGATTTCACACATTGCTGAGGGCTCGAGGGCACAGAGGTCATTATGGATGCTATCCTAATACGGGGAGCAAATGTAAAGAGCACAATGAGAGGTTACGGAACGTTGTATACAAAGCCAGAGATGAGCATTTATCTTTAAACCTAAAAAATCCAAAATCCAAATGTCAGAAATCCAATATATCGGACACAAGTTAAGTAAAGGCGGGCTGTTGGCAGACCCCAAGAAGATTAAAGCAATTACTCAGATGCCCCGTTCCCCAAAATAAGACTGACTTACAGAGATTTATGGGCATGGTAAACTACCTGGCAAAGTTCAGTCCAAATATTTCAACTGTAAATAAGCCATTGAGAGAATTACTAGAGAAAGAAACAGCATGGCACTGGGAGGGGTGCCACCAACAGGCCTTTCAAGAACTGAAAACAGTTGTCACAAACCCTCCTCTGCTGCCCTATTAAGACCTAAGAAAACCTGTTGAATTAACTGTTGACGCATCTTCAGAAGGGCTGGATGCATGTTTGCTGCAAGAAGACAAGCCTGTTGCTTTTTGCTTCCAGATCACATAATAAAGCTGAGAGAAATTATGCACAAATTGAGAAAGAAATGCTAGATATTGTATTTGGCTGTTCAAAATTCCACCAATATATCTATGGCAGATCAAGGGTCCATGCTGAATCGGACCACAAGTACCCTAGAGAGCCTTTCCAAAAAACCACTGGCCACAGCCCCACCAAGAATCCAACGCATGATGCTAAAACTGCAAAGGTATGATTTGCAAGTACAGTACAAAGCGGGTAAAGAACTTTACATAGCGGATGCCCTGAGTAGGGCTGTAGGAGAACATTCTGTGGCAGAAACTGAGCTAGACAAGTATGAGGTACACAAAGTGCAATACATGCCTATCAGTGATGAAAGACTTAAATTGTTTCAGCAAGAAACTGATGAAGATTCAGCATTAATCAAGCTGAGAGATACTGTTTTGAACGGGTGGCCCCATAAGAAAGCATCACTGCACCACGGGATAAGACAGTATTGGCTGTTCAGAGATGAGATCTTGACAGAAAATGGACTTTTGCTGAAGGGGGAGAGATTGATAGTCCCCAAGTCACTGAACCTAGATATGTTAACCAGATTAGACAGCAGCCACTTGGGCACTGAAAAATGCAAGTGTAGGGCCAGAGATCTCTTATTCTGGCCATGGATGAACAGTCAGATCAGTGACATCGTGGCCAAGTGTGGTATTTGCAACCAGTTTGAGAGCACAATCTAGAGAGCCACTGCATCCACATGAGATACCAGAGAGACCTTGGCAAAAGGCTGGGCTGATCTGTTTGAATTTGAAGGAGAAACTTGTCTAGCAATGGCTGATTACTGCTCCAAATACCTTGAGATATCCAAGTTGCAAAACACAACAAGCGACACGGTGATTAACCATATTAAATCACAATGTGCAAGGCATGGTATTCCAGAAATTCTTGTGACAGATAGTGGCCCGCAATCTGCCTGCACTGAATTCAGAGACTTTCAAAGGAAATATGAGTTCAAACATGTAATGTCTTCTCCAAAATACCCCCAGAGTAATGTTATGATAGAGTGAGACATTGAAACAATAAAGAAACTGTTAAAGAAAGCACAAGTGAACTTTCAAGACCCATACTTAGAACTCCTAGAGTTGAGAAATACACGACTGGAGGTGCTGGGATTACCAACACATCTGCTTCAGGGCTGCAGAACCAGAATTTTGATGCCTACTGGAGCTGAGCTACTTACACCAAAAGAGCCAGAAGTTGATGTGAGAGCTACACTGCAAGGAAATAAATAAAAACAAACCAGCAATCCTATTACAATTTGCATGCCTGACCACTCCCAGCCTTACAGCTGGGGTAGCCTGCTTATTTGTGAATCTTGAGAATACCTGGACCCCTGCAACTGTGGAACACCATGCTGAAGAACCACACTCTTATGTTGGCCAGGCAAATGGGAAACTATATGGAAGAAACAGGAGAGATCTTATGTTGACCCCTGAGCTGCATTGCTCCTGTGGCCCACAGAACTCGCACATCCGAGGAGAAGAAGAGAGAAGGGAGCGGGATGACATGATGGAGGACGATGGGATCCTAGAGGTGCCTGCAGTGGAGGACCCGCCACAAGTGACGCTGGGCAGCCGCAAAGCGAGCCTGTGGGGCGGCCCACCCCTGAGCAATTGGGGCCAACTGACAGATACCAGTTCTAGCCTGAGAATCAGCTGAGTCAGTGAGTGGGAGATCTGAAGGCCCGCCTGGCATCATGACTACACAGACTCACAAAAACTTTGAGCTATATAGAACTTTAAGCAGCGCTATGTTTGGGGGGGGGGGGTTCAGTTTGAGAGGGGAGATGTAAGGAAGTGAATTAGCATACGCGACTTGCGTATGCTTTGTTATTGCCCATGCGTTAACATGTATATAAAAGCCTTTCTCTGGAAGGCAGTAGCCCGCTCTTTTGCAGTTTGATCTTAGTGCTGTACAGTACAGTAAAGTTACCAGAGCACTCCACTTACATGTCTGCGTGATTATTACAATAAAATCTGCACAAAGCGGAGTGCTACAGCAGTGTATCTGACCCAGAATGGAGCACTACAGCACAGTGTATCTGACCCAGATTGGAGCGCTGTAGCACAAAGCATCTGACTCAGAATGGAGCACTACAGTATGTGACCCAAAATGGAATGCTACAGCACAGTGTACCTGACAAAGAAGGGGGAACTACAGCACAGTGTATCTGACCAAGAAGGGGGTACCACAGCACAGTATATCTGACCCAGAAGGAGGTACTACAGCACAAAGCAGTGTCTCTGATCCAGAATGGAGTGCTACAGCACAGTGTATCTAGCCCAGAATAGAGTTCTATAGCACAGTGCATCTGACCCAGAAAGGGGAATTACAGCACAGTGTATCTGACCCAGAAGGAGGTGATATAGCACAGTGTATCTGAGCCAAAATGGAACATTACACCACAATGAATCTAGCCCAAAATAGAGTCCTACACCACAGAGCATCTGAGCCAGAAGTAGGTTCTACAACACAGTGTATCTGACCTGGAAGGCGGCGATACAGCACAGTGTATCTGACCAGGAACACCACAACACAGTGTGTCTGACTCAAAAGTTGGCCCCACAGCACAATATGTCTGACTCAGAAAGTGGTGCTATAGCACAATGTACCTGACCCAGAAGCGAGCTCTACAGCACAGTGTATCTGACCCAGAATGGGGCGCCGCAGCACAATGTGTCTGTCCCAGAAGGGGCTGTTACAGCGCAGAGTATCTCACACACAAGGTGGTCCCACAATACAGTGAGTCTGACCCAGAAGGTAGTGCTATAGCACAGTGTATCTGACCCAAAAGGGTTTGCTACGGCACAGAGTATCTAACACAGAAGTTGGCCCCACAGCACGTGTGTGATCCAGAAGGGGGGCCAGAGCACAGTGTATCTGACTCATAAGGGAGAACTACTGCACAGTGTATCTGACCCAGAAGGTAGTGCTACAGCACAGTGTATCTGACCCAGAAGGGAGCTCTACAGCACAGTGTATCTGACCCAGAAGGGAGCTCTACAGCACAGTGTATCTGACCAAGAAGGGGGCACCGCAGCACACTGTGTCTGACCCAGAAGCGGCACCACAGCACAGTGTGTCTGACCCAGAGGGAGGTGCTACAGCATAGTGTATCTGACTCAGAAGAAAGTGCTACAACAGAGCATCTGACCCAGAAGGGGACACCACATCACAGTGCATCTCACCTAGAAAGGTACACCATAGTATACTGTGTCTGACCCAGAAGGAGGTGCTATAGAACAGAGTATCTGACCCAGGATGGGACACCACAGCACAGTGTGTCTGACAGAGAAGAGGACGCCGCAGCACATTGTATCTGACCCAGAAGAAGATGCTACAGCACAGTGTTTTGAGTCCAGAATGGGGTGCCACAACATAGTCTATCTGACCCAGAAGGAGGTGCTACAGCAGAGTATTTTTGGTCCAGAAGGGCGCAACATAACACAGCGTGTCTGACCCAGAAAGTGGCGTCACAGCACAGTGTGTCTGACCCAAAAGGTGACTCTACAGCACAGTGTGTCTGACTCAGAAGGGGGCGCTACAGCACAGAGTACTGTATCTGACAATCCCTTCTCTGAGTGCTGAGAGCATCATCTCCATGACAAGCTCTAAACTCTGATGGTACAACAGCCAGAAAACAAAGTCCGTGCTTAAACATAGGGTTTCTCAGGTAACAGTAGCTGCTGCCGCTATACCACTGAGCATCTCTTACAGTTACTTTTTCAGAGCATTTTGCTAACAGTGACTGGAAATCATTTAAATACCTTAATACACTCACTTGTGGGGCTGATCAAAGGCTTAGTGGTTTGTAGTACAGCTTAACATACAGATGGTATAGGTTTACATTCACAGCCTAGGTTTTCCCACACTGGGTGGCAGAGCAGGTGCGGAGCAACTACCTTGGATACCTCCTGCTGGGGAGGGTGTATGGCTCTAGCCGTTTCATGATTGTCCCATGGTGCCAATAGGGAGGGTGTTATGTAGTCAGCGATACATGGCTTCAGACATGGGGATGAAATGACGCAGGATTCTGACATATGATGTGGTGGTGTCATACGTTCAGTCCAGTGGCAGCCAGTGTCAGTCAGAGTGTGGAGAGTGGATCTGGTCCCTGCCCACTCCTGACTAGTCAGAAAGGTCTTCCATCTCGGACTGTGACCCAATTTAGTGGAATATAAAAAGAAGTAAAACACAAATGGAAATAATGGTAGTGCCCAGGTGAATTATGCCACTCTGCTCTATTTGTCCAGTTGTGGCACCTGCACCTCTATGTCCACTAACACCCCCCCCCATCCAGCCAGGAAAGTTCCTGCTGGCACTACATCCATCCATCCATCCAGCCCTCTTCGCAGGGTAATCCTCCACAGCATTAAGGAAAGTAGTGTGATTTTATATAGCATGTTTCATACACATTGTGTTCCAAAGTGATTTACAATGCAAAAACAGCTGACAGTAACTATATTAAGAACATACAGATTGGTTAAAGGGGAACTGCCTTGAATTGGTAAGCCTGTGTTTTCTTTAGAAGCTGTGTTACTAATACTGGTTCACATTCTGTTTTTGTTCCATCTGTACTGAACGTTTAGTAGATTCACTGGGTGTTTCTGCTTTTCACTGTGGTGGGCAGTACCATTTTAGAACTGTACGATGTACTTTATGTCCTTGTTATAGATCGTACATTATTTTCACAATGCATTCATGTTCTATTCTGGAACTCTGTGGCCCAAAGGGGACAGAAACTACATCATACAATTCTAAAATGGCACTTACTAGCAGAGTGTATGTCAGAAACACTCACTGTGTTTGCTAAAAAGCCAGTAAAGGTGGAACAATATTAGAAAATGATCAAATATATGAAAAAAGCGTCTACTGGGAAAAATAACTTGCAGGTTCAATGCAGTTCTCCTTTAAGGAAAGGAATTTGTTTTTTATGCAGCGCTTTCCACATGCACTGTACCCCAAAGCATTTTACAACACAGGAACTGTAGTCAGTAGCCACTAGGCACACACAGATAGGATAAGAAAATGAATTAGGTGACTTAGGTATTACACAGTGTTTTTTATACACACTGTACCCCAGAGCACTTTACAATCCATAAACAGCTGGCTGCAACCATTAGGTACCCACAGATAGGTCACATGAGGTCGAGAGATGTTAAGGAAACTCAGGGAGGTTAAGTACAGAGAACAAAGGAATGAGAGAGAAAGAGAGGAGGTTAGGCTCAGAGGATAGGCAGTGGGTATCTGGGAGCCCTTAGAAAATGGGCAAAGTGTATTCTAGTTGCTGATTGGCTGCAAGAACCAACCTGCCGATCCAGTATGAGACAGCGGAGACTGGGAAATAACTAGTCCCAGTCTCCGTTGCCTCATATAGTTCTTAATATTACTGGGCCAATTCCAAATGCAGAATGTATAACCGAAATTTTTTTTCTCACTTAGTGATCAGACTACTTAGCTGGCTGTCCCCCCAACTCTCTGTTACCAAGCAACCAGGTCTGTCAAGTAATTTGTATTCATGAACCCACCCTCAGCTTTTCCACTTCCCACCACTGCAGTGATCACAAAGACTACTTTTTTTTCAACAAAACTGGACCCAATTTTGGTGCAACCAGTGTTCCCGACCTCCGATCCCCTCTCGCTCTCATAAAGTCCGCTAGCCAGTAGCACAACTCCATCTACAGCAACCTATCTAGTAAGCAAATTAAATAAAAGATAAATCAGCTCACTACCTCACTACAGGAAGTTATTTTCAGTCGGCTGATTCACTCGCAGCTCTGTGGGGCTCCCCAGTCATTAAACCTCTCAGGATTGCTCGGCACATTCTATCGGGTCTCTCCCTAGGTAACAGCATTAGTGAACTCCCCGTTCTGACCACAATGTAGATATATCACCCCAGCCAAAGATCAAATGGGTCTATTTAAAGCTTTTAAATAATGCTACATGCAGCACCACACCTCTGCTCTCGTGGACCATCTACTCACATACCTCCATTAATAAGAGAGAGAGAGAGAGAGAGAGAGAGTGCTCACCACCTCTAGAGAGCATGACTGCGTAGGAAGGGGTTACAGGTCAAGGCCTCATTAAAAAACAACTGCTCATTAGGGTGAAGAAACAGACAGAGTAGGAAGGGGCAAGAATTGTGAGGGTAGACATTAGTGCTTGTATCTGCTTTATGCAGGCTTAGTTTTCCCCCATAGTAAATCCACTGTCATAACGGACTTTTCAATAATTTTACCGTGTGCATCTGTGTGCGCAGGGGGACCATGACAACCAGCAAACCTCCCTAGCTGAAAAAAACACAGAATTGTAATGCAGGTGGAGGAACTATTTTATTAAAAATAAATAAAACTCTTTTAAGAGTTTTACATTTTAACATATAACACTAAAATTATCATTCAAGTAGGGTCTAATAATGTGGGACGCTTGCACGAAAAGAACACATGTTATGAATTGCTACACTTAGGAAAGAAAATGCAGCAAAATAAGTGTCATATTGCCATCTCTGCCATTTTGCCAATACCAAGAGCTTCACAGGAAAAAAAATAATACTATAGTCAGAATTACCACTAGGCTTAGAAACTGGTATATTCAAGAGAATATCCTGTTTACTGACCAATGGAGAACTTTCTCACACAACAGTCTTTGTTTGCCAGAGATGGATTACATCTACAGTAGATAAAAGAGGCACAGACCAACTAACTTCATTTTTTTCTTTCGGCTCTTAACATCGTGGATTTAAACCAATAGAAAAGGGGGGGCAGGGAGGGTCAAAAGTACCGCCTTGCCACTATTGATCATACACTCATTATGAAAGTTGCCAACCCTATCAAAACTAAGTCTCTGATAAATAAAACATCCTTAAAACATATTTAATCAATGCCCAAAGTTTGAATGATAAAATGGATGAACTAAAAGCACTCTGTAATCTGCATAACCCAGATATTGTTGCCATCACTGAAACCTGGTGGCCTAATAAAGAAATGTGTGAGACAGTAATCTCTGATTACGATTGGTTTTTTAAAAGTAGAGAAAACAGGAGAGGAGAAGGAATTGCATTATATATAAAAACTGAACTAAAACATATACATATTACAAACAAAATAAAAACAGCTAATCACACTGAAACCTTATGGATAAAACTACTGAATACAAATAATGAAACTCTTTTAATAGGCTTATGCTACTGTTCACTGGATACCACCCCCCTAATATTGAAAGAAATTATGAATGAATTGGCAAAAGCTGTAGACCAAGCGGAGACAGTGTTTGGGGAGATTTAAATGTTGGTGACATTGACTGGATCAAATGTACTGCCCAATCAGGCATCTCCAAATATTTTTTTCATCTGTGTGGTGAACTATCCTTAACACAGTCAGTTAGAACTTCAACAAGGGGTTCAAACATATTAGACACTGTGATAAATTCAGAAAATATTATAATAAAACACTGTACAGTACTAGCACCACTTGTATGCAATGACCACAATATGATTTCATTTGACATCATTTCTGATGTTTCTGTGTCTAGGAATGTCTCCGAAAGCTTCCTTTGTAAAAAAAAGCTAATTTAGATATGATCAATAAAGCACTCCCTAGTATTGACTGGGATGGATTATTTAATAATGCATCAGTGGAAGACATGTGGACTATCCTAAAGACCAAAATCGGGCAAATAGCTAACACAAACATACCAAAAATCAGGAAACACTGCTCTATTAAGAATAACCCAAAATGGCTAACTGTAAAACTTAAAAAGTTAAGAAGAAATATTGCCAATGAATCCTTACACTCCGGGGAAATCCCGCTGCACTGGAAGAGCACAGATGTACTGCCCCAGCACAAGGGAGGGGGGGAGGCACGACATGAGCAACTACAGGCCAATAAGCCTGACTTCTGTGGTTAGCAAGCTCATGGAAAGATTGCTCAAGGACGGAATCAGCAGCTACCTGGAGGCAAATGGCCTCCTTGATCCCAGGCAGCATGGCTTTACCAAGCGCAGCTCTTACCAGACAAATCTAGCTGGGTTTTTCGACTGGGTCACCAGGGTAACGGATTGGGGGGGGGGGGGTCAGTGGATGTGGCTTACTCGGACTTCAGGAAGGCATTCGATATGCTGCCGCACGTAAGGCTGTTGTACAAAACGGAGTGCCTGAGCCAGGGGGGTGGTCACAAGGTGGGTGCGTAACTGGTTGGAGGGCAGGAGGCAGAGGGCACCAAACTGATTAGGGAAGTTAAAGCCTGCTATTACCAAGCAGAACTAGATACTGCAGTCAATTGTCCCTCCAAATTCTGGGCCACAATCAAAGAACTGGCGGAAGCCACGTCACAAAATATGCTCCCTACAAAAATTACCTCTGACAATACAGTAATCAATGACAGAAAAGAGATACTGCAGGCATTCAACACGCACTTCGCCACAGCAGGCTTAGCCTTCGATAACTCGCCTGCAAGCAGCCTGTGCACCCAATTTGGCATGACCCCACCAAATGTTGGCTCCGTTAGTCAACATTTCTCATTCTCATCGGTTTCCCTCAAGGAAGTGGAAGACTTGATTCTCCACCTGGATACTAATAAAAGTGCTGGCGCAGATGCACTTGAACCATAATTCCTAAAGATAGCATGCCACATATTGGCAGTGCCTATTACTCATTTATTCAACCTGTCCCTAACACAAGGTACCCCCCCTAAATATGGAAGATCGCAGATGTTATCCCGCTATTTAAATCTGGAGACCCTTGCGACCTTAATAATTATAGGCCAATTTCTCTCCTACTCACACTCTCGAAGCTACTGGAAAAAATAGTAAATGGCCAACTGAGATCCTTCATCGACAGAGAAAAATTACTAAACCCCCTTCAATCCGGATTCAGAGCCAATCACAGTACAGTCTCGGCATTAGCTAAAGTAACCAATGACTGGCAACTGGAGTTGGGGCATAAAAAGTCAGTATGTGCTGTGTTTCTTGACCTCAGCAAAGCATTCGACACAGTCGATCATGACCTGCTCCTCGACTCGCTAAAACACTAGGATTGGATGCTACTTCTCTAAATTGGTTCTCTGAATATCTGACAGACAGATACTAGCAGGTGAAAGTGGATGGCGAGCTATCTGCCCTAAAACTCTTACAAAGAGGTGTCCCTCAGGGATCCATATTAGGTCCCCTCCTCTTCGCAGTGTATATCAACAACATTGATGAGGGAATCAAGGATGCAAGTATTCACTTATTTGCGGATGACACAGTGCTGTACCTGAGTCGTCCCACACCAAAAGAAGCTTGTACTGACCTACAAAAAGATTTCAACCTCCTGCAACTCCAACTAATCAATAAAAAACTGCTATTAAACGCTAAGAAAACTAAAGCCATGTTATATTCCCCCCACAAACTACACAAGTGCTACTGACTCCTTCCCCCAATAACCATGATGCTGGGAGAGTGCTTAGAGTACGTTCCGAAATTCAGATACTTTGGGGTCTGGATCGACTGTAAGCTCTCCTTCACTGACCACCTGGAAGACTTGCTGAAAAAATTCAGGCAAAGACTTGGTCTTTTTTACAGGATAAGAAGACTTCTTACAGCAGACGCAAAGAAACGACTAGTCCAAGCCACGTTCCTGTCCTTAATTGACTACACAGACTTCATATACAGTAGCTGTGCAGCTTCCTATCTTGGAAAATTAGATACGCTTTACCACAGAGCTATACGCTTCATCACTGACCTCCCCTTCTCTACCCATCATTGCGCACTATATGCCACCACGGGCTGGACCTCACTTCACTATAGGTGCAACTTTAATGCAGCACTCTGGACACTTAGAGCCCTCAGTGGCAAACTCCCTCAATACATCATCGACTGTCTGTCTCTGATTGTGCCCAGGAATTATTCCCTTAGAAGCTGCTCACAACTCCTGCTAAATATACCCAGGGCACTCACATCAGTCGGGAGAGACACCTTTGGATTCGCACTCCCATCAATATGGAATAAAACCCAAAAAATACTTAAGCTGAAAACCCCAGTAAGTACCCTTTTGTTCAAAAGGCTTTACCGTGGTGGCATTACGGAAATTTGCAACTGCTTTACTAGACACTAACTAACCTCCCTCCCTCAAACAGCGGCCCACAAACGGCGGCCCCCCAACTGAAATGTGTGCCTCTGTCTCTAGCATGCCCACCAACAGATCCACAGGATTTACTGCCGGACTCTATCTTATTCTTTGATGCTCTGAACAGCTGCGGCCTGATTCTAGCACATGCTACTACACTTGGGGATAATTATCGTCTTTCGCCCCAATAAATATTCGATCCCTCGTCCATCCAACACGTCCCTCTGCCCCAACCTCCAGGACCCTCCCAGTTATGCCCCTGCTACTATATTCTTCCTCTTGCACTTAGTACAATGGCAGCTTTTCTCCTCCATATATCGCCGCATTTTGGGGCAAAAATCGCTTTGTTGTCTTTCATACGGTCCTCTGCCCTCCCAATCCCTCACTCTGCTTTAACAATTGGGTCCTCTTCACTTGCGCCCCTGTTCCCCACCTCTCCCTACATTATGCGCTTGATATCTTCTATTTGGTATGCCTACCCTCTCCCTAACATTTCCCACTACAAAATACACAGTTTTTGGGCTTGGATCCAGCACAAGTTCATTATCCATGACTCCTTGTAGTTCTATGTTCAATGTATATTACCTGTAAATGTGCATTTTTACTATAGTAGCAGCTATTTTTACCTTTTGTACTATTGTAACTTGTCTTTCTGTATTATTACTGTAGGACCACAGGTCCACCTTGTAAATGAGCTTGCTCTATGGTGTGCGCCTGGATAAATAAAGATATTGATATTGATATAAGTTGGTAGTAAGCCACCTCAGGGAGGCCTTGTCTTATACATAATGCAATGCATTCATAGTCCAGTGCAACTATATGGTAACTGAGGGAGGTGAGGAGCCTGTAGACTAGAAATAGTGAGGGCTCTCCACTGCCAGGCAAAGGGTGGGTGCGTGGCCTAGCGGTGTGGTGCAGGATCCACAGGTGACCGGTTACACTGGCATTGACATGAGGAGAGGATATTGGCCCTAGTTGTTCTGTTTATTTCTCTAACTGAGCTAAGTACTGAGCTATACTGTTAGGATTGCTGTAATAATACATATTTATTTGTTCTGTTTATTTCTCTAACTGAGCTGTGTAATACTTGGAGTGCAATAGGATTTCTAACTGGGCTAAGTGAAACTATATGAGAGCTGAGAACAAAAAGTATGGTAGCTGAGGGGTGAAAAACGGACAAGGAGGCTTTAGGATTGCTACAGTAATACAGTATCTAACGGATCAGATTTGAGACTGAATTAATCTGGCAATTGACAAGGGGCAATAGGGGGACTAGTGGGGGGATAAATGCAATGTTTCCCCCGTCACTAGCTCACCTATTTTCCAGTTTCCCTCCTGCCCATCCTGCCTCCCGCCCTGCCTCTGCCCCTGCCTCTCTTTCTCTCTCTCTCTCTCTCTCTCCCCCTACCAAAGTACCGGCTTCTCTGCCTCTCTTTAGCCATGGCCAAGTTTCACCCCCTTCCCTGTAGTATGCCAGTTAACTATTCCAACCCCCCGTCATTTCTTCCTTAGCTGGTATCCCTCTTCTTGCCTTTTTCTCTCCTTTTACATGAACATTCCGGCTGTACCCAGTTATAAGCCTATCTCTTGTAAAGGCCCTCTCACTCAAATGTTAATGTACATATGTATATTTTTCTTCTTTGTATAATATTGCATTATGTTTTACCATGTTACTGTACTATGATTTTTGTATGACCAGGTCCATCTTGCAAATGAGCCCTGCTCAATGGTGCCCGCCTGGATAAAGATTTTGATTGATTGATTGATTGATTGAGAGGGTTCTAGTCAATGGGGTGCCATAGAGAGTATCAGCGGTCACTAGAGGTGTTCCACAGGGGTCTGTACTGGGACCCCTGCTTTTCGACATCTTTAGAGGGGACCTAGTGGAGGGGCTGGGGGGTAGAGTGAGCCTGTCTGCAATGATGTCAAGATCTGCAATAGGATGGACATGCAGGAAGGAGCCGAAAGGATGCAGAGGGACCTAAGGAAAATAGAGAAATGGGCCAGGAAGTGGAAGTTATTACTCAACACAGCTAAATGCAAAATCATGCACCTAGGCAAAAAGAATGAGAGAGCGGAATACAGTCTGGGGGCACAACCACTGGTAGTGATCAAGGATAAGAAGGACCTGGGCATATACATCTCACAGGACAGTGTGGGAGGGCAGTGGCAACAGCCAGCAGACTGATGGGTTGTATCAGGAGGGGGCTCATCAGCAGGAGCAAAGAGGTCCTGGTTCCCTTGTACACCCAGCTGGTCAGGCTGCATCTGGAATATGGGGTCCAGTTCTGGAGGCCATACTTAAAAAAGGATGTGGAGAGGGTGGAGAGGGTACAGAGGAGGACAACAAAAATGGTGATGGGCCTCGACCACTTGCAGTACAAGGAGAGATTGGCAGCCCTAGACATGTACTCCTTGGAATAGAGGAGGGAGTGGGAAGACATGACAGAGACCTTCAAGTACCTAAAGGAGATCAACAAAGTGCCTACAGATAACCTATTCCAACTGAAGGGGTGCTTCAGAAAGAGGGGCCATGATCTCCAGCTTAAGGGTGGGAAGTTTAGGGGAAACATCAGGAAATATATCTTTACTGAGAGGGTGGTGGATGCCTGGAATGGGCTGCCAAGAGATTGGTGGGAGAAACACAGTTGGGGGTTCAAGAGGGCTTGGGACAGGCATAGAGGTTGTTGAAGGGTGGGGTGGGGGATCCACAGCCAGCCTAGGGGTTGCTGGACAAACAGGCAGACTAGATGGGCCTCGTTCCCCTTCTGCCATCACACTCCTATGTTCCTATGTTCCTATAATAAATATAAAAAACACAAAATTCCATCTAGATTGGCAGCACTTAAACAGATCCAAAATAAATGCAAACAAGAAATCAGAAAAGCAAAAAAAGCAGCAGAGTTGCAATTGGCAGCAGGAGCAAATAAATGAAACAACAAAAAATGTTACAGTTATATAAACTCCTTAAGGAAACAGTCATGTAAAGTAGGTCTGTTAGCATTTGAAAATGATGTGATATCAGAATCAACAAAAATGGCCAATTTGCTAAATGATAATTTCTGTAAATCTTTTGATACCCCTTCATCCAATACCCATAACATGCAAGGTAAAATTCAATCTGATATTATTATTTCTGAGGAAGAAATTCTATCTAAAATTAAACTTATAAAACCTGGTTCTTCCCTAGGCCCAGACGGCATCTCCATGGATATGATCAAAATTATGCAAGCACATCTGACCAAACCATTACAAATTTTATTCAGTCACAGCATTAAAACAGGAGAAGGGTTCAGTCCTGGGGCCCCTGCTCTTCTCCATCTTTGTTAACAATCTTCCCTCTACCTCTGTCCACTGCAGGTCCATCCTGTATGCTGACGACCTGGCCATCCTCACTCATTCTCGGGACATCGAGGTCATTAACCGCCACTTGAGTGAGGATTTCGGGAACATTCAATCCTGGATTACGTCCCATAATCTGGTTCTCAATCTTAAAAATACTCAGGCCATGCTCTTTGGGTCCCTGGCCAAGATTAGGGCCTCCCCTGCCCCTTTGTGTATCACTGGTCTTGATGGTGCTCCGATCCTTGTCACTGACATCATCGAATACCTTGGGGTGACACTCGACCCACAGCATGACCTTGGGCGCCATATCCAGAATGCATGCAAAACCGTTAACTGCAAACTGGGTCTGGCTTACAGAGCAAAGAGCAACCTTACTCCAGCTGCTCGCCTGGCTCTGGCTAGAGGTGTGTTCCTCCCCTCTCTTTGCTACGGGCTCCTTCTGTTTGCTCGCACCTCCAAAGCTTATCTTTCTAGGTGGACCATAGCCTACAACAACATTTGCCATTTTGGTCTTGCTGCCCCTCGTCTCACTCACTACTGTGATCTGTACAGCAAGCCGAACTGGCTCTCCCAGTCCAATTACTTAGATTTTGTCCTGGGGTGTTTCACGGGTAAGGTCCTTGGCACTGGCACCCCCCCGGCTGGCGGAGCTCCTCATCCCGGCTGTCTCCTCCTCCTATTCTCTTAGGTATCTGGGCCCTTCTGTCCTTAAGATTCCTGCCACTCGCACTCAAATGGGGGACAGAGATTTTGCCTCGTGTGCACCCAGGTTGGGGAACTCCCTTCCTGCCCAGGTCCGCTCCTCCCCCTCACATGTGTGCCTTCGATCCTCCCTATGGAATCATCTGAAGCTCTCCTCAGTGTGGCTGTCCCAGACCTCCGTGATCTCACCTGGCCCCCGGCACTGTACCCTGCTTTCTTTGAGTGTTGTTGGCCCGTTGGGTTTGGCCCTGTTTATAATGTCTCCACCCCATGTCTTGGTGTGGCTCTGACTGTGGCTCCACTTCCTGGGGCTCTAAACTGTATATAATGTATCCACCCCATGTTTTGGGTGTGGTTCTGACTGTGACTCCACTCTCCTGGGGTTAAACTGTATATAATTTGTAGCTGTTGCACCTCTAATTTGTATTTATTGCACTGTCCCTATCTCCATGCATATGTTTTACTGTTGTGTACATACTGAATATGTTTGCCTTCCCTGACTCTGTGAAACTGACTCAATCTGTATCATGTTTGCCCTATGTAGAAGCCCTCCCTGCCATAAGACAAGCACAGCACGCTGAGCCAGGTAATTTGCTGCTCACCTAAAGGAATCCGTTGCTGTGTGGCGCCTTTTTCAAATGGCCGCCAGCCCCCAGCCTTGCCGCTTGTTCACCCCAGCAGAAGAGCAGCTGCCTTGCCCTGCGAGTTTCGGATCAGGCTCAAACGGAGCCGAACTGTGAACTTGGTGGTCAGCCCTCTGTTGGGCACAGACATGCAAATTTTTTTCTTTTGGAAAAAAAATATATTTAAGGAACTGAAATGCCTGAGCAGCCTGTAGGGCCAGTATCTGATTTAAAATCTAGCCTCTGTGCATATTCCAGTCCCCTGCCTGTAACTCGTTTGGGACAAACAAGAATTTGAATTTCTGTTCTTTTACAGTGGGATTGTTTGTAGATTAAGTGAAGTTGGGCAATTTCTGTGTGGCTTTTAGAGGGACTCTTTAAGTGTGCTTGTGATACTGAAACCTGCAGTCACTGCAACAGCTCTCAGGGTCGTAATTTGATCAGCAGCCCCAGCTCCTTTGTTCATCTCCCTCCACCCAGCCCGCCCTGCTACTTAATCGTTTTACCTTTCCCTCTGCCTACTTAAACCCCTTGTCTTCTCCATTTTCTTCGCAGACCACCCCCCTCCCCCGTGGAGACCGGAGGTCATGAGGGCCAGCCGAGAAGCCCTCCCTGCCATAAAGACAAGCACAGCACGCTGAGCCAGGTAATTAGCTGCTCACCTAAAGAATCTGTTGCTGTGTGGTGCCTTTTTCAAATGGCCGCCAGCCCCCAGCAGAAAGCAGCTGCCTTGCCCTGCGAGTTTCGGATCAGGCTTAGCCCAGCCGCCCCCACCACCACACTTGGTCGGCTCCTGAACTTATACCCTGTTCAAGTCAGGTGACAGGGCGAAATAACCTATCAGCCCACTTTTCCAGCTGCAGGTTATACAATTCCATCACTAGAGGCCGCTGTCGCACATTCCCTCTTGACATACAGTCACTATGCATCTTCTATTAATCACAACGTTGCTGACCAGCAGGCTCACTCTCCTTGCTCTGCAACCCCACCCTGTGGCTCCTCCACCACATGACTTCACCAACTTCACTATCCCTTCATCTACCCCAGACATTGGCTGGCAGAGACACTCCTACGCTGCACACCAACATCAATTTGTCCTAATTTACCTTCTCTCTCATACTCCTGCAATTACACCCACTTTACTGTTGGGTCAACACTGTACCTCTGCCCTACTCCAGCATACACCTCAGCCCCCCTCCACCCACGAAGACGTGATGTCGCCCCCACAACCTCCCTGCTTCCCAGCGTCATCTCTAGTCTACCAGTACCCACCCACAACAAAAAAATAAAACAGTCACCCTATCATTCTCAGCTTGGGTCCCACAAGCATTGCAGGCTCTCTACTAAGGCACACATTACTTCCTACTCCTGCTATCCGGAAATATTCACCCCAACCCTGGACCCCATCACAAACCCCCAAACAAACCTCAGGAAGACTGCTGTTGGCCTCAATTAATATTTGTAGTCTCCTAAAACACACGCTACTTCAAGGTTGGATTACCTAACATGCTCTGACATTCTAGCCTCTCAGAAACCTGGCTATCCAAAAATCCCAATGATGCAGTCTCCTAAGTAACTATAACCTTTTTAGGGCAGATAGACCTGATAAGCATGGGGTGGCTGTGCAATATTGTTAAATCTGCACTCAGTGCCACAGTCGTGGACACCTCCCCCAGAACATGGGCGCAGACACTTACAGTCAAAATTAGCCTGGGCACCAAAACTATCCACATCATCGCTTCCTATATCCACCGAGAAACCAGAAACTTATGGAATCAATCCTACACACTATCGCTCACCTCCCAAATGCTAACGAATCCATATTAATGGGCGACTTCAACATTGATTGGCTATCCCCATCCTCCTCCACCTACAAAGACGCAGCACAGGCTATGGACCTCACCAAATTGTTACCTCACCAACAAGGTGTGACACAAGAACCGGACCTCCACACTGATTAGACCTTATTTTTACAAACAGACCACGTAACATCACCCGGGCCTCAGTGCTCCCAGATGCTATCAGTGACCACTCCCCGGTTATCTGCTGGTGGTCGGGTAAACTCCCCCCAGCACCACCAACCACCACATGGCATCGTAAGCTCAAAAAAGGAGGCCTTGACTGCCTCAAAGAATACCTTGTAAATAGCAACTGGCTACCCATATATAACGCACAGACAGTGGATACCGCCCTTACCCACTTTATAAATACGCTTAACAAAGCCTGTGATATATTTGCCCCTTCACAGCAGGTGGTGAAAACCAGGACTACCCCTGGATCACACCTTCCCTTATAAACCTTATGCAACACAGGGACAACTTTGGCACAGGCCATGACACACAGCGCACTAGGGAAAGACAACTATATAGGGAGGCGTAATAAATGCACCTGGCAACTCTCGTAGGGCAAAAGCTGAATACTACCAGCATACCCTCTCCACCTGCTGGGGAGATGGGAAAAATTCTGAGCAACATTCAGGAAATCAGCAGCAAAACTCGCTCCCCCACCCTACCCAACTCAATGTGAATGGGGCATTACTCAAGACCCAGCTAAAATGCTGAAGCCCTCAATGACTCCTTCTCTGACCTCTCACATATCCTCCCCAAATTTCTTCCACCCTCCCAAAACCCCCCACCATGTCCAGAGAATATAGACCTCCACCCCTGTTCCGGCTCGAACCATTCCCGACAACCTGGCCAAACGCTATATCTCCAAAGCTATCGCTAACACTCGTTTCAGCAATGACTCCTTGGACCTAAAACTGATTAGAAACACCCTCCGATGTCACACTACCCATCTCACAAAATTCTTAACCTCTCACTCTGCCTAGGCCAATTCCCCTCTAACTGGAAAAAAGCCTTGATCACTCCTATCTTAAAGAATGGCGACCCCACCTACACCGGTAATTATAGACCAATCTCATTACTCCCTCCTCTCTCCAAAGCACTTGAAAAAATAGTCTCAGACCAGCTTACAGAACACCTTATGAGACACTACCTCCTAAGTAAGGAACAACATGGGTTCCGTGCTGGCTACAGTACCATCAAGGCCCTCACTGAACTAACCACGTTCATCCATGGGGCCCTGGACGAAGGATCTATTGCCGGGGCCATCTATGTAGACTTAACAAAGGCATTTGACACGGTCAATCACGATCTTCTCATCCAAGTCCTGCCACAACTAAATGTAGCCGCTGAGGTCTCGGCCTGGTTCAAGAACTACCTCTCGGGTCGCTCTCAGCAAGTAAGAATCAATTCCACCATCTCCAACCCCAAACCTGTGTGCTCGGGCGTTCCACAGGGGTTTATTCTGGGCCCACTGCTTTTTTACACTCTTCCTTAACTCACTCCCCGAAGCTTGCAGTGGTCATCTTCTACTTTATGCTGATGATGCTGTTCTTTACTGGCAACACCCACAGCCAGACACCCTCCAGCTCTCCCTTCAGGGGTTTTTTTCAGGGAGCTGGAAAACTGGTTTACTGTACACCGCCTGATCATTAACTATTCCAAAACTAAGTCCATGACCTTTGCACATCGCCAAAGCCCACACAGCCAGATGACACTCCAAATCACAAACTTGGATGGTACCCATCTGGAACATGTTACTCATTTTAAATATCTAGGTGTCACCTTAGATACCTCCCTCTCCTACCACAGACATGTACGCCTCCTCTCAGCAGCGATTAACTCCAGAATTGGTACCCTCTACAGGATCAAGAACAGCCTGCCTGCCCATGCCATGCAGATAGCTGTCACCTCCTCCATCCTCTCACTTCTCGATTACGGGATTGTTAACTACGGCACCGCTGACAACTCCACCCTAAGTAGCATAATCACAGCGCTTAATAAAGCCTGCTGCCTCGTTACTGGCTGTGACAGACTCACCCACACCTGCGATCTGTACACACAAACAAGTTGGCTTAATTTCCATCAAAGACTCAAATATCAAACCTGCATCTTAGCAAAAAAGATCCACCTCCAGCTTGCTCCAGCCAGACTACTCCCCATTGTCAGCCCGGCCCCTCACAGGCGGACTACCAGACTGTCGGCTACCTCATCCTTCACGGTCCCCCCATATCGAACGTCTCTAGGGCAGAGATCCTTCCGCTACCGTGCCCCCAAATGGCTCAACACCTTCCCCCCTACTCTCTCCCAGACCCACAGCATCGCACTTTTTAAAACAGGCCTTGAACACACCTCTTTGAAAACTCTAAATGTGAATGCCAATAAGGCCTGTTCTCTCCTTCATCCCTATAATGACTCAGGGACTTCCTAGTCCTCGATGCCCACCTCTGCATTTAGCTCTGTCTTGGGCCCACATGTATGCCTCCCATAAGCTTTGAAAACGCCTCTCAAGTGCCATGTCAATTCTGTAACCTGAAAAACTCAGAGTGTAAAAAAAAAAAAAAAAATTGTGTTTCTTTTAATGCTTTATATTGTCTTGTGTCTCTCCACCCCCTGTAACCACCGTGGAGCCATTGTATAAAAAAAATGTCTGTACTGAAACCTGTATATAATTGCTTGTTTTGTCTGTCTTCCTTGTACTTTGGTTCTCCCTCCACCCCCTGTAAACGATGTGGAGCCTTTGCAAAAGAGTCTATGACTCAAAGGATTGTAATTACGATTATACAGTAAAATAAATAAATAAAATAAAATGTATTTGAACTTGTATTTCCTGTACTCTCTCAGGTCGTACCTGAAAATAGGCAAATGTCTTGTCTAGTGTACTTACCTGGTCAACAAAAGCTAAATAACTAAAATAAATAAAGTACCAGCAGACTGGAACTAAGCACATGTTATACCACTATATAAAAAGGGAGATAGAGGAGATACGGATAACTATAGGCCTATTAGCCTTACCCCAGTTCTCTGTAAAATTACGGAAAGCATACTTAAGGAAAAAATAATAAACAACTTATCAGAAACTGACTCAAAACAACATGTTTTTTGTAAAGGTCGATCTTGTTCTACAAACTTGTTATGCTTTTATGCATCAGTGAGTAAGCATCTTGATAGCAGGACACCATGTGATGTGGTATTTTTGGACTTCAAAAAAGCATTTGACTCTGTCCCTCATTGGGCCTTGCTAATAAAACTGAATCTCTATAACATACACATGCATTATAAAATAAATAAAAAACTGGTTATTAAATCAGTCTCAAAGAGTCCTAATAGATGGTCATGCTTCAGAATGGAGACCGGTTACTAGTGGGGAACCCCAAGGATCAGTCTTGGCGCCCTTAATATTTCAATTGTTTCTAATCAATTTATCTGTTAATCTAGAAAACTATATTATAAAATATGCAGATGACTGCAAACTTGGAGGTCCTTGCAAGACACTGTCTGTATCAATTTCTATACAGAATTACTTAAATACATTGACTGAGTGGTCCAAAAAATGGGGTCTCAAATTTAACAATTATAAATGTAGTGTATGCACTTTGGAACGGAAAATTCTATCACACCCTACTCACTCAATAATTTACCCTTAAAAGTGGTGGAGTCTGAAAAAGACTTAGGAATTATAATTGTTTATTTTTTTTTTATTTTAGTTTTTGGTAACCGGATAAGTCCCACTAGGCATAAGTGCCTGTTTTCAGGGGTGACCTGGGAGCGCTGGGCGGTTAAGTGACTTGCTCGGAGTCACACAGTATGCAAGTGGAGGTTGTGAGAATCAAACTCAGGTCTGGTCTGCTGGATGTACTGAGCTCGTTCACACCTCGTTCCTCTAACCTCTAGGCTATACTGCCAGCCAATACAGACTACATTAACATTCAATATTCAAATAACTGAGAACATAAATAAAGCAAACCACATCTGGTGGGGTATGAGATGGAATATTAAATCAAGAGACAAATCAGTTATTCTTCCACTGTATAGACTGTATATTCGCCCCATATTTGATTATGCTTCTCAGTTATGGTGTCCTTACAATAAGAAAGATGTCTTAAGAATTTAAAAAATTAAAAAAAAAATTACGAAATCTATAGATGGTGCACAGTCGTTAAATTATGAACAAAGACTGACCAATTTGGATTAATGTCTTTTGAAAAAAGAAGACTCAGGGTGACCGTATGCTCACTAGAGATATTATAAATGACGAGAACTTAATGTTTGAAATTGACATTGATTTCAAGCAGATAAAACATTAACACAAGAGGATACCCACTTCAAATAAAAAGACAATGCTTTAATACAAAAAAAAGAGAATATTTCTTCTCTCAGAGAATTATAAAACCATGGAATTTACTCCCTACAGATACTGTCATCAGTAAGACCACGAATATCTTCCAAAAACACCTAGACTACTTATTACATGACCATTCCCTTGGGTACTATGGGTGACTGATAGAAGTGTTCATGGGCTTTGGCCTAATACTCCTTCCAACTTTCTTAGTGAATTTTAGTGAAAATAAAATACAAAAAAAATGTATAATACAGTGGCCCATTTTCTAAGTGCAATAATACTCTCCAGGGTGGGAGGTATGAGCAATTCCGAACCTTCTAGGGCTATAAAGCCCTCCGCCTGTGGCGTCAGGCCTCCCTACATCACTGGGCGGTCCAGTATAGCCCAATATCGCCCATCCTGTTGGGTATTATTGCTTACACAGTAACCACCCAAAGGTATGGGATCCAGGGCTTGTGGAAGAACTGAAGGAGAGCTGGACTCACTGGGTAAGGAAGAGAAAAAAAAAGTAAAAAATAAAAATGTTTAGGACTTTGTGAAATAGTTGTAGACTTGTGACTAAAATGTCATCATCCGAATGTTTTTTTTCAACCAAGCTATTTTGTTTTCACTGTTCTGCCAGACTACTCCCCAACCCCGAACCCTACCACCCAACTTCTCACAGACTTATCGATTATCCACCATTTACCCAGGACCACTTAGTGGTGGGTGGCCTGCCGTGTCAGTTGTATGACAGCCTCTTGGGGGGTGC
Source organism: Neoceratodus forsteri (assembly GCA_016271365.2). Taxonomy (NCBI): domain Eukaryota; kingdom Metazoa; phylum Chordata; order Ceratodontiformes; family Ceratodontidae; genus Neoceratodus; species Neoceratodus forsteri. The sequence goes on along the minus strand of CM028129.1, from coordinate 94,062,523 downwards.
CAGCATGAAACAGATCATCATTTATTAGCGAGTAATGCTGGTCGTACAATAAATATTACTAACAGGTTGTGGCAAAAACAGGAGAGGGAGAGGAAACAGGAATAACAGGTGCTAGGACAGAGAAGAATGCAGCAGGAGTAAATTAGGAAGGTGAGCGAGCAAAGGACAGACTTGACAAGGCCACAGCAAGAGCAAGAGGGAGCAAAAAGAAGTCTGACTTGATGTTTGACAGAACGATAGTAGGGAGACAGACAAAGTGGGGGGAGGGTATTCTAAATGGAGGGAGGCCGAGAGGAGGTGGATTGGCCAGTAGTAGACTGTGGAGAAAGCCAGACTGTTGATCAGTTTAAGGGGGAGCAAAAAACCTATTTATGCAGATTCACTTTCCCAGAACAGAATTAATATTTTACTGTCTAATAATGATTATTTACTGTTATGATGTATTTGTGTTTGTTTTTCAAATGTTTTTAATGTAAAGCACATTGAATCACCATGAGAACTGCGCTATAGAAATAAAAGCTGATTTATGATTGATAGATTTGGCGTAAGGGATGAAGAAAGTGCAAGAGTCCCCAGAGTGAACTGCAAAAGAACAGCAGGAGTTGGGAGAGAGGAGATGGGACAGGTAAAGAGGAAGAGATGGAAAACACTGTTTAGAAATGAATGAAGCACAGTGAGCGAGGCAGTCTTCTCCCTAGAGGAGCCAGCATGCATAGGCGCATGCAGACCAGGCATCCAGCAGCAATCCTCTCCTCCCCCACCCGTTTATGCGCTACCCAGCCGTGCTCCTGTCTGGTCTCCACCAGGCAGGAGTCAAGCAGCAGAAGCAGTGCCCCCCCAACTAGGGAAGAAGAGCAGTTCCTGGGATGCATAATCCTTCGTCCCCAGCCCCAGCCAGACACCAGCAACATCTGCTCATTCCCAAATGTGAGCCACCGGCATGGGGAATGGTAGCGCCACTGCTGTGCAGATGGGCCGGCTGGTCCTCATCAGAATGATGAGGTCTGAGAGATCCAGAAAGTGGTCTACAATTAAAAAAAAAACAGGATGATGTCAGTCCGTTGCTGCGGTGGTAGGGCTACCACTCGTGACGCTGGGAGCCTTAGTTCAGAAACAGGTTCAGGACACTGTAGGGTCACCCAGGGGGGCGAAGACACAGCACCCCAGTTGGTGCTGTCCTCCCCTGGTGAGGGACGAGAAGCAGTAAACTTTCTGTGATACTGCCCCCTGGGGGACCACAGGTGGCAGTGCAAGCAGAGCAGCTTGCAGGAGGGAAGATACTGGATGGTACAATGTGCGGCCATGCAACTGCATGTCACTACGCACATGGCACTCTCGTTGCCAACATCAAATGGAGATGGGAGAAAAAGCAGAAAACACCCCAGAGTGAGCTGAATGATAGGGTTGTTTCCTGGACTCCAATGAACCTCCTGGCCAGTCCTCACCCCACCACTGACCAGTGAGGGGACACTCTGTCACCCCCAATGGAATCCACCACAGTGACAGAAGCCGTACACTGTGGACCCCCTGCGAGAGGATGTAAGCCCTGAAGATGATAAAGATTGAGCTCAAAAGAAGATTAGTGGAAGTGGGTGGCAACGGAGATGGTGAACAAACAAAATATACAATAAGACACACACTGGTACAGTCCTAAAGTAAGGCTGAACTTTGTTTAGTTAAAAACAGCATCTTATATAATAAGGGTTCGAGCCACAATGGTGGCTGGGGATATGTTCAAACTGTATCACCTGATGCTGGTATTTGATGGATGGCATCTACAGCACATTCCCCCTGGAACCCATGTGTGTGAGCCCAGCACTGGGGCAAGAGGAAGTACTTTATAGAATACTGGGCATCCAATCAGATGCCCAAGTCAGCACTGTAGTCGATTCCTCCTCTGCACAGTGATGGGCCACCTGATATGGTAATCTGTGGCTGTGTTCCATTGAAACAACACTCCTCCACACCCTTGCAACTGGCCAGTGCCTACAGACCACACAGCCCTCTCAGCCTACATGGGGGGGCTGGTGGCTGGTGGAAAGATGCCTGATCAGGCCCCACAGAGAGTCCTGCGGCCTGGCACAGGGAGGCCCACAAGCACTATAGCAGATCCTAAGGCTGTATAACCTCTGCCCCCTCCATCAGCCCTCCATGGCGCTGTGTATGTCACCGTGGCCTAGTCAGGGTCTGCAGTACCAGATGCCTCAAGGTGGGGTGAGGTATGAATACTGGTGACCCAGTGGGTGCACGTTACTGTATTAGGAGGTCCCGAGAAAGGCCTGGCAAAAGAAAGACCTCTGTTTTAATGGCAAATGGGAATACATCGACCAGGACGACCCACGCAGATTGCTGCAAATAAGGAAAGCAGTGCACTCTGTAATTAAACAATTAAAGGAAAAGCAAATACAGGCTCAAATGCGGTGCCTAGCTAAGATAGTCCTGCATGTCAAAGTGTGTGTGAAGGTGTATGACCCATTGCTGCAAGCCCGAAAGACTTAATTGAGGCTGGGGATCATGCTACCCAACATGCCGGTTGACACTTAAGAATGGGGCCTCCAACAAATAGTGTGGGAAGTGGCTCATAGCCCAAAGGGCCAGCAGACAAGTCAACAGCATGATTTACAAAGCATCCACTGTACCCTGCAACCATGGAAGGGCAGAGACGAGAGAAGTATTTAAGAACTATGTTTGGTGTTATCACAATCTTTATGTTCCTACTATCGTTAGTACTGAGAGGATTTTGTTCCTGTTTACTGTTCCCCTGAAAACTTAGTGTAATCCTCTGGTGTCGAACATCAACCTGCATACTTGTTTAGATTGCTGCAGGGAGATACAGTAAGTGCTGCTAGAGAATGGCCAGAAGAGGAGGACGACAGCCTTACAAGACTCAGAGTGACTGTTACATTTGCATATACACCAAGGGATTTTCTTTTTCAAAAGTTACATGGTTCTATCCTTGGTTACAGGGCACTCTGGAGATCTGCTGGGGCCCACAATATGTTGCATGGGGTAATATGAGGATTTCAGTCACTCCTCGGACTTCACAAGGTGTACAAGAATATTGTCCTTATGGTTTACAAATAAATATTGAAGGGATATCTGGTACAGAGCTGAGGTTGGTAGCCAGACTGGCTCCAGATCAAAGGCCACACATCACCTGGCCACGTAATCTCCAGGCTCTACTGATGCAACTGTTCAATGGGAAGGATACCCCCTTGGTCTTTCTGTGTCAGGGGCTAGCATTCCCAGAAACACCACCTGCTATAGCCAGGTTGCGGGGGTTAGAGATGGTGGGCTCATCAGAAATATCATCTGTCCTGTGTTCCGTTCCTGCTGTCGTCGGCAGCCACCGCATCCACCACCCTTGGGTGAGGTCCCTCATGTCCTCTGTGTGTTCCCCTCCTCCTCCTCCCAATTCTGAATATTTCACTGCCACTCCGCCCTCCAGACCGCTTCTACTGATATGGAGGATAGGTCTGATGTCCTCCTCTTCCTGGAGTCTTTGGGCCTGTAGGTCCACCTGCCCCCTGTAGTTTAAATTTAGTTTATGTGTTATGTACTCCCCCAGTTTATCCCCGAGCACCCTCTAACCCTGTGTGTAGTCTGTTTGGTATGTAAGATAATTTATTTGACCAGGTGCCCCACCCCAGTCCCCAATACAAATGAACCCTTCCTCTTTGCACCATCCCCTCAGCCAGACATTGAAGTCCTCTACCCTTTTCTTCCAGATTGTGCTGGCCCTTGGCACTGGTAACATTTCAGAGAATGCCGATGATCTTGCTGCCTCTTTACAGATGCTCCCTAATGCCCTAAATCTATCTTATACTATCTCTGCCTCATCCCCAGCAAGATCACTGGTACCCAGGTGTATCACTACATTTGGTTCTCCCCAACCTCCCTTACCATTTCCCCTATTTTTGGGCAAGTTTCCCTACTGTCATCCCAGGCATGCAGATCACCTTCCTTCTTATATTCTGGTACCCCTTCAATCCCAAAAGAATTCCCTTAATTTTGGAGTCTCCCAGGATTACCATCCTTCAGTCCCCTCCATTCATATCTCCCTTCAGTCTCTCCTTGACTGCCCTACTAGTTGTTCCCCTACCTAATTGCTTTCCCTCTGCATTGGATACATCCCACTGCATCCTCTACTCATCCCTGCAGCTATGTCCCCATTCATCTGTCTGGCATTCCCCTTCCGGCTAGTTATGCCTGCCTCCACTTTCCCCTCATTTCCTCCCACCCTATCCACTCCTTCCCCTTCATCTTCTTTTCCACTTTGCCTATTTCTTCTTCCGAGCCCACCTTGACTACCCTGCAGAGTCTCACCCTCCCTCTCCTGTCTTTCAACCCCTGACTTTGTTGTTTTAAACTGGTCTCCTACCCCCATCTCCTGTTGCCCCTCCCCCTCTCGACAGTGGGTCAAATCTATTCATCAAAGGAACCCCTTCAGAAGTTCCTCCTCCTGTTGCTACCTTTGCAGTCCCACTGTTTCCCCCTACCACTTGCCATTCACCCTCCCTGGTGCCCCATGGCCCTCTGAGGAAGAGGTGCCCCCTGATTCCAGGTGATCCTCCATGTTCCCCTCTCCTGTCAGAGTGCTCCCACTGTCCTGATACTTGTGCATATTCCTATTTCCCTACATCCTCCTGACCCCAACTTCTCCTAACCCCTAGATATATATATATCTTCATAAGTTGCCGCAATTCCCAGATTTCCCCATTTCACCTTCCTCCTCCTGTTTCCTAATGCTCAGTACAATGAGCTGACCCTAGATAGGAATTAGCTGCATTCCCCTTCCATCCCTGCATTGTGTGCTAACTAGCAATATAGGATAAACAGTGAAAAAATGTAAATAAAGAAATGATCTGCAAATAGCTACATTGGTTAAACTTAATTACAGTATAAAATGGGGCATAAGAATACATACACCTGATTAGAAGAGCGCCATCAGCTGACCGTTGATTAATGCCCCATATAGGCACAGCAACTTGTGAGCCAGCTGTCAGCAGAGATGAGTGAGTGGAGCCAGACTCATTAATTGTTCAGGCAGTCCGTTTGAGGTGGCAGCCAATAACACAGCTTGTAACCAATCGGAAGTTATAATGCACTGCGCTGACATGAACAGTGCAATGAAAGTAAAGTTCTCTATCTTCGGGCATCTCACACAGAAATAGTGGATGCATATAAGGGTTTCCCAATGGCCAATCTCCAAAAAGGAGCCAAAGGGGAAGGCGCAGCGAATATGTATATCCTAGCATAGCTGATCACGGCAGCAGATTCACAGCTTCAGGGATGTGTATCGAACAGAACAAAAATAGACCAGATAGAGAGGTGGGACCTGCTGGAATATAAAACACTAAAGGTGAAGCCAGACAAATTGGCGTTTGTGTTCACATATGGGCCAATTTCGATGGATGTAAGAGCAATCGTAGTTAAAACATTGGCACATATTAAGTTTGGATGAGGACCTGAAAAAGGTAGGAGAAAGTACACCCCCTGGTAACATTCAGGAGAGGCAAGAGATTACGTGACCTCCTATGTAGAAGTGAGTTTCCACAGTCCCACACAAAAGATTAATATATAAGTTAGCCAGCCTGGGAGTGGGTCCCAAGATGACAGCCTGGGTAAAGAATTGGCTGGCGAATAGGACACAGAGAGTAATAGTAAATGGAGTCCACTCAGAAGAAAGGAGGGTTACTAGCGGGGTACCGCAGGGTTCAGTATTAGGACCAGTCCTCTTCAATGTCTTTATAAGCGACATTGCAGAAGGACTGGAAGGAAAAGTATGTCTCTTTGCAGATGACACTAAGATCTGCAACAGAGTTGATGCACAGGGTGGGGTGGAAAGGATGAAGGGACTTGGCAAGGTTAGAGGAATGGTCAAATGTATGGCAGCTTAGATTCAATGCTAAGAAGTGCAAGGTAATGCACCTGGGAAACAAAAACCCAGGGGAAGAGTACACAATGGGGGGTGAGATACTAACAACAACAAAAATGGAAAGGGACCTGGGGGTAGTCATATCAGATGACCTAAAGGTGGGCAAGCAATGTGAGAAGGCAGCAAGGAGGGCTGGGGGGATACTGGGATGCATAGGGAGAGGCATCACCAGTAGAAAACAGGAAGTTATTATCCCTCTGTACAGACAGCTGGTGAGACCCCATCTGGAGTACTGTGTGCAGTTCTGGAGACCCAATCTCTGCAAAGACATAGACAGGATGGAAGCTGTCCAGAGGAGGGCAACTAAAATGGTGCAGGGTCTGCACGGAGGACATATGAAGAGAGACTTAAGGAGCTTAATATGTATAGCCTCGAGGAAAGAAGGGAGAGGGACATGATAGAAACTTTCAAGTACCTCAAGGAATCAACAAAGTCCAAGAGGTAGCATCTTTCAAAAAAAGAGGTGTGCAAGAACAAGAGGCACAATTTGAAGATAGAGGGGCTCAGAGGTAATTTAAGGAAGTATTTTTCACAGAGAGGGTTGTGGATGCATGGAATAGCCTTCGGAGAAGTTGTGGAGTCAAAATCAGTGGTGGAATTCAAGCATGCATGGGATAGTCATAAGGCAATTCTGGGGGTGGGGTAGGAAGAAGTAGGCTGCTGGTTAACTAAGATCTGCAGCTTATCCAGTAGGTAGGGAAATGGGCAGACTGGGTGGGCCAAGCGGTCCTTATCTGCCGTCAAATTCTATGTTTCTATGTTTCTATGTTAAAAGGGAGGTAAATGAAGGCACCTGGCTTGGAAAAAAGCCTTGTGGATTTTTCCATGTCGTAGATGCATCAACATGTAAGGATGCTGTAAAATCAAAGAAGTTTGCTAATCCTGGACCTTTGGGACTTCATGAAATAGAAATTGGGAGCTTTATCACTTGCACCACGAAATATGTAATACATACCCTGTGGTGCTCATGTGGCAAAACCTATATTGGTCATACAACCAGGTTTCTTAAAGAAAGAATGCAGGAGCACTTCAGGGCGATTCGTGGGCAGGATGGAAATCATCCAATTGCAAACACTTATAGGAAACTGAAAATGTGAGGGACCATAGAATTAAATAATGGAATTGATCATGTCCCTCTACGACTGAGAGGGGGAGACAGGGAACAGGAATTGGATACAAAGGAAACTGCATGGATATTCAGGTTTAGGACTTTAAGACCGAATGGATTTAATAAGTATATTGACTGGAAACCATTTATACATTAAAAAAACATATTTGTAACTGAACTGAATAGTATCTTGAGATTTCCTTTCCATGAAGTACTGTTCTGCGTGTAAAAATAGAAATTTTGAAAAATAATAAACTAAAAAAATAATAAAAAATAAAATGGAGAATGTAAAAATTTGAAAATGAGGTAAGGGGATGGGGAGTCCTTAATCATTATGGTGCCATAATGTATGCATAAATATTTTTTTCTAATACATTTATTGGTATAATGTTATGAAAAGTATGCAGCTCTGCAACTGAGTGATCTCTGGTGTGGATAATGTTTGGGAACTGCATTCGTCTCTGCAGTGGGAAGGGTCAATTAATAGGGAATTACCCTAGGAAACCAGTATGACTGGAAATAAGGACCATCCCCACTAAAGAGAGCATGGCTGTGTGCAGTTCCCTTGTTTTATTTAAACACATGGGTCCTCTTTTAATTGGATGAAATAAGACATTTTTATGATTTATACGCCTGAATCACTGAGAGTAGTTACTGATTGAAATAATGTTTGGCCACACCTCCTGATGAAGGGGGAGGAGACCATGAAGCGCTGAGGTTGAGAGCACTAACTTTGTGAACCTGAATTTGGAAAAGCATTTTATACTGTTACCAGGGTGTATTAAATTGTGCACATTTGCTTTTCGTTTTTTGTAAATACAAATTTTGTACCAGGTGAATTTTTTACACAGTAAAGAAAGTCTTTCTACTGAAATTTTGTGTCTGGAGTGCTGAATTCTTAATTAAAATGTGTACCGAACAGTCAGGCACTGCTGCTTTGTTAAGCAGCACTGATCAAGGTGCAAGTGACCCTGTAGTCAAACTCACAGGTGCAGACTTCCGGTGACGTCATGGAGCCGACAGCAGAGCAGTGAAATGAGAGCTCTCCCCAAAAACCCGAAATAAGGCAAAAAACAATGGATAAGCCACTCAAAAGTAAGAAAATGGCTAGCTCATCTCGTCCAAAAGACAGGCAGAACAAAGCCCGTCACAAAAACGGACTGTCAGTTGTCGATGCGAGCGAACTGAGCCAACAAGAATGGAGGGCAAGCAGGAGCCCATCTCCAATCAGCATGGCTGACATAGAAGACGAGCAGGACTGGCTCTCAAGATCTGGATTTGAGAAGCTGTTCAATGAATTAAAAGAAATAAGGGCAGAGAATAAACAAGAGTTCCGTCCCCTGAATAAAAAACTTTCAGGGCTTGAAGGCAGAATGGAAAAAGCAGAAAGCAGAGTGGGGACAGTCAGAGACAAGGCCGATCAGATGGGCCTAGTTCTGAAGGTACTTGTGGAGCAAACGGAATGCCTCCATGAAAAATGTATTGATTTAGAAAGTCGCTCAAGGCATGAGAACATAAGATTGTATGGTTTACCAGAGGGTTCTGAAACTGGCCAGATGGCAGAATTTATTTCAGACCTACTGATGGACGTACTTCAGCTACCAAGCAGGTATGTGGTTGGTATTGAGAGGGCGCATACAGCCCTACAACCTAAACTGACAGAATCAGGAGTGAGACCCCGCTCGATCATTGTGAAGTTCAACAGTTTCAGGGTGAAAGAGGAAATCTTGACCAAGGCATGGAAAATGAAAGAGATCTTTTACCTCTCTTCCCGACTGTATTTTGACCACGATTATCCCCCAAGATTCAAAGGCAAAGATCGCAGTATGCGGAAGTTATTAAAAGGCTGAAACTGAAGGGAATCTGTTTCCACACTCCTTACCCTGCAAAGATGCAGATATTTTGGCCAGAGGGGACGAGAATTTATGAGTCGGCAGAAGAAACAAGAAAAGCACTAGTGGAGAGAGGCTTGCTTGATCTGCAGCCTGAAGTAGAAAAGGACTCCAACTCCCAGAAGGCACTGGAAAAGAGCTCAGAGTGGTCTACTGCCACTAATAGGAGGAGAAGGGAACGCGGTGAGCTGTTGTTGTCAATTGCATCCCTACAGGCTGTGAGGGCACTTGTGCAGCAGATCCAAGCCAGCTCAAGAAATCAAAACAAGGACACTCAGCACTGAAGTTGGTAACTTTTTTTTTTCTCTTCTGGAAGTTGTTTTCAGATCTAGCTCTGTGAGTGTCAGGAAGGGCTAGATGGCTGAAAAGGGAGATGAGCTCGATGTGAGGAAACATTGGACTCTGCGCCACTCTCCTTCACATAGGGTCAGTTCTTTACGTTTGGCAGCCCCCCAAGGTTTATAGGGACCCCGTTTTCTACATGACCATATTTGTTGCACAATTTGAACTAAGTATCAAGTCTTTGTGTTTTAAATGTTTGATTAAGCCTGGAATAAGAACAAGACAAGAGACACGCGTAATACGTTTATATAGGGCCTAGACTAGCCTACTTAATTTTTTATTTTTTTTTCTGACAACTTTGGATCTGGAACTCTAGTATCTGCTGGACTTTCAACACTCAATTTAGTATTTTATATATATAGAATGCATAAGTGAGTAATGGTATTTTAAAGTGGCAAGGTGCAAAATAAAGTTTGTTTGGGCGAGGGGGTACTAAACAGGGGACAGTTTTTTCTTACTAACAAAATTTGGAGCTGGGTTGCAGGCAGTGACTTCATTCTTACTGCTTACTGTTTTGCAGTTAATTTTTTAGCCCATATAATACATTGAGGGGCTCTCGAGGAGAATCACCGGGGAGGTGGTGGAAAAATCTCCTTGTTCTAGTTCTTCCCCAAAGAGTGGGGAGGGCTGGACTAAGAGTTCCCTGTCTTCAGTGCAGGGAAGCTCCATCTTGAAAGCGTTACTAGTCTGAGAGTTTTTCTTTTTCTTTTTTGATATTCAAGGTTATGTTACAGCATGCTGCTGAAATTGTACAGTTATTTTATTATATTAAGAGAGAGAAGAGCATAACATTGAGGGGAGGTGGGGGTGTGGGGAACGGGGTGAGAAGAAAAGAAGACAGGGAAACTGGTTTGGAATGACAACCTTGGACCTTCTTATGTATAGTAATCATGGATAACTTGGAGGTATTGGTAGTTTCCTACATTGTAAATGGGCTCACACACCCCATCAAAAGAAGTCCGATGATGTCCTTCCTGTGTAAAACAGAGGCAGCGTTTATAATGCTGCAGGAAACTCACTTAAGTATGGAAGAACATGAGAAGCTTAAAAAATCTGGGTATCAAATAATAAAGGCTGCTGCATATAAAAAAGGGAGATGGAGGGGTACAGCAATCCTAGTACCGAACAGAACTACTTTTGAGGTTATTGATTCTTTAGAGGATAAAGAGGGAAGGCGTGTGGGTTTGAAAGGAAGGCACGATGGAGTTACTATCACTTTGGTTATGGTATATGCTCCTCCTGGTTCAGATTTCCATTTTTATAGAGAATTGCTCTTTAAAATCACCGAATGGGCAGAGGGACATTTAATAATAGGAGGAGACCTCAACTTGAAGCTCAACCCTGCTAGAGACTCTTCCGTACAAGTAATTAGGAAAGAAAATGAGGTGGCCAAAAGAGTGTCCAAATTAATAGGGGAACTGGGTTTAATAGATGCTTGAAGAAACATGCACAAGGAGAGCAGGCAATATACTTTATTTTCCCATGCTCACCATTCTTATTCTAAATTGGACTATTTTCTAGTCCCCAGGGACTCTATGGGGGTATGTAGTTCAGTGTGGTTAGGAGACATAACTCTATCTGACCATGCCCCTATATATATGAAAACAGCAATGGGACCCATAAGGCGTACAACATTCTGGAGGTTAAATGTCTCATTAATACAGAACAAGGACATACAAGCAACAATAAGGGAAACCAGTGAATAAGCGGTTAGGCATAATGACACACCAGAGGTATCAACTGGTATTATATGGTATACAGTTAAAGCTATAGTGAGAGGTAAGTTTATAGAACTCTCATCTAGATTAAAAAAGCAGAGGGAAAATAAAGTAATATAACTGCAAACCCAGATTACAGATTTGGAGCAGAAACAACAATTAAAGATAGACAGGGAAAGGGGAAAATTACTAACAAAATATAAGAAAGAACTACTAGAGATACTGGATGACAGGGTGGAACAGAAGCTATTATAGCTGAGACAAAGATTTTATGAGGGGGGGCCCACGTGTTCTTAGGCTCTTATCTAGAAGAATTCGTCAGAGTACAGCAAAGGCATGCATACCAAAGATTTTAGATCCTAAGAGGAAAGTGTGGAAGTATAAGGTGGAGGAGATAGCGGATACCTTCAGAGATTTCTATAAGAATTTATATTCAGGGGGAGTGTCACCATCACCGGAGAGGGTGGAAGAATTTCTGGCCTCTTTGAAGCTTCCTAAAATCACTGACCAGCTAAAAAAATATGCTGATATCTGAAATTAGAATGGGGGAGTTACATACAGAAGTTAAGAGGTTGAAGGCGGGCAAGTGTCCAGGTGCAGATGGCCTGCCCGACGAATTTTTCAAACAATGAAGGGATAGTATTGCTCCCTTATTACTCAGGGCAAATAATCATGTATGGACAAAGGAGGGATCTGCAGCACCATCATGGGTGCAAGCTATAATCTCGGTTATTCCAAAGCCGGCCAGGGACCCTACAATTTGTGCATCTTATCGACCAATCTCAATTTTAAATACAGGTTATAAAATACTTACAGGGATTTTTAGCTAGGAGATTGGAGGGAGTGCTACCAGAGATCATCCATCTTGATCAAACGTGTTTTGTAATCGGTAGACAAATGAGGGACAATATTAGGAAATCGGTAGCTATAATAGAACACCTGAAAAAACATTCTCAACCTGCCTATTTAATGAGCCTAGATGCAGAAAAGGCATTTGATCAGGTGTCCTGGGAATTTCTGCGGGGTGCCCTGGCCGGCTTCGGTTTCCCCCCTGTCTTTAGGAGAAGAGGGACCTGTGTGGCCCCGAAAGCTTGTGTATAATTCCACCTTTGTACAAGACACTTGTTGATCCAATAAAAGGTATCAAACCTTCTATCTTCTCCTGTTTTGCAAGGAACAATATGGCTGGAGTCCCTTCTCTTTATAAATTTTATTTTTAAGTTGTACTCTTCCCCTACAACCTTTATAAGGACAAATGTGCACATATCAAGAGCTTTTGGCTTAGCTAGGGGAACCCAACAAGGTTACCCGCTCTCCCAGCTATTATTTGCAATATATATTGAATCCTTGGCACAGAGTATAAGGGAGAATGAGAAGATTACAGGGGTATTATTGGGGAATACCGCACATAAACTTGCTCTTTATGCAGATGATGTGATGTTATTTGTAACAAACCCAGATACTTCCCTACCAGAGGTCTTTACAGAAACTGAACTCTTCTCAGGTATATCAGGATATACCCCGAAATGGTCTAAAACAGAGGTGTTATTAATGGAAGCACAGGTCCCTCAAGCTTTTAAAACAAAATACCCTATGAAATGGAACTGTGTCACCATTAAGTACTTGGGAGTGAGGTTGGGTAAGGACCCGGATACTTTATTTAAAGATAATTATCCCCCACTTATAGAACAAATTAAAGCTGATTTACAAAGGTGGGATTGCATGCCCTTCCCCCTTTTCTCGAGACTACAAATCATCAAAACCAATATCCTTCCTAGACTGATGTACCTATTTCAGTGAGTGCCCTGTTTAATCCCACAAAAGACCATGAAGGAATGGCAGGGCAGAATAATGGCTTTCTTGTGGGCAGGAAAACACCCCAGAATATCTAGGAATACATTATATCTCCCAAAACAGGAGTAGGATAGAGCTTGTCCAAACCTACAGGTCTACTGGATAGCTACAGAAATGAAAATAGCATTGCTGTGGTCACATCCAACTTATAAAGCACAGTGGCAACTGTCACAAACCCACTCAGCAGGTCAGGCCCTCTATTCCCAAAGTGCCAACCTCCGAGTGCAGTTTTGTGAACAGTTTAGCAGAACAAGGTAACCCTCTTGTCTGTTTTGTGAGTTTGGATCAACCTTTGGTCTCAAGTCTTGGAGGGATTCAAACTGTGAACCTCTTGCTAGCATACCCAATGCACAGGCTCAGATATATCTGTCTTCGGGGGGGGGAGCAGATATCCTTGCCTACGGGCACCTAACCAGGTATGCAGAGATGAACCCTTAAAAACTTTAATAAAGACCTCCGATTTAAAACGCTTCTCTTTCCAGTTTGGTATCACCATTCAAGCTTATGCTTCATGCCTGCTATAACCATATATACTATTCTTACAAGTGAAGGAAAAACAAAGGCAGACCAGGTAAGCTCTAAAAAAGAGTTTTTACGAAAAATAGGTACAAATATGTCAAACACAAAATACAGAACTGTTATATCACAAGACATACAAATCTTTTAAAAGAACAAGGTTTAAACAGTGCAATTCCTACTGCAGTACTTAGTCTCTAAATACCTGCTTAAAGTGCTCACAGATGTGTCACTGTCAGAGTCTAGATAAAAGTGTCTAAGTAAAACAGAATTATTCCTTAAAGCAAACTGTATTTGCCAAACCCTTTTTGTGTGCGGTCACTAGCTCCTCCTCAGTCAGAATATATATATAAAAAATATATATCCTATACAAAAACAGGATGGCTTTTCAAAGTATTACATTCTGCAACTTCAGTATAATTCATGTCCTTCAAATGACACTTCGTTGATCTCATAATAAGCTTCCTCCTTCCAGGATATGAAAGCATCTTTATGGTTTCGCACTTCTATGTAATAACCTATTTTTCTTCCTCTGGAACCGTCATAAAATGGATATGCTCAACTCAAGCTTCTACCAGCCTGTAATTAACTTTAGATAAAACAGGATCTTTGATTAAGGCCTTCCATGTAACACATTGTATCTAAAAACCTGTGTGTGTGATCTCACATGCTGTTTTAGCATTTTCTCATGGCTTTCATCTTTCAGCTGAAACCTGGGAGAGGGGGAGAGCAAGGTCACTCCTAAAGCACCAGATTTTCAGCAGAGACAGTCAGTAATACATTTTATTTAAAAAAAATGATACAGCACTCAGAACTGGCTGTCCACATCAGCAACAAGTAGAATTGGAACAGTATAAAGAGCCCCCTTTGGGTGCTGTATTGTTTGGATCACAGTTCCTAGACTGTATAACTAAAGAATTACCAACAACGATCAGGGTAACACTGCTGGGGTGGCATGGGGGAAATGGCAAGGGATTTACAGCTAAACATAATTGGAAATACAGGTGGTGGTCCCGTGACAGATAATTTTTACCATCCACCCAATATCGGAGGTTTCAGAGACAGGAGAGTAGGGGGATTTTCACCCCATGACAATCAATGCAGGGGCTAGACATAATACACTTTAACTTAACTAAGACAAGGTTTGGCTGGACAAGCAATGATTTAATGCATTATTATCAATTAAGAAAATTTCATTAATAATAGATACACATTATGGTTGCATATGAAGACCCCAGACCATACCCAGCAGTGAATGAAATAAGCCATCACAATGCTTTACTGGAACTTGATAATGGACAGGGCACATCATTTGTAGACCTTAAAACACAAATGGGAAAGGGAGACTGGAAAAGTTCTGGATAATCATAAATGGAACAAGGTCTTTGGGGTAGTTGGAGAACCACCTACTCACCAACCTGGCAAGAGTATGCCTGGAAAATCAAAATTAGCTATTTCTTGACACCAGTAAGACAAGCCAAGATGGGCATCTTACCACAGGGTAAGTGCTGGAAAGGGTGTGGTTGCCTAGAAGCAGATCAGGCGCACATATTTTTGCATTGTCCTGGTATTGAGGACTATTGGAAGGATAGTCAACAGTACCTGAGGTGGGTATTTGGATTAGAGGTAGAGATTGGCGCCGAGAACTTGATACTGGGGTTGTACCCTACAGAAATTAAGGGAAAAGAGGGACAATATTTATGGGCAATTTTGACAATTACTGCCCTGAAAGCGATTACTAGGAGGTGGCTCCAGGTAACCCCGCCAGACATACCTGAATGGGTGACATTGATTGAAAAGGTACAAGTAATGAAAATAATGACCTACACAGCAAACCATAGAAAAGAACAATATATGAACAGGTGGGCTAGATGGGAGCTTTACAAGAATATAGTAACCACTCCCCCCCCAATGTTCACCTGGAATGAATAGGGGATCTCGTCCCTCTTCCCCACCCCCCCAACCCAAGAAATGTTTCTTCTACAACAACTACTTCTCCTATGGTTATGTGTTTTGGTTTTAAGATGACATGAAATAAATATAATTTTATGACAAAGCTAGGATTGTACAAAGGAAGGGCATATTCCTGTTACAGCTTTGTAATAAGAGCTTGAACTCAGTAATGGTAATTACATATCCTAATTCTGTATGTGAATTTAAAATTTTTATTTGAATAAGGAATTGTAAATGAGGAAACAATACAATGAACAAATATAAAAAAACAACAGCTCAGAGGTGCAAGTATATAGAGCCCAAAAATAAGCACTGCAGGTTATGGTACAACTGACAGGGGAGTGAAAGCCACAGCCTCAAGTACATGCACCCCACAAGTAAGCAGTGTGGGTCATAGTTAAAGTGACCGTGGAGCGAAAGCCACAGTGGTATATATATATTTGTAACACGGCATTATGGACAGCCGTGCCAGGGGGCCCCACGATAGGTGCAACACCGTCACGTGGTGCAGGAGCAACTCGGCATTGTGAGCCGATAATGCTGTGTTGGTGTTGTGGGAAGCGCGGGCACGAGGCCAACTCGGCATTATTTCTCATAATGCCGTGTTGCTCCTGTAGTGGCCACGGCAGCCAGAGAGTGGCAAGTAGCGCTGTGGGCGGGCGGTGGGTATCCCTCCGAACGGGGTATAGAGGCTGCAAGCAGGCGGAGTGCCACGGGCATCTGCAGGGGGTAGAGTTACTCAGGACACACAGAGGCAGACACACAGTGAGACGCACCCAGGCAGCACTGACGAACACCACTGGCAATGCAGGGGCACACAGAACCCTGCGCCCGCCACCACCAGCGGCGCACACCTGTAGCAGGTACCGGAGAATCCACGGAAGCTTGGGGAGAGACAGTGAAGAGAGCGCGCCAGGAGCAGCAGGCCACATACAGCCGCCTGAACCACAGCAGCAGAGCGAGTCAGGAAGCAGTGCAGCGGGGCTCGCAAGAGGAGCACCAGCATCAGGCTACGGGTTCAGCTGCCAGAACTTCACTGTCCACGGGACTGTAATTTTTAATTATGGTGTGACCCCAACCCAGGCATACTGCACTGGACAGCACGAGTAACCGACGAGGCCACGAAAGGGCTGCGGGCAAAGCAACGGCGCGGTCCAAGAAGCACACCACGTGACACACCCGGTATGCAAATTAGGTGCTGCACAGCAGAGCACAACTGAGGAGAACGGCAACTGGAGACCTCCGAGTCAGGCTGTGATGTGAACGGCCGCTCCGTAGCACAGGATACTTCAGTAGAATACCAGACTTACAAGAATCTCCTTCTGCAGCCATACGTGTTTTCAAACACATCGGTATGTAACACAGCAGTGTAATCGCATGGCACAGTAAGAATAAAGTGTACGAAAATTGCCTCAGTCTCCGGTGCCTTTCTTCCTAATCAGTCTGTAGTGTGCTTGCCCTACTACACATCGAACTTTCCATGTTACAAGGCATTAATCACTGGCAGAGGGCTCTACGGTGATTTGACCAGCGAGGGTGTGAGCCCTCGGGCCTCCCTCGCAACAACGCCTTCAGCGGGCATTAATCACCGTAGAGCCCTCTTCTGCCGGTGATTAATGCTTACATATATCGAGGCCAAAAGTAAGCAGTATACATGTGGCATGCAGCAGTACTGGGACTGCAAATGACCGCTGGTACAAGGAAGCAGTCGCAGAGATATTCAGTGACAAATCAAACAGGGCTGCTCCAAGCAGCAGTACTGGACACCATGCTGTTCTGTGTGCCGAAGAAACAGATGCCCTGGAGAAATCAAAGGAGGAGGAGAATACTCAAAAGAGTGCCAGCTGGGCACTAAATGTGCTGAAGGATTGGCTTAGTAATTACAAGCTGGAGGTGAACTACAAAGAAATTCCTGCAAAACAACTGAGCAGTCTGTTACGAGAGTTCTACGGCACCGTGAGAGCTGCAGAAGGCAAATAGTATGCTGTCAGCTCTTTCATCTGCCTCAGGGCTTGGATAAAAAGATATTTAAATAACGTTGAAAACAGTAGGCAACTAAACATTGCCAACGACGCAGCATTTAAGTCTGCAAATAATGCGTTTATTGCCAGGTTGAAACAAATGAGGAAGGAGGGACTAGACCATGTCTTTCACAACCCACCCAAAAGTCATGCAGACCTCGCCAAACTGAGAGCATAAGAGGCACTATCTCCCAGCACTCCAGTTGGACTTGTCAGAAGGGTGTGGTTCAAGCTGCAACTTCAGCTACAGCACTGTGGCAGAGAGTGGGTTCAAGACCTGAAGCAGAACTCCTCTGTAGTGCTCAAAGATCCGGATGGCAGAGTCTCTATCACTGTGCTTCAACCCTCACAATAAAAACCACAGCAGTGTTGCTTGGCCAAAGAAAGAAAGTATGTGGGTGTTTCTGTTCACGGATCCACGCAACCCATATTGCACAGTCCAAATGTACAAGCAATATGTCAGTCAGTGCCCTCCAAGTGCCCCCACTCTTTATCTACACCCCAAACATGTAATTAACCCACACGACCAGTACTGGTATAATATGCAACCTATGGGGGTGAATTACTTGGAGAATATGATGCCTAAACTTGCAGAAGCCACACAGCTGTCAAAGCGCTATAGAAATCACAGCATCCGAAGCACTGCTGTGCAGATCCTGTCAGATGCTGGGCTGGCATCCCGTGAAATAACGTCTGTCAAAGGTCATCACTGTGAAATGAGCCTAAAAAATTATTGGACTACCTTCACTGCTGAGAGACAAAAGTGGGGCACACTGCTGAGTTCTGCAGGTGCACCCCTAGGTGACAGCAAAGCACAGGTTCCCTCAACTGCAAAGGGCAAAGCAACTGCGGCCAAAACTGAGCAGGAACAGGAGAAGCAACATACAGGGCCAGTGACACAAACTGCAATCACGGAAATCACCAACAAGGAGATGCTAGCAGCAGCATTCCAGTTTGATCACTTCCATTACCACAGGGCTGTGAACTTTCGTTACCATCCACAGTCTACATTCCACAGCAATCAGAGGGAGGACATCAGCGGAAAGCACCCAATGGTGTAATGAGGTGCTCCCCATACTGTGCCCTTGCAATTACGTTTCACTGCTCCTCCCCCTGTTCTGATGTTCCCATGATGGCAGCGGTTAGTTTTTTTCTGCTATTCTCATTGCAGCACTGTAGTTTGGTTCCCACAGTACTGTTAATGCCACCAGTGGTTTTCACACAGTAAGTAGTATATAGTGCACCCTACTGTTGGTCTTGCAACATTTAAAAAAAAAGGCGTATAATACAGTGCACGGTATTGCACCATTCCAGGTCTGTTCCAACAGTAGCACCGTACCATTGTAGACGGGCATTTCACTGCACTGTCCCTATTGTTGTTATGGCACCCTTTCAGAAGTTTACTATTAATCAGCTCACCATTACTGTTGTTACTGCACTGTTGTACAACTGCAGCATTATTCGCCGCATCATGTGTTTAATTGCCCTGTCTCTATTGTTGGTACCGCAGCATTGTGCAACTATAGTATTATTCAGCACACCGTCACTTTAAGGGCTCTGGTCCGCTCCCTGTCATTATTACAGCTTGTAACACGGCATTATGGACAGCCGTGCCAGGGAGCCCCGTGATAGGCGCAACACCGTCACGTGGTGCAGGAGCAACTCGGCATTGTGAGCCGATAATGCCGTGTTGGTGTTGTGGGAAGCGCGGGCACGAGGCCAACTCAGCATTATTTCTCAGAATGCCGTGTTGCTCTTGTAGTGGCCACGGCAGCCAGAGAGCGGCAAGTAGCGCTGTGGGCGGGCGGTGGGTATCCCTCCGAACGGGGTATGGAGGCTGCAATCAGGCGGAGTGCCATGGGCGTCTGCAGGGGGTAGAGTTACTCAGGACACACAGAGGCAGACACACAGTGAGATGCACCCAGGCAGCACTGACAAACACCGCTGGCAATGCAGGGGCACACAGAACCCTGTGCCCGCCACCACCAGCGGCGCACACCAGCAGCAGGTACCGGAGAATCCACGGAAGTGTTTGGGAGAGGAGAGTGGAAGAGAGCGTGACGCAGGAGCAGCAGGCAACACATACAGCCGCCCGGAACCACAGCAGCAGAGTGAGTCAGGAAGCAGTGCAGCGGGGCTCGCAAGAGGAGCACCAGCATCCGGCTACGGGTTCAGCTGCCAGAACTTCACCGTCCACGGGACTGTAATTTTTAATTATGGTGTGACCCCAACCCAGGCATACCGCACTGGACAGCACGAGTAACCGACGAGGCCACGAAAGGGCTGCGGGCAAAGCAACGGCGCGGTCCAAGAAGCACACCACGTGACGCACCCGGTATGCAAATTAGGTGCTGCACAGCGGAGCACAACTGAGGAGAACGGCAACTGGAGACCTCCGAGTCAGGCTGTGATGTGAACGGCCGCTCCGTAGCACGGGACACTTCAGTAGAATACCAGACTTACAAGAATCTCCTTCTGCAGCCATATGTGTTTTCAAACACATCGGTATGTAACACAGCAGTGTAATCGCATGGCACAGTAAGAATAAAGTGTACGAAAATTGTCTCAGTCTCCGGTGCCTTTCTTCCTAATCAGTCTGTAGTGTGCTTGCCCTACTACACATTGAGCTTGTCCGTGTTACAAGAGCATTAATCACCAGCAGAGAAGGGCTCTACCGGTGATTAATGCCCACGGGGGGGGGGTTGAGCCCTTGGGCTTCGCCCTCATGCAACAACGCCCCCCCCAGTGGGCATTAATCACCAGTAGAGCCCTCCTCTGCCGGTGATTAATGCTTACTTAATCTGGTTCAGTGTCAGTTGGCATCCATCTGTATCCCCTTCCCTCAGGACGAGGCTGAAAACAGGCAGAATTGTCTAGTCCTCCTTTCCCGGTCAACAAAAAAAACTAAATTATTATCAACGCAGGATGTGTCCCTCAGTATTGTGCTTATTACTACATGGCAGTAGAAAGTCAAAAGTAGTCAGCGCACCATGCGTGGAAGTGCAGTCTCCCGAACTGTGTGATTATTGTTAGTGCAACATTTGCTAATGTACTCTGTACTTCGCAGAGCGTCCGTACCAGAGGCTAGCATAACTACTGACATGCAGTGCCACTCCGTGTCAAGGTCCCGGTTAGAAACTTCATATGGCTGCCGATGTTGCACCCTCACCTGTGTTGTGTCATACCGCACCCTGTGAACATCAGAACAGTTACCATGCCTGCGTCCCTTGTTCCTGTACTGACCTTCCCCATCGGTAATGCTCCATCTCTATAGATCAGTATTGCACACACGCCATGCATGTGTGCCACAGGTTCAGTAGGGCACGGGTAGCAGCACAGAAAGGAATAGCTTGTGTTGTAAGTGTTCTGCATGTGTTAGGAACAGTATTCCTGTCATTTGTGCACAGCAGCAGACATTGTACTTTTTTTTTTTTTTTTGGTGGTCTGCCGCTGGACCCCATCAGCCACTTGCTGTGCCCCAGCATCCCCCTCCCGGAAAGCAGACATTGTACTTAATGAAGGCAGTAATCAATCATCCTGTAATGCACCACATAGCAGTAAAACAGTGGGACTACATTTTGTAGTGGAAGGATACTTACTAAAATGTTCATGTTTTCATCAATTTACGTCAGTTTCCTTTATTTCTACAACAGTAGGTTTACCCCATGTTAGCAGCACAATAACCCACTCAAGGGTGTGCGAATATTGAGGATTAATCAACACCCTGGATGCTGTGAGGGCATGAGGCCACTCGCAATGCACCCAGGGTATTGATTAATCCCCAATAACCGCACACCCTGTCATGGGTTATTGATTACATAACTAAAACTAGAAGAAATGTGATCCGACCCTAGCTATGAATCAGCTGCAATCCCCTTCCAACCTCTTACAGTGCACAAAGTAGAAATTTAGGATAAATACTAACAATGGAAAGTAAAAAAAGAAATAAACTATCAACAGTTACAATAGGTACACTTAGATAGCTACCTAAAGACTACAGACTAGAGTACACTTACAAGCTAACCTAACTAATAAAGTAGATTACATACTGGCAGTCACAAACAGGTGCAACACATGTCGACTCACAAGAGCTATATAATAATATAAGGGGAAAATACCTATACAAAGCTGTTAACACTTACATAGTCGGCATAACACAGGCAAAACTGAAAAGATAGCCTACGGATCCCAGGGGAGCAGCTGGATGGACGAACGGTTGCCTTACGGCTCAGTCACTCCAGGCAGACTCCATATTGCCCTTATGCTATGGTTCTTAAGTGATCAGACCGCAGCGGTGGACTGCTAGGTAATGACACCGCTATAGGGAGAGAGCACCACCCACCAGCTGAAGTTCTCCCCCTCATTGGAGGATTAGGAGTAGTTCAAAAATTCCAGTGTAAGTCCACAGACTGTGAATGGCACCCTTGTTCCACCAGTTCAGAGCCCACTGGCTAAGCTCTGGACTCCAGCACACTCCAGTGTTCCACTAGGAACAGCATCTATGCAGTAGTTTTGTTAATGGTTAGTTTTATATTGCATAAGAATTATCTGTTTTTATATCATTATGAGGTTGCCTTATGCCGTATAAATTATAAGGACCTTTATAAAATTTAAGCCAGTTTCCATTGTTTTGCATGATTCATGAAGCAAGGGTGAAACAGCTTTAACCTGAGCTGAGTGGACATAGTAAATAACTGATATTCCAGCCTATTGTTCCGATAATACTCTAGATGTGGCCTCACCAGTGACCTGTACAGTGGCAGTATAACCTCCACTTGCCTAATGCTGATCCCTCTGGCTATGCATCCCAACATTTTATTTGCCCTTGCTGCTGCTTTCCTGCACTGTGTGGAGTGCTCCAGGACACTAGTGATCATCCCTCCCAGATCCTTCTCCTCATCTGTTGCAGATACTCGACCCCTCCCAGGTAGTACTCCATCCTAGGATTCTTGGCTCCAATGTGCATAACTTTGCATTTCTTTGCATTAAAACCAAGTTGCCAAATCCTGGACCACCTCTCAAGTCTCTCCGGATCCTTCTTTAGGCCCTGTATCCCTTTGGTCATGTCTGCCCTTCCACAGGGCTTGGTGTCTCTGTGAAAAGGCACACTTTGCCCTTAAAGTCATCCCTAATATCATTAATGAAGACACTGAACAACACTGGCCCCAGCATTGAGCCCTGCAGGACCCCAGTGGTAACCTCCCTGGTGGTGGACAACTCTCCCCCCACCACCACCACCTTCTGAGTCCTATTCCCCAGCCAGTTTTCACCCATCTGGTCATCTTCTCTCCAACCCCAAGATCTAACTTCCTGATCAACCTCTTGTTGGGGTACAGAGTCAAAGGCTTTGCTGAAATCCCAGTAGAGGATGTCCACCGCTTGGCCCCTGTCTACTGTTCTGGTGACCCAGTCAAGGAAGTCAATCAGATTGGTTTGACATGACCTCCCTCCCATAAACTCATGCTGCCTTGCATCCTGAAGACCATGTTCCTCTAGCTACTTTATCAACCTTTCCTTCAAGTATGGTCTCCATGAGCTTGCACATAACTGAAGTCAGACTGATCAGTCTGTAATTCCCTGGGTCATCTTTGGGATCACTCTTATGGAAGGGCACTACATGTGCCATTCTCCAGTCTTGTGGCACCATACCTGACTCCAGTGAACTACTGAACAGACCCGCCAGTGGTTCAGTAAGCTCCTCTGCCAGTTCCCTCAGCACCCTTGGGTGTACTTCATCTGGGCCTGGTGATTTGTCTACCTTCAATGCTAGCAGCCCTTTCCTCACTCTGCCCCTTCTATACCACCACAGCTGTGCTCCCCTCCTCCCTGCTCCTCTTCTGCCCTCTGTTGATACCGATTCCCTCTGCTAACTGCAGTTCTTTCTGAGCCTTAGCCTGCCAGGATACCTTACTTGCCTCACTAGCCATCTTTAGGCTGCCTAGGTGCATACTGCAGGCAGCCTATGTACATACTGTGTGATCCTGGACAAGTCACTTAACTTCCTCGTGCTCCCAGGTCGCATCTAGAAACAAGCTTCGGCGTAGTGTGCTACTCCTGGTTAAACAGTGTTCCCTATCCTTTTAAGTAATTGTCCCTGTACCCCCCTCTCCCTCTTGGTTTTCCTGAATTTCCTATAGGCTAACCTCTTGTCTCTTACTGCCTGGGCAACCTCAGTACTAAACCAGCTGAGAGCTTTGGCCCTTGAGTTCTCTCCCGAGTCTAATGCACTCCTCTGTTGCACCCAGTATTCTCTCCTTAATGATGGACCACCTACTTATCTGCCCTTATGCCCGCGAGGTGCTTCCTTAACAATTCGTCCATCTTCCTGAAGTCCACCCTCCTAAAGTCTAGGATTTTGGTCTTAGTGGGGATGTTTCCCTGCCCAGAACCAACTGGAACCACACTGTGTGATGCTCATTTCCTCTCAGGGGCTCCTTGATCATTATATCTTGTATGTGCTCTCCATTTATGAGCACCATATCAAGGATTGACCCCTCCTGGGTGGGTTCCATGACTCTCTATGTTAGGAACCCATTTTGCGATGCTTCCACTATCACCTGGCTCCTGGTGCATGTCATGGTTAGTATGCTCCAGTCTACCTTGGTCAGGTTAAAGTCCCCACTATTGCCCTGTCTCCCTTCCCTGCAGCATTCAACATCTGCAAGTTCAATTTCCTGTCCCTTTCCTCTTCCTGATTGAATGGTCTGTAAACCACCCCCAATGTCACCTTCCTCCCTCTACTGGACAGTAGCTGAACCCACATTGCTTCTGCTCTCCCCTCCTTCAACTCCTTCCTCATATGTTATACCCCCCCAATGTAAACAGCCACACCCCTTTTCCATACCACCCTATCCCTCCTAAATAATTAAAATGCAGGGACAGAGAGGTCACAGGCATGGTTTGGTGTGGCCCAAGTCTCAGTGACTGCCATGATGTCCACCTCCCTGTCTGTTAGTAGCACCTGCAGGTCGTCCATCTGTTACCGAGACTTCGCACGTTCAGAGACATCACCCTCCACCTAAAATGTGAGCCTCCTTCTTGGTAACCCATGAAAATCGTGACTGGATTTTAGTGACTAAAAAATCGCGATGCAGTAATAGCGATTATTTTATCGGCGACCTCCAGATAATCGCGCTGTATCCAAAATAGTGCCCAAACTTGCCAACATGAGTCCTAAAATAGCAAGTGGAATAAAATAGTGCCTGGACCAGATCACTCGCATCATCCATTTACACATAGGCACCTCCTACTAAAGTTTGTCTGCAGTACAGGAAGAGGGCAGGTACTGATGAACTCTACATTCTTCTTCTGGTCCCCCAAAATCCTGTGTAACAACTTTACTGTACACCTGAATGATAACCTCCTGTATTAAAACCACGTAGGTACCTGTGAAAATCGCGACTGCAGCATACATAATTTTGATATACATATGTTTAAGCACTACATCACTGTGGTTTAGGCACTGAGCTGCAAACCTGGAGACTAGAGATAGAATCCCACAGCCCTCCACTTGCATAGTGTGCCTTTTAAATATTAGACATCTGAAATCAACCATCACTGATATGCTGTAAAGACACCTGAGACAATAGCGACTGCAGCAGAGTGAGCACCTGACAGAAGTTTAAAGAGGAGCTCGGACAGGTGGAAGGACAGGAGGCTCAACAAGGGGGTGGTAAGGTACGACCAAGTGATCAGAGTGCCAGGATTGGATGTAATAGCTCAGCAGAGAATTAAATTAATTCTGTGAAATTCAATGGCCTGAAGAGAAAGAGGACAGGGGTGAGAGAGGCTCTGGGGGATGTCCCTAGGAAGTAGCTTGAGTCTGACTGACTGGAGCGAGTATGATCGCTATTTTTAAGAGGTGGCGAATTTGTGCATCGTGAAAATGTTTGGTCACGCTACTGACGTTCGCTATTATTCAGGCGCTATAATGCAAATCATGATTTTAAAGTCGCGATTATTATATGGAACCTCCTTCTCTTCCCCCACCTCTTCCTTCCCCTTTCTTCCCTGTGTGTGCTCCCCATCCATCCCCTGTTGCTGACTGCTTTGCTCCCGCTCCACCCTCCACACCCCTTCTACTGGTATATGGGGGGAGGTCTGTTGACCTCCTTCTCCCAGAGTCATCATGCCTGTAGGCCCGCGGTGTAGTCTGTCTGGCGCATAATGTGTTTTATTTGAACCAGTCTCCTCCTAGACCCTAGTACAGATGAACCCTACCTCCTTGAACCATCCCCTCTCAGCCAGACACTGAATTCCTCTGCTCTTTTCTTTCTGACCATGCTGGCCCTTGGCACTAGTAACACCTCTGAGAATGCCAGCGATCTTGCTAGCTCTTTGCAGGTCCTCCCTAACACCCTGAATCTACAGCTCTTCCCCAGTTGGAGTGTTGGTACCTAGGTGTATAACTATGTTTGGTATCCCCCAACCACTCCTCACCATTTCCCCAATTCTGAGGCACACCATGCCAGCTGTCATCCCTGGCATGCATACCACCTTCCTTCCCCGGTGAATACCCTTAATTATGGAATCCCGTAGTATTATCACTCTTCCGTCCCCTCCATCCATGTTTCCTTCCCTCCCTTCTTTTTTCAACTGCCATGCAAGTTGCTCCTCCACCTAATTGTCCCCCCTGCCCTTATTAATGTCCCACCGCAGCCTCCACTTATCCCTCCAACTATATCACCATTCTCCTCTGTGCCCTTCCCTTTCTGGCTGGCTATGCTCGCCTCTACTTTCCTCCTCTTCCTTTTACCCTATCCTGTCCCTCCCCACACCCTCTGCTCCACTTTGACTGCTTCTTCTTCCCTGCCCACCTTGACTCCCCTGCACAGTCCCATCCCCATCCTGTCTTGTCATTGTAACCCCAACCTCACTGTCTTAACCCAGCCCCCTGCCCCACCTCCTGTTACCCCATCCCCTTTCCAAACAGTGGGTCAAATCTGTTTCTTAAAGGCACCCCTTTAAGAGTTCCCACACCGGTTGCAACCTTTGTAGTCTCACCCTTTCCCCCTGCCACTTGCCATTCCCCCTCCCTGGGCTCTCTGGCCCTCTGAGGAAGAGATACCCCGTATGAAAATTAAACAGCATCACCCAGCTTGTGTTAAAACTCTAGTTTGTGCCACAAATGGCACTTTTTCACACAAGCTACTTGAAAATGAAAGATCGTCACCTGGCTTGTGTAAGAACTCCAGCCTGTGCCACACAAGGCACTTTTTCATGCAAGCTGCATGACTGGAAAGTGGGTCTGCAAGTCATAAAAATGGATTATTGAGTGATGAAAATGGAAATTGTTCTTGTGACTTGCAACAGCCTAGTTTTTCTTTTTGCTACCCAATAGAAGGCAGATCACGATTATCAATGGACACAGATCTTTCTGGGGAAATGCTACCAGTGGGGACCCCCATAGATCAGTTTGAGGTTCCCCTAATTTAACATTTTTGTTAGCGAAATGACAAATAATGTGTGCTCAAGGTCAGCAAAATGCCAAAATTTGAGTATGACACCAAAATCGCTCAGGTTATGAGCACAGAGGAAGACAGTGTACTGCTACAGTGTACTGCTTGACCCTTCCCTCTCCTTCTGCGAACACATCAACTCTTTAGGCCGTAGGTTTCGCCAAAAATTAGGTACAGCCTATAGAGTCTGGCAATAGCTCACGCCTGAGGCCAGACTTGCCATCATCCAGGGTAATCTTCTCCCTATACTGGATTACTGCTCCCCCATCTATGCTAGGACATCCATGACCCTAATGGCTAAGCTTGCCTCTGTCTATAACACTGCCTGTCATTTTGCCGTGCTAGCCCCTTTCTCTACTCACCACTGTGCCCTTTACAATTCTCTCAGATGGCCGGCCCGTCGGCGCAGCGGTGGGATTTCCGTTTGCAGACGCGGCGACGGGTTCGGGAACGGACCCAGTCGTCAGGAGGGCTGGCTGGGGAGAGGGATCGAGCATCCTATGGACTGCCTCCTTCTCCGGGAGGGTCAGGGCAGCACCTGGGCGTTGGGGACCCCTGGCGGAGGCTGGGGCAGCTCACGCTACCCGCGCTGGGGAGGAGGCAGGGCGGACGCTGGCTAGTTGCACGCCCCGCTTCCAGGAGGGAGAAAACTAAGGAGGAAAAGGAAGGAGGGGAGGTCTCTGTCTGGTGAAGCCTCCCGGGGCTTCAATTCACCCCTGCTGCCGCACTCCCAACTAGTTACTGGTTCCGGCGCGCTGGAGCTGGGGGGTACCAGTGCAGGCCCCCAGCCTGGGGAAAGCCGGAGGTGACTGGGAGGGCGGCAAATGGCAGGTGGTGGAGCTCCGGGGCCGTGACTAGGCTGAAGGGAAGACGGAGGACCCCCAAAAAAAAAACAAAAACAATTTCTCAGATGACTCCCACTGCAAGGCCATTTCGCCCTCGCCCTCTGCTGCACACTTCACTCCGCCATCCACACTGGCCAGGAATCTCCCCTTGCAGCCCTCCTCAAGGTCCGAGCTCTGCATCGCTGCCTCTGCTTGAACAGCACCCCTCCTCTGACTGTTCCCAGGGTATCCACCAAGATGGGCGGTAGAGTCTTGTCAGCGGCAGCCCTCACACTGTAGAATAAACTACCTGCTGAGCTCCACTCTACCGACACACACTGACGATTCAGATCCTGCCTCAAAGACTGGCTCATGGAAAATTCCTCCTGCCACTGCTTCCCTAGATAGTCCTATTTTGCTCGAATGCCCAGTGCTCACCTATGTCTCATGCCCTACACCACCCCTTTGTTGACCCTCCAATTTCCTTCACCTCTCCCACCCCTTCCCTCCCCTACCCCGCCTTATCCGTTTCCATCCAAGTTACACAAGTGTGCACTCGCTCGTTTCCTACACAACTTGCTGTACATCGAACATAGGTATTATGTATGTCTACTATGTATACGGATATTGGACTTATGTATTCTGCAACTGGATCCTGTGCAGCTGTGTATCATTGCAATCATTGTATAACAGTGTTCCACTGTAACCTTTTTTCTGTTGTTACTTTTACCACTGTTAAACTGCCTACTTTCTATGTAATGTTGCTTATTTTAACTCTGTGCCATTGTAAGTGGCCCGGGTCATGCCTGAAAATGGTCCCTGGGATCAGTGCACCTACCCAGTCAAAGTCATAAATAAATAAAATAAAAAAGTCCTGTCTTCTCCACAAATGTCAGCAGGGGCATACTCGGACAACAGATCCGGCAGAACCTCTTTAACCTATTATGTGGCTGAAGGAGCATCTGTGTCTAGCTTTTTCCCATGCTCCTCCCTAAAAACAACGTTGTGTCTCACTTTTCAGCGAGACAACCAGCCGTCAGCTGCCTCAAAGTTTTCGTGCTCCATGTAGACTGCCAACTTGTTTGCCTTCCATTTCAACACTGGACCCAATATACTTACCCCCTACTCACTGCGTGGGAGAACCAAACGTGAAGTGAATCCTCGATTAGGGTGTCTTTGCCTTCATGTTTACACTTAAGGTTTGGGTTGCGGTTCTCATTCCACTCAATAAGGATTTTGTCCTTGTTTTGGGAGATTCAGCCAGCCTGGATTTTTGAAATGCCAAATTTCTTAGCAACTATGGTGAGTGATGTGTTCGGCTCTTGCAGTGCTTCCAGAACTTTAAATTTCTGTGACAGAGGCAGATCTACACATTTCCCAGCCATTGTCTGCTGTGGAATGATGCACTGCCCTTTATGTCCATAAGCAGGTGAGAACAATCTAGTAGTTAATCGGCAGCACATGATTCGCAGTTGGCAACTGGCCCATTTAAATGGCCTGTCTGTTCCATTTAAAGGGATACTACCGCCATTCAATTCAATGGTTGCAAAATCGATGCCCATCGGGACATCTGCCTAATTAAGCAGATGCCCCAATTAAGTGTGTCCCATTTAAGCGGAGTGTACTGTAATGCATTTTGGTAGGAAGAATATGAGATTCAAATATTTCATGTGGGATAATCAGCTCAGAGCTAACTTACAGGAAAAGAACCTATGTAGGTATTTTTTTTTAATTGTAAAGTTTATTTGATTTGACAGTGGAATAACAGTACAGCATTTCATTAATTGCATACAATAAGTTACATAATATTGAGCTTAGCTTCCCAAGTTAGTTTCCAAACAAAATTAAAGAACTGTTACAATTAGTCTTAGATCTTATGGCTGAGACTCTCTAAAGAGTAGCACTCCCTCGTTCCTCCATAGACCTCTATGAACTCTACCTGGTCCCACTAATTTAGGGATCCCCTTGTATTGTGGCTGGCACCCAGTAAGGTGAAATTTCTTCAATCTAGTACAGGCATCCGACAGGGCAGAAGGAGAGGAAGGAGACACTATAGTTTGAAGCTACAGTAAATTATTTAATGTTGATAAATGTTTAAGTGAGAGGTAGTTTTAAGGCAAGGAGTTTGGAACAATCTAAGACAGGAAGGAAAGAAGACAAAGAGTAACTGGAGCCATGTCCCCCCCAGCAAACGCCATATGCACTGCCATGTGTCTTTTGTGACAATATTCACTTTTACAGCACAAACTCTGGATAGTGGTCTAGCTAGCCACCATTTGTTAAAGGCCATAACATGGTCTTGCAGCCTAGCTGTTATCCGCTCTAGGTTATACACTTCATATGTCAGTTTTCTCCACTGCTCTTTTAGTTGGAGAACTTTTGTGAACCACATTTTGGTTATCACTTTTTTTACAACTAGGAGAAGTAGAGCTGTCTGCTTGTCTATGAGTTTGTCTATCTTTACTCCTTTTGGGGGGAACTATCGTTAGATTATAGGTAGGGGTAAGGAGTTCTGGTACTTCATAGATTTCATTCAACTCAGCTATAATCTCCTACCAATATGCATGGAGAAGAGGGCAGAACCAGAGTATGTGTTCTATATCTGCTGATGTTTGTTCACAGTTTCTCCAACATCTACCCTGTTCCAGTCCAGCATATTTCACTGTGATGTTAGGTGTTCGAAAGAACCTGCTTCTGGTTATCCAAGTGAATTCCCTCCAGTATGCAGAAGTAGAAATTTATCAAGACGGGAGTGTGCTTGCTTCCCACATTTCTTGAGCTATCTCCTGGCCCATTCCTTTGGACCACCTTTTCCCGAGAGAATCTGTATTTGCAGAGGAATAATCTGCTAGGGCTTTGTACAGTTTGCTAATCAGGTAGTCCAGATCTGCACCCTACGTAGGTATTTTAATCACTGAAGACCTTAAATCAAGCATCCATTGTAAGATGATCACTAAAAGAGGTCACCAGATCATTGATAGTATAAGAAGGAACTTCACTAGCAGAAGCAGGGAAGTGCTTATTTCCCTGTACAACTACTTAGTAAGACTGCACATTGAGACGTATGTTTAGTTCTGGTCTCCTCACCTCACCTGGAGAGGGACATTATTAGAGCTGAAGGGGTACAGAGGCAAATGACCAAAAAGATTAACGATTAATGGACTCCATCTAGAACACTGTGTCCAGTTCTGGAGTCCTCATCTCTGAAAGGACATAGACAGAGCTGAGGTAGTCCAGAGGAGTGCACATAAAAGGATGTGAGATCTGCATCAAAAGCCCTATGAGGAGAGACTGAAGGACCTCAATATGTACAGACTGGAGGAAAGGAGGAAGGGTGAGATATGATAGAGACTTTCAAATACCTCACGGGTATAAATAAGGTTAAAGAGGAAAGTCTTTTTCAGAGAAAAAGATGCACAACAAGTGGGTCATGTGATGAAGCTGGAGGGGGTGGCAGAATCAGGGGAAATGTAAGAAATCACTTTTTCACAGAAAGGGAGGTGGATGCCTGGAACAGCCTACCTGAGGAGGTGGTGGGAGCAAAAACTGTAATGGGATTTAATAAGGCATGGGATAAGTATAAGGAAACCTTAGAAGTAAGGAAACGGGGGGGGTCAGAGATCAAGTAGGATCGATGGTGTGACAGTAGGTAGGAAACATTGGCAGACTAGCTGGGCCAAATGGTCCTTATCCGCCTGTAATCAAGGCACAGGTCAGGAAGCATAGGAAAACCAGGCACAGTTGTAAAATTCACAACAAGTGATTTATTATTAATAACAGTAAAAAAAAAATTCAGAATCAGTATTTACAATAGCAGTACAAAAATAGAAAGCAGAGTCCTTTTTCTTCTCAGTTTCAAATCTCAGTCTGTCTTTGTCTCTCTTGCAAAACACTTCAGCTCTTTTTATACATCTGTACAGGAGCTTGTTAAGAAAACAGCATGCTTCTCTCACAATGTTCTTGTCAGTTTCAGCAGGTGCAGCAAAAAGAACATTGTAACCTAGAACTGACTTCTTGTTTAAATCTCTGCAAGAGGCTTAAAAATTGCATTTCAGGTTAACCCCTTGAGTTCCAAACAGCTTTGCAATCATTTCAACACTATAACTATATACAGTTTTAAACAAAGGGTTCTAAGTATCAGTGGCATTTCTACATAAAGATGCACGTATATTTTTATACCCATAGATATGCAAGGGGGAAGAAAAGACAAGCAAGTGAGGGTAGAGAGATAGCAAGAGGCAGAGAATTGCAAGACCGTAGGAGTGATCAAGTCCTACTCACAAGAAAATTTGGTTGAGCAACAAGACAGAGAAGAGACAGAAAAGGAGAGAATAGAACAGATCCTTGCATTTAAACTCTTTCTCCATAACAATGGGGACAGGGCCGTATTCAACTTTATCACATACCCCCCTTCTTAAGAGGGAACCTGTTTTGCAAAAACTGGTTTCCAAAACTTTCTAAAAATTCTCATCTAACATAAGCATATAACCTTTACAGTTTTGTGCATATGCAGTATCCTTTTTTCCATAATAACAGTACAGCAAACTGAAGTTTAAACTCACACATTTATTTCTTCAGCCTTGCCATTCTCTTTCCCAGATTTGTGCATCCCTTTAAATTCAAATGGCTGCAGTGCCAGGTACCACTGTGTGATTCTGGAATTTTTATCCTTCATTTGGTTAAGCCAACAGAGAGGATTGTGATCTGTTACAAGTACAAAGTCAGCTCCTAGTAAGTAAAACCTAAAGGACTCCATGGCCTACTTTGCTGCAAGGCATTCCTTTACCATGGTGGAGTACCTTTTCTCTTTGTCGTGCAATTTCCTACTTCTGTGTAGAATAGGATGTTCTTTCCCATCTATATGCTGACTCAAGACTGCACCTAGGCCTACCTCTAATGCATCAGTCTGTAACAGAAATTGTTTCTCAAAGTTTGGGCTTCTTAAAATAGGGGTTGACCATAATGCAGCCTTAATGGCCTGAAAAGCCTTGTCAGACTCTGGGGTCCATTTCACACTATTTTGGGAACTGTTTCTTTGTGAGTTCAGTGAGGGGAGTAGCTAACGCAGCAAAACTGGGAAAAAATCTCAGATAACAACCTTCCAGCCCTAAAAATGACCTGACATGATTCTTTGTTTTAGGGACAGGGCTGTTAGCTACATCTTCTATCTTTGAAACCTCTGACTTGACTTCTCCATTTCCCAAAACAAAGCCCAAATATCTGGTTTCCTGCATGCCCAAATGCACGTTTGGTAGGCTTAATTGCCAGACATGCCTTTTTGATAGATTGGATAACTGCTTGTAGGTGTTCCAGGTGACTTTTTCCAGTCTGGACTGTACACCATGACATTATCCAGGTACACAGCACAATAACTAGTGTGAAGGGATAAAATTACATCCATGTACCACTGGAATGTAGCAGGTACGCCATGTAAACCAAAGGACATGGTGGTGAACTGACAGAATCCTATACGAGTGACAAAGGCAGTTTTGTCTCTTCTTTAGCTAGGGAAATTTGCTAGTAATCCTTGGTGAGATCGAGGGTACAGATATATTTAGCACTTCCCACCTGTCCACCAAATCATCTATTCTGGGCATAGGATAACTGCCAAATTCTGACACTTGATTAAGTTTCCTAAAATTAAAGCAGATTCTTACACCCCCTTCTTTTTTGTTTACAATCACCACTGGTGATGACCAAGCACTTCTTGACTCTTCTATGATACCCAATTCTTTCATTTTTCATATTTCCTTAACCACATCAGCTCTTAACCACTCTGGTAATCTGTATGTCTTTTGTCTAACAGGGCGAGCATTCCTTATCACTATTACATGCTTAACCCTTTTTGCTCAGCCTGGTACTGTGGTAAAAGTATTATTAAATGTTTTTAGCAAGTTATAAATGTCTGCGGTTTGTTCGGAGGTTAAGGAAACATTTACCTTTACAGCATCAGAAGTAACAGTTTGTTCCAGCTATCATAAGCTTACATCAATATCTTCTTTATTAGTTTCTGGTAAAACTAGCAAACCAGCTTTTGGTTTTTTTTTCAACCCATTTCTTGAGGAGGTTAGCATGGTATATCTTAGTAGGATTTTTCCTATCAGGGGTCTCAGTCTCATAGTTAACTATGCCAGCATGTCTAAGCACTTTTAAGGCCCTTGCCACTTCATTAACAGTTTATTTTCTGTAGTGAGTAACAGTAGCAAGACCTTTTCACCTGGCTCAAAACCTTTTTCTCTTACCCTATAGTCATAATACACCTTCTGCTGGTTTGGGGCCTCTTCCTGATCACTATGGGCAATTTCAACATATTTTGCCAGCTTCTTTCTCAGGACACACATATAAGATGTAATAGATTGTTTCTGATGGGGTTATCTTCCTGTGTTTCTTTTACTCCACCTAGTGGCTCTCTAGGTTGTCTATCATATAGCATTTAAAATGGAGCATGTAATATAGCACATGCAATACAGTGCAGGGCAATAATAGCGCATGTAACATAACAGCGTATGCCAGAATATCGCATGGGGGGAGTCAAAAGAGTGCATAGCACCAATATGGAGGGTGCCAGATAAGCACATGTCAATACAGTGCATGTTTTACTGGTGCATGAAAAATGAGCACAAGGCAAGATACTGTCCAGCAATACAGGGAACAAACCCCTGTCAGTACACTGCCCTCATCCCCTGTGACTTTTTTGGGGGGACCCCCTCCCGCACGCACGCACGCACGAGACATGGCAATCCTTGGGAGGCAGAGGCACTCATACTGTTCAGTAGCACCCATGGTGTAGCAGCTGTGGACACGCATTCAGGAAGCAGACAACCAGCGTCACTGGCCACGGGTTCAATACCCGCAGTGAACAAAAGCATATACACACTTACCCACCGTTGCCCACAGTCCATCGTACATGCTGCAAATGCTGTCATGCTGGAAGCCACAGGGCACATGGACAGGACTGCCGTTAATTCAGGATCTACAGCTGTACGCTGTGCTGCACTCACAGGAGAGCCTACATGCTGGAGCAACCGGCCCGTAGATGGGCATATGAGATATGTGTTCACATATTGCACAGTAAAATCACCAAGATGTGCCTTGAATTTTTTGCCCCACAAACCCAGCACAATGGACGTCCAGTTGTCCAACTCCCACCACCAGTCATCCCATTGCAGACCTCCCCCCAACCCACTGATGGTGTCCTGCCAAAGCACCCCAGTATGCCAAGCAACGGACGAGTTACCCCCCCACATTGTAATCACACCAGTGTGAACACCATGGCCCAGGCCAGTAAGGGCTGCAGGGGTGGGCACTGCAGTGGCCAAGCCCCTCCCACCAACATGAAGTGTTCCTCAGATGCCCCCAGCCCCAGCTGGTACTTGTGGTGGTGGTACATGCCCCCCCCAGACCTACAATGCTATTACAGACCCGCCAGTGCACCACAGGAGTGGCAAGTGAACCTGCCCCCCCTGCAACCCACACCTGCATGGAACGGCTCTTTCTGTGACCACAGCACCTGCGGCTACACTGTGGAGGCTCCCTTCAGGTGCATGTGCAAGCCAGCAGACATGCACAGGAACAAGCCAGCCTCACACAGCACCACAGTGGTCCAGAGATGCAATGCCATTGTGCTACTGAGGGACAGAGGGAGGGCTGCAGTGTACAGGTCCTGGGGCATCCAATGGTGGTCACGGCAGGCACAAACACCCCCCCTCGGGGTAACAGACACAGGTGAAGTGATGGGGCAGGATGTGGCCCAGACCTCAGCTATGTCAGGGACAGGGCACATGCCACACAGACACATGGCACCCGTGGCGTCCACTACAGAATGCAGCAATAGCATATGCCAGCGCTGTTGGCAGGGGCTGCTGTGTGCAGGTCCACCAAGACGCCCACACCACCCGCAAACACATGCATGAGGTGCTCAGCCTCTGCGCAGCCTGCCATGCAGTGTGGGACAGCCTGCTACACCATAACACCACATACATGCTGTACTCACCACTCCGGCTGCAGGGTCAGCATGCAGTACACACCTGGGAAGGGGGCGGGGCTATGGCAGCCCTACTTGTACTGCATCCTGCACACCTGTGGGCTACATGGCACAAGGCCCCCCTCCAACACTGAACGAGCCATGCTAATGGTCTGCACCTGACCCTTGATGGGACCTGCCAGCCACACACCTTGCCACAGTGTACACACCCTTGCACAGTATGTGTCTGCTGTAGCAAGTGGGGGAGCCACCCTGCAGCAGGTGCATCCACTCAGACACACAGCAGGCACCCATATAAGGGCGGTCACACTGCACGCCAGGTATCCAGATTGTGGATATTGTCTCTAGTGTGAGGATGCTGCTTACCTATGTCCGTAGCCAGAAGGGTGCCTCCTTGCTACACCACGCCAGCTTTCTGTACAGGTGGGAGAAGGTACACATCGACCATGTGTACTGAAAATGCATCAAGTACGATAAGGTGTGATGCTCAGCCAGGATGCATATGCTGGGTGAGGTGGTACACAACACGGCCAGTTACAACCATGTCCCGGATGCCGCTGACATTGCTGTCAGCAAAGTGTTTGTGGCAGTGAGGGACCTGCCCGTCAGACAAATGAGACATGCAGCGCAATGGTGATGACCTGCACAACTGGTGTGCCATCGGCCATCACGGGGAGACTGCCAGCGATGCCCATCATCAAAAGAACATGTGCCAGAGCCAGGACTGCAGCACACAGGCTACCATCCCAGCTAATGTCTCTGCAGGAGCTGGTGATTCTACTGGCGTACAGCGCGACGGAATCAGGGGTTGTCTTTCTCTAGTACAAAAGTGGCCCCAGGGACAACAGGTTGCTGGTATTCGCCACCCGGCCGACACTGGTGCAGTTTGAGGGCTGTGGCATGATCCTGGCACATGGCACATTCAGTGCCACACCCACACCATTCCACCAATTGCACACCATACATTGGCTGATCGAGGGAACAACCTTCCTGGCAGTGTATCTTCTGATGAGTGCCAGAACCACCGCTGCTTACACAGCTGCCTTCCACAGAATCAAGACCCTATGCCCTGGGCTCTCACCAACATCAGTCCTGACAGACTATGAACCTGCAGCCAAGTGGGCCTTTGAAACTGTCTTCCCTGGCTGCCAACTGCATGGGTGTTTCTTCCATCTTGGTCAAGTGGTGTCGCGGCAGTGGCAGTGAAAAGAGGGGTTTGTGGCATGCTATACCAATGACCCAGAGTTTTCCCTGCATGCCAGGATGGTTGTGGCCCTAGCATTTGTTCCCCCAGGTGATGTCATTGCCGCATTCGATGCACTACAGGAGTTGGGGGTACTTCAAGGCCAATGAAGACCTGCTTTTGGAGTTGTTGGACTACTCTGAGGACACCTGGGTTGGCAGACCTGTGAGACATACACCAGGAGGAGGCCTCTCTTCACCATTGACAGCTGGAATGTGTACAAGGCAGCGTGGGATGGTACACCCCGTACGACAAATGCACCGGGGGGGGGGGTTCGTGCATGGCTCGGGGCATGCCATCCGAACCTCTGGAGGTTCATCAGGGCACTGGGCACCAAGCAGCACCTCACGGACGTGAAGCTGGCACAGCTAACTGCCGGGACCACTGTGCCAACTGTGAAGTGGAGATATAAGGGTGCCAGCAGGAGAATTGTAGGCATTGTGGCAGCTTATGCTGAGTGATCCACTGTGAACTACCTGAGGGGGATCACATTCAACCTGTCCCTCCAGATGTGAGATGACTCTGTGTGTTTGGGCATCTGTTTGGGGGGGTGAGGGTTCGGGTTTGATTCACATTCGTCTTTTCACTATGTTCATTCCTTGTCCTGCATCAGTAAAATCACATGTCCTTCCTCTTTTTTCCTGGTCACGCCATGTGGGCCTGCTTGCACTGCTTCTGTGTGAGACATTCTATCCCTTAAGACGGAGAAAGCACCGGGGCCGGATAAATTACATCCTAGAGTGCTGAAGGAACTTGCAGATGTCCTGGCGAAACCCCTGGCAGAGCTTTTCACCATTTCTCTGAGGACAGGGTGGGTGCCCCAAGACTGGAAGGTGGCGCATGTAGTGCCTATCCACAAGGGGGGATCAAGGCAGCTGGCAGGGAACTACAGGCCTGTCAGCCTGACATCGGTGGTGGGCAAGGTGATGGAGGGCATTGTCAAGGAGAGGCTAGGGGGACCTGGATAAGTCAGGGTGCCTGGACGATAGACAGCATGGATTCATCCCAGGAAATCATGTCAGACAAACCTGGTGGAGTTCTATGACTGGGTGACAAGTGCCTTGGACCTGGGTAGACCAGTGGATGTCCTCTTTCTAGACTTCAGCAAGGCATTTGACTCTGTTCCTCACGTGGGCCTGTTGGATAAGCTAGGAGAAATGGGGTGGGAAACCAGATGATCAGATGGATAGGCAATTGGCTCCAGGACCGACCCAGAGGGTCGTAGTTGGTGGGATAGTCTCATCCCCAAGGAGGGTCATTAGTGGGGTCCCACAGGGATCAGTCCTTGGGCCCCTTCTGTTCAACGCCTACGTATCTGACATAAGGACAGGAATCAGGAGTGAGATGAGTCTCTTTGCAGATGACTCGAAACTGGGGGCGGTGGTGGATGGGGAGGAGGGGAGGGTGGCCCTGCAGGGGGACCTGGAGGCTCTGGAAAGATGGTCTAGAAAGTGGAAGCTGAGGTTCAATGCAGGGAAATGCAAGGTACTCCACCTGGGGGCCAGAAACTCAGGCCAAGTGTACACCCTGGGGGAATACTACAAGTCTCAATGGCTGAGAGGGACCTGGGGGTGGTGGTGGATGTCAAGATGAACAACTCTGAGACTTGTAGGAGGGCAGCAGCCAAGGCCAACAGGATGCTGGGATGCATCACTAGGGGATCACCTCAGAAGGAGGAAGTGATACTCCCTCTGTATAACTTCTTGGTGAGGCCGCACCTGGAGTACTGCATGCAGTTTGGAGGCCACACTTAAAGAGGGACATTAACCTCCTGGAGAGGGTCCAGAGGAGGCAACCAAAATGATTTGGGGCTTGGGGACAGGACCTATGAGGAGAGGCTCAAGAGCTAAATATGCACACTGGCAGAGAAGGACCGGGGACATGATAGAGGCCTCAGGTACATGAAGAGGGTAAATAGGGGAGGAACAGTCAGGGTGCCTAAGGAAGGATGAAGGGGCCACTAGAGGCATGGGTGGAAGCTGGAGGGAGAAGATTCAGGGAGAAAGGAGGAGGTGCTACTTCACTGAGAGGGTGGTGGAGCCATGGAATGCACTACCTAGGGGCTGGTGGAGGCAGAGACAGTGGAGGGTTCAAGAGGGGGTGGGACAGGTACAGGGGAAGGGTTCAGGAAGCAAAATCCAATGCAGCAAGAATATCCGGAACTGGGAAGGGAGAAGTCAGAGAAGGCGAGGGGGACAGCAAGGTCAGCACCCAGGGTGGGGGCTGACCAAACGAGCAGACACGAAAGACCGTTAGGCCTATTCTGCTGGCATTTTAGTATGTTAGTATGTTAGCTATTTTGGTTTTAGCTGTTTTGTATGCATTGTTTTTGCTTTAGCTGTTTTTGCATTAGACATTATGAACCCGTGCCCTTTCCTGGACATCTAGATCTTGGAGCTGTGCTCAAACATGTCCAAATCAAAATCAGCGAAAGGAAGAGTCCCCACCATCTGAAATTTTTTTGCCTGAGCTCTTGTCAAAAACAGCTGCTGAAACGTTAGGATTTACTCCATCTTTGATTAATTCAGTAAATCCTGGAAAGTTATTTCCAATAATCACATGTACAGGTAACTTAGGTACAACCCCCATTTTCTTTTGGTGCGACACCCCATTAATAGTCAGAGTCACTTGGCTGGTGAGATAGTATCGCGTGTCCCTGTGGATGCAGATGACACCAGTACCTGGTCCTTTTGGACACTGTTTTCCCAGCACTTCAACATGTACAAGGGTCCATCTGCTTCCTGAATCTATAAGTCCCTTCACAGTCTTATCTCCCATCTTCATATCTGTTAAGTACTTGCCACAATTTGCTAAGGACAAATCTGCTCCAGTGTCATTCTTACTATCTCAATTTCTTGCAATATGACCTGGCTCATTACAGTTATAGCAAATAAAGTCTTTGGGCATAGATTTGTTACCCCCACCAGAGTTCTTATCAGACTTTAAATGGGAAAAAGAATGTCTTACTGGTGTTTGCCTGTTACCTCGCTGCTGTGGCATCTCTCTAACCATTTGGTAGTCTTCAGCCAAAGAAACAGCCTTTTCCCCACCCTCGGGTCGGTGTTTTTTCACCCAAAGTTGCACGTCTGTAGGCAGGATGTTGATGAATTGCTCCATGCAAATGTATCAATGATCTGTGGGAGTGTTTTGCCCTCTGGTTGGAGACATTTTATCAGGAGTTCTCTGAGTTGAGTGAAAGCTTCTCAAGGACTGTCGACTGAGTTGTACTTCAGAGACTAAAATCTCTGCCTGTAGGTCTCTCCTGAGATGTCATACCTTTTCAGGATTTTGCTTTTCACCAGGTCATAGTTTTCTGACTGTGCAGTGTCCATACTGCTGTAGGCAAGTTGGGCTTTACCTGTCAGGTAAGGTACCAATCTGATTACCCACTGCTGCTTTGGCCACTAGCTGGCTGCAGCAACCCTTTCAAAAGTTGTCAAGTATGCTTCAATATCATCCGAGGGATACAGCTTTGTAAGTTTAATGTCTTTTAAGTTGCTTATGTATTGTTGCACGTCTGAATCTGCGCCCAATCCTCTGCCTTTGATAGCTTGCAAGGCATCCAGCCATCGCTGGTCCTGTCACTGCATCTCTTTTCTCCTCTGCTGCTCCTGTCACTGCATCGCTTCTCTCCTCTGCTGTTCGAGTTGTTGCATTTCTTCTTTTCTCTGCTTCTCCATCTCTTGTTGTGTAAAGCCCACTATTTGAAAAAGGCAGTCTGGCTTTCAGGTTCTGTCACTGCCTGTTCTTTTTCTATAACTGGTGCTAGCTATACAGTCTCAGCTTGGACTTCTGTCGCTGCTAGTTTGGCTGCCATTCTTCTGGTAACCGCTCCTGGGCTAGCTGCTGCAGAATCCATATCTTTCTTCTATGCTTCCCTGGTACCAGGTCTAGTACCCACGCTCAAAACTCCTGGCTTAGAGTATGCATGGCATAAATCCCACTTAGGCTGACACCATCTGTCGTCGAGACACAGGTCAGGAAGCATAGAAAAAACAGGAGCAGTTGTAAAATTCACAACAAGTGATTTATTATTAATAGTAAAATAAAAAAAAAAATTCAGAATAAGTATTGACAATGGCAGCACAAACATAGAAGCCAGACTACTTTTTCTTCTCAATTTCAAATCTCAGTCCGTCTCTGTCGCTCTTTCTCTTGCAAAACATTGCATACAAACATAGACTCTGACTGCAGATAAAGACCACTTGGCCCACCTAGTCTGCCCGTTTCCCTACCTATTGGATAAGCTGCAGATCCTACTTAACCAACAGCCTACTTCTCCCTAGCCCCCCCCCACCAGAACTAGCTTTTGCCATTGCAGCTCTTTTTATAAGTCTATGCAGGAACTCGTCAAGAAAACAGCATGCTTCTCACACAATGTTCTTGTCAGTTTCAGCAGGTGCAGCAAAAAGAACACTGTGACCCAGAACTGACCTCTTGTTTACATCTCTGCAGGAGGATTAAAAACTGCATTTCAGGTTAACCCCTTGAGTTCCAAATAGCTTTGCAATCATTTCAACATAACTATATAGAGTTTTAAACAAAGAGATCCCAGTATCAGTGGCATTTCCGCATAAAGATTCATATATATTTTTATACCCACAGATATGCAAGGGGGAGAAAAGACAGATCAGCAAGTGAGGGTAGAGAGACAGCGAGAGGCAGAGAATTGCAAGACCGTCGGGGTGATCAAGTCTTAGGTCTCACAAGAAAATCTGGTTGCGCAACCAGACAGAGAAGAAACAGAAAAGGAGAGAATAGAACAGATCCTTGCATTTAAACTCTTTCTCCATAACAACTGGGACAGGGCCATATTCAACCTTATGAAATGGGCATCAGAATTTAGACCTGCTGATTGGTCCATACCTGTGTGATATTCTGTCTAACGCACAGGAAAAAGGACCAGCAGTGCCCTGTGGGCACTGATTCTAGTAAAGATGCCAGTTAGAATGTTGGCAAACTGAAAATCAGCCATCTTCTTTTCACCAGCTGCGAGTGACATGCCAGGCTGTATTTTTAGTATGCCAACAAAAAAATGCAGTAAAAACATCTGACCTGCTGCTCACATTTACTCAGTCTGTGAAATCCGTGGATGTAGCATGAAGGGAAAAGCTGCGATGTCTCTCACAGCCCACCCGCTTGGTAATGTATAAAAAAAATCACAACAGCTGCGATCTCTCCACCAGCCCGGCCACTCGCTCCTTAAGATCCATGTTTGAATTTAATAAAAAAAACAAAGGTACAGCCGTGATGTCTCTCGCAGCCTGCCTGCTCGCTCATCTATTAAAAAAACAAAAACTCGAATAACCATGATCTCACTAACGCTCACTGAATGTCTGTACCTGCCTCGTAAAGTGCTCGCTCTGTCTCTCTACCAGCCCGCCACTCTTAAAATTCTAAATATAAATTATTCATATAAAAAGCCAAACAGCTGGATTTTAATCTTTTTTTTCCCTCGTCCATACAGCATGGGGGGTGAATACCTAAAGTACAGAAGCCTTTCTGGGACAACATTCCTTCACTGCAAAAAAACAAAACACAAGACACTTAGGCGGAGGAACTATTTTATTAAAATGACACCAACATAGGTGTTTTTCCTAATTTAAATTGGAAATTTAACCTACTAAATCGGTTTCACTAAAGATATCCATTTATAAGCATATAAGCCCCTCCGGGTGTGTGAACATTTTAACACACGGCTAGGAGGCTGGACGCACTCGACCGGTGGCCTCGTGCCTCACTACGCCTCCTAGCCGTGTGTTAAAATGTCTAACGCACACCCTGTCGTGGCTTATTGCTTACGTATCACACTGCTGTCAAATTCTTTATTTCTATGTTTCTAATACTTTGACTTATGGCCAGCACAACAAGGCATTAAAGCTTTTTTCTCTGGAAAGGAGGCACCACAGAGGAGACCTAATTAAAAGAAACACTGGTGATAAACTGTTAAACACTCTGCATTTCAAAATTCAGAGAAGATTATCATTTTTTTATGTATTTATTTATTTAGCTTTTGTTAACCGGGTAGGTACACTAGGCAAGTTACATGCCTATTTTCAGGAATGACCCAGGAGAGTACAACAGGTAATACAGATACATCAATACAGCATAGCACGTAAACAGAACATATTGTAACATGGTACAAAAATTAAACAGGCAGGATAGGAATCATATCAGAAAACATAGTGAACAAGCATTAAGCAACACTGAACATCTGTAACATTGGCAAGTGCATAAGGAAGAGCTGGAGCAAAGTCAGCAAACCGATATTGATTCAGTTGGTGTTCCAGTAACAGGAGATCGTGGCGTAATAGTACCTAGGACAATGCGCTAGGGAGGCTTATGGCACTCACAGCATGAGGCCCATTTCACAGGGATGTCTGAAGACGTTGATGGGAGAGGGCAGTGCGAACCTGCTCAGGAAAGGTGTTCCAGAGCCTAAGAGCACATGCAGTGAAGTCCCTGTCCCCCATAAGGGTGCGGGTTGGAGGTACTTTTAGTATCCCAGGACCCTGGGACCTGAGAGGGTAGGAGGAGCGGTCAGCTGGAGATAGAAGCTGTAAACATGTAAACACTGCTTCCAGTTAAAAGGTGAACATTATAATACTGCAAAAAGATGCAGTTTCTTTACAGAGAATAATTTTAAACTTGGAAGTACTTCGATAGTCAACAGTGGGAGTATTAAACCAATTCAAAACCAATCTAGAAGGTTATAGGAGTAAAGAAAAATGGGAATCGAAGGTTATGGGTGCTGAATAGTCAACAGTTAGACTCAAAAAAACTTCCGTTTACGTCTGACTGTACTAACTCATGAATACAATTTATTTATTTATTTTTTTAAACTTTATTTTTATTTCTCATGTTACAAGCATTCCACGGCTCCTCCAAGCCCACCGCATGTTGTAGGTAATATATCACTTCACAACTAGAGATGTCTGCAATACTCAATGGTTGGCTGACAAAAATTAAAACGTTATCTTTATTTTCCTGTCCATTTAGGATGTAGGATTGGATATGAACCTCCCATGGCGACAGAAGGACCGAGGAGCGAGTCATCATTGCCCCCCTGAAGAAACCTCCCGCTCACCAGAGAGGCCTACCCCCTCCATGCCATGTCAACCCATCAATACTTTATTAACAAGTTACCATGACATAACAACAAATAAATAAACAACCTTTTTGTCAACTTGATGTGTGCAATCAGTGTTTTTTTTATTATAGGAAACCTTGTATAGATTTGGACTAGATCAGGGGTAGAGCTCCTTGACTGCCCTCCATTCTCTGAAGCTCCAGTTGGTCCAGAGGTTTTAGTAAGCCATGGTGACCAGACGGATATGAATTTATCTAAGGTCAAATGGATAGAAGTTGTAATCCTCTCCATTCTTTCTACTTCCTCCATCTTCTGATACCATAAGGAGAGCGTTGGGGGGGTCTGTGGAGAGCCACCGCAAAGTAATACATTTATGGGCTATGAGTCTTAAAATGTGA
This sequence comes from Neoceratodus forsteri, assembly GCA_016271365.2. NCBI lineage: Eukaryota > Metazoa > Chordata > Ceratodontiformes > Ceratodontidae > Neoceratodus > Neoceratodus forsteri. The sequence goes on along the minus strand of CM028129.1, from coordinate 94,018,184 downwards.
AATAGCCTATGTCTCCCCCTAGCATTCACCAAGGGTGATTCAGTTCCCAGTATCAATGCCTGAAAAGAGCACGGGTACGGGAAATCCAGAATGGTTTGATTCTCTGAATGTATTTGCTGCCAAAAAAGTCTTAATTTGGGGCATTCCCAGAAGATACGCCAATGGGAGCCCCGATCACCACAGTTCCTCCAACATTGGTCAGTATTCAAGGTGGCAAAGTGTTTGGTTCGGGTGGGAGTCAAACAATACCTACTGATTAATTCCCAGTTAAACTCTCTCCAATTTGGAGATGATGTGACCACCCATCCCTGTCCTAGTCTCAGGGACCAGGTGGATGGTGAAATTTGTATATTTGACTCTTGTTCCCATTGTAACCGAATTTTATCATTCGGAGAAGAGACATGCTTCATCAGGAACCCATATAACTGAGAGATAGGTTTTAATTTGACTGCCAACCGAACCCACCAAAAGAAGAGGTCTTCCAGGTCTGTGTGAGGTCTTAAAATTAACTCCTGATGATTATGTTGAAGATGGAAGTTCCTCACCTGGAGATATCTAAAGTGATCCTCCTTTCATAAACCATATTGCTGCTTCAGCTGGCTGAAACTCATATAGATACCCTGGAGAAAAAATGGGAAAAGCACACCAACCCCTTCCTTTCCCAATAAACATATCCTCTATCAATAGTTGGAGGTATGAAGTCAGCATGGTACCTGAGTAGTGACATTGGGCCAAGCTCCTTTGGGGCACCCACTTTTCCTTTATTTTTATCAAAGAATCTACTGTATGTTTGGTCCATGGGTTACGTATTTTGGCCCAGATAGACTTGGTAATTTTGGCTACTGGCAACGCCCATAAAGGCATGCCTGCCAACTGCTCTTATCATCAATCAATCAATCAAGTCTTTATTTAACCAGGTGGTCATCATTGAGCAAGAGCTCATTTGCAAGATGGACGTGGGTGGAACATGGACAAGTGTTCATACAGGTCAGCACAGATATTTACAAGGCAATACAGATAATTTTTTTTTTTACAACAGGTAGCAGGGAGTAATAATTGCTGCAAGTATAAAATAAGTTACCACAGTAAATTCATATGTACATAGAATTATACAGACATTGTACAGTGTGCAGGGTATCCACATACACAGAGGTATCTACAGACAGCTATAAGGCAGGTTGTATAAGTTAGAAGGAAAAAGTATACAAGGTAGAGGTGGAGGTAGAGGGGAAGAGAGGGAGGGAAGGAGGGAGGAAAAGGCTAGGAGGGCACCCTGACTCCCTCCTTCCGGTTGCTCTTTTTCTATCGTATACCACCCTGACTCCCTCATCTGCTTTAGCCAGGAAAGGATCCATGGTCCTTGGGCTGCTACATAGTAGCTTCTAAAGTTTGGGAGACCCAGGCCACCTGTTTCCCGGGGCGCTGTCAATAATTTGTGAGAGAATCTTGGTCTCCCCCAGACAAACTTCCTAATGGAGACTTTAAACTCCCTCCAGAAGTCTTCAGGGAGTGCAACTGGGAGAGTTTGAAATAGGAACAAGAACCGTGGTAAGGCGTTCATTTTAATCACCTGAGCTCTGCCATTGGTCAATAAGGGGAGGATTTTACAACTCGCCAGGTCCTGTTGTACTGTGTGCATTAGCTTTTTATAATTATTGGCATACAAAAAAGTGGTATCAACTGATATCTGAACCCCCAGATACCTGATTGTGCTCTTTTTTGCCCATGCAAAGGGAAAACTGTCCCTAAATCCCTGGGGTGGGGCACCACTCAAAAGGAAGGCTTCAGATTTGCTTTGGTTTATTTTATAGCCCACCAGATTTTGATACTCGTTCAAAACCTCTAAGGGAGGGGAGAGACCTGGAGGGGTCAGACAGGAAAAGCAATGCATCACCTGTGTACAAGGTGATTTCGTGTTCAACTCCCCCCCACCTCTACTCCCTTGATTAACTCACTGTCCTGGATTGTGGCTGCTGGGGTTCCAGGGATAAGGCAAAGAGGAGAGGCGAGAGGGGAAAACCTTGCCTGATATCTCTGCTTAAACTAAATGGGTCTGATAAACAGCTATTGACCCTGAAGACTGCCTCTGGCTTTGCATAAAGAGCTTTAACAGCTCCTATTAACCTGTCCCCCAACCCAAATTTAGATAATGTTTGTTGTAGAAAGTATCAGTCTACCTGGCCGAAAGCTTTTTCTGCATCTACCACTACAGCAATTTGAAATTGTTTTTAGTTTTCTGGGATGAAATAATATTTAGAAATCCCCATATATTATCCTGAATAAGTCTGTCCTTAATGAACCTAGTTTGATTATGATGTACAGTATCACTGATACAATTATTTGCTGAAGCCTATTTGCTAAGATCCCGGTAAGTAACATAAGTTCAGTATTCAACAATGACATTGGTCTATATGAGCTACATTCCATTGGGTTCTTACCTGGTTTGGGCAGTACTGTTATGTGAGCATTGCTCCAAGTCAGGGGAGCTGGATCACCTTCCCTTAAAACCAAATTAAAGGCTTTCTGTAGTGGTCAGGCAGACAGCTCTTATAAAATTATGACAGAAAACCGTCGAGGCCTGGTGCTTTTTGATTTTTCAAGCTTTTTACCTGTTGTTTTAGCTCGTCTTGGGAGACTGGTGCTCCCAGGGCCTCTGCCTCCCTTACACTGACTGAGGGTAATTTAACCTTCCTAAAACAAGTAACCACATTTTGAGAATGTTGGGGGTCTCTCTCTCTCTGAAGTATAAAGCGCCTTATAATAGGCAGCAAATGTCTGAGCAATAGCCTTTGGTTTGCTTACAGGTGAGGAATTTGGGTGATCTCTAAGCCTGAGGAATGTCCTACTAACCACCTCCCTTCTAAGCTGGGCCACCAATACTGTACCCGCCCTAGTTCCATGCTCATAATACCATTGCTTGGCATATCGTAGATGTCCCTGTAGCTTCGAGTCTACCAGTTTGCCTAGCTCTCTCCGTGCCTCTCTCAGTCTGGTCTCGATCTCTGGGTCTGGGTTTGATTCATTTTGGGCTTCTAGAGTCTCTATCTGTTCTTTAAGTTGCACCTGTCACTGTGTGGACTGTTTCTTAAGGTATGAGGCATAGGAGATAATCTTCCCCCTCAAATATGCCTTCAGCACATCCCATGGTATAGGTGGGGAAGGCAAGTCCTGACCATTTAGTTCTAGGAATGACTTTGTCTCCCTGGTTATTAAATCTTTAAAATCTTCCTTATTTAAGAGGCCGACATTCAGTCTCCATGATGACCCCTTTGTTGGGGGATCAGAACTGATATCCATACTAACTGTGTGGTCTGAAATCATCAAGATTTCAATTTTAGTGTTATTAACCGCATGAGCCCATTCAGTGGAAAGCAGGAAGAAGTCCAATCTGGAGTACTGTTGGTGCCTGGGTGAAAAGAAACTATAGTCTCTTGCCCTCATATTTTGGTGATGCCAGATGTCCAATGAACCAAATTCTCTCATGATTTTTTGCAATGTTAAAGTAGATTTGGACCTAACCCCACTGCCCGCCCCTCCAGATCTGCCACATGTTGGGTTGAGTATTGTGTTGAAATAACCTCCTATGATGGTTACCTCTGTAGGATCATGCCTCCTCTCCCCCCCCCAGCTAGAGTCCTCACAAAGAAGTCATGATGCCCTATATCGTCGTTTGGGGCATATATATTAATCAAGTTTAGCTTTTTATCCCCCATTTCCCCACACACTCTCACAAATCTGCCCTCGGGGTCTGTTTGTACCTCCTGAACCTGTAATGGGCTATTCTTCCACAAAAGAATGGCTACCCCTCTTTTTCTAGTATGACCTTCATAGTGTGAGGCATGGACTTCTCCGACCCAGGATCTCTTCAGTTTTCTGTGTTCCGCCTCTCCCAGGTGGGTTTCCTGCAAGTATATGACATCTGCTCGCAGTCTTTTAAGTTTCTGCAGCAGTCGAGCTCTCTTTATCGGGCAATAGATACCCTAAACATTCTATGCAATTAATTTCAGTCCCCCCATGATGAATATCTTGATTTTAAGGAGGCCCCTAGGAGCCCAGATAGTGGACTGCACACAACGTACCCAAAAACTGTAGAACAAGATTAATACCACACATATTTAACATAAACATACAATGAAGACATCTCACTCTATAACTGTTTTTAAATCTTAAGAAGAGAATATAACTTTTTTAAACAAATGAGGTTTTGAGGATGTGTCGTTTCCCTCTTAGTAATCCTCAAGGTGAGACACCCCCTTTATCCCCTCCCCCACGCCGTCCCTTCATGAGGAGAAACAGTAGTGAGGGTGGGAAAGATGGAACCAAACTATGTTGTGCCCTCTTCTGGCTAGTGTGTGCATAGTAGAGGGAGAGGGTAGTCACGTGGGTATACTTTGGTGGCTTTCTGGTGGTCAAATATCACCAGCCCCGAAGCTCCATCCCTCCCATGAAGCATGAGATAACCAATAATTTCAGTGTAATTGGCCCCAGGAGTTTAGCATTATCCTAACTAAAAGGAAACCTTTCCAGGGAAATCTTCTGCATGGGTAAACCATGCGACCCAGCTAATGCTAAGGTTTTACTCCCCCTAGTGGCCGATATAATGCAGCACTCCATCATTTTAATTTTCTAGCAATACTTTTACCTACAGACCATGTCCCATTTTTAAAATGAATGTCCAATGGTAAGTCCATCAGCGATTGCAATTCTGGTCCCCCATGTCTGCAGTAGTCGGCTGGTCTTACAAGTAACGCGTAGCAGGTGCACTGTTGTTCTGGCCCCTTGTCTCCTGCACCTCCCACCAAAGATCCCTGGTCTTGTTCTTGGAGCCCTTTCTGGTGTTGGTAGACCAGCGCCATTCTATGAACTGCAAGTCTCTGGCAGCGAGTCCCAGGGTTAGGTCCTCGAGGGAAATATCTAGACCAGTAAGGAAGTCCTTGGCATCACTAAGCTCCTTGAATCTTTTTGTGTCTTCTGATGTAATTACCCTTCTCCTTTAATTTTTTCTGAACAGCTAGTACCCTTCTCCTGTGTTGTACTGTGGTGGGAGTGTAGTCGTGCTCTTGGAAGAGGCGATGGTCCCCAAAAAGACGTCTTTTCTGACCCATGCTGTGTGGAGGACGTATTCCTTTACCCTGTAATCAATAAAAGCCATTACAATGGAACGTGGCCTGGCCAAGGCATCTTTCAGGGGTGCCACTAGTGATCTATGAGCCTGAGGTCTGGTGGCAGTGGGAGAATCTCCTTCAGTAGGCCTTCCACGAACAGGGTCATGTTGCCAGTTTCTGTTTTCTCTGGTAGTCCGTGCAGTCTAACATTGCATCGTCTGCTACAATTCTCTAAGTCCTCTATCCTGTCGTACAGCTCGATTTCCTGGTGATGTAAATCGAGGATGGCCATATTGTGCTTGTCCAGGGTGTTTGAGTAATCAGCCACCTCTCCTCCAACTTTACAGCACAGTTCTCGAGCACTTTGATTTTCTGGGAGTTTTCTGCCACAGGGGTCTTCATTTTAAACAGGGTGTCGCCAATTTTTGGTAGCTGGCACACAAGTTGTCTAGATGTAATAGTGAAGTCCCCTTCAGGTTCACCTTCTGCAGGATTTGTCAGGTTAGGTTCTACATTGGTACCCGGCCCTGCCACCATTGTACTCGAGGTGGAGGGGGCTGCCAGTTCAAAGTTGCTTGTCTGCTCCCTTTCTGCACAGAATTCGCCACTGATTCCTTCTGCTTTTGTCTGGTGGACATGTCAGCAATACAGCGATCCTCTTCTATTGGTCTGGGTGGTGATTTTATGGAGTTTGATTCAGGAGGGTGGATGGAGCTAATTTCTTAAGCTACCATTTCCCAGGAGACATCACCGGAAGTCCCCAACTTACAATTTATTTTTTTAAACTTTATTTTTATCTTATTTAAAAAAAAAGGTGTACAGGGAGAACATTTCATAAGTACATCCATGGATAATACATTTGACGTATAGCTCAACATTTCTATACTTCACTCTATTTGCTAGTAGATTAATCTGGTATGAACTTAATGACATCAAGATTGTTGTAACCAAACCAGTAAAAGGTGAAGGAATGAGTCACTATTATCAATAAATAATAATAATAAAAAGAGAGGGTATGGGTCAATTTTCTTCTCATTTAACTTTTGGAATCTATCTGAAGGCTTGAAGTGTCAATATTCTCCCGAATAAAATCTTGAACTATGTAGATAGTTAGTACAGGTAATGGACCAGAAGAGAGTATTATCCAAGAGAGAGGATGGGAATATAAAAAGGGGGCCACTGTGGACGGACTGAGCAGAGGTAGTTTAAGGGCAAATGTCTTGCCTATGTCTGGATATGTGACGGAACTAGGGGCTCCATTTGTTCATTAACATTTCTGTTTTATTTTGTAATTTAGCTGTCATGCTTTCCATCTTATAGATGTCATATATTGTATTTTTCCAATCTGTCATTCGAGGGGTTTCTGGTCTCATCCATAACCTGGTTATAGTTTTCTTAGCTGCTCCCAAAAGTATATTTAAAAGGTATATTTGATGGGGGGTTTTGAAATGTACTGGCAGATGTACAAGGAGTGCTATTGAAGGGGTTAAAGGTCCCAACTCCAGGAAAAGGGCCTGAAGTTGTTGTCTATCTCTAACCAGAAGGGTATTAAGGACGGACAAAGCCAGAAAATGTGGGAGTGGGTCACCACCTCCTCTCCACATCCCCTCCAGCAAGAGGAGTCTCCGGTCAAGGAGTATTTGGCTGTGATTTGAGGGGTCTTGAAATATCTTATTACTGTTTTCCAAGCAAATTCATGCCAAGTGTGGGAGATAATAGTTTTATACTGTCTATGTCAAATCCAGGTCCATTGTTTGGGAGTTAAGGTTAAGGTATGTTCGGATTCCCTGGCTAATCGAATGTTCTCTATAGTGACAGAAGAGTTTTGGGATAAGATTTTATATATTTTTGAAACTAAGTATAGGTGGGACAGTTCATTGTCGAATTGGTTAAGAAGAATTCCTAGTTGAGGTGGGGAGTCATTTAGGTCCCATTGACATAAGTATAGTCCCAAATGACGTCTTATCTGTAGGCATCTAAAAAAGTCTGTTTGGAAGAGGGAAAATTCAGTTTGTAACTGGGTGAAAGATTAAAAAAAAAAACGTTTGTATAGAATGGTGGGCTTGTATTAGGCCTAAGCTGTGCCACCTACGGAATGTGGGGTCCGAATTTGTTGGTGTGAAACAGGGATCATAGGCTGGAACCCTCAGCCAATTTGCTAAGAACCAGTTTTCGGTCAGTAGGAGAAAGCATCTCCAGTGAACTATCAAGGTCTCCGAAAAGAAGGAGATTTGATTTATATAGGTAGGGATTAGGGGCTGGGCCACCAAGGTTTCATTTAATGGCAAGCCCAAAAGACTTCTTTCAACAGACAGCCAAGGAGGAGCACATGTCGAAGTGAGAAGCCATCTGGTACTGTGCGTGAGTGTTGCTGCTATTGAATATTTATAGAAATCTGGAAGAGCTAAACCTCCTCTGTCTTTAGGTAACTGTAATTTGGATAACGAAATTCTAGGTCTACCGCCGGCCCAAAGGAATCAATTGATTGCTCTGTTCCATTTTGTAATCTCAAGTGTGGTTAATGGGAGGGGGATAGATTGTAATAGGTAGAGTAATTTAGGTAAAACATTCATTTGTATACAGTATGTCCTCTGTATTAAAGGAAGGGGTATGTGTAGCCAACACTGAAGGTCTAATTGGATTTCTTCAAGAAGGGGATCACAATTTAGTTTTTTTAAATTAGGTAGGTTGGGGGGAATTTTAACTCCTAAATAGGTAAGATATATATTTAATCAAAATGTGGAATGTGTAGGATGTCATGCTATATTATGCGTTATATACATGTCTGTACGGTATTATTGTGTGATAATATAGAAAATGTTTTCATTTCTAATAAATATATTAACTGCAGAACAATAGGTAAGATATGGAAGATGCTACTTGTATTGATAGTTAGTTATTAAGGCGTGGGAGGGTGAGTAATTCAAGGTTATTACTTTTGTTTTATCCTAGTTGATTTTATATCCGGTTAATGTTTCTATTGTTCGGAGTGTGTTATTAAGTGCGGGGAGTCATGTTTATGAACTTATAATTTCATTAATAATTTAAAAACTATTCCTTTAAAAAATTACATTTAAAGAATCAACCTTCCACCCTGCAATATTGACTACTTGTGTTTCATATTTTACTATCAATCTATTTTCTTGTTTGTGATGGGAAAAGGGTTCTCAGGCATCTTATCTCACAAAAGTGGGTGTCTACTAACACAACAGACGTGTCAGTTTTGCAGAAATCCCATTATGAAAATGTTGTGAAAAAATTACCTGCCCATGCGCAAAAATGGCTTTTTATTTCTCAATTATTTAAAAACTATAGATTTCTCAGCAAAGCCTCTTATCAAAGAATCATCGTTGACTTAAACTCAGACAGTAAGGGGTTCATGTTTAAACTCATAGTCAATTTTGTGCTATCAGTGATAAAAGAAATGGTCTTAAATCACATATTTGTTCCATATATATTTTTGATTCTGCTTCATCCAGGGACTGCTAATTAGCCCTGTCCCTACCTCTCAGAGCCAGCTACCGCTTCCCTGGTACTCACCACAGTCAGGTTCTCCCCATGAATTCCCCCTCGTGCCAGCACCAAAGAAGGGAGAGACATCCTCTGCTCCAGTACAGAAATCCAAGGTGGACCGACGGTGAACTCTGGCTGGTGGTGCAGGCCGGGGACAGATGGTCAGGGCTTCATTAAGCCCCTGACGTTCTTTTTTCCATTTTCTCCCTGCCCCTCACTGCAGAGTGTCAGATTCGTACATGGAGGTGCATCTGTCTGATGTTCCGCACAGCATCCTCCCTTACTTGCCACTCACACTGCACACTGCCTCTAGGCCTCCACCTGGTTGCAGTCTAAGGCCCGGCAAACATGCTTCCCCGCCCCGGAACAGGAGAGCTGTCCCTCAGACACATGATCCTCTCCTGCCTGGGCTGACCCCTGATGACCGGAGTCAGTTCCAAACCCAGGTCAACAGCACGGCAGGAGGTAAGGCGCTGGGGCCTCAGCTCTCCATGCCACCAGGCTACTTATCAAAAACATATTTTATATATTTTCAATGTTCTAGAACTTTTCAACTATTAAACAGACCATTACCAAATTGACAGCATCCAGAGGTGCTGGTAATGACTATGGGTATGCCAAGTTTCAGACAATTCCATCCAGGGATGCCCACGTTATTAAAGTGCACAAATTAGGGTTTGCCATAGAAGTGCCTAATCAACCCTAATAATAGTAGTGCTACCATGCCACTATAATAGATTAAGCACAAAAAACTAAGTTAATGCATTCATTAGGTTAAAGCACAGAGCGCTAAAATTAGGGAAATAAAACGTTTGAGTTAAAAGTTCCTGGAACCCTAACAAATCTGTAGTGTAGTGTTCCTTGGGGTTTGGGCAATCAAGCCATGCAAGGCTGGCGTTACCCTAATATCGATACCCTTTATGCAAACACTGCTGCATCATTTTGATTGAGTCACAAGACAATGCTGATATTAGGGTAACACCAACACTGCATTGTGTGCTAGCTCAAACCCCAAAGGATCACCACACAACCGATTCGCCATGGTTCTAGGGACTTTTAACCCCAATGTTTTATTTCCCTACTTCTTTTTGCTTTGTTGCTTTAAACCTAATAGATGTACTAATGTCAGTTTTTTCCTTTTGCAATTTCCTTACATTTTTCATACACCCCTTGATGAGCAATGCCTACTGACATGCACAGCGGCAGACCTGTAACTTGTTCTGTTAAGCTACTTAGTAATTCACAATGAACCAGACCAGAAGTGGCCCAATGGGCCACTCATGAAGCAGACGCTTCATCGCATGCAGAATACTAGACCTGTAGTGAACATAGCAAGTGGGCTGCAGGCTACTGGCAAAGCAGCTGCCTTATCCCATAATGCATTGCCGCAGACCTCTAGCTTGCTTTGCACATGGCTCAGCAAAGCTATCTAGAGTTTTATTCATTTTGAGACTGTCATGAAAGCAAAAGCTGTAGCTCAGAAAAACGTGTTTGTGAGTCATGAAAACAAGTCGTGACATAGAGTCATTCAGACCTCGAATGTTTGTATCTTTAACTTTTTGTTAACGCCCAGCAAAAAGCTCCTCCTTTTGTATGGGCTAACACAGCACACCCTACCTTGATAAATAATGTAAAAATAATAGTTTTTGTTACAAAAAAAATTAATAAAAACCACTTAAAGAATCATCTTAGCACTTCACTCTGTTGACAACACTGGTTTCAGCCTACAGCTCAGAGCATTTGGTTTTTAATGCACAAAGTTTTCTCTTATTTTACACACTTTCGTGACCACTAACTAGATATATCACAAAATCAAATTATTAGTGTCATGAAGTTTGTGTAAAAAACATAGAAACATAGAAACACAGATTTTAACGGCAGATAAGGACCGCTTGGCCCACCCAGTCTGCCCATTTCCCTACCTAATGGATAAGCTGCAGATCCTAGTTAACCAGCAGCCTACTTCTTCCTACCCCCACCCCTAGAATTGCCTTATGACTGTCCCATGCATGCTTGAATTCCACCACTGATTTGACTCATAACCTCCGGAAGGCCAGCCTGTATCCACAACCTCTATGTGAAAAAATACTTCCTAAATTACCTCTGAGCCGCCTCTTCTATCTTCAAATTGTGCCCCTTGTTCTTGCACACCTTTTTGAAAGATGCTACCCTCTTGGACTTTGTTGATTCCTTGAGATACTTGAAAGTTTCTATCATGTCCCCCCTCTCCCTCCTTTCCTCAAGGCTATACATATTCAGCTCCTTAAGTCTCTCTTCATATGTCTTCCGGTGCAGACCCTGCACCATTTTAGTTGCCTCTTCTGGACAGCCTCCATCCTGTCTATGTCCTTGCGGAGATTGGGTCTCCAGAACTGCACGCAGTACTCCAGATGGGGTCTCACCAACTGTCTGTACAGAGGGATAATAACTTCTTGTTTTCTACTGGTGATGCCTCTCCCTATGCATCCCAGTATCCCCCCAGCCCTCCTTGCTGCCCTCTCACTTTGCTTGCCCACCTTTAGGTCATCTCATATGACTACCCCCAGGTCCCTTTCCATTTTTGTTGTTGTCAGTATCTCACCCCCCTCCACTGTGTACTTTCACGATAACTTGCAACATTTCCAATTTTAGGAACAATAGTAAGAATCTGATTGGAGGAAGGTGGGGAATCAGGAATCGTGGTTGCAATTGGAGATGAACATGCTGCTTGAGCAACAAGTTAAGATGCTTTATTTAAAAAAAAAATGTTTATCCCAGTCTCCTGACATGCCCTTATCAGTCTTCGGTCCTCCCAGACATGTTTTCCTGCCATCACCAAGACTTCTTCTCCTAAAGTCCCCCCATGAATTGCCCCTTTGTGTAGGGGCCAGGGGGTAGCTGGCCCCCTCCACAGAGCACTATTCAGATAGTGGAGGAGATGCCTGGTCAGTAGGGTCAGTAGGTACAGGGCCTGCAGGGGACCAAGCCATCACTCCACTTGGCAAACTTCTCTGCCCTGTTTCTCCCCAGCCACATGCCATGCAAGGATGTAGGTATCCATGTATCTGCAGGCACACATGCAGCACATGCCAGGCAGTCGCTCCCCTTGCTTGTTGTTCGGCTGCAGCATCACCAAGCCTCCACTTTTTGGTGATCTGTGAGTAGAGTGGCCAGACTCTCTTCCCAAGGGGAGGAGAGCAATCTGCGGCATACTCGATCCTCTCCCCGCTGTTGACCCCTATGTGACTCGAATCTGCTCCTGAACCCGGGTTGCTTGCATGGTGGGCAGCAGCTCTGTCACCTTGCCACTGGTACAGCGATTGAGATGCTTTATTGCAGTATACTGTGCTGCACAACAATCACAATATTGTTTTTTACAATTATGAATTAGTGGTAATTATCATGATATACTGTCATATTGGGACACCCCTACCGCTAACACTCATGAAAATGGGCTTGGCAGGCACAAAAATGTTTTTTTGAATCATTAAAATAGGCTGTTTTATGACTCACAACAGACTAATTTCATTAATAATTTAAAATGATTATTTAAAAAACAATTGTTAGCCGGCCCGGTGGCACTGAGGGTTGAGGCATTGAGCGCCACACCTCACGCCATGCCGGTGACCTGAGTTCAGGAACGAGCCTGGGCCCCCAGGGGTCAGCCAGGGGTGGTGGGTGCGTGCGGAGAGCAGGATCGAGATACTGCAAGGCAGCTCTCCTCTCCAGGGAAGGATGCGAGGGTTCTCCAGCTCTTGGCTGCCTCCCAGTGGAGGCTAGGTGGTGGTGCCACACTACAGGGAACCCTGGCATCAGGCTGGGTGGTTTGAAGGGGCCATCACTGGAGCCACGGAGCACACGTGCACCTCCATGCACATGCGCAACCACAATCCAGGGTCCGGGGATAACGGGAGAAAGAGAAGAAACCTATGTCACCCCCATTGCCAAGAAGGCGCAGGTGGTAACGGGGGAGCAAAAAGCTGTACGGACAAAAAAAATAACTGTTGAAAAATCCACCTTACAACCTACTCTGTCAACCACACAAGCTTCAGACTACAGCTCCAAGCCTTTTTTTTTTGTTTTTGATGCTGAACGCATTCCCTTCTCTTACCGACTTTCATTTTCGCGGAAATCTTACCTCACAAAAACAGAGTTAGACACTCACAAAAATGAAAACTACTGCAACTGTAAAAACAACACCACCTTATTTAAAAAAAGGTGAAAAAAATTAACTGCACACATGCGAAAACATCATTTTATTTTCTTAATAATTTAAAAACTACAAAGTTCTTAGTAAAGCCACCTCCTTGAGTCAAACTGTAACTAACCTGAAAATTTCAAGTTTAAACTCGCAGCCATTTTTGTGCTATCAGTGTGCAAAAATTCAACATACAGAAACTTCTAGAACTTTTTAACCAATGAACTGATCTCTACTGAATTTTCAGGATCTGGCACCAGGAGTGTGCATGCCAAATTTTAAGATTTCCATCTGGGGTGGCCGCGGTAGGTACATGCAATAACACGACCGTGCCGGGACAAAATGATCTGAAATTTAGCATGGCTGCCCCTCCAGCGCCAGGATCCTGGATACTGGAAAATTTGGTAAGGATCAGTTCAGTGGTTTAAAAGTTCTAGAAGTCAGCTGTTGCTAGATGTCATGCAAGACTATTTTCTGGCACGAGTTCAGAGTTGACCAGGAGTCACTGTGAAGGACCGAGGGCCACTACTGGAGAGTGGTGTAAATGCATCCACGAGGGGAGAGAAAGGAATGGAGCTTACACAGATCATGGTGGGAGGAGTGCTAAAAGGGCTTGGATCCTTGGTGTGGACAAGGCACGGGGTCCCGAAAGGTTACACCCGGGCTACTGGAAGAGCTGGGGCCAAAACTGGCAGCACCCCTGATGACCCTATTCAGGTGCTCCCTGGAGATAGAGGGAAGTGCCAGGAGGGTGGAGGTCTAAGATGTGGCACCACCTCACAAGGGAGGTGATGAGGAGGACCCAGAAAACAATAGTCCAGTCAGCCTTACACTGATTCTTGGTAAGCTTCTAGAAACCACGGTCGTGGAATTAATGAGCTACTGATGCCTTAAAATGCTACAAGTCTCGATGGCTGAGAGGGACCTGAGGGTGGGTGGTGGATGTCAAGATGAACAACTCGGAGACTTGGGCAGCGCCAAGGCCAACAGGATGCCGGGATGCATCGTTAAGGGGATCACCTCCAGAAGGAGGGAAGTGATACTCCCTCTGTATAGCTACTTGGTGAGGCCACACCTAGAGTACTGTGTGCAGTTTTGGAGGCCACACTTAAAGAGGGACATTGAACTCCTGGAGAGGGTCCAGAGGAGGGCAACCAAAATAATCTAGGGCTTGGGGGACAGGACCTATGGGGAGCGGCTCAAAGAGCTAAATATGTACACATTGGAAGAGAGAAGGGACCCGGGGGCATGATAGAGGTCTTCAGTTACATGAAGGGGGCAAGTAGGGGAGGAGCAGTCAGGGTGCTCCGAAGGGGCAACCAGAGGTCATGGGTGGAAGCTGGGGAGATTCAGGGAGAAAGGAGAGATGCTACTTCACTGAGAGGGTGGTGGAGCCATGGAATGCGCTGCCCAGGGGGCTGGTGAAGGCAGAGATGGTAGAGGGGTTCAAGAGGGGGTGGGACAGGTAAGGGGAAAGGGTTCTGGAAGCAAAGTCCAGTGCAGCGAAAATATCCGGGACTGGGAAGGGAGAAGCCAGAGAGGGCAAGGGGGGCAGCAAGGTCAGCTCCCAGGGTGAGGGCTGACCAAACGAGCGGACACGAAAGACTGTTAGGCCTATTCTGCTGGCATTTTAGTATGTTACAGAAAACTTTAAAAAACATAAAAATTGGGTACAATTTTGCCTGCATTCCATTTATATTTTATATATTTCTCCTCTCCGTTATTTATTACTAAGGAAATGTGCATAAATATATGATCTTTATCCCTTAGAGTTCATTTAGAGTCCATCGGCCTCTATAGCTTACTCCCTACTTGAAGTCATAATCCTCTGTTGTGACATCACAATCTGTTGCCGTGGGAGTACCTGTGATATCACAAGCAGTGCTCTGTGACTTCAGGTAGGGAGAAAGCAGTAGGAACAGACAAACTCTTCAGGAGCAAAGGTCCTGTTTTCATACAAATGACCTCAGTAGTAAATAATGGGGAGGAGAAATACAGCACTAATAGGAAATACAAGCTGGAATATGTCTAAATATTAGGTTTTGGCAAAGTTCTCCTGAATGTGTCACCAGCTCTTTAAAGGAGGCCCTGGAAAAACTGGAAAGGTGGTCCAAATTCTGGCAGTTAATATTCAATGCCATAAAGCAGCACGGTTGTCACCGTCATCACCAGTGAAAGTCTCAACGCTTTAGCTCAGTGTAACAAGGCATATAGCAAGGTAAACAGGATAGATGGTATACAGGAAGGAGTTTTGATAGCAGGAAGAAGGAGGTGATACTGCCTCTGTACGGGTCCTTAGTGACACCCCATCTAGAGTACTGTGCTCGATTCTGGAGCCCACAAGAATGTAAGGTATATAGGAAGGGGTTTTGATAGCAGGAGGACAGAGGTGATCGTGCCTCTGTTCAGGTCCTTAGTGAGGCCCCACCAAGGAGTACTCAGTCCTATAGCCCACAGCGGAGAAAGGACACGGACAGGCTGGAGAAAGTGCAACAGTGTTGCCAAGATGATCTGAGAACAACAGCACGGGATGTACAAAAAAGGCTAGCAGACTAAGGGAGGCAGTGTAGCACAGTGGTTTAATGCTCTAAGCTGCAAATCTGGAGACCTGGGTTTGAATCCCACAGCCCCCACTTGCATACTATGTGACCCTGAGCAAGTCACTTAACTTCCCTGTACTCCCAGGCTGCACCTGTAAACAAGCTTTCAGCTTAGTTGGCTATTCCTGGTTAAACAATTGGTAAAAAAAACTTCAACGTGAACTTGCCAGAGAAAAATGGTGCCTGGGATGCAGCATAAGTCGTATGAGGACAGACTCAGAGCTCTCAATATGTACTTCCTGGAAGAGAGGGGAGAGGTGGGGGGCATGATAGAGACTTTCAAGTATCTAAAGGGGATGAACAGGGTACCAGAGGGGAGCATCTTTCACATGAAGGGAAACAGCAGAACAAGGGGAGACTAAAAGGGGGAAACTTAGGGGGAACTTGAGAAAATTCTTCTTCACTGAAAGGGTGGTGGAGAGATGGAACAGTCTCCCCAGAATGTGGGTGGGGACACGGTTCAAGGGTTCAAGAATGCCTGGGATAAGCACATGGGAATTATGAAGCTAGGTCGAAAGGGGGGGGGGAATTGTAGCATCTAGGGTACCTTAAGCATTAGAAAGAGGGATAGGACAGACTTATGGGCCACAAGGCCCTTATCTGCTGACAACAGCTATGTATCTATGTATCTATGACATGAGGAACAGGGAGATATGATCAAGACATACAAATTCCTGAGGGGAATACATTGACGGTGGAGACCTGTTTACTAGAAATGGAACTGCAGTAATATACGGACATGGGTGGAGACTAGTTGAAGGGAAGGTGTAGAAGGATCTTAGGAAGTTGTTCTTCACCAAGGACCGAGGAAACTACAGGCTTGTTAGCCTTGCCTCGATTGTTGGAAAGCTTCCAGAAACCATAGTTAAAGAGCAAACTGTGGAATACATTGAAGGAAATACAGTAAACAGCACAGATTTCTTTTTTTTATTTTTGTTCTGACCCTCAATTCCCTCCGAGGAGGGAGCTCAGCCCCTGCCCCAGATGTCATCCCACCACGCCCTGGCTTACCCCACCCCCGAAGGACACTAGTGGCATGTCCTGGCTTATCCCCAGGGTGAGGCCACAGGAGCAGGTCCCCCAATGGGCACTAGTGGCAACAGAAACGGTGTCACGGTAGGCATCATACCAGGGGAACCAGAGATTTTTTGGTTACTGTGATCCCCTGGGAGGCGGGGCAAGCAATGACGCCTGTGCCTGTCCCAACTCCAACTCAACCAGGTACCGGGCCTCCAGCAATTCCCCCAGCCTGATCGGCTGGACACTAGCCCCCCCCGGAGAAGGAGAGCCGCCCCTCGGGTTCTCCATCCTTCTCTGCCTGGCTGGCCCTCTGACTCCTGGGTCAGTGGCCGAACCTGCGACATTGCAAGTGGTCGCCTTGCCACTGCACCAGCAGGCCGGCTCCAACAGCACACATTTCTGGCAGGAAAATCATGCCAGACCAACATGATAGTGTACAACACTCAAGAATCAAGCACTCACCACCATATGATATGATACACCAGGCTCTGATATAGTAAAATAAATTATTCAGGCTGTACCCGTAGGTGGGTACAGCCTGAGTCTACTCATTGTACTGTTGCATTTTGTCTGCAATGTACTGTGAGTGTACCTCAAAGCTGTCAAGAATCTGCATTGTATTGCTGTATTTTCATCTGCTATGTATTGTGATTGTACCTAAAACTGTTATGTATTTGAAATGTCCTGTACCCAATAATTTCTCTGTAACTAATTCCAGGTCGCCCCTGAAAAAGGGAGCTCTTGGGCCCAATAGGCCTATCTCGTGAACAAAATGAAATAAATAAATATCAAAGCCTGGCGTGTTATATCATATGGTGGTGAGCGCTCAACTCTTGAGTGTTGGATCCTGTATTTGTCTAGAAGCACCATCAGCCCTGTGCGACCTTTTTGTGACTGCAACATGACAGTGTACTCTGACTGGGTCACAAAACAAGTGGAAAAGGGTCAGGCCGTTGATGTACTTTATCTCGATTTCAGAAAAGCCTTCAATTTGGTTCTGCATACGAGACTCTTAAAAAGCTGGAGGATTTGGGAATAGGGGAAGGGCTACGAAAATGGATAGGAAACTGGTTGGGGGAAGGAAGGAAGGAAGGAAGGAAGGAAGGAAGGAAGAAAGCAAGCAAGCAGAGAGTGGCAGTAACTGGGATCATATCAGGCCAAGGCTGTCACAAGTGGGGTGCCACAGGGGTCAGTCCTGGGGTGTGTTTTGTTCAACATGTTCATTGGGGACATCTAGGAGGGTACCCAGGACAGAATGTGTCTCTTAGCAGATGAACCCTAAACTTTGCAGTGGGGAGAGTGTGAGGATTGAGTTGGGGAACTGAGGAAGGGCCTGGAAAAACTGGAGCAGTGATCCAAACTATGGCAGTTAAGATTCAATGCCAAAAAGTGCAAGGTGATGTACACTGGCAGGAGAATCCGCACATAATGTACTGGATGGGTGGGGTAAAGACTGCAGCCACAGCAGAGGAGAGGAATCTCTGGGTCATCATCAATGAAAGTCTCAAAGCTTTAAATCAGTGTAACAAGGCATTCAGTAAGGCAAATAGGATGTTGGGGTATATAGGAAGGGGTTTTGATAGCAGGAGGATGAAGATGATATTGCCTCAGTATAAGTCCTTAGTGAGACCCCACCAGGGAGTACTGTACTCAGTTCTTGAGCCCACACCTGAGAAAGGACAGGTACAGTTGCAGAAGGTACAACACAGTGCCGCCAGGATGATCCAAGGGCAGCACAGCAGGATGTACGAAGAACGGCTAGCAGACTTCATCATGTACGCGCTGGACACCAGGAGGGAGAGGGAGATGTGATCAAACCGTGCAAATCCCTGAGGGGAATACACTGACAGTGGAGATCTGTTTACTAGAAACAGAACTGCAGTGATGAGAGGGCATCGGTGGAGACTAGTCAAGGGGAAGGTGAAGAAGGATCTTAAGACGTTCTTTACCGTGAAGATGCTAAATCAGTGGAATTGACTGCCGTATGACTATGAGGTAGCAAAGGAGGCATTTATAAATGGGTTCAAGGTTGGGTGGGACAGATTTCAGGGCTTATTGGCACTGAAAAAGTGGGACAAGGAAGGTGGTAATGACAGGTGGGGTTGGGGTGGAAAGATAGGGGACTGAGGGATTGTTCAAAGAGACACACCCAACTTGGCTGTAGGCTGTTGGGGTAACAGGCAGACATTCTGGGCAGACTGGATGGACTTTTATTTCTTTTTTATCTGATTTTGATCATCTGGTGGGTACGCTGAAGCACATGACCTTTTTACAGGCACGACCCAGATAACAAGAGGCATACATGTTGAAAATGTTAAAACGGCCAGCCCGGTGGCGCTGAGGGTTGAGGCGCTGTACGCCACACCTCGCACCATGCTGGCGACCCGGGTTCAGGAACGATCCTGGGTCACTGGGGGTTGGCAAGGGAGGAGAAGGATTGAGCATCTGTAGGACTGCTCTCCTTCTCTGGGGAGGGGGGGTGTGCTGCCGTCGGTGTGCTGGCGGCCTCTGGTGATGGCTAGAGGCACTGCAGTGCACAGGCAGTCTCTCTGAAGGGAGACGTGCTGGGGCAGATGCTGTAGCATGCGCGCCCCTGTCCCTTGGCGTCATTGCACGCCTCACACGTCAAGCAATGGGAGAACATGGAAAACAGGGCACCAGTTGCGGCAGCATGATGGCCGTCTCCAAGGGGGACTTGCTCGGTTCCGAGGGTGTGCAGCATTTACTGGATCTGGTCCTGGTGGTAGAGCAAGGGAGGGGCTCTCCACCTCTCCGCCGCGGGGGGCAAGACATGGGGGCAGCTGCGGGGCCCGATTTGGAGCAGAGGAGTCCTTGGGACGGCGGCCGGAGACCAAGAGAGGATGCCTGGATGAAAGGTGAGGCAGGCTGGTTGTCAAGGAAAAAGTAACAACTAAAAATTAAAAAAAAATAAAAGAAAATGTTAAAACAACATCAGAAAAAACAATACATTAAGCCGAGCCACCTGGCTCTGTGGTAGTGCTACTGCTTACAGCACCAATGACCTGGATTCCAGAGTGAACTGGGGTTGTCAGAGGGTTGGCAAGGGGGATAGAGCATCCATAGGACTTTTCTCTTCCTCTGATGATGAAGGGTTGCAGAAACTGGCACACGCCTGGCCCCTAGCAGAGGCTAGGGGTTAGGGTAGTTTGGGATGCCAGCATAGTGGGAGGAGAGGTTGACGTTGACGCATGTCGCAAGGGAGCCTGCGACATGGGTCATGACATCATTGCATGTCTTCTTTCCCCCACTGGGAGAAAAATCTGAAATCTCGGCCTGCAGGATGGCTCTGGTCACCCACAGGCTCCACACTTGACGACCTGGGCCCACTGGCGCAAAATTGGATCCTGTTCAATGGGGGGGGGGAGATGGGGCCCCCACTGACCCCGCCAGGGGGTAAGCCCTGGGGGTACATGTGTCAAGTAAGTCACAGGAGAATTTGGGGTAACAGGACTGGAGTGGCTGAAGGATGGGGGCCGCACAGACCGAGAGGATAAAAGATAAAAAAAAAAAAAAAAAATACAATAACTAAATACCAAAATGAAAACATTTGGAATTCAAAGGCTTCATCCACAAATCCCTTGATCTTGGCTAGCTAGTCGGGGCCATCTACATTGACCTAACAAAGGCCTTTGACATGGTCAACCATGCCCTCCTAGTTGACCAACTCACTGCCATAGGCTTTGCCCCTGAGGCGGCTGCATGGTTCCACAGCTACCTACACTGCTGAACACAGCAAGTCAGGATAGATACCTTTCTCTCTGACACCAAGGCTGTGTGCTCAGGTGTTCCACAGGGGTCAATACTTGGCCCCCTCCTCTTTAGCCTATTTCTGAATTGCCTCCCCTTAGCCAGTCAGTGCTGTATCCTCCTCTATGCGGATGATGCGGTTATCTTTTCTAATGACTCTGACCTTATTGCTCTTGAGCAACAGCTACAACGTGACTTCACCAGCATTGTGTCGTGGTTCAAAAATCATAAATTGATAATGAACTACAAAAAATTAAAAACCATGTTGTTCACCAGCCATAAGAACAAGCACAAAAACTACCCGCTATCAATATGTGATAGGAGTGGTGTTCATCTTGAGCATGTTCATCACTTCAGATATCTCAGAATCAATCTTAACAGCTCGCTCTCCTACGCCCTCCACAAAGACATCACAGCTAAAGCAATCAACAAACACCTAGGGCTACCTTATCGCCATAGGCAAAGCCTGACCCCTGAAACCCTCAGCATAGCGGTCCACAGTTCTGTGGGCACTCTAGTGGACTACGGACTGCTAATATATGGCTCTGCCACAGATACTGCCTTTCGACGTATAAAAACTGCCCTTAACAGTGCCTGCAGGCTCACCTCAGGGGCACACCGACTAACCCACACCTGCGATCTCTATGCAAAGGCTCACTGGCTAATGCTCTTTGGTCACTTAAAATATAAATACTGCCTCCTGGCCAAAAAGATCTGCTTTGGTCAGCTCCCAACTGGGGTCCGACAGCTCCTAGTTCCCAGCACTAATCCCAGGCCCACCCGAAATTCGGAACTGCAGTCCTTTCTGACTCCAAAATGTCGGACATCTCAAGGACAAAGGTCCTTTGCCTATCGGGCACCATTGTGGTTCAGTTCCCTCCTTGAGAACACTGTTAGCCTGAACACTCTGTGGACCTTCAAAAAGAACCTAAAGAACTGGTTAATACAGGAATCTCAATGTGTCTGCCATCGCTAGCACCTAGCAAAGGCATCTCCTACCATCTGCCCTTCTGCCAAACAGACCTCTCTCTCTCTCTCTCTCTCTCTTTCTTGAACACCCTGCACTTGGGGCTGAACCCTCCACCCCATGTCTCCAGCACTTCTATGCGCTAACCCCCTCGTATGACAACCCCCCTTGCTGACAACTAACAGGCTCCCTGTTGGGCACAGTTATTTAGTCTGTTCCTGTATGTACCTGACTGTGTTTACCTATTCCAGTTTTAGTTTTCACTGTATCTTTTGCATTCCTTTGTTTAAAGACCAAATGTACCTAAATGTTCTCATTCTAATCCTATTGCCTTGTTTGTCTCAGTCCTCTGTATAATCACCTACTTGTTCTAAATGTACTAACGTGGAACCTACGTAAAGAGCTCTGAGCTCAAATAGTGAATCCAAGATCAGAAATAAATAAATACATTTACATCTAGCAATACTGCACAAATACTGTTTAAAACTCTTTTTAAATAAGCTTTCTTGTTCTTTTACTGACCACTTTATAAGTCACTTGGTATTTTCCAGCCATTACTGTCTGTATCCACACAGAAACAGAAGTTTAACATAGAACACCATTTATAATGTGACTAATAAAGCGGTGCTTCAGTGCCTCAATAATAACAGGGGTAGTACCATTCCCTTATATAATAATAGGGATGCTGCTATACCTTCAATAATAGAGGTGCTACCATGCCCCTTTATTAATAGGAGTGCTACTGTGCCCTATAACAGGGGTGCTACCATACTCCTATAATAACAGGGTGATACTGTGCGGTATGCCAACTGAACAGCGAAACTCAAACGGTGAAATCCCTCACAGCGACAATCTCGACAGGTTTTGAGATTGTCACTGTGAGGGGCCTGAGGGCAAAATTTTGCACTTCTGCTCTTTGCACCCCCTTCACATAAACTCCCGAGTCGGAGCGATATTCTATAGAAGAGGGTGCAGGGGCACAGCCCCCTGCGTGGGAAGTCGGGGGGGCACAGCCCCCTGATAGAAAACACTCAATGTCTGACAGGCGAAATTTCACCTGTCGATGTTGGGGATCTCGCCATGCCGAACTTCGACAATGTCAATTTGGCATGGTAAAACCATACTATGCCCTCATAATAATAGGGGTGCTACCATACCCTATAATAATAATAGGTGTGCTAACATGTCCCTATAATATGGGATGATACCATGCATCTATAATAACATGGATGCTATCTTGACCTTATAATAATCAGGGTTCTACCCTGCCCCTATAATAATTTGGGTGCTACTTGCCCCTATAATAATAGGGGTGCTACCGTGCCACTATAATAATAATAATAGCAGGGTCACTACATGCTACTACAATAATCACAGGGATGCTAGAAGAAGAAGAAGAAAAAGAATCAGCATTTATAGAGTGCTTTTCATACACATTGTATCCCAAAGCATTTTACAAGCAATGCTAAACTGGTAGTGAAGTGACTGAATGTGTAGTGGTAGCCATTTCGTACCTCAACACGCGCACACAGCCTTGGATAGTTGCATGAACCGGTTTTATGGGAGGGGAAATATTGGCCAGGACACCAGAATGCCCCCTGCTCTCTGTGAAGAGCTCCTTGGGTTCTTTTACTTCCACCTGGACACCCACCAGGACAGCAGCAGGATGGGTAGAAGGGACCTTGGTGTAACATCTCATCTGAAGGATGGCACATCCCAACAGTACAGCACCCCCCTAATACTGCACTCAGATGCCAGTGTTTAGGTATGAGCCCAATCCCAGTATGGGACCAGAACCCACAACCTTCTGGTACAGAGATGGATTGGCTACCAACTGAGCCACACTGACAACTAATAATAGGGGTGCTACTGTATTTCTATAATAATAATAATAATAATAATAAGGGTGTTAGCTTGCCCCATAATAGGAGTGCTACCATACCCTTTTAATATTAATAATGTCAATAATAATGGGGTATTACCATGACCCTATAATAATAGCGGTGCTACCTGCCCATATAATAATAGGGGTGCTATGCCTCTATATTAAATGGTGTGCTACCGTGCCCTGTACTATTAAGGGGTACTACTATGCTCCTATAATAATACGGGGACTACTGTGCACCTACAATAGGGGTGTTAATATACCTCTATAATATGGGTGGTACCATGACCCAATAATAATAGGGTGCTACCTGCCCCTATAATAATAGGGGTGCTACCACGTGCCTATAATAATATGGGTGTCACCTTGCCATTATAATACTAGGGGGCTACCATGCCAATATATCAATCAGGGTGCTACCAGTTCTATAATAATAGGGGTGCTACATACCCCTATAATAATAGAGGTGCCACCATGCCCCAATAATAATAGGGTGCTACCTGCCCCTATAATAACAGGAGTGCTACCATGCCCCATATAATAGTATGGGTGCTACTGTATTCCCTACAATAATAATGACAGGGGCACTACCTTGCCCCTATAATAATAGGGGTGCTACCTGCCTGTATAATAATGGGGGTACTACTGTGCCCCTATAATAATAGGGGTGCACCAACCTGTCAGTGCAACAGCACATTTGTCCACTGACGTCCCAGGTTCGAAAACGAACCCGGGAAGTCAGAGGGCCTGCCGAGGGGAGAGGGATCGAGCATCCTAGGGATGGCTCTCTTTCTCCGATGGGGGGGTTGTGTGTCCAGCACAAGTAAGACTGCCAGCAGAGGTTGGGGTCTTGCAACGACTGGCACCTAGATACCTTAGGGGACGTGCAGACATTGGTGTCCTTGCACGTCACGCCTCCTCCTTAAAGGGGAAAAATCAGCAGCCACCTCTTTGATGACCCGCCTGTTTTCCCAGCCCCAACTGTTGGCCCCTGGCACTCCTGACCGGATGACCTATCCTGTCGTCTACTGTATCCAGCTGCCTCCATTCCCCCCCCTGGGTGGCAAGCCAGGGAGGCACTGCCAGTTGGTACTCCTGCCAGCACTCTTCTCCTGTTGCGGGGTCATGCTGGTGAGGTAGACCCACTCTGGGGGGCAATCCAGGGGGTATCACCTGTTGGGGTAAAATCCTGAATGGGCAAAGAGGGGGTCCGAGGGTTGGTGAGGGCTGAGGTGCATAAAGGCAGCGGAAAAGGCATAGTAAACAAAAAAATAAAAAATAGGGGTGCCAGTGCTCACTATAATAATAGGACTGCTATTGTGCCCTTATAGTAATAAGGGTGATAATGTGCCCCTATAATAATCAGGGTGCTACCTTCCCCTATAATAATAGGGGTGCTACTGTGCACCTAAAGAAAGGGATGCTACCATGCCATATAATAAGAGGAGTGCCACTGTGCCCCATGATACTAGGGGTGCTACCATGCCATATAACAAACAGAAGTTCAACATATAGGTGTGCTACAATGCTACCATAATAACAAGGGGTACTACCGCGCCCCATTAAAAATAGGGCTGCTACCATACCCCAATAATAATAGGTGTGGTATTGTGCCACATGATAATAACAGAGGTGTTATTTTGCTCCTATAATAATAGGGGTATCACGTCCTTGTAATAATATGGGTGCTACCTTGCCCTTATAATAATAGGGGTGCTACTGTGCCCAATAATAATAGGGGTGTTACCGTGTGCCTATAACAATAGGGGTGTTGCCATACCCTTATAATATAATAATAATCTTTGTTTCACATAAGTGCCTTTCAAAGTCAGTGTCAGTGGCTCAGTAGGTAGCACACTCGCCTCTGAGGCCGAGAGATCAGAGGGCTGTGGGTTCAGTTCCCACATCTGGCACTTGGGTTAATATCCCAGTATTGACACTGTAGTGCAGCATGAGAGGGGTGCTGCACTTCTGGGGAGCCATCTTTCGGACGAGACGTTAAACAGGTCCCATCTGCCTGGATTGGTGGTAGTTCAAGTGGATATTAAAGATCCCATGGCACTTATCAAAAAGAATAGAGGAATTTCCCCGCTGTCCTGTCCAAATTTCCCCCATTCACTACAAATACCACCAACAGCTTAATCTGGTTCAATTTCAGTTGCTTACCATCTGCATCCACACCCCCCCCGGTTGCCCCTGAAAAAGGACTTCTAGGACTAGTGGGCTTACCAGGGCAACAAAACAAAACAAAATACCAAGGCGCTTTACGAAAGGTTAAAACAACAGTAGTAAAATCAATAAGTACGATCCAGAACAGTAACAAAAGTCTAACGATGTTCACTATTCAGTGCCATCAAAGGCCTGGCACCATAAAAAAGTCTTTAACACCTGTTTAAAGCCTCCCACCGTCGTGCACTCCCGCAGCCGATGGGGTAGAGAATTCCAGAGGGTATGAGCCACATACATAAATGCACGGGCCCCAGAAGATTTCAAAGACACCCTTGGAATCTCCAGCAACCCCTCGTCGGCCGAACGGAGCTGTCGCTCTGGGCGATAGGGAACAAGAAGCTCTTTCAAGTAGTCAGGGCTGAGTCCATGTAAGGCTTTGTAAGTCAGTACACCAACTTTAAAGGTGATCCATCACCGAATCGGCAGCCAGTGCAGAGTGCGCAGCACAGGGGTGATATGAGAACTTCGAGAAGTCCCCATCTACAATCTTGCTGCAGCATTCTGCACTCTCTGCAGGTGATGGATATCAAACCCAGGAAGCCCTAAGTACAGGGAGTTGCAGTAATCAAGGCACGTGGTCACAAAGACATGGACCAATGTAGGTAGATCACTGGACGGAACAAGATGCTTGATCCTGGCGATGTTTCTAAGATGGTAAAAGGACGATTTGATGACTGCCGACACCTGGGATCATAAAGTCAGCCCATCATCAAGCACCACCCCCAGGTCCCACAGCGTTCAGAGGTAAGGATCTGGGAGCCCCCTAGATAAATTCCAGAGAGTTGACCAGTCCTCAACCCCCTCCATCTGGCGACCCGGGTCCACAATCACCACCTCGGTCTTTCCCACGTTCAACTTTAGCCAGCTCGAATTCATCCAGTCCTGGGTTTCAGCAAGGCAGTTGTTAAATACCGAGAGCGCACTATCCTGGTCAGGTGCAAAAGACAGGTAGAGCTGGGTATCATCAGCATAGCAATGAAACCTCAGCCCATACCACCTTACAATGTCTCCGAGGGGCAGCATATACACTGCAAACAACATGGGGGACAGCACTGAGCCCTGAGGGACCCCACATGACAGACAGAATGGATCCGAGGAAAAAATTCCAGACACCACTCTCTGAGTTCTGCCAGTAAGGAAAGATGTAAATCACCTGAACCTTACATGTCAGGCCACAGATGGACCTCAAATGCCTAAGTAGTACCCCATGGTTGACAGTGTCAAAAGCTGAAGACAGATCAAGGAGAACCAGAATGGAACAGCGTCTCCGATCTCTCGCCATCAGGAGATCATTGAGCACCCAAACCAGCGCGGTCTTGGTACTATGCTTCTTTCGAAAACTGGACTGGAGAGGTTCATAGATGTTATGGATGGTCAAGTGGTTCTCTAACTGTACCGCCACTACTTTCTCAATAACCTTCCCTACAAAGGGGAGGTTTGAGATTGGTCTGTAGTTGGCCAGAGAGTCCAGGCCCAAAGAAGCTTTCTTCAGTAGGGGAGTTACCACTGCCTCCTTTAGGAGCTTGGAACTCGCCCAAATCAAAGGAGCACCAGACTATCTATACCAAGATCGGGCTGATAATATCACAACATCCCATAATCAGAGAGGTTGGGCCCAGATCCAAACTACAGCACGTAGGGCGCATACTCTGGATAATCCGTATGACACCTGCAAACTCCGGCAGGTCAAAGGAACTCCAGGAAGTGCGAGGTGAAGTAACCAAACACCAATCACCAGCATTCCCCACAGGCAAGTCAGAAGGATCTCCGACCTGATTTTGGCCACCTTATTCGCAAAGAATCGAGCAAGCTCATCACACTCCACTTGCAAAAAAGGTCTTCGGAGCTGTAGACAGGTTGAGTTGCACAACCTGTCCACAGTTCAGAAGAGCTGAACTGGTTGATTCTGAGCGGCAGCAATCTCCCCAGACAGGAATTCTGCCTTCTTACGGGAGATCGCTGATTGGTAGGCCGATAATGCTTTGCCAATCTAAGGTGGTTGACCTCCAGGGTGGATTTCCGCCAACGTCACTCTAACCTACATCCTAGTCACTGCAACTCTCTCAGGAGCCCATCAAACCCAGGGGCCCGAGGGTGAAGGGAGAAAGGACGAACACGGACAGGAGCAATTGAGTCCAGAGCCATGGAGATGGCCTTATTATAGGCCAAGACCAAGGTCTCTGAACTCGTGCTGGCCACGGGAAACTCTGAGAGATCAATCATCACCATAAGGCCTTCAGGGCTCACCTCCCGTAAAGGGCGGCAACTGACCATCTCCACAGGGGTAGGCCTACGAAGGGGGGCACAAAAGTTGAACCTCATGGTGTAATGTTCGGACCAACCAACAGGTTCCACCCCCAAATTAGAGGCCTCAATCCCCAGGAGGAAAACCAAATCCAAAGAGTGACCATGTTGATGGGTAGCAGAGGTAACAATCTGTATAAGGCCCAGCGATGTCATCAGCTGGAGCAAGTGCTGTCCAAACTGCGAGAGTTCGTCATCAACCCAGGCGTTAAAGTCGCCCAGAACCATCAGTCTGAGTAACTCCAGCCCCATGTCGACCACAAAGTCCGCTATTTCCTGTAGGAATCGCTTCTTGTCCTCAGGTGGATGGTAGACAACAGCTATCCTACAACCTACACCTGCCACCATGGTACACTCAAAGGATTCGGCCTCTTCAACTTGTACACTCATGAGACCCAACTCGGTCTTGAAACAGACCACCACCCCTCACCCCCTGCGGTCAGTCTCGAGCTGTGTATCACTGAGTACCTGGCCAGAATTGCAGCTTCCAATATGGGGCCAGCAATTTCATCCAGCCAGGTCTCAGTGATGCATGCCAGATCAGTTGTTCCAATAAGATCTGCAATAATTGCCATCTTATTCTTAACAGATCTAGCATTGCATAACACTGCTCGAGTTGGATGGGCTCAAGGGGCCGCCCTGGCTACTTGCCCACCAGAAATGGTACTGCCCTTGGCTATGGGAACTAAACATGGAGCACCACACTCTAAACTCCATTTCGCACCAGGGCATCTCATAGACCTAACTACCCCGGTGTGAGAGACCCGTTCATTTGTCCTCTGATCTCTACACCCCACACCCCCACCCCTCCTCCTATGGACAATACCCAGCACTTGACAGCTCTGGTAAGTTAACAGCATAAATGGAGGGGATGGGCAGAGGGCAGAGGACGAATAGCGCACAACCAGTTGGGGGGGGGGGGGCGGAGGCCTATACATCCTACAGGCTAACCAAACCCAGAAAACACAACACCCAGGCAACTAACCCAAAGGGAAAACCACGAACAATGATAAAATTACCCCACCTGAACAAATAATAATAATAAATAAATAAAATACCCACCCAAAACAAATAAGACCCAAGAAAATAAAACCTTTCCCAATACTGCATGAAAACGTCAGTCCAGGACTTAGCTCATGAAAGACATAAAAGAAAAATAATAACAGTAAATGACAACAGGTCAGAATAAAAATCTCCTGCAGTCCCCTCTCACCGGACATGCAGAATTATAAGTCCTCCCTCCACCCCAGGCCCTCTCATAGCCTGGGAGTGGAAGAAGTCAGAGCACTCTCACCGCCCTCAATTAGAAATCCCAATTAGTTAACAATTGACCAGAAAGATCAGTTATAGAAACAGACTGGGGCTCTCACTCCCAATCAAGGGTGAAAATAAAGCCACAGTTCACAGTTAGGACAAATCCATAAAAGTCGATGTCTAGGAGGTTCTCTCACAACCTTCCACCTCGAATAAAGCTAGGAAAAGTTGACAAAACTAAGACTCTCACTCCCCATCAATAAAATAAATGTCCAAAAAGTTAGCAGACAAAGTAAAAACAAATAAAAATCGGTGTCTGAGAGGTTCTCTCACAACCTCCCTCCACAAACAAAACAGAAAATTGAAATCAGCGTTAATACTGGTCCCATAAAGCAGTTTAACAACCAGTAAGGATGCAGGGGAAGGACCTCAGGCGACAGGACAAACCATAGTTCGCACTTCCCAGGGCAAGGATTAGCCTGCCGAAATCCAGGCAAAACAAATGTTCTTCACCCTTTAAGTTCCAGGCAGGGAGGCGAGAAACAGACCGACACAGCGGCTAATATGATAAATAGATCCAAAAAGTCTTCCAAGCCGGGGAAAAAAGGGGGAGGGGAACCACACAGCTCCCAGAACCCCCAGACAACACAGATGGCCCCACCGCCCACTGACTGTGAGGCAATCTATGCCCCTCACCACCCAACCTCAATCACAGAAACATAGAAACACAGACTTTGACAGCAGATAAGGATCGCCTGGCCCACCTAGTTTGCCCATTTCCCTGCCTACTGCATAAGCTGCAGATCCTAGTTAACCAACAGCCTATTTCTTCTTACCACCCACAAGAATTGCCTTATATCTGTCTCATGTATTCTTGAATTCTCCCACAATTTCAGACCCCACAACCTCCTCACGAAGGCTGTTCCATGCATCCACCACCCTCTCTGTGAAAAAATACCTCACATTGCCCTGAACGCCCCCCATCTTTAAATTGTGTCCCTTGTTCTTGCACATCTCTTTTCTGAAAGATGCTATCCTCTTGGACTTTGTTCGAGTCCACTGAGGTACTTAAAAGTTTCTATCATGTCCCCCCTCTCCCTTCTTTCCTCAAGGGTATACATATTAAGCTCCTTTAGTCTCTCCTCATATGGCTTCTCTTGCAGACCCTGCACCATTTTAGTTGCTCTGCTCTGGACTGCCTCTATCCTGTCTATGTCCTTGCAGAGATGGGGTCTCCAAAACTGGATGCAGTACTCCAGATGGGGTCTCACCAACTGTCTGTACAGAGCGATAACAACTTCCTGTTTTCTGCTGGTGATGCCTCTCCCTATTCATCCCAGTATACCCCCAGCCCTCCCTACTGCCTTCTTACATTGCTTGTTAACCCTAACGTCATCTGATATGATTACCCCCAGGTCCCTTTACATTTTTGTTGTTGTTACTACTTCCCCCCTGGGTTTTTGTTTCCCAGGTGCATTATTTTGCACTTCTTTGCATTGAATCCAAGCTGCCATACTTCTGACCATTCCACTAACCTTGCCAAGTCCCTTCTCGTGCTTTCCACACCTCCTTGTGTATCAACCCTGTTGCAGATCTTTGTGTCATCTGCAAAGAGGCATACTTTTCCTTCCAGTCCCTCTGCAACGTCACTTACAAAGACATTGAAAAGGACCGGACCCAGTACTGAACCCTGCGGTACCCCACTAGTAACCCCTCTTTCTTCAGAGTGGACTCCATTTACAATTACCTTCAGTCTCATTGTCCCGCCAATGTTTTACCCAGGCTACCACCCTGGTTCCCACTCCCAGGCTGGTTAATTTGACTATTTATCTTTGTGGGACTGTGTCAAATGCCTTGCTAAAGTGTAGGTAGGCCACGTCCACAGCCCCTCCCTGGTCTACTACTTTGGTCACCCAGTCAAAGAAATCAATTAGATTCATCTGACATGATCTTCCTGCTGTGAACCCATGCTGCCGTGGGTCCTGTGCCCCACTGGCCTCTAGGTACCCAACAATTCTTTCCTTCAGAAGTGATTCCATCACTTTCCCTACCACAGAGGTCAAACTGACAGGTCTGTAGTTTCCTGCCGCTATCTTGCCCCCACTTTTGTGAAGGGGAATCACATCCACTTTCCTCCAGTCCTTAGGTACCACACCATCCTCCCATGATTTGTTAAAAAGGGTAGTCAGTGGTTTCACTAGTTCTCCCCTTAATTCTTTTAGAATTCTGGGGTGAATTCCATCAGCCCCATTGCTTTGTCCACCTTAAGTTTTAGGAGTTCTTTTAGAACCCTTTCTTCTGTGAAAGGACTGGGACCGACACCCCTATCAAGAGTGCTTCTGTTAATTGGATTAGGCACCTCCCCCTCCTCCTCCTCTTTTGTGAAGACTGAGCAGAAACTTCGTTCAGTATCCCTGCTTTTTCACTGTCCCTCTCTGCCCACTGTCTATTCTGTTCAGCCTCACTATCCCTCCCTTTGTCTTTCTACACTCCCTGATGTACCTATAAAAGGTTTTATCCCCCTTCTTAACCGAGTTGGCTATCTTCTCCTCAGTATGGGCCTTTGCTATTCTGACTTCCCTTCCTGCTTCCTTCTGCCTTAACTGGTACAGCTCTCTGTCCTGCTCCTTCTGTGTTTCCTTAATACTTCCTGAATGCGATCGTTTTCTCCCTGACTTTCCCTGCCACCTCTTTTGAGAACCATAGTGGCTTTTTCTTTCATTTTGATTTATTTGCTTGACATAAAGGCTTGTTGCCTCTGTGATGGCAGTTTTGATGTTTTCCCATTGTTGCTCCACCCCTCCTTCTAGCCTGTTTGCTAGTGCTTTTCTAAGGCACTCTCCCATCTTGCCAAAGTCATGTCTCCTGAAGTCCAGTACCCTCACTTTTGTATGGCTTAATTCTGTAGCTGAGTTTATCATGAACCACACTGTTTGATGGTCACTTGTTCCCAGATGGCAACCCACTTCTAGGTCTGAAATTCTCTCACTGTCCCCATTTGAGAGTACGAGGTCTAAAATTGCTCCCTCATGAGTGGGTTCCGAAACTAGCTGTCTGAGACATGCCACCTGTAGGGCATCGAGAATGGTCCTGCTCTTGGAAGTGGCTTCAGCAAATGTGCTCCAGTTAACATCTGGCATATTCAGGTCTCCCATCAATAGTATCTCCTCTTTCTCTGCCATCCTAAGAATGCCTTCTTTCATATACTTGTCCATTCCCTTCCCCCTGACATGGGGGTCTGTATACAACCCCTGTTAAGATTGTGGTGCCATTTCCAGTCTCTACGGTGACCCACAGTGCCTCCTCACCTCCTTGTTTACTCTTTCATTCAGTTGCTTTTATCCCTTCTTTTACATAAAGAGCTACTCCTCCCCCTCCCTGTCTGTCCTGTAGGTTATATACCCTAGTATGTTAACATCCCAGTCATGGTTCTCTGTGTACCATGTTTCTGTGACTGCTACGATATCCAGGCATCCCTCTTCCATCAAGGCCACCAGTCCAGGAAGCTTGTTGCCCAGACTACGGGCACTGGTTCTTATTACCCTCCATCTCCTGATGGCCTTACTCCTTGTTTTTATTTATTGTTTATTGATAAATATCGGATAACACCTTTGAGTCAAAGACTCTTTTACAAAGGTTCCACGTCATACATAAGAAGAGACAACAATATACAGAGTAACAAGTAACACAGTAGTTAAACACAGCGGTTACAGAATGGTGGCAGATGATTACAGAAAATACACAAAAATAGCAGCTGGGAATAAAGGTTGCAGGTATATGCATAGCATTTCAGGGCGATGGCGCTAGCCATGCCCACAAGTTATTCATTGGCCAAGGCTGGACAGAGATGTCCATTGTCATGGTATAGGCACGCTCAGGAGCAGCAGACCAGAGTTAGGTCCGTAGACATGGGGAGATGGGAGGTGGTCAGGTTTAGGGGCAATCACATTCTGATCCTTGGCTAATAAGGTCCCTTAGTTGGCACTTGACCAAGTTTGGGTTCAGTGAGAAGGGGGTTTGGGAGTGAGTTGAGCCAGGTTGGGGCCAGATATTGAAATGTTCTTTGGCTAGAGGTGGTTTTGCAGCAAGGTACCCTAAAGTGGGAAGTTGCTGACTGCCGTGTGAGACGACTGGACAGTGGGGCCTAAAGTAGTGGGGAGAGGGCTGGAGGGAGTAATCCTGAGGTGATTTTCTTTGCTAAGCGGCAGGCCTGGTACTTTAGCCTTCCATCAAAACTGAGCCGGTTTGCTGAGGCGTAGAGGGTGCATGTATGAGTGAGTCTAGGACAGCCCGTAGCAAGTCTGCAGGCCTTATTGAGGGCCAGTCTAATCTTGTATAGGTGGGTGGTTTCGGCCGCACCATTGATGATGATACCATAGTCAATTAGGGATGGAATAATGTAGAGATGGCTAAGCAGAGAGATTCAGGAGGCAGGCAGTACTTATAGCTGTGAAGAAGACCAATACATACGTTGACAGCGGTGCTTAGTAATCGGATATGGTCATGGAAAGTGAGACCTGTGTCTAGGGTGATGCCAAGGTATTTGAAAGTGTTAATCTGTTCAATGGGGTCATTTAGTGAGTTCAGAATGTGCAAGGGTTGTCCTAGGTTCTTATTTTGGGGGTGTGCAAACATCATGGATTTAGTTTTTTTGTAATTTAGTACTAACCTATGCTGAATGAACCAGGATTCAGCTTCAGAGAAGGATTTCTGGACTGCAGAGTGGAGGGCTGTGGGATCAGTGTGAGAGCTGTAGAGGACTGCAACATCTGCATACAATAGCATTTTCCCAGAGCAGGCATTGGGCAGGGTGTTGAGGTATAGGGAGAAGAGAAGTGGACCAAGGATAGAGCCTTGAGGGACCCCAGACCTGACTTGGTGGGGGGATGACAGGCAGTGGGCAATCCGGACTGTCTGGGTTCCCTCAGACAGATAGCTGGTAAACCAGTCAATGGTCTCATGGGAGAGGCCTGACTGAGTGAGGGAGTACAGGAGAAGCGAGTGGTGCACGGTATCGAATGCCTTTGAGAGGTCTATAAAGACAGTACCAGTAGTGTTACCAGTGTCCAGGGATGTATGGAGGGCGTTTGTAAATTCCAAGAGGGCAGTGGTGGTGCTATGGTTCTGGCAGAAGCCGTGTTATTCAGAACACAGAATACTATATTTAGTGAGGTAGTCTGTTCGTTGTATGGCCACAATTTTTTCCAGGGTTTTAGAGAGGGAAGGCAGGATTGATATTGGGCGGTAGTTCCCAGGCAGGGTGCGGTCACCACTTTTAAGGATAGGAGTGATGAGGGCAGATTTCCATTTGGATGGGAACTGGCACAGAGAAAAGGAGTGGTTCAAAAGCATGGTAAGGGGGAGGAGAACTTAGCTGAATGTGAGTCTAAGCAGTTTTAGGTCCAGCGAGTCACTGCTGAAACGGGATTTGCTGAGGGCTGTGAGTAGAAGAGGGCAGCTTCCCGCTGGGAAACTGCTTTAAAGTAGAATGGGGGGTTGGTGAGGGGGCAGTGTGGAGTGGGGTGGGTGAGGGAGAAAATGTTTTTGGGGAGGACACCAGAGAGGTCAGAGAAGGTGTCATTTAATGTGTCAGCGATAAAGGCTGGGTCTGAGGTGATAGATCCATTGGCCCAGATATGGGTAGGCGGGGCAGTGGGGGCTTTGCCACGTAGCGTTTTTAGTGAGTCCCAAAACATGCGAAATGCACCCCATGTGTTGGTGAGCAAGGTTTTATAGTACTCAGCCTTTGTTTTATGGATATCCCATGTGCATTTATTGCATGCTTCCTAATAGCATTGCCTGTCAGAGAGTTTTCTGGTATCCTATGCAATGTGCTACAGATTGTCTTGTTCACGAATCTGGTCCAAAAGGACTTGGGATAGCCAAGGTGTGTTGGCACCTTTAATTGTTTGGTTGGGGTGCAAAACGGTTGCAGGCAGTGTTGAACATATGAATGAAATAGTTGAGGGCAGGGTCAAAGTTCTGAGCATTTCTTATGGGGGACCAGTCAGTAACTAGGAGGTATTGTTTAAGTGATTGTAGTTTGCCAGGTTTGAGGTGGTGTTGTAAGACAGTTTTGGGGGAGGGGCTTGTTAATACAGTACGACCATTGACACAGCACTGGGGAGTGGTCACTCAGAGCATCAGTTAGTACCCTGATCTGTGTTGTTTTATGTGGGGAGTTAGTGAGCACTAGATCTAGAAGGGTGGCAGTACCAGTCCTCTGATTTATTCTTGTGGCAGTAGTCACAAGCAGGGTCAGGTTCTGAGCAGTTGCAGCATCCCTAACAGGGACTGAAGTGTCAGCCAGCCAGTTTGTATTGAAGTCTCCAAGGGCAATGATGTCAGCATTGCCAGGGAGTGTCTGAAGATGGTTGACGACAGAGAGGAAAGCAGTCTTCTGATTTCGGGAAGGGATGTATACAGAGGAGGGGAACAGAGGGGCTCTGTTACGGGCAAGAGTGATCTTCAGTGTGAGGGATTGGGCCCTGTGCTCAAGTGATGGAGATGGGAGGGCGAGACACTGTAGTGATTCCTGGACAAACGGTGCACAACCACCCCCTTTCTTTGAGGTTCTATCTGCTCGGTATAGTGTGAAGCCAGGAAGTGAGACCGCAGAGTCGGGGGTGTGGTTGTTGAGCCAGGTTTCAACTACTGAGATGACATTGGGGCGATTCTGGGCAACCCATCCCTGAAAGGAATCAAATTTCTTGAGGAGGCTACATATATTTAGGGAGGCGATCGTGAAGCTCTTGGATGTAGTAACCCTGGGGGTGGGGAGGGTGGGTCCTGGGTTGGTGTACGTCTCCAGAAAGAAGGAATAGTAGTAGTAGGATGTGCAGGGAGACCAGCCTTAAACGTTTCTTCATGAGCTTAGGAACCATTAGGGAGAGGGAACAGCACTGTACGGAGGTGGGAGTAGATAGGCCTTGTAGGGAGGGAGAGGCTAGGCAGAGTAGTGTCCACTGTGGTACCACGGTAGTACCAGTAGGGTGATTGGAGCACAGGGGATGCATGGTCCAATGGTGGAGTAGGAGGTATGGGTCACTGGCCAGGGTGGTTAGTGTGGCTAAGGTGAGGAGCATGGTGCTAGGTACAGGAAGTGTGCATATGAGGTGGGTTATCATGATGACAAGGGGTTGGGTACCCGGCAGAAAGGCACAAGGATGAATGGGGGTTGTGGTCTGCAGGGTATCAAGGTAGCTGTACAATGAGTACTGCATGTGTGGGGGTTGAAAATAGGCGTTAGTAGGGAGTACGTGCAAGTGTGGTGACGTAACATGGAGTAGGTGGGTTTGGGGGTTAGCAAGACGGGACAGTACCAGGTAATTATATATTGGCCAGCAGAGTGGCTGTTGTTTAGTGTTACATCCTGAGGGGGGAGGTGATAGAGCCATATGGGGGATCATAGAGGCTATAAGGATAGCTACCCAGTGAAGTGGTAGCATATTTATTGTAGAGATGGTTAGGTATTTGGGATTGAGAAGAGTGGCCACTAGTGGGGAGCTTGTATAAGCTGCAGATGGAGAAGTGGGTTGATAGGTTCATTGCACACCATGTGACTGCCTACTTCCCTATATAAGTAAAAGCAAACCAAGGGTGGTGGTGGGGCGGTGGGGAGCTGAACGCACAGCATTTGGCGGGGCAATCCTGGGTGCTGCGCAGCGCGGTCACGATCAGCGGGCAGGCCGAACCCTTAGCTGCGGAGACGCTGTACCTGGTCAATTTTCTTTGCTGTTGGCTGTGGGGGAGGGCTGAATCCAAGCCCTCACAACCTCCTGGATCATCGGGGGGTCGGCTGCAGACAGGGTCGGACTGGCCCACCTGGATACCTGGAAATTTCCAGGTGGGCCCCCCCCCTCAGTTGGGCACCTGGTCACCTTCTGAACTCTGAAAACTTTTGTATTCATCATCTTTTTTCCAATTAAATGGGGTATCTGGGACACTGTAGACAAATGTAAGATGTAATCACAGAGCTAATGTATCAAACGGAAGTGGAATACTGATATGAATGTGTCACTCCAGGCCCTCCTGTATTGATTTTCCAGGTGGGCCCTTGTATCCTCTTTCCAGCTGGGCCCTCTGTACCCAGGCTGACCCTGGCTGTAGAGGAAGGAGAGTGAGAGACTGATTATGTAAGTAATGGAGGGAAAGATGCGGGGGCATGGTCTTATTGGGATTTGCAGCCAGTAAAATGTAAACTGAAACCTCCTGACTCCTCACTGTATTATAACCACTTTTTACCTGCACTAAAACTAAAACAAGCTGGGTTCTTTTAGTAATTATTAAATTTATCACATTAGAAGCAGTCTAACATTAATTAAAGTAACCTTAGCTGCTTTCACTGCTAAACAGGCTGGATTCTGTAGCCTTAATTAAGGTAACATGCTGGAAGTTGCACAGACTGAGGCTTAAAGTGGCAAAAAACAGAATAAAAGCTGCTTTCACTGCTGAACAGACTGCATTCTGTAGCCTTAATTAAGGTAACCTGCTGGAAGTTGCACAAACTGAGGCTTACAGTGCAAAACTTAAAAAGGAATAGAAAAACTATCTCCACTTGTATGCCTACGGTTAATTGTTTAAGAAAAAAGGCACAAAGTAGAACATTTTGAAAAAATCCTCCTGGGAGCTGCGCAGCGCTGTCGCGATCAGCGAACAGGGCGAACCCTTAGCTGTGAAGATGCTGTACCTGGGCAATTTTCTTTGCTGTTGGCCGTGAGGGAGGGCTGAATCCAAGTCCTCACAACCTCCTGGATCGTCGGGGGGTCGGCTGGGCAATTTTGTTTTTTTTGCCCCATCCCTGTCCTTATTGCCTTTGTCACTTTCTCCATTTACCCCATCCCTTTTCCCTATCGACATCTCTGTCTTGGTGTTTACCTCACTTACTACCCTGACTTTTTTGGGGGGACTAGGATTTCCCTGTTCCTTTCCAGTGCCTCCCCCTTGACTAGTTTAAATGCTTCCCAATGAAGCATTTAAACCTATCACCTAGGATTCTGGTTCCCCTCCTGGACAGATGCAGCCCATCATGCCAGTATAGGCCTGCATCACTCCAGGTGAACCCCTAGTCCCCAGTGAAGCCAAATCCCTGAGCTCGGCACCAGTTTTCCAACCACTGATTGAATCCCATGGTGTGAAGCACCCTAGCCTCATCTACGCCATAGACAGGCAGCACCTTCGAGAAGGTTGCCATGCGTGCTACTTGTCTAAGGCCTCTCCCCAACTCCACAAACTCTTCCTGCACTGCTCTGATCCCTTTCTTAGCCAGGCCATTTGTCCCTAGGTGGACAATGCCATCCAGCTCCCTCCCCTGTGCAGCTGCTCCAGCGATCCTGAGGATTCGCTCCCTGTCCCTCCAAGTCATGGCGCCAGGCAGGCACCTTACCTCCCTTTCCCCTCCCTCTCCCAGTTCTACCTTCCTAACAATGGAGTCCCCTATCAGCAGTTGTTTTCTTCCCCTGTGGGGTCCCATGCCACCCTCCTGTGGGTCTCCCTTGTGGAGGTTCCCTGCATCCTCCTTGGTCTCCACTGTGGGTGCCTCCATAGAGGAACCACACTTTGCCAGAACAGCATAGGAATTGTGGAGAGGTAAACTGAAGGGATGTGCCTCTGTTCCACCACCCTCACCCTCCCTGAACCCACTGTGGTCCAACCACTCCTCTTTCCTGGCAACCTCTGAGGCAACGGCAGTAGCCCTGGTGGTCCCTAGATAGAAGAGGTGGTCCCACAAATCCTGGCCAACTTAGCCTGGAGATGAGCAAATTCCTCTCTCATCCCAGAGAGGTGCCTGCAGATGGGACAACACCACATCCTCCAGAACGTCTCCCGGAAGACTGCTGCTCTACAGCCACTGCACTGCACCACTCCCATCATGTCTTATTTCTGGTCCCTTCACTGTTGTTTAGAATCCTTACTGGTTCCTTTTTTTTCTTTCCTTCTTTTCTTACTTGCTTACTGCTTCTGTGCCCTTTAAGCTCCTGATCGTCCTGTTCTGAGACAAGAAGATTCTATGTTTCTCAGTAGACCCCTTACTTGCTCAGAGGCAGACCTCCAGCAGCTAGGGGGGCCTGAGAGATACTCTTACCCTTCTAGGATGGTGAGTCTTTCGTGGCTCTGTGATCACTCACTTCCTGCTCCCAAACAGGAAGTTCCTGTTGTCAGTCAAATCCTGTGCCTATAAAAGTAGAACTAGCTTTGGGTGGGAGGGAAGGAGGGCAACATAGTCCCAGTAGAGAAGTCCAGTCACACAGCACTCTTTCCTCCTGGTGTTCTCTGCCAAGTCTCTAGCAGAATCAATCTAGGGCAGTGTTTAAATCCAGCTTCCTTCTAGCTAAGCCACTCCCCCTACTTAACAGATCTTTCTACATGTAATTAAATTTCACAGATAACAATCCCCTTCAGCCACCTGAGATTTACACCTAGATAACTGCTTCAGATAACCATTCACTTAAGCTAACTCAGACAAACACACTAACTTTTTTTTTGTTTCTGTTTTTTTACCCTAAATTGAAGGTCCCAGTAGAAGAGTTCTACTCCTTTAGTCCCAGTAGAGAAGTCCAGTCACACAGCACTCCTTCCTACTGGTGTTCTCTGCCAAGTCTCTGGCAGAATCTATCTACGGCAGTGTTTTAATCCAGCTTCGCCACTCCCCCTACTTAACAGATCTTTCTATATGTAATTAAATTTTACAGATAACAATCCCCTTCAGCCACCTGAGATTTACACCTAGATAACTGCTTCAGATAACCATTCATTTCAGCTAACTCAGATGAACACAGTAACTTTTTTGTGTGTGTGTTATTTTTACCCTAAATTGAAGGTTCCAGTAGAAAAGTTCTACTTCTTTAGTCCCTGTAGAGAAGTCCAGTCACACAGCACTCCTTTCTCCTGGTGTTCTCTGTCAAGTCCCTCCAACAGGAGTCCAGGGAGCAGAGTTCAGGAAACTCCAGGGCCGCAAAGGAACCCTCCCCCAAACCAACCCCCAACACAAACCCAGTAGGATCTTGGCAGCTGTTACTCACAACCTTGCAGCTATAATCATTGGCAATCGTGGACTAAAAGGATCACAAACTTCTTCAAACTCCTTCGAACCTCCAATTATGTCACCTGCCTGGAAATCCAGAGGCAAATCCAGAGAGAAAAGCATTAAGGCCGGATCCAGGTAGACTAATCCGTTAGACTCGAAACTCCGAGCACCGAAGCAGCTCTGTGACTTTAAGCTATGATAATTACCACAGCAGGGTGTAGGGACACAAAACACCCAGCGAGTAAAAAGCCGACAAAAGCTAGGAGGAGAAAACTAAAAAACAAACTTGTACCGAAAAACGCAAGGACACTAGCTACCTCACTCCTTCAACACTGTCTCACTATAAAGCACCATTTTAAACTAAAATAACGAGAAAAAAAAGAGAGCAAAAAGAAAATGCAAATAAATAAAACAAGCTAACAGAGCTAAAGTGCTGGTAGGCTCATAGCAGCCGCCATCTTGGAATAAAACAGCATTCTGTGCTAACATGCTCCTTTAATAATCAGGGTGCTACCTGCCCCTATAATAACAGTACAACCATACCCCATAATCAAAGGAGTGCTACCATGCACCCATAATAATAGGGGTGCTGCCTCCCCTGCAATAATGGGGTACTACTGTGCCCCTAGAATAATGATAATAGGGGTGCTGCAATGCCCCTATAACAACAGGGGTGCTACAATGCCACTATAATAATATGAGTTCTACCATACCATATAAACATAGAAACATTGAATTTGATGGCAGATAAGGACCACTTGGCCCACCTAGTCTGCCCATTTCCCTACTGATGGATAAGCTGCAGATTCTGGTTAATCAACAGCTTACTTCCTCCTACCCCCCACTAAAATTGCCTTGTGCCTGTCCCATGCATTCTTGAATTTTCCCACTGTTCCTGACTCCACAACCTCCTAAGGGAGGCTGTTCCATGCATCCAAGACCCTATCTGTGAAAAAATAGTTTCTAACATTACCTCTGAGCTGTCCCCCCTCTATCTTCAAATTGTGCCTCCTTGTTCTTGCACATCTCTTCTTCTGAAAGATACTACCCTCTTGTACTTTGTTAATTCCCTTGAGATACTTTAAAGTTTCTATCATGCCCCCCTCTCCCTCCTTTCCTCAAGGGTATACATATTAAGCTGCTTTAGTCTCTCCTTGTATGTCTTCTGGTGCAGACCCTGCACCATTCTGGTTGCCCTCCTCTGAACAGCCTCCACTCTGTCTATGTCTTTGCGGAGATGGGGTCTCCAGAATTGCACGCAGTACTCCAGATGGGGTCTTACTAACTGTCTGTACAGAGGGATAACAACTTCCTGTTTTCTACTGTTGATGCCTCTCGCTATGCATCCCAGTATCCCCCAGCCCTCCAGTACCACTTTAATAATAATAATAGGGGTGCCACTGTGTCCCTATAACAATACTGGTGCTACTGTGCACTATAATAATAGGAGTGCTGCTGCGCCTCATAATAAAAATAGAAGCACTACCATGGCCCTGCAATAACAGGGGTGTTACCATGCCCCTAAAATGATAAGGGTGCTATCCTGCCCTGTAACAGGACAGCTACCATGCCCCTATAATAACTGACGTGCTGCCTTGCCCCTATAATAACAGGAGTGCTACCTGTCCCTTTGATAATAGGGGTGATATCATGCCCCTATAATTAAAGGGGTGGTACCGTGCCCTTATAATACTTGGGGTGCTACCAGCCCCTATAATAATAGGGGTACTAC
Source organism: Neoceratodus forsteri (assembly GCA_016271365.2). Lineage (NCBI taxonomy): Eukaryota > Metazoa > Chordata > Ceratodontiformes > Ceratodontidae > Neoceratodus > Neoceratodus forsteri. The sequence continues at coordinate 93,976,604 of CM028129.1, read as the reverse complement.
TGTGCCCCTAAAATAATAGAGGTGTTACCATGCCACTGTAATAACAGAGGTGCTACCATACTCCTTTAATAGTAACAATAGGGGTGCTACTGTGATCCAATAATAATAGGGGTACTACCTGCCCCTGTAACAATGGGGTGCTATTCTAACCAATAATGATAAGGATAGTACTGTGCACCTAAAATAATACAGGTACTACTATACCATTATAATAAAAGGAGTACTACCATGCCTTTATAATAAAAACAGGGGTGCTACCCTGTTTATTAAATTTAGCTTGTTTTAAACCCTTGAAGTGAGACGGCAAGGGATATTTTTTTGTTTTCATTAATAATTGATATTGGTGTGTTTATATTAAATATTGATAGTAGGTAGGTGCAAAGGTAGCATGTGTTGGAATCGTGTTCTGGTGGGCAGGCACTATTCCCACACCCAAGGGCTCCACTGATAGTGGGCAAGTTGCCCATTCTTCCTTGGCCTCTCATCCAACTTGGGCAGTGTTGTATAATGCCAGATCTATAAAAAACAAGACAGCAATTATTGCTGATCTGATTGAGTCATCAGATCTGGCTTGCATCGCCGAGACCTGGTTGGACGAAAATGACGGTCCGGTATTGGAGTCAACGGTTCCAGCCAGGTACTCGGTGATACATCACCCGAGATTGGATCGAAGGGGCGGGGTGGGGTAGCCATCTGTTTTAGGATGGAACTGGGCCTTGCGGAGATTCCAGTGGGGATCATCAGATCCTTTGAGTGTATCCTGGGAGCAGGTGTGGGTAGCAGGATTCTTCTCGTCTACCATCCACCCGGAGATGAGAAAGCTTTCCTGCAGGAAGCTGCAGATTTCATGGTCGACATGGCATTGGAATCCTCCAGGTGGTTGGTCCTGGGGGATTTCAATGCCTGGGTCAATGATGAACGCTCACTGTTTGGCCAAAACTTCCCCCAACTGATGATTTTGTTGGGCTTTACACAGGTAGTTACTGCTGCGACCCATTGTCAGGGTCATACCTTGGACCTGGTGTTCCTCCTGGGGATGGAGGCCACTGATTTGGTGGTGGAACCAGTTGGATGGTCAGACCATCACTCTATTAGGTTCAGTTTCGCGCCCCCCATGAGACCAGCCCCTTTGGAGACGGTCTGGTACCGCCCTTTGAGGGGTGTTACCCCAGAGGGTCTGCTGGAGGTGTTGGACCTATTGAGTTGGCCACTGGAGTGCGTGGATCCAGGGGATCTAGTAATACGCTATAACAGTGTGGTGCTGGAGGCCCTGGATTCCATAGCTCCTGTCCGAGTTTGCCTCCTCCCTCTTCATCCTCAGTCCCCTTGGTTTTATGGGACATTGAGGGAATTGAGGAGAGTGGGGCCAAGGTTGGAACGTTGTTGGTGGAAATCTGGCCTGGAGGAGGGCAGACTTAGGTTGATCGCCCATTATTCGGACTATCAATCAGATATCTCCCGTAAGAAGGCAGAGTTCCTGTCCAGGGAGATTACTGCAGCAAGAAACCGACCTGCTCAGCTCTTTTGGACCGTGGACAGGCTGTGCAATCCGGCCTGTCTCCGGGGCTGGAGAGCTTTTTCACAACCTAAGTGTGAGGAGTTTGTTTGATTTTTTGCAGATAAGGTGTCGTCCATCAGGTCAGAGATCTGTTCAACTCGTTCAAATGAGTATAGCGGAGGTCGATGCAAGGGCGCAGACACCCGGTCTGTCTGGACAGATTTTAACCAGCAAGCGGTCATGGATATCATGAAGATTGTTCAGGGCTTGCAGCCGACTTAATGTAGTTTGGATCCGGGTCCAACGTGCCTCCTTGTGGGGTGCATAGATGTCATCGGAGCGATCCTCACTGAGATAGTCTGGTGCTCGCTGGCTCAAGGGGTGATCCCAGATCCATTGAAGGAGGCAGTGGTGACTATCCTTTTAAAAAAAATTATCCAGCGACCCAGACTGTCTTGCGAACTACAGATAGGTCTATAACCTACCCTTTTTGGGTAAGGTTATTGAGAAGGCAGTCGCGTTGCAGCTTGAGAACTTTCTTATCACCCATGAAATTTATGATCCTCTCCAGTCGGGTTTCAGGAAGAGGCATAGTACTGAGACAGCATTAGTTCGGGTGATGAATGATCTCCTAATAGCGAGTGATCAGAAGAGTCGTTCGATCTTGGTTCTCCTTGATCTCCCTGCAGCATTTGACACCGTGGACCAAGGGGTGTTGTTGGAACACCTATGGCTAATCTGTGGATTGTCGGGGACAGTCCTCAGATGGTTCCATTCTCTTCTCAAGGGAAAGTCTCAGAGAGTGGTGTCAGGAATTTTTTCCTCGGCTCCCTTTGCCCTGCCTTGTGGGGTTCCGCAGGGTTCTGCACTGTCCCCCATGTTGTTCACAGTGTATATGCTGCCATTGGGAGACATTATAAGGCAGTATGGGCTGAGTTTTCACTGCTATGCAGATGATACTCAGCTCTACATGTCCTCTGAACCTGAACAGAGTAGTGCGGTCTCGGTATTTAACAACTGCCTCACCGAGATTCAAGATTGGATGAGTGCTAACTGGTTGAAACTAAATCTGGATAAGACAGAGGTGTCGGTGGTGGACCCAGGTCACCAGGTAGAGAAGCTGACTCCTGGGCAACCATCCGGCCTGGTGCTGGGGGATGACCAGTTGAGACCTTCTGAAAGGGTGCGGAATCTGGGGGTTGTGCTTGACAGCGAACTGACGCTTAAAGCACAGGTGTCAGCAGTTGTCAAGTCCTCATTTTTCCACCTGAGGAACATCGTCCGGATAAAGCACCTTGTTCCGCCTGATGACCTTCCTGTATTGGTTTATGTCTTTGTGTCCTCTTGTCTTGACTACTGCAATGCTCTATACCTAGGGTTACCGGGGTTGGATCTCCATCGTCCGCAGCTGGTGCAGAATGCTGCGGCCAGGTTGTTGACAGGGCAGTCAAGATCTTGCTATGTCACACCTGTGCTGTTCGAATTGCACTGGCTGCCAGTGCAGTGGAGGATCACATTCAAGGTCGCATTGCTGACTTATAAGACCCTACACAGACAGGAACCTGGTTATTTGCAAGACCTCCTTCAGCCTTACGGCCCCCTCCGTCCTCTCCACTCCACCAACAAGGGATTGCTAGAGGTTCCTAGGGTCTGTCTTAAGACATCAGGTGCTAGGACTTTTGCTTTTGTAGCCCCGACCCTGTGGAACTCTCTACCTTGTCAGATTAGAGAGTGTCTGTCCACTGAGATGTTTAAATCCTCCTTAAAAACATATTTATTTGGCCTAGCATTTGGGGAGAATGTTTAGTTTTATTTCTGCTGCCTTTTAATTCTGTGTGTTTTAACTGTTTATTGGTTGTTTTTAATACTGTATACGTGATTTGATTTTAGAAAAGTGCTATAAAAATAAAATACGACTTGATTAATTTTTGATTTGCCCCATAACAATAGGAGTGCCACCATGCCCTAAAATAATAGGGGTGCTGTTGTGCCATATAATAACAGGGGTGCTACATGCCCCGATAATAACAAAGCTGCCTCCATAATAACAGAAATGTTACCTGCCTGTGTAGTAATGTGGGTGCTACCATGCCCCTATAGTAATAGGGGCACTACTGTGCCCTTATATTACAAGTGGTGCTATCGTGCCCCTATCATAATAGGGATGTTACTGTCCCCCTCCAATAAAAGGGCTGCTACTGTGCACCTATAATAACAGGGGTGCTACCATGCCCTTATAATAATAGGGGTGCTACCATGCCACTATAATAATCAGGGTGCTACCTGCCCTTTTAATAATAGAGGTGCTACTGTGCCCATAAAATAACAGGGGTGCACTGTAACCTATAATAATAGAAGTGCAATGGTGACCCCATTACCATAGGGTGCCACCATGCTACTATGATAATTGGGGTGCTAGCTGCCCCTATAATAATAGGTGTGCTACATACCCCTATAACAGGGGTGCTACCATACCCTGTGCCCCCAAAGTAGAGGTACTACCATGCCGCTATAATAATTGGTGTGCTACCGTGCCCCTATGATAATAATACGGGTGCTACTTTGTCTCTATAATAATAGAGGTGGTACCTGCCCTTTTAATAATAGTGGTGCTGCCATGCCCCTATAATAACAGGGGTGCTACCATGTCCCTATAATAATAGGGGTGCTTCTGTGTCCTATAATAATAATTGGGGAGACACCATGCCACTGTAATAACAATAGGGATGCTACTGTGCCACTATAATAATAACAGGGGTGCAAACATGCACCTATATTTTTGGGGTGCTTTCTTGCCCCTATGATAATAATAATTGGGGTGAGACCATAACCCTATAATAGAGGTGCTGCTGTGCACCCCAAATAATAATATGGGTGCTACCGTGCTCCTATAATAATAGGCACTCTACCATGCCCTAATAATAATAATAATAATAGTAATAATAGGGGTGTTACCTGCCCCTCTAATAACAGAGGTGTTACCATGCCCCTATTATATTAGGGGTGCTACTGTGCAACTAAAATAATAGGGATGCTAACGTTCCCTTACAATAATAGTGTGCTATCATGTCCCTATAATAAAAAGGTGCTACTGTGCCCCTATAATAATAGGGGTGCTACGTACTCCTATAATAAAAGGTGTGCTACCGTGCCCTATAATTATAGTAGCCTTATCGTGCCCCTATAATGATAGGGGTGCTACCATGCTCCTATAACAATAGGAGTAGTACTATGCCCATAATAATAGGGGTGCTGCTGTGCCCCTAAAATAATAGGTGTGCTACCATGCTTCTATACTTTATTTCAGTTTAGGATTAACACCTTTGAGCAAATGGCTCATTTACAAAGGTTCCAAGTCAAACATAGTACAGAACAGAATAAACAGCAACAACAGTATATACACAGAAATACATTGGCGTACAAAAGTAACTTGATTTCAAGGTTACATAAAAAACAATTGTACTTAATTGTCAAGTTACACTTTGGTTACAGATTGTCTTGAAATTTACAATGAAATTTCACCGCATATATAGAGAGGCAGTTCAAGTCTGTTCCTAGGACCACCAATATTGGTGGGCAAGGAGCCCGAGCAGCTCTAGAAGCCCGTCCTGCCTGAGCGGTGTTGTGTAATGCCAGATCCATCAGAAATAAGACTGCAGTTATTGCACATCTTGTAGGGTCGGTGGATCTGGCATGCATTACTGAGACCTGGCTGGATGAGAATGCAGGCCCCATATTAAAGGCCGCTATTCTGGCTGGTTACGGTCTGTTTTAAGACCGAACTGGGCCTCATGAGTGTGCCAGCTGAGGAGGCTGAGTCATTCAAGTATACTGTAGTGGCAGGTGTGGGTTGTAGGATCACCCTCATCTACCGTCCACCAGATGATGAGAAGCGGTTCCTGCATGAAGTAGCGGACTTTGTCAATAATAATAGGAGTGCTACTGTGCCTCTATAATAATAGGGGTGTTACCGTGCCCTTATAACAACAGGAATGCTACTGTGCCTTAATAATCATAGGGGGAGCTGCCACGCCCCTATAATAATAATACAGGTGCTATTGTGCCCCTTTAGGGAAGGTGTGCCTATTTGCAGATGACACAAAGATCTGCAATAGGGTGGACACACCAGGGGTGGTTCAGCAAATGAGAGAGGATATGAGAAAGCTTGAGAGGTGATCAGAGAGGTGGCAGTTGAGATTTAATGCAAAGAAATGCAAAATGCTACACATAGGGCACAAGAATCCAAAGGCCACTTACGCACTGGGAGGGTGTGATAGGGAGGCCCTATCTGATGAAGGACCAACAACATTTTTTTGTTGTTTTATTCACTCTTCTGAGTTGGTGGGGAATGAAGATAGAAGGGGCAGCTAGCTACAGAGATACTGTAGCTGTCCCCAAGCTGAAGAGGCGACCACTTGGTTGGGTGAAAAGCCAGTTCTTTTATACTGTTACCATAAAATGTGATGTCATTTGAATAAGAGGGGCTTGTGCCAATTTACAGGGTAACATTGATTTTAAGGAAAATGAAGAAAGATGCTATAATAATCTAGGTGTGTAAACATGCTATACCCTATTTTCTAAAGAAATATCATGATCTCGTGTCAGATGAGTCAGCCTGTCTGTGTTTTTTTAGGATGAGTCAGCCTGCCTGTGTTTATTTAGAGAACTGGGAGTCAGGCAGGTCACATGGTGCTAACATTATCAGTAGTCAGGTATAGAAGCCTACCTCCTGAGATGCAAAACAGATGAGTCAGTCAGTGGAGACCTGACTGTTGTAGAGGAAGCATCTCATACTACATGCACGTTTTCATGTGCTAGGAATCTATTTGGCTGGAACTAAGCCTGGAGGTAGTGCACCTTTTACCTGGATTTGTGCATCAGTCTCACCCACTAATCTTCAAATCTGGTTTTAGAAGTGGGATATTGGTGCATCTATGTTATTTTATTGAAATGTTTCACCAGGAAGTGCGTACTGAACACCTGGTTGCTCATCTCACAGTGTGTCCTGGGGGAAGGGTACATGGGAAGCAAACATACAGTCAACAGTAAATTCCAAATTAATCATACAGAACAAACAGCAGTACAGTAATACATGAAAGCATGTACAGTGTTCATATAGCTGAAGAATACATGGGAATAAACCATGGTGTACAGTAGGAAGTGCAAAAAGGAGCAAATAATACAGGAAAATAATACAGAAAAATAACACTTGTCAACAGATAAGTGTAACTGTTGGAGTACATGCATAGTCAGTGGGATGTAACAAATGCCAGTTTGGAAGGCGGGCAGGAGAAGGTAAGTGTAGCAATCAAGGGTAGGGAAGGTGAAAGTGTAGGGTGTAAGGCGAGAGAGGGGTATTAGGGAAGCGGAGGGGGAGGATAGTAGACCACTGTACGATGGTTGGATAACTGTACAGTAATATGTAAAAGTAGAGCAGGGGAGAAGCAAGCTAGGGAGAGGCGGCAGTTATGATTGGGATTGGACACAGGTACAGTTTACCAAGAGGAAATTATTGTATGTAGACAGTAGAGATAGAGTAGGGGGAGGATGAGTGGTAGATCTGGAGGGGAAGAGAGTTCCATAGTTTAGGGAAGTGGCACGAGAAGGCCATCTGACCTGCGGTGGTCAGACGACGAGGGACTACCCTAGTATCTAGGCTGGGAGAGAGAGACGATACCAAGGGATATCACTCTGATATCCTGGCAGATGTCTCAGGAAGTATAACAGCAGCACAGCAGAGATGCTGGTATGAGACGAAGGTCACCATCTGCTGACAGTGGAGTCTTAACAAGAACCATGGCAGAAAACCTGTGGGCGCCATTATTTCCTGGACTAGAGCCGGTGGTTCTGTTCATGTTAAAGCCTGAAGAGGCCTCTGTGGAGCAGCTGCAGGTTATGTTGACAAGCCTGCTGCAATCTGCCAGTACCAGTGATAAGCATCCAGTGAAACAGACAGATAGCCTGACTGTGGTGTTCCAGATGATAGAGGCCTTGATGAGGTGGCTGATCCGAAGGTGGCTAGAGGCAGAGCGGCTTTGCCTGAAGGCAGAGAAAAAAGTGTTGGAGGTCAAGAAGAGTTTGAGTACAGGTGCTGCGCACTTTGAGAAGGAAGAACCAGAGGAGACAGAATCCTGTACCCAACCGCAGGAGCCAGTGGAAAGGTGTGAATTGTGTAATGACTGTTCAGAGCTCCCCATATTCCCAGGGTGTTAGTTGTGTGATATGGACTCTGAAAGTGATGGGCGTCCATGTCAGGAAAGCATGGACAGCTGCCTGAATACCACTGAAACCCCAGGTGAGACTTGTCCTTTAAAATATTGTGCTGGGTAGTGAAACTACAATCAAGTAAGAAAAGGCCTATAAGTCAGCTGAAGGGACTTCATTTGTAGATGCACTAGGCAAAAATGGGAAAACAGTGGATTGGGGGTAAACTGAAGTCTAGGGACCATACTATAGCAAATATAAAACAGTGTATAAAAATGAAAGATGATGTACCTGTAAACAGTGGGGTCGGTAATCGAATGTATTCATGGTATGAAAGTATTAATGAGATTTTGTACCATATGAGACCCAAACTCAAGATCTAACAAGATAGATATACAAGTGGTGGTGCCAAAGAGATATCAGCAGAGGGTGCTAGAGGCTGCTCATTCCGGTACTTGTGGGCACCTTAGTCATGAAAGCATGGTGAATAATCGCGTACCACATTTCTACTGGCCAGGAATGTACAGACAGATGTCGGCTTACTTAAAATCCAGTTTGGTTAGCCAGTCAGAGACATTTCCTGCCTCTAGGTAAGGGTTCATGCACAACAGTTGTGCTGGTAATCAAGAGGTGGAAACTCCAACCCTTCCAGTGCATTGGAAGGTGAAAAACTGTTTACCCCGTTTTTCTCTTAAGTGGGTGGACGTGTGATAGGGAGGCCATATCTGATGAATGAAGGACCAACAACATTGTTTTTTGTTTTTTTTTATTGTTTTATTCACTCTTCTGAGTTGGTAGGGAATGAAGATAAAAGGGGCAGCTAGCTCCAAAGACTTTTTTGTGAGAAACTGCATTTTTAGAATATTGATTGAATTAATTGTTCTGATCCAGCTGAATTTCTGTTATTGATTTTTATTGTTTTAATCTGTTATTTATGTACGGTGCCTTGGCAATTGAAAGGTGCCTTATAAATACAATTATTATTATTATTAGCTACAGAGATACTGTAGCTGTCCCCAAGCTGAAGAGCCGACCGCTCGGTTGGGTGAAAAGCCAGTTCTTTTATACTGTTACCATAAAATGTGATGTAATTTGAAAAAGAGGGGCTTGTGCCAATTTAGAGGGTAACATTGATTTTAAGGAAAATGGGGAGAGATACTGTAATAATCTAGGTCTGTAAACATGCTATACCCTATTTTCTAAAGAAATATCATGATGTTATGTCAGATGAGTCAGCCTGTCTGTGTTTATTTAGGATGAGTCAGCCTGCCTGTGTTTACTTAGAGAATTGTGAGTCAGACAGGTCACATGGTGCTGACATCATCAGTAGGCAGGTATAAAAGCCTACCTCCTGAGATGCAAAACAGATGAGTCAGTCAGTGGAGACATGTCGTGGAGGAAGCAGCTCACAGTACATGCAAGTTTTTATGTGCTAGGAATCTATTTGGCTGCAACTAAGCCTGAAAGTAGTGCACTGAGGGAACTGTGCACTGTTTTTGCAGAACTGAAGAATTAATCACCTATTTCCTTTCTGTATATTTATTTTATTTTTTTATTTTGGAAAATAAATATTGCAAAGTGCATTCTATAGGCTGGATATTCAAACTGTGCTATTCTGTGGCGCAAGCCCTTGTGCTGCACAAAATAGTTGCGCAGGGGTGTGGACGGGGCGATATTCAACAGAGTTGCGCTATTGAGCAACTCCTTTGAATATCACCCCGGGCCACAGCCACTATGCATGGCACAGTGGAACTTGTGCCACCGGGCAAGGGTCAGAGTGGAGCATTCAAGATGCGGTGGCGCAAGTACCATTGCGCCATGCGCAAATTTCCGATATTCAAAAGGTGACATGCAAATGGGGCCATAATTCATGCAAGGCATGGGGAGGCCATTTGCATCTATTTATGGCCCCATTTGCATGCCATTAGCATGCAGGTGCACCGATCCCAGAGGACTTGCGCCTGCAGCCCTGCCAGGCAGCAGCCGTCTGGGACCGATGCCCCCTGCAGTCCGATCGCGGCATAAGTTTAAACATCTCCCACCCCCAGGCCCGATCACGGGCATGCGTTTAAACATCCCCTGACTGACTGATCGTTGGCATAAGTGAAACTAGCCTCCCCCCACCAGCCCGATGCAGCAGAAATGAGTTCAAACCCCCAAGAACATATCCCTGGTGGTCCAGTGGACCTTGAAGCCGATCGCGGGCAGAAGTGGATTCAAACCCCAGAACATATCCCTGGTGATCAGTGGGACCCGCGGGCCCGGTCGCGGGCAGAAATGAGTGCAAACCCCCAAGGACCACCTATCCTGGTGCTCTAGTGGCCCCCACCCCACCCACTCCGCGGGCCCACCACCCGCTCCCCGTCAGCTGGCGGGCGGCATCCCCTGCCTGCCCGCCGCGCCTCCCTGACTGACTGTCGGTAGGGCTGCATGCCCACTGGTTCAGAGAAGAGCCAATGGGCGTGCAGCCCATACCATATGAGGCAGTCCAGATATGTGAATGAACTACATATCTGGACTGCTCAGATGGCGTAGCTGCACGCCCATTGGCTCTTGCTCTGAACTAATGGGCATGCAGCCCTACCAGGCAGTCAGTCGGGCAGGTGGCGGGCGGCAGGTGGGTGGATGCTGCCGCCCACCGCCGACGCGAGGGAGCGGGTGGTGGGGCTCGTGGGTGGGTGGGGTGGGGGCCACCAGATCACCAGGGTAGGTAGTCCTGGGGGTTGAACTCTTACTTCTGCCCGCGATCGGGTTCTCGAGGTCCACTGGACCACCAGGGATATGTTCTTGGGGGTTGAATCATTTCTGCCCGCTATCGGGCTTCGAGGTCCACTGGACCACAGGGATATGTTCTTGGGGGGGTTGAATTGCTTACTGCCCGCGATCGGGCTGGTGGGGGTGGGTTTTTATTTCACTCATGCCCGCGATCGGGCCAGTCAGGGGTGGGGGATGTTTAAACTTATGCCCGCGATCGGGCAATCAGGGGTGGAGGATGTTTAACTTATGCCCGCAGTCGGGGTGTGGGGATGTTTAAACTTATGCCCGCGATCGGGCCAGTCGGGGGGATGGGGGTTACTATATGCCCGCGATTGGGCTGCGGGGGGGCACAGGGAGTAGGTTGAGGGCCACCCACAGGTGGCAGCTGCTGTGTTGCGCCCTGCAATGCGGCAGCTCACCTGTGGGTGGCTCTCAACTTACTTTTTTTTGGCTCAAAGTTGTGCAGGCGCAGGTTGGGGTTGCGCTAACAACTCTGCACAGCCCGCTGAATATTGGGCTGTGCAGTTTATGCCTGGTTCCTCCCCCTCCAGTTCAGCATGCCTTCATTAGCATTGCGCTGTTGCTCAGCTTGACTTGGGGGGGCGCAACTGCCTCCTGCTGAATATGGCAGAATGGTGCAATTTTGGACTTGCGCAGGCACAACCCTATTGCGCATGGCGCAACCCTTTTGAATATCCAGCCCTATGCCTTTTACCTGACTTTGTGCATCTGTCTCATCCACTAACCTTCACATGGGGAGGAGGTTTTGGCAACAGAGCAGGAGAGGGATCTGGGGATTATCATATTGGATTACCTAAAGGAGGCAAACCAGTGCAACAAGGAGGTTGGAAATGCAAACAGAGTGCTGGCTTGCATAAGGAGGGGTATTACAAGTAGAAGAAGAGAGGTGATCATGCTCCTGTACAGGTCCATGGTTCACCTCATACCTATAGTATGGGTACAGTTCTGGAGATCTCACCTACAAGAGGACATAGATAGGGTGGAGAGGGTTCAAAGAAGGATGAGCAAAATGGTGCAGGCATGCACAAGAGGACATAAGAAGAAAGGATGGCGGACCATGGCCTGTATCCTCTAGAAACAAGGAGAAACAGTGAGGATATGATCGACACTCCTAAATATCTGAAGGGAATTAATAAGGAAAGGGAGTATCTTCAAGATGAAAGAAAACCCAAAAACTAGGGGACACAGCTTAAAGTTAGAGGGTGGTAAATTCAAAGGAAATAGGACGGGGCAATACTTTACTGAGAGGGTAGTGGGTCCCTGGAATAGGCTACTGGAAGGAGCAATGGAGGCAAAATCAGTGGGGTAGTTCAAGAGGGAAAGGGATAACTGCATGGGTTTAAGCAAGAAATGGAAGGTTAAGTACCCTGATGGGATAAAGTGGACTGGAAACCATACCGGGGGGGGACGGGACAGAAGCGGGGAGTAAGGTGAGGTGTCAGTGATACCTACGGGGAGGGGGAAAGGAGCAGACTGGATGGGCTAATGGGTCCTTTTCTGCCGACAGATTTCTATGTCTCTGTAATAGGGGTGCTACTGTGCTACTATAATCATAATAATAATAGACGTGCTACCATGCCCCATTAATAATAAGGGTGCTACTTTGCCCCTATAATAATACTACGGGTGCTATCATGCCACTATAATAAAAGGGGCGCTACCATGCCACTATAATAATGGAGGGCTAACTTGCCCCTATAATAATAATAGGGTACTACTGTACCCCTATAATAGAGGTGCTACTGTGCCCCTGTAATAATAATAGGGGTACTACCGTGCCCCTATAATAACAGGACTACTACCATGCCCCTATAATAATAACAGAGGTGCTACCATACTCTTTTAACAACAGGCGTGCTATCATGCCCCTATTATAATTACCATGCTCCTATATAATAACAGTAGTGCTACCGTACCACTAAAATAATAATAATACCATGTTCTACAATAACAAGGGTGTTAATGTGACCCTTTAAAAACAAGAGGGGTGCTCCAATGCCCCTATAATAATAACAGGGGTGCTACCATGCTCCTATAATACTAACAACAGGAGTGCCACCACGTCCCTATAATAATAAAGAATATGAATGTTACCGTGCCCCCATAAATAAAACGGGTGTTGTGCTACTGTGCATAAGGATTCCGCCACATAACATACTACTCCGGCTCTGGGTCCCTTGATAAAGTTTTTTATGTCCAGAATTGTGCAGCGCTATGCAAAATGTATAGCATACCTCTCAACTGTACCACATTACGAGGAACGTTCCTCATTTTACTTCACAAAAGCTCCCTGTTCCACATTGTGAGGACTTGTTCCACATTGTTAACATTTTACAGCAAAAATCTATAGTAAATGATGCAAAAAATGTATTATCCAATTAATAACAGACTTTCTAAATATAAATGCAAACATTTTAATAGTGTTCTGAGCTTCTTAGGTAAAGATCTGATTAAGTGTTCCACATTTTGCTCATTTGTTCCACATTTTGAGAGGCAATGTTTCACATTTGGGGGACAAAGCGTTGAGAGATATGATGTATAGTGCTTGAGAGGTATAATGAATGTTAGTTTGATGTGTTCAGTTCACTGGCTTTTTTGCCATTCCGACGCTGCACACCCAGACCTCTTTTTCTTCCAAGTGCTTGCCACAACGACGTCACTATTTCTGTTCTGAGCCCCGTCCACCCTGCTATCCTATTTTAAAACGTGTGTACAGACCTGGATCGAATTACAAGCTCGTTTTCCCAAGCAGTCCCTGCCTCCAGCCCTCCCTTCCCCCTCCCCGCAACACACACACACACACACGCACATCATGCTACACTTTTAAAGTCCCTGACACACATGGAAATCAACAGTTAACTATTTTGGGGTTTAAATTGCGTACAAAAAAACATCATGCAGTCGGGCTACTCCTCCTCACCGAAAGTCCTTGTCAGTAGATGTCATCTTCTCCAGGAGGTTGGAGATATGGTATGACATACTGGCCATGTTGAGTGGTACTGCTGCTCCGCACGGTCGCACCCTTTAATGACTGCAGACTGCTCTCAAAGTTTTACGAGCAGGTGATCGGCTGCCGCTGTTGAGTTTTTTTGTTCTTACAGTTTATATGAAAAATATATTCATAAGAAGAACATGGCGACAGCAGCGACAGAGCGAGGCTTTCTCAGGGTTAGAAGTCGCTGGAAAACCTGACTTGCTGCACTGTGGGGTGATATAAATAGATCGGGAGAAAGTGCCACTCCGCAGCGACCCCTGATGGAAACAATCTGCTGCTGTAGAGCCGGCTGGGGGGGCTGCCAAGTACTGCACTGCTATAGAGATCCGTTTAAAAACAGAACAGTCACTGACAATCTGCTTTCTTTCTTTTTTATTTTCTACACTTTACCCATATCTAGCCTGATTGGCCCTCATAAGTCCTGTAGGGTCAGACCCCTTCAGCCCCATTACCTGCCATTTCTGGGACTTACCTTCGGTCCTTCGCTCACAGTTCCCCCCATGAACAACCCCTTATGGGAGGGGCTGCGGGGGAGGGCAGCCCGAATGCACCCCCCCCCCCGTGCGGACAGTGGTTTAGTGTGGGTCAACAAGGAAAAACCCAGTTGGTGGTGCAGAGACTGTGTCAAGCAGTGGATGGGATATTTTTCTGCATTTTCTGTCCTGCCCTTTGACATCAGCAAGTCCTTGCTGAAACAATGCATCAGGCTGCTGACATCCCCCTCACTTAGTCCATGCCTCCTGTGGTCACCCTAGGTGGCGGTAGTGGTAGCGGAGACCATACTCCCTCCCTCCACAAAGAAGGCAAGCATCCATGAAACGCTTAGCCAACCTGCCCCCAGCCTGCCTTCCGACGAGCCAGGCTTGTTCCCGAACCCGAGTCGTCGGTGTCACAAGCGGTAGGTAGAGCTGCTGCTTGGCTGGAGGGCCACCATAATCTACTTTTGCTATTACTCATTTGTTCCTCCTACCCTTTTTACTTCCCATTCCCTCAGTCCTGATTTTTTTTTTTACACACAGCAGGGTCACCACTTTAACCACAGCAGTACTGCCTTAATTATTACAGTTTATGCAGGATAGCTGCATCACATTGCTAGTGGTGTTTATCCTAGTGAGATTCCGCACTTCTGCAGCTACCCATTTCAGCAGCTGATGGGTGATGTGGAACACTGGGAGGGTAAACGATTTGCCCAAAGTAAGTATTTGGCTTTAGTGGGGTTTGAACCTCCACCATCAGGTTACCAAGTCAGTGCTCTAGTCACCAGACCATAGTGCTTCATTCTGTTGCCATATTTCTCAGTGCTGTGCTAGACAAATCAAGAAGAAAAAGTGACTGTCGTCGAGGCACAGGTCAGGAAGCATAGGAAAACCAGGAGCAGTTTCAAAATGGCATGTTATTTTCCTCAATAACAGCAAAATAAAAAATTTTCAGTATAACTATTTACAAAGGCAGTACAAACACAGAAAACAAAGTCCTTCCTCTGAGTCTCTCTAATTCCAGGTTTCAGTCTCTCAGTCTCTCTCTCCTTGTCTCTCTAGCAAAAGCATTGATGCTCTTTTTATTTATTAGCTTTTGTTTACTGGGTAAGCACACTAGACAAGGAATGCCTATTTTCAGGTATGACTTTTTATAAGTCTTTGCCTGGGAACCTTGTTAAGAGATGTTCTGCTTCTCACAGAATGTTCTTGTCAGTTTACAGAATGTTCTTGTCAGTTTCGATGCAGGTGCAGCAAAAAGAACATAGTGACCCAGAACTGATGTCTTGTTTACAGCTGTGCAAAAGGCTTAAAAACGGCATCTCATGTTAACCCCTTGCGTTCCAAATAGGTTTTTGCAATCATTTCAACAGTATAACTATATACAGTCGTAAACAAAGGGATCCCATTATCACATACAGTTTTACACAGAGATTCACATATATTTTTTTACCCGCAGATATGCAAGGGGGGAGAAAAGACAGAAATAGTAAGGGAAGGCAGAGAGATAGCAAGAGGTGGAGAATTGCGAAACAGTCGGTGTGATCGGTTCTTAGGTCTCACAAGAAAAATTTAGTTGTGCAGCCAGAAAGAGAAGAGACAGAAAAGGAGAGGATAAAACAGATCCTTGCATTTAACTCTTTCTGCATAACAAATGGGACAGAGCCTTATTCAGCCCTGTCACAGTGACCTAAAACTAAGCAATCTTTTTTAAAAGAATGCAAAACTAGTGAACTCTTGACTAGTAGAACACTTGAGCAATAATGATCGAACAGCCAGTCATTTTCTGGTGATTAATGACTGGCTGGGGGAAGGATGGACCTCACCTAGCTAGTCGTTAATCAAAAGGAAATAACAGGCTGTGAGGTCATTATTGTGATTACAAGTCTAAAAGAGTTTACAAACATGAGTGCCGCTGTAATCTGTACCAGGCATTTCCAAGGGATTAATGCCTGGTACAGCAGACAATCAGAGTGCACGTTTGTCTCATGAATAATTAATTAGGCATACTTTGTTTCATGTCACTGAATGCCTAATGGTTAATGACACAGGTGCATTGCTCCCAGTTATTTGTTTCCACTGTAAATCCATTGTGATTTCCTTATGAATTACTACAAGGAGAATGTAACAAGGCTCTGCTTCCATCAACTAATATAACAAGGCTCTACATGCATTAACTAAGGTGAAATCAAAAATCATACAAACTCACTTTCACAATTTTTTTTTGTTGCTCTCTTCCCTCACTCCACCTACTGCTATCACCTGCTCTGCTCTCTCTTACCTCTGCCAGATCAGCAGTTTGGGCTGCCCCTCCAACACATCTGCTGACTCTGTGAGTCACGGGGCCAGACACCCTCCTTCCTCCAGTACCCCATGGCTCCCCACCACCACCACCCCCAGCATGACTTGTTTTGGCACAGGCATGCACCTTCCTGGCTAACTGGGGGCAATGAGATCCAGTAGGGAGGTCAGTGAGGAGGGACCCAGGGAGGTTGATGAGCTAATGGCTGGAATCGTACACATAGGGCAAGAAGTTTATACCCTTTGTAGTATGGACCCTCCAATCACCCATTTACATGGAAGGCTTGTCTGCAGACCGATTTCTATAGGCAGGGATAACCAAGATTGCAGTGGTCACCCATGATGTCAGTGCCATCCAGGAAGCCACCATAACTATAAGAGCAGGCAGGCCTACTCCTTCCCTCCTTGGGGTCAGTGAAGAGTAACAAACTACAGGGTGCGAAACTAGTAGAGGGCTATCCTTTTACTGAGATGCTTTCTTGCTCTTTCTGTGAGAGAGTGCCTTTTTACTTTGTTTAAAACATTTTTGTCCGATAAAGCCTGACTGGTAAGTCACTATGCACCCCTAACCTCTTTCCCTTGTTGAGGTTCCAAAGACACAAAACAAATCCTCATGACAGCTTGCTCGATTGTTTGTGACTAAGGTGGCTGACATCAGGGTGGCGTGCCATCCAGCACACTCTGTGGGTGTTGTTGTGGATCAACACGGGGCCACTGTTCCTCGGTTTTCTTGGCGTACTTTTGACCAGCTGGCTTTCATGGATGTCATGCGGATTTTCCAGAGTGTGTGCCCTGCATGCTGTAGTTTGGATCCAGGACCTACTTCCCTGAGTTTGGGTTGTATTGATTCTATCGGTCCGGTCCTAGCTCGGATAGTCTGGTGCTCCTTGGAGACAGATGAGTTTCCAAGCTCACTGAAAGAGGCGGTGGTGACACCACTCTTAAAGAAAGCTTCTTTGACCCAGACTGCCTTGCAAACTACAGACCAATCTCTAACCTCCCCTTTTTAGGGAAGGTGATTGAGAAAGTAGTGGCCACTCAGCTGGAGGACCATTTGACCATCCATGACATCTATGAACCTCTACAGTCCAGATTTCAAAAGAGGCATAGTGCTGAGACAGTGCTGGTTCAGGTGCTCAATGATCTCCTGATGGCTAGAGATCGGAGCAGCTGTTCCATTCTGGTTCTCCTAGATCTCTCATCAGCGTTTGACACTGTGGACCATGGGGTTCTGTTTGATCATCTGAGGTTCATCTGTTGACTGTCAGGTACAGTCCTCGGGTGGTTTACATCGTTCCTCATGGGAAGATCTCAGAGAGGGGTGTCCGGGGTTTATTCCTCAGATCCAGTTTCTCTATCATGTGAGGTTCCTCAGGGCTTAGTGCTGTCCTCCATGTTGTTCGCAGTGTATATGCTGCCCCTCAGAGACATTGTAAGAAGGTATGGGCTGAGGTTTCACTGCTATGCTGATGATACCCAGCTTTACCTTTCCTTTGCACCCGACCAGGATGGAGCTGTCTCAGTCTTTAATAGCTGCCTCACTGAAATCCAGGAGTGGATGGATGCCAGTTGGTTGAAGTTGAGCTCTGATAAGACTGAGGTATTGGTTGTGGATCTTGGTTTGCTGGCCAAGGCACCTAGCTTCACCTGAGCTCTTTCCTTCTAAGACTGCTTGAAAGGCAGAGTAGAGAAACTTACCAGAGCAAGGGAGAAGGATTAAGACTTAGTTTGGCTAAGCAGATTTACTGTGTGGTGGTGTTTTTATTTTTCTCACAGGGATTGCTACTGTTTGTTGCTAACATTTCATTGCTTTATTTTTTCTCTGATTCAAATTGTTGTTGCTGGTATACCTTCTTCTGCATTATTACAAGGTGTGCCTACAGGTGTGTGCTAACAGATTACTGCTGTAATCTTCTGATTCAAATTGTCTTTTGCAAGGTATATCTTCTGTTACTGCTTTATTTTTCTCTGGAGCAAAGTGTTTCTTACAGGGTATATCTTCTCTGAAATTACTGTATTACAGGTGGAGCTTACATTTTTGTGACTTTTATCATTGGGCTAAGCAAAATTACTGTTTGACACTGGTTTTATTTTATTCTTGTTTGTTGAAAGGTTTGTTGTCTCAGAGGTGTTTCAGTCTCCTTCTCACATTGAAGGAGCTAATTGCTTTTCCTCCCACAGCTCTTCCAAAGGATTAGGTGTGTATGTGGGGGTGGAGCTGGCAAACTGTCAGTAATTTCCAACAGAAAGAAGGGTTAAAAGTCAGGTTAGTTGATATCTTGGAGGTAGAAGACTTGGTTTGCTGGCAAGGCACCTAGCTTCACCTGAGCTCTTTCCTTCTAAGACTGCTTGAAAGGCAGAGTAGAGAAACTTACCAGAGCAAGGGAGAAGGATTAAGACTTAGTTTGGCTAAGCAGATTTACTGTGTGGTGGTGTTTTTTATTTTTACTCACAGGGATTGCTACTGTTTGTTGCTAACATTTCATTGCTTTATTTTTTCTCTGATTCAAATTGTTGTTGCTGGTATACCTTCTTCTGCATTATTACAAGGTGTGCCTACAGGTGTGCTAACAGATTACTGCTGTAATCTTCTGATTCAAATTGTCTTTGCAAGGTATATCTTCTGTTACTGCTTTATTTTTCTCTGGAGCAAAGTGTTTCTTACAGGGTATATCTTCTCTGAAATTACTGTATTACAGGTGGAGCTTACATTTTTGTGACTTTTTATCATTGGGCTAAGCAAAATTACTGTTTGACACTGGTTTTATTTTATTCTTGTTTGTTGAAAGGTTTGTTGTCTCAGAGGTGTTTCAGTCTCCTTCTCACATTGAAGGAGCTAATTGCTTTTCCTCCCACAGCTCTTCCAAAGGATTAGGTGTGTATGTGGGGGTGGAGCTGGCAACTGTCAGTAATTTCCAACAGAAAGAAGGGTTAAAAGTCAGGTTAGTTGATATCTTGGAGGTAGAAGACTTGGTTTGCTGGCCAAGGCACCTAGCTTCACCTGAGCTCTTTCCTTCTAAGACTGCTTGAAAGGCAGAGTAGAGAAACTTACCAGAGCAAGGGAGAAGGATTAAGACTTAGTTTGGCTAAGCAGATTTACTGTGTGGTGTTTTTATTTTTTTACTCACAGGGATTGCTACTGTTTGTTGCTAACATTTCATTGCTTTATTTTTCTCTGATTCAAATTGTTGTTGCTGGTATACCTTCTTCTGCATTATTACAAGGTGTGCCTACAGGTGTGTGTTAACAGATTACTGCTGTAATCTTCTGATTCAAATTGTCTTTTGCAAGGTATATCTTCTGTTACTGCTTTATTTTTCTCTGGAGCAAAGTGTTTCTTACAGGGTATATCTTCTCTGAAATTATTACAGGTGGTGCTTTACAGGTTTTACAGTTTTATCTAACATTAGGATAAGCTTTCAGGGTTACTGCATTTGTTGTTGATGATTGTTTCTGCTCTTACCTCCTTGTTCTTTCGTCTCTGGTCTTCTTTTTGGCA
Organism: Neoceratodus forsteri; assembly: GCA_016271365.2. Lineage (NCBI taxonomy): Eukaryota > Metazoa > Chordata > Ceratodontiformes > Ceratodontidae > Neoceratodus > Neoceratodus forsteri. The sequence continues at coordinate 93,956,853 of CM028129.1, read as the reverse complement.
GGGGAAGGGCCCAGCCACCCACCCCATCCCCAACCACCCCACACTACACTCCTTTTATAGGGTACCACAGTTGTAACATTTCCTGTGGCAGAACAGGAAGGGCGGATCAGTGGGGCCTCCACAAGGTGATCTCATTTACAGGGCACTAGTAATTTAACTTGTTATAACAAGTTAAACAAAGCACAATTAAACCATTACTTGCATTTTTTTCCTTCTAATTACTCTGACTAGGTTACAAACCCAGCAACTTATTTGGAATGGATTTCATTAACTGCAGGTACTGTGGAACAATTTTCAGAAGGACAGTCTTACAGGATTTAGGACTACTGTCCTACATGCTGGGCCTTTGGAGATCTTAGGTCTCAGCTCCGGGCAGCATGGGCAGAGATTGCACGCCTCAAATTTCATATTGAAGAGGAAATACATTATAAGAACCACCCGCCATTTCCCCAGCATCCAACAGAAAAACCTCGACCGCAGAGGGTAGTTGGTCCAGGAGGTTGGCAGGTGGTTAGGAGGAGCAAATCAGGTGCCCCATCACTCTCTGCTCTCCAACACATTACCTCCAAAAACCATATAAACACTACAAACAGGTATCTGCCTCATCTCTGAAATCAAATAAAGAGGCAGAAGACACTGCAGAGCAGGACACTGCGGCACAGGAGCTAACACAACAATACTCACCCAAATCAGGAACCAAAACTAAACAAGCAGAAAGGAAATCCAAAAACTTCTGATCATAGGAGACTCCATGATTCGGGAAGTTGATACCATCTCCAGCCAGGTGATGGTCAGATGTCTCCCAGGTACATCAGCATGGAGAGACACTGACCGCATTGTAAAATTGTTCACAAAGCAGGAGAAAACATTGATGTCCTAGACACATAGGGACTAATGATCTCGCCAGCCGGTCAGTTGTGGAGACCAAGGAACACCTGACAAGGCTGGGTGACAAACTATCATCTATTTCGTCCGGCATCTCCTTCTCTGAGATCCTGCCAGTCTGGGAGAGGGGAGCAGATGGATGGAAGGTCAGAGAAGGGGAGATAGGGGAGCTAAACACGTGGCTCCAGGACTGGTGCCAGGAAAAAGGACACAGATTTGTAGGGAACTGGCAACAGTTCTGGGAGCGAAAGTTCTTTAAATTTGATGGACTGCATCTGACTAAAGAGGAGTCAGTGCATTAGGGGAAGTTTGGCCGTCTTGCAGAATATTTAAACTAGCAAATGGGAGAGGGTGCAGCACCCCATACGTCGAATGGGAAGAACACCCCTCCCCTCAGCTAGTGGTCAAACAGGAATTCAGCGTGTTTGCCATTCATTTGCATCACCAGGTAAGAAAAAGGTTTGTCTCCCCATACGATGCACAGGGGAGTATTGCCAAACTTCGCAACAACACACCAATCTGGCAATGGAAAATCATGTATGCACAAATGCTCACAGCCTGGAAATAAGATCCCAGACCTGCAGGCAATAATGTCAGAGGTAAACTGGACATAGTAGCAATTAGTGAGACGTGGTTTACCAGTAACCACATTGGGAGACTTCAGTACCTGGATATGTATTGTTCAAGAAGAGACCGAGGTGCAAAAAGGGGGGAGGTGGCCCTGTATGTTAATGAAAATATCAAAGCTACAGAAATTCAGAATACACATAAGGAGCCAGAAGAACTGTGGGTCACACCTGAAACAGGTAATGGGACAGCCATAAGAACTGGGTTGTCTACAGGCCCCCAGACCAGTGGGAGGACATAGACACATTACTGTTAGAAGATATACAAAACATGACAGCTAAAGGGGAGGTTCTGATAATGGGAGACTTCAACATGCCAGATACAGATTGGTCAATACCAGCAGGAACATCTGCCAGAACTAGACTCATAGTGGATTCCCTGCAGGGGGAGGGCCTCAAACAACTGGTACAGCAACCCACAAGAGACAGGGCTATCCTAGATCTAGTACTGACTAACAAAGAAGGGATCACAGATCTCCAGGTAGAAGGTCACCTGGGGGCCAGTGACCATCACATGGTATGGTTCAATTTGGCTACTACATCTAAATCATCCCATTCCAAGGCAAAAATATAGGACTTCAGAGGAGCTGACTTTGATAAGATGGCCATAGAGTTAAGCTAGCCCTGGCAAAAGAAACACAGGTGAGGGTACAGGCAAAGTGGGCAAGCATTAAGGATACAATACTTGAAGCAACATCCCATTGTGTTAGACAGAAAAGGAAGTCTAAAGAAGAAGGAAACCACTTTGGTTCTCAAATATAGTAGCAGAAAAGGTCAGAGCCAAAAGGGCCTTCCAGAAAATATAAGGAACACAGCGGGATGAAGATAGGGAGGCATACCAAACTGCCCTAAGGAAGCAGGTAAGGCAGTAAGGCAGGCAAAGTCCCAAACTGAGAACAACTATCACGAACAGTAAAAGAAGGTGACAAGACTTTCTATAGATACATTAGTGAAAGGAGAAAGTCCAGAGGGTATTGCTAAGCTTAATGGAGAAAAGGGAGCATGTGAGGAGGAGGACCCTGTAAAGGCATCTATCCTAAATAGATACTTTTGCTCAGTATTTACTGAAGAGAAGGTAGGGCAGGGCCCACGCTCAGCATCATGGACACAGGGGAGGGAGGTGAGCACTCCCTTCACAAAAGAAAGGGTCCTACAAGAGCTTGCTAAGCTCAGGGTGGATAAGGCAATGGGACCTGATGGCATACATCCCAGGGTACTTAAGGAGCTAAAGGAGGAACTAGCAGAGCCATTAGCAGAATTGTTTAGTGAGTCTCTGAGCACAGGAGAGGTCCCAGAAGACTGGAGAAAGGCTTCATGTGATCCCACTCCACAAGAGTGGTAGCAGGGAGGAGGCGGGAACTGAACCCGGTCAGTCTTACACCTCAGTAGTGGGCAAGATTATGAGGCACTTCTAAGGAAAGGATAGTGCAACACCTGGAATCCATAGGGGCACAGGATCCAAGACAGCATGGGTTTACAAAGGAAGGTCCTGTCAAACTAATCTCATAGATTTCTTTGACTGGGTAACCAGAGTGGTGGACCAAGGGGAGCAGTTGATGTAGCATACCTTGACTTCAGCAAAGCTTTTGACACTGTTCCATATAGAAGATTGATAAATAAGCTAGGTAGGCTCGGGTGGGCTGAAGTTGGTCAACTGGGTGCAAACTGGTTGACTGGCAGAAAACAGAGAGTGGTGGTAAATGGTATACAGTCAGAAGAGATGCAAGTCACAAGTGGGGTACCTCAGGGATCAGTCCTGAGGCCAGTCCTATTCAACATCTTCATTAGTGACCTGCAGATGGACTAGAGGTAAGGCTTGTCTGTTTGCAGATGACACCAAGATCTGCAACAGAGTAGATGATCCAGATGGGGTGGGCAGAATGAGAAGAGATCTGGATAAAACTAGCAGAATGGTCAGAAGAGTGGCACTGGATTTAATGCAAAGAAGTGCAAAATCATGCACATAGGGAAGAGAAACCTGAAGCCACTTATAGGCTGGGAGGGAGTTACAGTCACAAAGGAAGAAAGAGACTTGGGCATCATCATCACTGATGACCTAAAATCATCAAGCAGACCTCTAAAGCAGTAGGTAAGGCTAGGGGGTGTTAGGGTGTATTAGTAGGGGTATCACAAGTCGTAAGAGGAGGTAATAATCCCTCTGTACAAGACATTGGTTGAGCCCCATCTGGAGTACTGCGTGCAGTATTGGAGGCCACACCTTCACAAGGACATTAATCAAATTGAGGCAGTCCAGAGAAGGGCAACAAAATGGTGCAGGACTGCATCAGAAGACATATAAGGACAGATTAACGGAGCTCAATATGTATACCCTTGAGCAAAGGAGGGAGAGAGTGATATGATCGAGACATTTAAACACCTTAAGGGCATAAACAAGGTGAAAGAGTCTAACATGTTTAAATATAAGAAAATAGCAGGACAAGAGGACACAGCTTGAGATTAGAGGAGGCCGATTAAGGGGAATGTGAGGAAATTCTTTTTCACAGAAAGGGTGGTAGATGCATGGAATGGCTTACCACAAGAAGTGGTGTATGAATACAGTGCAGGGCTTCAAACAGGCATGGGATAGGCATAAGGGAGCAATACAAATGACTATGAATAGATAGGTCACTGACAGAGCAAAGGCCGATGGTACATTTATAAGGTAGAAAAAGAAATGGGCAGACTGGATGGGCCTTGCGGTCCTTATCTGCCGTCAACTTCTATGTTTCTATGATCCGGGTCGCCGGATAGGGGGGTTGGATATGGGTTCACCCTCTGGACTCTTTCTTGGGGGCATGTCACTCCCGACCTCTGAATGGGTGCGAAACCTGGGGGTAATTTTTGACGAAGGGCTGACCCTGTAGTTGCAGATGTCGGCCGTTGTCAAATCCTCGTTTTACCATCTGAGGAATATCTCCAGGATTAAGCACCTTGTTCCATCCGGCGACCTTCCTACTCTGATCTATGCCTTTGTGACCTCGCATTTAGATTACTGCAGCCTCTATACCTAGGGCTACCAGGGGTGGAAATCCATCGCTTGCAGCTAGTGCAGAATGCGGCAGCCCAGTTTTTGATGGGATCATCTCGGTCCTGTCACTTTTTGCTGGTGCTGCGTGGACTGCACTGGCTGCCAATTCAGCGGCAGATCACCTTTAAAGTCGGTCTTCTGACTTTTAAAGCCCTTCATGGACTTGGCCCGGACTACCTGAAAGAGCTTCTGGTCCCTTACTGCCCTGGGCGATTGCTCCGCTCAGCTGATGAGGGGTTGCTAGAGATTCCAAGGGTGTGTTTGAAATCTTCTGGGGCTAGAGCATTCATGCACGCCACCCCTATCCTCTGGAACTCTCTACCCCATCGGTTACGTGAGTGCATGACCATGGAAGGATTTAAGCAGGCATTAAAAACTTTCCTATGGTGCCAAGCTTTTGGTGACTAATTATTGGATGATACCAGTCTAATATATTTTTTGTTGCCGAGATGTTTGTTTTGTTTATTTTGTGATTTTAATATTGTTAAGGTGCCTTGGTTTTTGAAAGGCGCCATACAAATAAAGTTTATTATTATTATTATTACTATCACCTTCTGCTTGAAGTACCATGGGTAAATTCCAACATGGCAAAATGGCTTTGTCCTCTGCTGGCCCACCTCTCTGGAATGCCCTTCTGGTTAGACTTATAACTGCCCCCTCCCACCCTCTTTAAATTACAGCTTCTGGGTCACCTATTGCATTCATCCCACTGCAACTGTGCAACTTTTTTTTGTAAATATGTAACACATTTTACAGTATTTCACATGACAACATACATACAACAATAAAGAGTTGTTTGTTTGTTTGTTTTTTACTAATCGCCCTTCCAAGGCTTGGAGATCCTGTACAATAAATACCATTAACAAATCTATCATAAATAACGTAAAGCCACAATTAGACTATATCCATTCATACAAGAAACTTGCATTTATACAGTACTATGCATACAGAGACCAAATCAATTCATTTAGCAGCTCAGTTAAAGGTATTAATAAGGTGCAGGAGGGCGGCATTTTACGTAGAAAAAGAAGCCAAAGGACAAAGGGGCATGATACAAGCCGGGGAGGGGGACTAAGAGGGGATGTGAGGAAGTATTTCACAGAAAGGGTGGTGGACATCTGGAACAGCTTCCCAGAAGAGTTGGTGGATACTAACATGGTAGCAGGATTCAAGCATGCATGGGATAGGCACATGGGAATCTTAGAAACAGGGCTGGGGGAGGCAAGAGATCGAGTAGAGTATGCGGTAGCAAAGATGGTAGAGATTTTAGGGCAGACTGGGTGAACCAAGAGGTCCTTTTCTGCTAACAAATTCTATGTTTCTGTGGTTATTGAAAAGCTCTCAGAAGTAGGAAAATACAGAACTGGCGGTGTGCATCCCTTCAGGGAATGCATCCCATATGGTAGGGGCTGCCACTGAAAACGCCCAATCACCAGAAGACTTCAGCTGGGAAGAAGGAACAACCAACAGACCCCTTCTGCTAGATCTTAAATCTGTAGAAGGGACATGGGGAGTCAGAAGATCACTGGGGTTCTGAGGGCTCAGTCCATTATTAATAGTATTAAATGTCACCAGCAGTACCCGAAAATCAATGCACCACCTTACATGCAACCAGCCCAGAACCCTCAGCAGGGGGATAATATGTTCTGACCTCCTTGTGAAAGTCAGAAGTCTCACTGCAGTGTGCTGAACTAGTTGCAGGTGATGCAAGTGACCTCCAGATAAGCCTTTATAGAGCACCCAGCAGTAGTCAAGCCAGGCACATTCTTCTAATCCTTTGATACACTCTACTCCTTACTTGGTTGCACAACCCACAACTTCCGAGTCGGACATGTTCTACAGTCGATAACATTCCTTTTGGGCTGTGATCTCACTTGACTGCCAGTCCCTAGCAGTCTTTAAATGTCCCAGGGAGCACATTTTTGCATAAAATAGATCAGAAAAGGGGAAACTGGGAGAACAAATCATACGATACACTACATATAAACATGAACTTATCAATTCAGTAGGTTATTACACCCAGTTTGCATTCATCAAATATCGAACTGTATGCTCCATTAAATTGTGTTGGTTCCTTAATTTCCTATGCTTACCTATTATTTGTTTAGATTTTGCCTATTTCGTCTCTAGTACTGCTTTTAAGTAATGTAGTTTAGGAGAATATCTATGTTCACCGAGTGGGGTAAACTATTACGTATTTCATTTGTGATTATTTATTTACAATGATCTAATTAGTGCTAACTTTCAGGTTTGTCAGTTTTTGGGGGGGCAGTTTGATTATCCTGTGAATGTTCTGGGGGAGTCTTCTTATCTATAAGACAGTGCAACAACCTAATTTCAGGAGCGTATTCCAGAGCAGTGACCAGGGCATCCAGTGAACCATATTTAGGATGATACACTTTATGAGCTCCTCTCAAACTATGAGCCAGTTTTCAAGTCTGAGAACCTCCAGGGTCTTGGTGAGCCATTCCTGTCTTGTTGTAGCCAAAGTTGTTTTTGTAGTCAATGCTTCAATATAAGCTTCTTAGCCACAGCTGTAATCAGGGTGATAGAGAGTGTCTCTCACTTTCTGCTACCTGCCTCTGAGTTATGTGGCTTGTCATACATAACTCTGGCAGCAGTAGGTCTTGCATGATGAGCCTTGAACTGAGTGACTGTGATGTTTAGCAGTACATTTGCCTCAAAAGTCACTGCCAGGAGAGATGAATCAATAAACCATCAGGGGCTTCACATTTATAACGTGATGCTGGTATTTATTACATCTGGTATAAGCTGACAGATGTGTAGTAGAGATTGTGGAGGATCTTAAACTGCTTGAATTTTCAGGTCTGATATTAAAGTTGAGGATTTTGAGAATGTCCACAGTTTCTCCCACTTCTATAATATAGTGCCCCTTCCTAACTCTGTCAATCACCAACTAAGTTTCCTCTGCCTTACCATGCACTTTCTGTACACCTGCGGCATACCACTCTGTTATCTTTGGACTTGCTGCTGTCAGATTGAAAAGTTTCTCCTCCCATTCCATATATGGTCTCTGTTTGAGGCCTATGAGTCCCAGGCCGGATAGGGTATGATGTACTTGCAATAGCTTATACTTACCTATGGCTGGCAATTGTAGAGCCCTCTGTAGGTCATTGAATTTTCTTAGACCGTGGTTCTGCATAAGATTTTCTACTCTCTTAAGCCTCCTGCTCCCCATACTGGGAAATATATTGGTTTGTTATTAATCATTTGAGGGTTTCCCCATATGGGTTGATATCTGTTATGTTAAAATGTGGTTTGGGTCTTAGCTAGTAATGCTGCTAGTTGCTTGTGGGATGTGGCCATTGAAGTATCTTTCAAGGGTGTAGCAATACAAGTGAAGGGTAGCACTGCTAATTCCAGTCCTTTTTCCTTGCATTGATCTTTTTCCATCTGAAGCCACTCCAGTTCGTATATCCCGGTCCTGAAGCGCGTCGTGTTCTGGCATTCTGACTTATTTGTCCAGGGAGCACCTATGCCTTCTCTTACTCCAAATGAAATAAGCTTCCTTAGTTATCTTCTTTTTTCAGATGTGTCTTTTTATTATATTTTCATAGAGGTATCATCAGAGACAACAGCAGGACAACAGTACAAACAACAATTTAGCTGCTGATATTTCCACATCTGCAATGCAAATTATGTCACAATCCGCACTCACCAGTCCTGTAGCATACATGATGATTCCTTTGTAATAGTCCTAAAATGAATTAATGATAAAAAAGATGGTAAATAAACACAAATTATAGAAAAGTAACTCATAGGGTTCACTTTATGGTATGAAATCTGGTTTGTGTGTTATAATATACAGCACCTATCTCTGCCACCTCAGATCGAAGGCTGGATATTTATTATTATTATTAGTAGTACTAGTTAAAACTTTATTTTGATACAGGAAAACATGTCATATTAGGTCATGAGACCCAGTTTGCAAGACAGTCCTGTGATCTGTAAGTTACCCATACATAAATCAGTACCAATTTGACAAGCACTAACAATACAATTCTATGTACAAAAGTGCAAATAACAATTCATAAAATCACAAATAACAATCGTAGGGTTACAGTGATATACAATCAAGCAGTACAAAAGTGCAGGAGGCTAGCAGTTACTTTCTCCATTTGCTAGATATGATACATCATATTCTTCCACATTGCTAGCTGAGGCAGTGTCTGTGTAAGCCATAGTTTTGTAATGACTTGCTGTTGCCACTGCTATATTAAGAAGTTTTCTAGTGTCAGATGACTTTTATACTTCTGGTATATCCAAAAGCAGAAATAACTGGCCCATTATCTGACGCTCCTTGTCCAGAGTCTCATACAGTGCCCTCTGAAGGGCTTGGATAAAGGACCCCAACTTTGGACAAGCCCAAAAAATATGCCCATGGGTAGCTTCTAGTGGGTCTTCATAAAAAAAAAAAAAAAAAAGAATGGGAGAAAAATGTTGCGTCAATAATTGCACAGAAAAACTGCTTGGATGAAAACTGCATGGGCAATGCAGTGTGAACCAATGAGCATGCATCCGGGGGTCCAGGCTGGGGGCAGAAAGTTGTTAGGGGATTTACTATTCCAAACTCTGAGGGGTGCAGAGCTTGGGGAGAGAAAGTTGTTGGGGGATTTACTATTCTACAGTCTGAGGGTGGGTAGGGTGCGGAACTCGGGGGGGGGGATTTACTGTTGGTAACCCTGGGAGGGTAACAGTCGGAGGGATGGTGCGATAACATCCCGACACTGTTTTATCCTGGTTGCTATTTTTCCAAATGCTATTTTCCCCACGTAGTTTTTGCAGTGCTGTTCTACTCACACTTTTTTTGACCGGGTACCACTTTTAGCTCCCCACAAAAGGGCCAACAATGAGCCCCCTTCTGAGGAAAATACTTCACTTGTTTATCAGGTGTGATAAAATACCATTCAGTTGTCTTTCATGCATAGTCCTTACATCCGTGTGCCTCCATATTTCACAAGCTACCATCCATGCCATAGCATGGAGGGAAGAAAATGAGAAAATTGGCTAAGTGGGCTTAAGGAAGCCTGGCCTGCCAGCTCCCTCCCTCTCCCTGCCCCACAACAGGGGGGGTGTAATCCATGGGGGGATTACGTGGGGCAGGTAAGTTCTCTAGGAGATTGGCTGCTAGTTTGGGAATGCAGGACCGACCTGAGAGCTGCCCACTCAGGCCAGGGAGCATAAAAATCTCTCTATAAAAAAAAAAACAAAGTCTTCCTCAAGAAGGAAGCTAATTTCTATTCAACTCTAGCCAAAGCAAAGCCTCTTCATAAACAGTTGGAGGCCTTGCCAGAACTGTTCTCTATGTCTGTGCTGGCTCTTGAGGCCCTCCCAGATGTGGCACCCTGGCACACAGTCTTTTTTGCAGCCCTTGAGGAGACACCACTGCCCAGTGACACAACCGACGCATCCTGCAGCATGGTACATAAGGTGAAAGCTTACAAAATCCCAAATAGGAGGGTGTCCATGGCACTTGAGCTAGCAGCTACCAAACAGCAATATCCAGACATGGCAGACCAAGCCTGAGGCTGGGAACCGTGAGTCTCCCAAATGATGAATCCATTAGACAGATCGCGGAGGGTGGGCTACACTGGGGACCTGAGCCTGGCTGCCTTGGAAATCATACAGAGAGTTGTGGGACACAGCCAACCCTAAAACCAAAAAACAAAACAAGTTCTGATTACACTGTGTAGACTACCACTCAAGGGGGGGGGATGTCATAGATAATTGAATTCCAACTGCATAGGCCCTGGGGGGGAGGATAATACTATTGATGAGGTAATCTTATTTTTAGTTGTGTTAATGGCAGTAAAGAGAGCCACCAGGAGATAGAAATTAGATGAGTGGCTCACTCTGCGCAACTGCACACAGCGCCTACTGTGTTAGAGGTGCCACCCTGAGGAACAACCTCATCATAGCAGCTGCAGGGATATTGTTTTATGCCACTGAAGTCCACAGATCCCTTGGGGGTCATGTTCTTGGTTATTGTTATTCTTACAGTTCACCTGTTGGTTCCTAAGTTCGAGGTGGTGACTGCTTGTTCTTGGTTTGTGTCCCTGGTATGACATTACCCCTGGGAGTGGGGTGGTCCCCCACCTGTGAATAAACAATGCTGGAGTAACATATAATGTCAGTGGCTTAAATAGCCCTGTGAAGAGGGCCAGACTCCTACAGGAATTAAAGTAGAGGGGAACTATGATTGCTCACATCCAGGAGACTCACCTTTCTGATTCCGAGCATGCCAATCTGAAAAAGGTCTTGGATGGGGGGTGATGTCTGCAGTGTTGTATGCTGCACACACTCAATGAAAGGGTGTAGCCTTCCTGGTTCATAAGAGCTGCCCACTGGAAGTGTCAGAGATTGACTGGGAATTGAAGAGGTGGTATGTCTGCATTGGGGGTGCCTGCAAGCCATGCCCTTTTCAATACTGAATATTTATGTGTCTAGTGTTGAGCGTGGAAAAGTACAGTTACGTAAGAACTTACCGTAACAGTAGATCTTTGAGAACAGCTCTTGCAGCAGGTTATACCATTAGGACTGAAGCCGGCAGGTCGTCAGGACCCCAGAAATCTTCTAGCTAGCAATCTTCAGCGGGGACTGCCTCGGACGCTTCGGGTCCCGCCTGACGTGTAAGGCATAGCACACATAAGGAGGGCGGTCCCGCCAGAATCCCCAGTTCTCCCGCCGGAGACTTCCGGCCGCTGGATGGCATCAGAAATGGAGACCGAGGATCCGCTATCAGAAGAAGAAGAAAGAGTGTAGGCTCCTGCCAAAAACTGGTTAGGCCTTACCTCCTCCAAGGGGGAATGGTGGACGGGAAGGTACCTGCTGCAAGAGCTGTTCTCGAAGATCTACTGTTATGGTAAGTTCTTACGTAATTGTACTATCTTACTTCGAGATACAGCTCTTGCAGCAGGTTACACCATTAGGACTGATTCCCAAGCAATAGTGCCTCTAGGCACTCTGGGAAGAGGCATAACGGAGAGATCTTGAAAAATCCTGACTCTAGGACAGGAGACCCTGTAGAACGGCAAGGCCGAAACCTGCTCTCCGCCATGAGGCAATGTCCAGACTGTAATGCCTGATGAAGGTGTGCACTGAACTTCAAGTAGCTGCAGCACAAATGGCCGAGGTGGAGACGTTCCGCAGTGCTGCGAAGGAAGTAGTCACCCCCCTAGTCGAGTAGCCCTCAACTGTGCCCAGAAGGGGCTTCTGTTTGTTGTTGTAACAAAAAGAAATGCACTGGACAAGCCAGCGGGAAAGGGTCTGTTTTGAGACTGGTTGGCCCAACATCCTCCTCAGCGAGAAATAAACAGCTGTTCGGAGCTGCCATGCTGTTTAGTCCTGGACAAGTAGTATCTTAAGGAGCGGTGAACATCTAGGGTGTGAAGCAATGCCTCTCCTCTATTGGTGTACCTGGGGAAGTACACCGGCAGATCGATGTCCTGATTAAGGGTAAGGGCTGAGACCATCTTAGGCAGGAATTTTGGATTCGTCCTCAGAGACACTCTGTCCTGGTGGAAAATTAAATAAGGTTCCCTACACATAAGAGTGTGTAGCTCAGAAATTCTCCTTGCTGACGTGACAGCAACCAAAAATAACGTTTTCTACAACAGAAAATGCAGCTCGCAATCTGCGGCAGGTTCAAAAGGGGGCAGCGTGAGCTGCTCCAGGACGAAGAGTAGGTCCCAAGGAGGGACGAGATCCTTGATGGGTGGCCTAAGGTGTAACACCCCCCTCAAGAAATCATGAGAGGCATCGAGTTGTGCCACTGTGCGTTGACCTATCAGGTAGTGGTAGGCCGAAATTGCACAGAGGTGAACTTTAATCAAGGAGTAGGCAAGGCCTGAGTTGGAAGAGGGAAAGCAGGTATTCCAGAACTGATTTCTCTGGGCAATCTAAAGGAAGAATCCACGTGCCTGAGATCACAGGCAAAAGCGGCGCCATTTCATGGCATACGTTGCATGCATTGCCGGCTTTCTGGTGGCAGAAAGGACTTCCGTCACCTCTTGCGAGACCCCGTGTCGCGTAATGGCTATGTCTCGAGGAGCCAAGCATGCAGGTTCAGTGAGCATAAGTCCGGGTGGACTAGAGAACCCTCCTCTTGAGACAGTAGATGGGAGCTGAAAGGCAACAGAACTGGAGGTTCCCAGGACAATTGCGTCAGCATGTGGAACCAGATCTGTCTGGGCCAGAAAGGCACCACCAGGATCATTGTTGCATGCTCCCTGCGTAGTTTGAGAAGAACTCTCTGGATCAATGGGAAGGGAGGGAAAGTGTAGAGGAATCTGTCCGTCCAGGAGAGGGACAACGCATCTCACCAGAAAACACCAGGCCCTGGATCTAGCAAGCAAAAATTGGGCAGTTTTGCGCTGGATGGGGAAGCGAACAAGTCCAACTCTGGAGTTCCCCATCGAAGAAACAGATCCTCCGCTACCTCTTGAAGGAGTTCCCATTCATGGACTCTGGCCTGGGAATGACTCAGGCTGTCTGCAATTGTGTTGTCCACACCGGGAACATGAACTGCAATCAGGCTCACGCCATGTCAGATTACCTAATCCCACACTCTCATAGCCTCCCTGCAAAGGGGGTAAGAGTGTGCGTCTCCTTGTTTGTTGAGGTAATACATCACCGCCATGTTGTCTGTCTGAAGTAGAAGAGTACTCAATGGGATTTCTGACTGAAAGGCCTGCAGGGCATGAAGGACCACCCTCATCTCCAGAACGTTGATGTGGAGGTGAGCTTCCTGAGGGTCCACGTTCCCTGGGACTTCACCTCGTTCAGGTGTGCTCCCCACCCCAGCCCTGAGGTATCTATGGAGAGTATTACCTCCAGAGACAGCGCTGCAAATGGGACACCCGCAGATAGTGTCCCTGGGTCTAGCCACCATTGCCAGTCTTGAATCACAGCATTCGTGATTCTGACCGGATGCTGCATGTGGTCTTGCCTTTGGTCCCACTGCACTTTGAGCATCCACTGAGTTACCTGCATGTGAAGCCTTGTCAAAGGGACAGTTGGAATGGCCACAGCTATGTGTCCGAGCAGGTGAAGGACCAACCTGGCGGGGACAGTCTTCTTCACTGAGAGATCCCTGATGAGGGATCTGATGTGTTCTGCTCTTTCCTCGGGAAGAAAGGCTTTCCCTTGGACGGTGTCCAGAACTGCGCCTATGAACTGCAGCTTCAGGGACGGTACGAGGAGAGACATCTCGTAGTTGATAAGAATGCCCAGAGACTGGAACAGATCCTGGGTGTTCTGAATAGCCAGCAACAGAGCCTCTTTGGAGGCGGCCATGAGAAGCCAGTCGTCCAGGTACGTGGAACATGTAGTGGCCCTGTCTCCTTAGAGACGCTGCCACGACTGCCATGCACTTGGTAAAGACCCTGGGGGCTGATGACAGTCCAAAAGGAAGCACCCGGAACTGAAAGTGATGGCCGAGAAACTCGAAGCACAGGAACCTCCTGTGTGCTCGAGCTACTGGGATGTGCAGGTAGGTGTCCTGCATGTCCAGGGACGCTAAGAAGGCATCCTTTTTCAGCGTGGGAATGAGTCCTTGGAGGGTCACCATGCGAAAACGTTTGTAGGCGACCCACATGTTGAGGTCGCTGAGGTCCAGTATTGGACGGAGGTCCCCTGTTTTCTTCAGAACCAGAAAGAAGTGGGAATAGTATCCGGATCCTTGCTGGTTCTCCGGGACGTACTCCACCGCTCCCTTTTGAAGGAGTGTGAGTACCTTTTGCCTGATGAGTGATCTGTGTTGACCCAAGTAACGGGAGAGCAGAGGAGGCCTTGTGGGTGGCTTGTCCACAAATTCTATAAAGTGGCCTTGTTTGACCAATTGAAGAACCCACCTGTTGGTGGTTAAAGACTGCCACCCTGGCAGGTGGTCCATAATATGACCCCCGACCTTGGTGTCCCATTGATCCTGAGGGTTGGGGGCTGGGAAGGAGTCATGCTGTGGTGGCTGAGGGTCCTTCTGGCTGGGATGACTTTGCAGGGCATTGGCCTCGGCCTGCGGACAACTTCCCGTGGGCTCTGCGGGAGAAGGAGCCCCTCTGTTGCGGGCCGGTGTGGGACTGTTGTCTCGGCATCCAGCCTCGAAAACGGCTTTGGTTCCTATGAAAGGAACTGATCTTGGGTCTATACATGGCTTGGACAGACCGCACCGCCTTCCAGGCCTCTTGAAGTTTGGTGAGGACCTTCTCTGAGGACTCACCGAAAAGAACTTCTCCGTGGAACGAGGCATCCAGAATGTTCTTCTGGACGTCCGGGGTAAATCCGGAGGCACGGAGCCAAGAGTGTCTCCGGAGGCATATGCCTGAGGCTGCCGCTCTGGCCGAGGAGTCCGCGGAATCGTACGCGGCTCACAGCACCTGGGTTCCCACGTTCGAACCCATGCAGAGGAGTTGCAGCAATTCCTCCTTCTGCTCACCTTCTGGCATTTTTTCTGCCAGATCCAGTCCCTGCTCCCACAGGGCATTCTGAAACTGGACCATGTGGGTTAAATAGTTGAGGGACCTAATGGTGCAGGTAGCGGATGCGTACGTGCGCCTGCCCATAGCGTCCAGCTGCTTGGACTCTGGATCTGGTGGCAGGGTGCTCAAATGTTGCAGCCTCTGGGACTGGTCATGTGAGGCTGTGATGACCAGAGAAACTGGTCCTCCCTAGGGGCCTTGTACAGGTGGTCAGCCTTCTTCGGCATCGCTGGGAGTGAGTGTGGACGTTTCCACGCTGCCTTGGTGACGTCCACGAAGGTGTCCACCAAGGGTGGCACCACCACAGGCTTTGGATCTTTTTGCCAAAGATATCTGGCAAGGTGTAGTCTCTCGGGATCGAGTTCCTCTGTGTCCCAGCCCATGTTCTCCTGGATATGCCTCATAATCTCAGAGAAAGATGAGTCATCCGGAGAAGATCTTGGGAGTTCACGTGGGTCCGGAGAAGGGACGCTGATTGGAGAGGGGGATCTGGATCTGTCCGAGAAGTCCAATCCCGTGTCCTCCATCGAAGTCGAATGGCGGCGTCTTCTGGGTCTCTTGGGGCTGGGTGACCCTGAAGAAGCTCTGGATGGAGGTCTCCTCTTGTCTGGTCTACCCCTAGGAGGTTCTTCAGGCTCCTTGGGGAAAGGTACTCGGCCTGCAGCCCCAGATGGAGTGGGGGGCGCTGGGGCCAGTGGAGTCACGGGTGGAGGAGGAGGAAGAGGAAGAGGAGGAGGTGTGGGAACCACATCCTTCTTTATGGTATCCCACCAGTAGGTGAACAGCTCCTTGACCTCTGAAATGTTGAGGCCCGACGATGGACTGGGTGCCGGTGGTCGGTCGTCAGGTTCCGGCGTCGGCTCCCCAGGGGTCTCGGGTTCAGGGGAGGGTTCCCCAGGGGGTGCGACAGGACCGGGTTCACCCGTCTGGTCCTCGGGCTGGGTCAGCTCCTCCTCCGTGAGCGCCTCCTGACCGACGTCGGTGGGAGGCATAGGGGTTCTCCTCTCTACTGGAATGGGTGTCGGTTCCCCGGCCGGTGTCCGTGGGGGCGAAGGCCTAACCGGCGACTGGCGTCTGGCGGTCGTCGGTTCTGGGGACCGATGGTGCTTGGCCGATGTCGGGTGGGCTGACGTCAGATCCAACGTCCTCTTGAGTGAAGTCAGCTCTTTGGTCTTCCGCTGGGGAGGAGGCGGCAAGGAGACTGACCGGGCGTCGGGGTCCGGATGACGGGAACCGGACTTGTGGTGGTGGCGGTCCCCTCACTTCGGCAAGGCCTTGTAAGCTGAAGAAGAGGAGGGCCTGGAGGTCTTGGCCTGAGGAAGAGAGGAGGAACCAGAAGAAGTCTTCACCGCAGCAGGGGGGAGGCTGAGAGTGGGCCCGGGAAGGAGAGTGGTCGGACTGGGAGCCGGAGCTACGGGAGTTGGAGGCCCTAGAAGAGGACTTTGATCTCACCCTTTCCCTATGCTTCTCAAGGTGTCTCTGGGCTTTTTCAGATGATTTCCCCCTTGGAGGCTGAATCCATGGCCTTAACTTTTTCCTCGAGCAGGAACGCCTGCAGGGCCTTCTGGTGACAGATCCGGGTCCAGCTGTTGAATCCCTGACAGAAGGTACAGGCCAGGGTATCATGGTCTGGGCCTAGGCACTGGCCGCAGGCCGAATGTGGGTCTTTGAAAGGGATTTGCTTCCCACAGATGCACTTCAACGGATGGCCTTCCAGGGAGATTGGAGAGGACATCAGACAGCAACTTGAAGAGAATACAAACTTTTTTCCCAATTGGAAGAACTTTACCAGGTGTCGCGCGCTAGAAACGGACTGAAGGGTCGAGACATGCAAGTCGACGGCAGGAAAGAACTGGGGATTCTGGCGGGACCGCCTCCTTATGTACTACGCCTGACGTTGGGGGCGGGACCGACGTCGGAGGCGGTCCCCACTGAAGATTGCTAGCTAGAAGATTTCCGTGAGGTCCTGACGCCTGCCGGCTTCAGTCCTAATGGCTTAACCTGCTGCAAGAGCTGTATCTCGAAGTAAGATCATAGATTTCCTCAAAAATACGTTACTGGCACACACCCCAGAGCCAGGAGGCTGGTACCTGGTGGATGGAGATTTTAATTGAGTCATAAAACCTTCCCTAGACTGGTCGCAAGAAATGGGTTTCACATAGAGCAGGATGCAGCAGTGCATCAAAAGACTAGGTCAACACCATGTCAGAAGAATGGTGCGGTAGAAAATCACGCTACATGGACACCAGAAAATGGGCACGTTCAAAAAACCACGCTAATATAAATAAACCAACTCCAAAGCCATTCATGCTGTAATGTCAGCGCGTTTTTTTAACGCGCCATTCTTCCAACGTGGTGTTGACCGGATAATGTGCATCAAAAGACTGGCACAGGAGCTGGGGCTTGTGGATGTCTGGAGGTTCCTGCTCCCCACTGTTCGGGACTACACATTCTTGTCCCACCTGTATCAGACATGCTCATGTACAGATGTTTGTCTCCTTTCAGTGGAGAGGCTCCATGTAGTGAATGACTGCTCAGCTGGATCCACCATGATCTCTGACCATGCCCCAGTGGCATTAGACTATTGCATTGCTCCATCTCTCAAGTCTCAGCTTAATGTCTCACTCCGGAATCACACTGACTTTAAGGAAATGTTTGAGGCAGAGGTCCAAAACTATGTATCAACCAATGCTCAAGGGCAAGCATCCCAGGCAGTGTGGTGGGATGGCCTCAAAGTGGTGCTTACAGGCTGGATAATCAGCTATGCTTCCAGATGCTTTACCTTTTGTCTCTGAATTTGGCACCCTTTCTCCCGGACTGAGCTCGCATGGCTTCTGCTTCTGCAGTCCTCCCTGAGATTCAGAATTAATTCAAACTGCATTTCAGTGGAGTTCTCTGAGCCCTTACTTTGCAGCCTTCCAGTCTTAAAAATTTAATTTGGTTGTTCTGCTCCTTGGAGCGAGGAATCTCACTGACCTCTTTCTCTCTCCCAAAAGAGCCTAGCCCCACTGCAGCTACGCTGCGTCTCCCCGCCCGGCCTATCTGGGGTCTTACTTTTATAGATATATTGCTCGCCTTGATTGGATGACTCTCTGTTCACTTTCTCATTGGCTCTTTATACGTTTCTACCACTAGAGGGACTTCACCATTCTGAGCAATGACTAATGACTTATTCACATCACTCAAGATATTTTAACCTCAATAAGCACTGTGTCTCAACTCCTGCACTGGCAGGCTTACTTTATTCTGCTCACCTCCAGTCAAACTCTCCTCTACCCTCCTCCTTTCCATTCTCTGTTGACTGCACTCTCCATACTTAGCCACTTCTCCTGCCCAAAGTGCCCATCTGCCCCACATTTAACCCCCCCACACCCATTCTTTCACACGAGCCACGCGGCATCTAGGACAGGCTCTTCCCACTTTATGCATTCTCATATTCTTGTCCTGTGACCACCTAATCTCATCTACCACAGCACACAAACAAGAATGCCACCAAGAATGGAGCTTCCACATCCCCCCTCAGGACTTACCATGCGACCGCCTCCGGGACTACTCCCACTTCCCTACCTGACAAAAAAGGACACTATCTATCTATCTAGGCTTCTGGTTTTGTAGTCATCTATGAGCGCCTACTATAACAGCCAGAAAAATCTAAAGTCTTGCCCTCACCCATCCCTGACATGCACTGCCACACTTAATCAATAGACTTCTGCTAGCTGGAGATGTGGAGTCCAACCCAGGACCCCCCTTTAACTACTATTCCACCCCATACCCCCCCAACCACCATATTGGCTAATGCCAAGGGCCTCAAAATAGCGCACGTGAACTGTCAGAGCCTGCGTCCGAAAATGCCTGAGCTTGATGCCTGGGTCAACTCCTTTAATCCAGCTGTACTTGGGTTTCTGAAACTTGGCTAAAACCATCCGTCCTACCTCATGAAGTGGCCCTGCCTGGGTACACTACTTTCAGGTGGGAGAGGGTCAGTAAAAGAGGTGGCAGTGTCCTCCTATATATCAAGTCTAATATTACAGCCACCAAAATTACAGCCCCAGCCTTCCTCGCATCCTAGGCAGAATCCATCTTTGTATCCTTAAACCTAAGCAACACCAAAAAAATAATAGTATATTATACCTACCTACCACCCAGAACTGCTGTGGCAGCCCTACCCCACCTCATTTCCTCTTTCTGTGTTACCACAACATGAACTAATACTTTGTGGGGATTTCAACATTGACTGGTCTTCCGCAACAAAAGTACTGCCCAGTCCACCCTGGCCAATGCCAGTCTAACTCAGCACATCACTGAACCCACAAGATAGAACAATAGAATGGGAAACCACTCTGCAGAGCTCAGATCACCTAGGCTAGGCAAGACAAGGCAATTTTATTTATAAAGCCTCATTTCCCAAAGGCTCAGAGCCCTTTACAATGAACATTAATAACATTTCAAAACAATTGATTGGACAATAAGAATAAAACCATTAACTTTGCATGTTCCTTTACCTCATGCATGCCGCAGGCAGCACTCTTTCCCCAGCAGTTGCAATTGCAGAGGACTTTGAAAAGGCATTCAGCTATGGTTACGGGGGTCTGCCAGGAACCTGATTTGGTAGTCTATTGGGGGAGCACCCGCTTAGGGGCCCTGCCCTAGTGGGCAAGCCTGGGAGACTCACCACTCAAGTTAAGTCCCAAAGGCTGAGCAGGGGGACTGGGGAAGTGGAGGCTGAGCTACAGGGGGTATAGCACCCAAAAAAAAAAATGGGTGAAGCTTCTGTATAATTTACCCAGGGTCAGTGTCCTCATGAACGGGTTGCAATCACCCCTTTTCAGCTTCAAAAAGGGACTGGACAAGGATGTCCTTTACCCCCACTCCTGTTTGTGATTTGCCATTGAACCCTCAGCCATAGTAATACATCATCACCACTTTTTCAGGGGAATCCAGGTTGGTGGACAAGAATATCATGCATTGCTATATGCACACAATCTCCTTATCCTGGGGGAAAATGGGAAGGACACTCCTGAACCACTCCTACAGGACTTTACCACAGCCTACAGGCTGAAGGTGAACCAGAACAGAACATAAATGTTCCCATGCATCTTTCTGCCATAGCAGAGCCATTTACAGCAAAGGGCCTCAGCTAGGCACCACAGAGACTTACCTACCTGGGGATCATTATACACCCAACCATATCTAAAATGGCTCACCTCAATCTAAAGCCCATCCTAGATTCTGCAAAGGCTGAACTGACCAGGTGGAGATGACTGACTTTATTTTTGGCTGGCAAAAATTGAGGTCTTGATGATCGCACCCGGGTCACCCATGTCTCATCACACCTACCCATTTATCTGTCACCTAGATGGTTCAAGAAGCTGAATATGCTACCTGGAGACTTCCTATGGAAGTATAAGGTGTCTTGGTATAGACAAGCAAAGCTTCAGGCCTACTGGTCTAAAGGTGGATGGGGACTACTGTGGTTCTTAGGTTACCACATGGCCTTTATCATGGCACAAGCACTGAGGTGGTTTGGCCCAACCACAGGTACTTCATCACAATGGCTGCATATTGAGCAGGCTCTCTCCCTGAACTATGTTGTGGCTATATACTTGTACAAAACCATCACCAGGGTGGTGAGGGAGCACCCAACAATGACCTTTTCCAAATGGACGTGGATCCACATTCACAGGATCATTAGGTTGGACCCCATTCCACTTGTACTGGAACCCCTATGGGGCAACACCTCACTGAATGTCAGATTGACCCCACCTAAATGGTCCTGGGCACAAAAGGCATTGTCATGGTATGGGTTCTCTGTCATTGAGGCATAGATCAAGAAGCATAGGAAAACTAGGAACAGTTATAAAATTCCCACATAGCGTTTTATTATTATCAATAACAACAGACTAAAAATTTGAAAAAAAATAAGTTCAGGATAGCGAAATTCAAAGGAGGTACAAACAGAGAAAACAAAAGCCCTTCATCTGAGGATTTCTTTCCAGTTTCCAAGAAGTCTCTCTCTCAAAAAATATTGTTGCTCTTTTTATAACCAGTCTTTGTCTGACAATTAACTTCTTCGACCTGAACTCATTAAGGAGACATCCTGTTTCTCACAAAATGTATCAGAGTTCTTGTCAGTTTCTTTGCAGAGCAGGCTTGCACATAGAACAGTGTCCCAAGCTAGCCTCCTGATGAAAACTCTGCAAAAGAGTTTGCAGACAAGCCTGAGAGGAGCTAACACTGCATCTCAGGTTAACCCCCTAAATTCCAAATAGCTTTTTGCAATCATTTCAACAGTATAACTATATACATTTCAAATCAAGGGATCCAAGTTTCACATAAAGATTCACATATATTTTTATAACTGCAGATATGCAAGGGAGAAGAAAAAACAGAAACAGCAAGTGTAGGCAGAGATGTAGTGAGAGGCAGAGAATCGTGAGACCATGAGAGTGATCAGTTCCTAGGTCTCATGAGAACATTTGGTTGTGCAACCAGACAGACAATAGATAAAAAAGGAGAGGATAGAATAAATCCTTGTGTTTAAACTCTTTCTGAATAACAAATGGGACAAAGCCTCATTCAACCCTGTCACATTCTCCTTACATCTGACAGGCTTCATTTTGAGTTTTTTGATAAACTGAGACTAAAATATGACCTCCAAAAGTAGTACTTTTGGTGCTACCTCCAGGTCAGGAGCATGCCTGCATCCAGAACTCAAGGTGGAAAAAGCAATGGGGTCTGACGGGATTCACCCCAGAATTCTTTTTTTTTTATACTCGGTTTCTTACCCCTGGCTTCCTGATCGGCTATTCTGCCTTCGCTTCCGTGTTTCCAGCCACCATCCGGCCTGCCCCCAGCTCCGATTAGGGCTCTCACCTTCTTCCCCCGTGGTGGGGTGGTGGGGAACCCCCAACTCTCCCACCGTATAGGATGCAGTTGTGGCAATGCCTCCAGAAGCTGGGGCACCCGTTGATGGTCATCAAGCCACAGCAACCAGGATGCCATTTTTCCTCCTCCCTTTTCTTCCCAAGAGTAGGATGTGCAGTAGCGTCAAGGGAGGGAGTGTGCATGCGTCCACACGTGCTCCTTCTGGCACCTGCCTCACTCAGTTGCTTGCTGGTAGTGACAGTACTCTGTCCCCCAGCCACTGCCAGGGGTCAGAGGCACACAGACAGCTGGACTCTCCCTTCCCCGGAGAGGGAGAGCAGTCCCTCAGACACTTGATCCCTCTTCACCCCTCCTGACCCCCAGTGACCCGTGCTCATTCCCGAACACGGGTCACCAGTGTAGTGCAAGGTAAGGTGACCAGTGCCTTAGCCCTCAATGCCACTGGGCCAGCCCAACCTCAGAATTCTAAAATAACTAAAGGGAGACCTAGTGACACCACTGCCTACCCTTTTTAACAAATCATGAGAGGATGGTGTGGTACCTGAGGACTGGAGTAAGACAGATGTGATTCCCCTTCACAAAAGTGGGAGCAAGGCAGAGGCAGGAAACTACAGACCTGCTAGTTTGACCTTAGTGGTATGTAAAATGATGGAATTGCTTCTGAAAGAAAGAATTGTTGAGTACCTAGAGGCCAGCAGGGCACAGGACCCAAGGCAGCATGGATTCAGGAAGGGAAGGTCGTGTCAGACGAATCTAATGGATTTCTTTGACTGGGTGACAAAGTAGTAGACCAGGGAGGGGCTGTGGATATGGCGTACCTAGACTTTAGCAAGGTATTTTACACAGTCCTACACAAAAGATTAATAAACAAGTTAGCTAGCCTGGGAGTGGGACCCAGGGTGGTAGCCTGGGTAGCAAACTGGCTGCACAACAGGACATAGAGGGTAATAGTAAATGGAGTACTCTGAAGAAAGGGTGGTTACTAGTGGGGTACCGCAGGGTTCAGTACTGGGACTGGTCCTCTTTAATGTCTTTATAGGAGACATTGTGGAGGGGCTGGAAGAAAAAGTATGCCTCTTTGCA
This sequence comes from Neoceratodus forsteri, assembly GCA_016271365.2. Lineage (NCBI taxonomy): Eukaryota > Metazoa > Chordata > Ceratodontiformes > Ceratodontidae > Neoceratodus > Neoceratodus forsteri. The sequence goes on along the minus strand of CM028129.1, from coordinate 93,933,850 downwards.
GATGGAAACATAGAAACATAGAATTTGATGGCAGATAAGGATCGCTTGACCTACCCAGTCTGCCCATTTCCCTACCTACTGGATAAGCTGCAGATCCTAGTTAATCAGCAGCCTACTTCTTCCTACCCCCCCCAAGAATTGCCTTATGACTGTCCCATGCATGCTTGAATTCCACCACTGCTTTTGACTCCACAACCTCCTCCAGAAGGCCGTTCCATGCATCCACAACCCTCTCTGTGAAAAAATACTTCCTTACATTACCTCTGAGCTGCCCTCCCATCTTCAAATTGTGCCCCCTTGTTCTTGCACACCTCTTTTTTTGAAAGATGCTACCCTCTTGGACTTTGTTGATTCCCTTGAGGTACTTGAAAGTTTCTATCATGTCCCCCTTTCCTCGAGGCTATACATATTAAGCTCCTTAAGTCTCTCTTCATAGGCTTCCGTGCAGACCCTGCACCATTTTAGTTGCCCTCCTCTGGACAGCTTCCATCCTGTCTATGTCTTGTGAGATTGGGTCTCCAGAACTGCATGCAGTACTCCAGATGGGGTCTCACCAGCTGTCTGTACAGAGGGATAATAACTTCCTGTTTTCTACTGGTGATGCCTCTCCCTATGCATCCCAGCATCCGCCCAGCCCTCCTTGCTGCCCGCTCACATTGCTTGCCCACCTTTAGGTCATCTGATATGACTACTCCCAGGTCTCTTTCCATTTTTGTTGTTGTTAGTATCTCACCCCCCCATTGTGTACTCTTCTCCTGGGTTTTTGTTTCCCAGGTGCATTACCTTGCACTTCTTAGCATTGAATCTAAGCTGCCATACATTTGACCATTCCTCTAACCTTGCCAAGTCCCTTCTCATCCTTTCCACCCCACCTTGTGCATCAACTCTGTTGCAGATCTTTGTGTCATCTGCAAAGAGACATACTTTTCCTTCTAGTCCCTCTGCAATGTCGCTTATAAAGATATTGAAGAGGACCGGTCCTAATACTGAACCCTGCGGTACACCACTAGTAACTCCTCTTTCTTCAGAGTGGACTCCATTTACTATTACTCTCTGTGTGCTATTCTCCAGCCAATTCTTTACCCAGGCTGTCATATTGGGACTCACTCCCAGGCTGGCTAACTTGTATATTAATCTTTTTTGTGGGACTGTGTCAAATGCCTTGCTAAAGTCTAGGTAGGCCATGTCCACAGCCCCTCCCTGATCTACTACTTTGGTCACCCAGTCAAAGAAATCTATCAGATTCGTCTGGCATGACCTTCCTGCTGTGAATCCATGCTGTCTTGGGTCCTGTGCCCTTCTGGCCTCTAGATACTCGACAATTCTTTCCTTCAGAAGTGATTCCATCATTTTCCCTATCACTGAGGTTAAACTAACAGGTCTGTAGTTTCCTGCTTCTGCCTTGCTCCCACTTTTGTGAAGGGAATCACATCTGCCCTCCTCCAGTCCTCGGGCACCACCCCATCCTCCCATGATTTGTTAAAGAGGGTAGTCAGTGGTGTCACTAGTTCTACCCTTAGTTCTTTTAGAATTCTGGGATGAATCCCATCAGGCCCCATTGCTTTGTCCACCTTCAGTTTTAAGAGTTCTTTCATAACCCTTTCTTCTGTAAATGGGCTGGTATCAACTTCTGTATCCAGAGTGTTTCTACTGTTTGTTTTAGGTACTTCCTCTTCATTTGTAAATACTGAGCAAAAATATTTATTTAGTATCTCTGCCTTTTCACGTCACCCTCCCCCATTAAGCCTCACTATCCCTCCCTTGGTCTTCCTTCGCTCCCTGATATACCTATAAAGGTTTTATCCCCTTCTTAACTGAGTTAGCTATCTTTTCCTCGGTTTGGGCCTTTGCTGTTCTGACTGCCTTCCCAGCTTCCTTTGCTTTAACTGATACAGTTCTCTGTCCTGCTTCTTCTGTGATTCCTTGTACTTCCTGAATGCTTTCTTTTCTCTTGAATCTTCACTGCCACTTCCTTTGAGAACCATAGTGGTTTCTTACATCATTTTGTTTTGTTTATTTGCTTCACACAAAGGCTTGTTACCTCTGTGATGGCAGTTTTTATTATTCCCCATTGTTCTTCCACCCTTCCTTCCTGCCCATTTGCTAGTGCATTCCTTAGGCACTCACCCATTTTGGCAAAGTCAGCCCTCCTAAAGTCCAGTACTTTTGCCTTTGTATGGCTTGACTCTATTGCTGTGTTTATTGTGAACCATACTGTTCGATGGTCGCTAGTTCCCAGATGGCTACCCACTTCTACATCTGTGATCCTCTCTCCATCTCCATTTGAGAGAACCAAGTCTAAGATTGCTCCCTCTCGAGTAGGTTCCAATACTAGTTGTTTAAGGCATGCCCCCTGTAGGGCATCTAGAATAACCCCACTCTTAGCAGCGGCTGCTGCAACTGCACTCCAGTTAACATCTGGCATATTCAGATCACCCATCAGCAATATCTCCACTTTTTCTGCCATTCTAAGTATACTTTCTATCATTTCCTTGTCCATTTCCTCCCACTGAGAAGGGGGTCTGTATACAACCCCTGTGCGGATTGTGGTGCCATTGCCTGTCTCCAAATTTACCCACAGTGCTTCTTCTCCTCCCTGTTTACCCTTTTGTTCTGTTGCTTTGATTCCTTCCCTTATGTAAAGAGCTACTCCTCCTCCTCCTCCTCTTTTACCCTCCCTGTCCCTCCTACAGATAGTGTATCCTGGTATGTTTACGTCCCAGTCATGGTTTTGTGTGTACCATGTTTCTGTGAATGCCACGATATCCAGATGTTCCTCCTCCATCAAGGCCACTAATTCAGGAAGTTTGTTACCCAGACTACGGGCATTGTTACTCATTGCTCTCCATTTTTTGATGGCTTTACCTTCTGTTGCAGCATTCCCCACTGACCTTTCTACCTCAGTCTTTTCTCATTTAGTACCCTGTTTTGTAGGGAGGGCTGGGATTTTTCCTGCTGCTTATCAGTGCCTCTCCCTTGACTAGTTTAAAAGCTTGCCAATGAAGCATTTAAACCAACTGCTCAAAAGACTTGTTCCCTTCCTGGACAGATGCAGACCATCCTGCCAGTATAGGCTGGTGTCCCTCCAGGTGGAACCCCAGTCCCCAATGAAGCCAAACCCCTGTGCTCCACACCATTTTTTCAACCATTCATTAAACTGCATGGTGCAAAGTACCCTCACCTCACCCATGCCATTGACAGGCAGCACCTCTGAGAAGAATACTGTGTGCTACTTGTCTTAGACCCCTCCCCAACTCTACAAAGTCCTCCTGCACTGCTCTAATCTAATGATGAGCCAAGTCATTTGTCCTAAGTGGACAATGACATCCAGCTCAGACTCCCATGCAGCTGTTCTAGTGATCCTGAGGATGCGCTTCCTGTCCCTCCAAGCCGTAGCACCAGGAAGGCACTTTACTTCAGTTTTCCCTGCTCCCCCCAGTTCTATCCCCCTAATAATTGAGTCCCCCACCAGGAGCTGCTTTCTTTCCCTGTGGTGTCCTCTGCCTCCTTCCTGTGGGCCTCCCTTGTGACAGTTGTCCTCAGCCTCTTTAATCTCCTCTGCGGGTGCATCCATAGGGGAGCTATGCTCCCCAGAATAGTGTATGGATTGTGGAGTGGAACAACTGACTGGGTGTGTCTCTGTTCCACCATCCTCACCCTCCCTGAGCCCACTGTGGTCCAACTGATGTGCTTTCTTCGCAACCTCTGAGGTAGTAGTGGTGGCTCTGGTGCTCCCTGGATGGGGTAGGTTCCCTTCCTACTGTCCAGTGTGGCCTGGGGGAGGTTCCCTTACTACTGTCAAGTGTGGCCTGAAGATAGGCAACTTCCTCCCTCAGGGCAGAGAGTTGTCTGCAAATAGGGCAGCATCTCAGCCTCCAGAAAGACTCCCAGAAGACTGCTGCCCCACAGCCATTACATTGCACTACTCCTCACATGTTTATCTATTTTTTTTGTGTGTGTGTGTGTGTGATTGGTTTGTTATATAGAAATATATATATTTTACAATGTGTATGCTTATATTGTCAGTGCAGTGTGCTAGAGAGGATATGACAGTGATATGCACCTTGCACTCTTGAGGAAATGATGTCAGAACCCCAGGTATAAAGGAACTATTTCCAGGGGTGGGTGGGGTGAGGGGTGGGCAGGGGTTGGGCCTAAACTGTGCCCTCATGAAACAATCAGCCAAAAGCTCTGACCCACCACTGCGATGAGTGCCTTCCTGTCAGCAAAATGCCCTACACAACAATTTGACAGAGAAAATACCCTGCTGATCAAACAGAGAAAAATCCAAACATCCAAGTCAGACACAGGTAAACCTCCCCAGCCCCAAAACAGCCTGGTGGTTTGTGCTCTGAAAGCAGTCAGCCCCAAAATGAGTCAGCTGTGCTTTAAACTCTTCCTGCACTAAAAATCTTACAATTGTAACAAACGTAAAGCTAGATCCACCTCCCTCTGTTGCTTGAAAGACTGTCTTTCCTGATAATTCTAAGTTCCTTATTTTACCTTTCAGTTAGAAGTAGCCTCCACCTGCAGAATATCTGCTACCAACCAAAGACGAATTGTAAGGTTCACCTCCCTCTGTTGTGAGTACAACTCGCTTTCTTGCAAATCTTATGTTCAGTATTGCAGCTTCCAGCCAGAGGTAGCTTCACCTGAAGAATATTAGCTGTTCTGATGAGTTTGCAACAAAACACTTGCTTATAATACTGTTGCTCTGAGGTCTGTAAGACTCTTCCAAAGCTATTGGCTGATAAGTAGCTATGATGTAAGCACTTCCTGAGACAGTCTGGCCTGGCCTTTTAAGGCACAAACAGATAAACACAAAAAACAGTTTCCACCCCCTAGGGCACTGTCTGGGTCAAATACACAGCCTGTACCTGCACTTACTTCAGGACTTATGACAAATTTGTAGCCCAGGATTTAAACTCTTCCTGCACTGAAAATCTTAAGAATTGGAACAAAAGTAAAGCTAGATCCACCTCCCTCTGTTGCTTGAAAGACTGTCTTTCCTGATAATTCTATGTTCCTTATTTTACCTTTCAGTTAGAAGTAGTCTCCACCTGCAGAATATCTGCTACAAACCAAAGACAATTGTAAGGTTCACCTCCCTCTGTTGTGAGCACAACTCACTTTCTTGCAAATCCTATGTTCAGTAGTGCAGCTTCCAGCCAGAGGTAGCTTCACCTGAAGAATATTAGCTGTTCTGATGAGTTTGCTATAAAACACTTGCTTATAATACTGTTGTTCTGAGGTCTGTAAGACTCTTCCAAAGCTATTGGCTGAAAAGTAGCTATGATGTAAGCATTTCATGAGACAGTTTGTCATGGCCTTTTAAGGCACAAACAGATAAACACAAATAACAGTTTCCACCCCCTGAGGCACTGTCTGAGTCAAATACACAGCCTGTACCTGCACTTACTTCAGTACTTATGACAAATTCTTAGCCCAGGGTTTAAACTCTTCCTGAACTGAAAATCTTAAGAATTGGAACAACAGGGTTGATATACACGGGAGGTGGAAAGGATGAGAAGGGACTTGGCAATGTCAGAGGAATGGTTAAAGTATGGCAGTAGATTAAATACAAAGAAGTGCAAAGTAATGCACCTGGGAAACAAAAACCCAGGGCAAGAGTACACAATGGTGGGGGGAGGTACTAACAACAACAAAAATGGAAAGGGACCTAAAGGTAGTCATATCAGATGACCTTAAGGTAGGTAAGCAATGTGAGAAGGCAGTAAGGAGGGCTGGGGGGATACTGGGATGCACAGGCAGGAGAGGCATCACCAGTAGAAAACAGGAAGTTGTTATCCCTCTGTACAGACAGCTGGTGAGACACCATCTGGAGTACTGCATGCAATTCTGGAGATTCCATCTCTGCAAGGACATAGACAGGATGGAGGCAGTCCAGAGGAGGGCAACTAAAATGGTGCAGGGTCTGCAACATAAGCCATACGAAGATAGACTAAAACAGCTTAATATGTATACCCTTGAGGAAAGGAGGGAGAGGGGGGACATGATTGAAACTTTGAAGTACCTCAAGGGAATCAACTAAGTCCAAGAGGGGAGCATCTTTCAGTAAAAGAGATGTGCAAGAACAAGGGGGCACAATTTGAAGATAGAGGGGGGATAGCTCAGGGGCAACATAAGGAAGTATTTTTTCACAGATAGAGTGGTGGATGCATGGAACCAATTTCCTGAGGAGGTTGTGGGGTCAAATACAGTGGTGGAATTCAAGAATGCATGTGACAGACATAAGGCAGTTATAATGGGGGGGTAGGAGGAAGTAGACTGTTGGTTAACTGGAATCTGCAGCGTATCCAATAGGTAGGGAAATGGTTAGACTAGGTGGGCCAAGTGGTCCTTATCTGCCATCAAAGTCTATGTTTCTATGTTTTAGAACAGTCAGTGCCCATAAACAGGCTGGTGAGTCAACTGTCTCCTTGGTGGACAAAGGCAACAGGCTGAAGAGAAGAAGAGTCAGCTACATATATCGCTCCCTAAGAGATGTTCAACCGGACCAATTCATCTCTGCCAAAGCTGCGTGGGAGCAAGAACTAGGTATTACAACTGATCTGGAGCCACAGAGCAACTGCTTACAAAGAGGCCATGCAGCATGCTGGGATGGCCATAACCAGCTTATCCAGAACAAAGATCTGCTCTGTGGTATTGGACTCCTGCAGTATTACTTGCACTGGTTATCCTACCAGATGACAAGTGCCAGGGATGCAAGCAGCCTGGTGCAAACCTTATCCACTTGCTGTGGGCCTGCCTCAGGATTGAGGGTTTGGGGAGGATAGCAGCCAAATCTGCAATGACATCCTAGGCCCTATACCCCATCTCAATGGACCAATGGCTTTTATTGGGTTGCCGCAGACACCACTACCTAAGCACTCTCCAGCTGCATGATGGGCATGGACCATCAGTGTAGTGGCTAAATGTATGCTCCTGTGTACATGACAGTCTCCAGAGGTCCCCACGGTAGCAGAAAGACTGCTAGCTGTGGGTTGACTGCCCACCCTAGAAAGAGTCTCTCACAGGAATGATGGGACCATGGATAAGTACCAGCAAACATGGAGGCATATCTCTCCTCTAGGTACTGCAAATCTCCCTGAATTACTTCCCTTAGGGGTTTGACAGGACCCTAGAGCCACCTTGATGCCCAGAGGGTCCTGTTATTGTGAGCCTATCTCAACCTTCCCCCGCCTGTCTCTGCCTTGTAACAGCAAGTGAGTTTATATTCCTTCCACCCCTCTGGGGTGGATAGGAATACAAGTATGGAGTGTGACGATATGTTGTTTCTATTGACAGTTTGGGGGATTATTTTAATCAGAATCTTCTATACTGACTATGATTTCTTGTTGAGTTATTGTTACCAGTAAAATATATGTATGTTGTGTTGAAATGTCAACAAAAAGATCAACTGAAAAAGAAGGTCAATATCACTTGAGCTTATCAAACATTGCAGGGCTCAGTGCACCCCTAGTTTAGATAAGTGAAGGAAGCTTGGAAAAGAGAGGCCCAGGTAGCCATTGGGGTGGAAGACTGGAACAAGATGTGGGAGCATGGGTGGCATTATGACAGCCTTGTCTAGCTGGTGAAAATTTTGCTGGAAATGCCTGCTACATTTCTTCCACATCCCAGCTATCACAAAACATTTCACTAGAGTACCATATTTGCTAGTACTGATCCATACAAGGAATAGGGAATATGGGCAGACTGGATGGGCCCGGAAGTCCTCATCTGCTGTCAAATTCTATGCATCTATGTATCTAGAGGAGAGGCACAGACCTGTGTTGGATGGGATGTGACCAGACAGGAACATACCTCCTTATTTTCTGGAGTTCCCCAGAGACCCAGGCATACTGGTCACAGACCCACAGGGCCCTCAAAGAAATTTGGGGGGCTAGCCTCCCACTCACATTTGAACATCTGATCCTGGGGAAAAGGATCCTAGAAGTAGGACACAGCACCCAGCAGATGCTATTCAGGGTCTTCTACACAGTAACCATGAAAGGCATCACAATGAAATGGCTGTCAGATACACCACCTACTGTACCCTGGAGCTCTGGAAATCCAAAGTTCACAAGTGCCAACAAATGGAACAACTCACAGTCACACTTAGACTGACATTGGAGAAACCCTCAGAGCTTTGGCAGAGGTGGGATACGTGTAAGAATGGCGCAGGATTACAGGCCAGCCCATACATGGTGTAGAGGTATATCCACCCTAATAACGTAATCCATGTGGCAGCCTCCTTTTCTGCCGAGGCACTATTAAGTAGAGAAAATTTCTGTGGTTGGTGCACAGTATAGTGGGGAGAGCGTGGAAGCAGAGAACCCAAGGGAGTTCCACACAGAAATAGAGGTTACCAGGGACACCACTTAGTTAAGATTTAATAGCATACAAAGCTACAACCAGTTAAACAGACAAGTAGACACTGACACTTCCAAATGATTTTTGTTTATGAAGTTCATTTAGTGTTTATTGTTCTGTTCCTGCTGAATCTCCAACATGAACTCAGGAAATAGTTCCAGCACTGTCCAGAAGACATCCTACAAAGGCAAAGTGACTCAATTAAAGACTATAAGAGTATCTGACTTGTAAAACTAAAGCTGATATCAACCTGTTTCTGAATGTAATGTACTACTGTACCATGATATGCACCAATAAAGCTGAGTTTTAAAAAGAAATTGGAAGAGAGTGCCATCTTTCCAGGTCAGCTTCAGTATTTTGAACTAAATGTCTTCAGTTAGTGGCTTTGGTTTCTCCTGGAAAGGCATGTAGCTACTGTAGATGCCCAAGTAAGCAATTTTCTGTTGTGCCTATTTCGTACATTCTCTTCCAATGGGCAGTACTTCTGTTTTTATCTTTGTTTAGCTTGTATCCTGACGGTTTTGAGAGGTTCTGTAGTACATGCACAACAGCTGGGATAGATTTGCATTGGTCTACCAAAGATAGCAGGACATCGTCTGCGTATGCTATAACTTTCCCCTGATAATTGTATTCTTTCAATGCCATGTGCTCTCTGCTTTCCAACATATTACTTCCAAAAACCATATAAACACTACAAACAGGTATCTGCCTCTAACTCTGAAATCAAACAAAGAGGCAGAAGACACTGCAGAGCAGGACACTGCAGCACAGGAACTAGCACAACAAAACTCACCCAAATCAGGAACCAAAACAAAAAAAGCAAAAAGGAAATCCAAAAAACTTCTGATCATAGGAGACTCCATGATTTGGGGAGTTGATACCCATCTCCAGCCAGGGGTAATGGTCAGATGTCTCCCAGGTACATCAGCATGGAGAGACACTGACCGCATTGCTAAAATTGTTCACAAAGCAGGAGAAAACATTGATGTCCTAGTACACATAGGGACTATCGATCCTCGCCAGCCAGTCAGTTTGGAGACCAAGGAACACCTGACCAGGCTGGGTGACAAACTATCATCTATTTCATCCGCATCTCCTTCTCGAGATCCTGCCAGTCTGGGAGAGGGGAGCAGATGGACGGAAGGTCAGAGAAGGGAGATAGGGGGAGCTAAACATGTGGCTCAAGGGCTGGTGCCAGGAAAAGGACACAGATTTGTAGGGAACTGGCAACAGTTCTGGGAGCGAAAGTTCTTTAAATTTGATGGACTGCATCTGACTAAGGAGGAGTCAGTGCATTGGGACAGAAGTTTGACGTCTTTGCAGAATATTTAAACTAGCAAATGGGAAGGGGGTGCAGCACCCCATACGTCGAATGGGAAGAACACCCTTCCCCCCTCAGCTAGTGATCAAACAGGGATTCAGCATGTTTGCAGTTCATTTGCATCACGAGGTAAGAAAAAAGGTTTGTCTCCCCATACGACGCACAGGAGTAATGCCAAACCTCACCCAACAACTAACCCAGCAAAATCTGGCCAATGGAAAATCATGTACACAAATGCTCACAGCCTGGGAAATAAGATCCCAGACCTGCAGGCAATAATGTCAGAGGCTAAACTGACATAGTAGCATAGTGAGATGTGGTTTACCAGTAACCACACTTGGGAGACTTCAGTACCTGGCTATGTATTGTCAGAAGAGACCGAGGTGCAAAAAGGGGGGGGAGGGCCCTGTATGTCAATGAAAATATCAAAGCTACAGAAATTCAGAATACACATAAGGAGCCAGAAGAACTGTGGGTCACCCTAGAAACAGGAAATTGGACAGCCATAAGAACTGGGGTTGTCTACAGGCCCCAGACCAGGGGAGGACATAGACACATTACTGTTAGAAGATATACAAAACATGACAGCTAAAGGGGAGGTTCTGATAATGGAAGACTTCAACATGCCGGATACAGATTGGTCAATACCAGCAGGAACATCTGCCAGAACTAGACACATAGTGGATTCCCTGCAGGGGAGGCCTCAAACAACTGGTACAGCAACCCACAAGAGACAGGGCTATCCTAGATCTAGTACTGACTAACAAGGAAGGGATCACAGATCTCCAGGTAGAAGGTCACCTGGGAGCCAGTGACCATCACATGGTATGGTTCAATTTGGCTACTACATCTAAATCATCCCATTCCAAGGCAAAAATATGGGACTTCAGAGGAGCTGACTTTGATAAAATGCCCAACAGAGTTAAGCTAGCCCTGGCAAAAAGAAACACAGGTGAGGGGGTACAGGCAAAGTGGGCAAGCATTAAGGATGTAATACTTGAAGCAACATCCCATTGTGTTAGACAGAAAAGGAAGTGCAAAAGAAGAAGGAAACCACTTTGGTTCTCAAATACAGTAGCAGAAAAGGTCAGAGCCAAAAGGCTGGCCTTCAGGAAATATAAGGGAACACAGCGGAATGAAGATAGGGAGGCATACCAAACTGCCCTAAGGGAAGCAGGGGAAGGCAGTAAGGCAGGCAAAGTCCCAAACTGAGGAAACACTAGCACGAACAGTAAAAGAAGGTGACAAGACTTTCTATAGATACATTAGTGAAAGGAGAAAGTCCAGAGGGGGTATTGCTTAGCTTAATGGAGAAAAGGGAGCATGTGAGGAGGAGGACCCTGTAAAGGCATCTATCCTAAATAGATACTTTTGCTCAGTATTTACTGAAGAGAAGGTAGGGCAGGGCCCACAGCTCAGCATCATGGACACAGTGGGGGAGGGAGGTGAGCACTACTCCCTTCACAAAAGAAAGGGTCCTACAAGAGCTTGCTAAGCTCAGGGTGGATAAGGCAATGGGACCTGATGGCATACATCCCAGGGTACTTAAGGAGCTAAAGGTGGAACTAGCAGAGCCATTAGCAGAACTGTTTAGTGAGTCTCTGAGCACAGGAGAGGTCCCAGAAGACTGGAGAAGGGCTCATGTGATCCCGCCTCCACAAGAATGGTAGCAGGGAGGAGGCAGGGAACTACAGACCAGTCAGTCTTACATCAGTAGTGGGCAAGATTATGGAGGCACTCCTTAAGGAAAGGATAGTGCAACACCTGGAACCATAAGGGCACAGGATCCAAGACAGCATGGGTTTACAAAAGGAAGGTCCTGTCAAACTAATCTCACAGATTTCTTTGACTGGTAACCAGAGTGGTGGACCAAGGGGAGCAGTTGATGTCGCTTATCTTGACTTCAGCAAAGCTTTTGACACTGTTCCACATAGAAGATTGATAAATAAGATGGGTAGGCTCTGGGTGGGTCAGAAGTTGGTCAACTTGGTGGCAAACTGGTTGACGGGCAGAAACAGAGAGTGGGGTAAATGGTATACAGTCAGAAGAGATGCAAGTCACAAGTGGAAGTCCTCAGGATCATTTCTGGGGCCAGTCCTCTTCAACATCTTCATTAGTGACCTTGCAGATGGACTAGAGGGTAAGGCTTGTCTGTTTGCAGATGACACCAAGATCTGCAACAGAGTAGATGATCTAGATGGGGTGGGCAGAATGAGAAGAGATCTGGATAAACTAGTAAAATGGTCAGAAGAGTGGCAACTGGGATTTAATGCAAAGAAGTGCAAAATCATGCACATAGGGAAGAGAAACCCTGAAGTCACCTATAGGCTGGGAGGGGAGTTGCTAGCAGTCACAAAGGAAGAAAGAGACTTGGCATCATCATCACTGATGACCTGAAATCATCCAAGCAGACCTCTAAAGCAGTAGGTAAGGCTAGGGGTGTTAGGGTGTATTAGTAGGGGTATCACAAGTCGTAAGAGGGAGGTAATAATCCCTCTTTACAAGACACTGGTTAGGCCCCATCTGGAGTACTGCGTGCAGTATTGGAGGCCACACCTTCACAAGGACATTAACCAAATTGAGGCAGTCCAGAGAAGGGCAACCAAAATGGTGCAGGGTCTGCATCAGAAGACATATGAAGACAGATTAACAGAGCTCAATATGTATACCCTTGAGCAAAGGAGGGAGAGAGGTGATATGATCGAGGCATTCAAACACCTTAAGGGCATTAACAACGTGAAAGAGTCTAACATGTTTAAATATAAGAAAAATAGCAGGACAAGAGGTTACAGCATGAGATTAGAGGGGGGCCGATTAAGGGGGAATGTGAGGAAATTCTTTTTCACAGAAAGGGTGGTGGATGCATGGAATGGCTTACCACAAGAAGTGGTGGCTATGAATACAGTGCAGGGCTTCAAACAGGCATGGGATAGGCATAAGGGAGCAATACAAATGACTATGAATAGATAGGCCACTGACAGAGCAAAGGCCGATGGCACATTTATAAGGTAGAAAAAGAAATGGGCAGACTGGATGGGCCTTGCGGTCCTTATCTGCTGTCAACTTCTATGTTTCTATGTTTCTATGTGCTCCTTAGATATGGAGAATAAATGGCTTCAGGGCCAGACTGAACAGGAAAGGTGACAGGTGGCACCTTTGACACGTCTCCCTAGTTAGTTTGAATCCTTGGGACACTTGATCATTAGTGCATACTGCCGCATGGAGTTCCGTATACAGTAGGCAGACCATATCCACAAAGACCGGGGGAAGGCCACACTTCTCCATTACCTGGAAGAGATACAGCCATTCCACCTGGTCAAACACTTTTTCTCCTCAAGAGAAATTGATGCTGCAGGGTCCTCATTTCTCTGCGCTTGTGTTACCAGATGTGTTCAAACAACATGAAGTCTTGCTGTATTCTGACAATTGCAGTTAGCTCCAGCACTTGAACTGCCCTGGAGAGTAGAGGGTTAAATTTCTATGCAGGGTATAGAACGTTGAGCTCAAGCTCGGTTGAATACTCTGTCTGCAGCACTTTGAAACCAAACCGTCAGATTCTTTACTCCACCTCACTGAACAGTCGCTCTGGAGATTTCTCCTTCTGCTCGGTTCAAACGTCGGTTAAAGTTGTCGGTTTATTCCGAATTATTTTTCCGCTTTGTCGGTTCAAGGCTCTGTCTGCTGTACAGTAAGTACTTTAGGTAGTTTCTCTGTAATTTTGTGGAAATTGAAATTGTAATTCTCAATCGGTTCGGCTTAACCAATCTATTAGTTTAAATCTTTTTAGTGTGTGGTTACCGGTCCTTATCGGTTTAAAAAAATAACGTAATTTTTGCGTTTTTTTCCAATACCCGTAACATGGTTAGAAACCGATAAGGGAGTCTTGCCTGGCGGTTGCCTTGTAAAGGGTAAGTTTAGTTAGGTTTGCCGTGTCTGAGAAACCCAAGAAAAAAATGGGCCCACTGGGTTTCAACACTGTAGTGAGTGTGGGGAGGTATTTGCTAAGGCTGATCTCCACACCACCTGTGTTTACTGTCTGGGGTTTGACCACCTCAATTCAGACTGCCAAATTTGTAAAAATTTCCCTAAGTCTACCCTGGAAAAGAGATTAGGTAGACTTAGGGATAAGGAGGCTGAGAAATCCGCTGACCCGGAAGGCCAGCCCAGTTCAGTTCCCATTGAACCAGAAGGAGTGCCTTCTGACCAGGGCGATACTTCTTCGGCCAAGAGGAGAGCCGATCCTGAGGGATCGGTTCCTACAAAAAGAAAACACAAAGAAAAATCGACCGGTTCAGATCCAGAGGTTCATGTTCCAACCGGGTTAGAATAGCCAGGGCGATTCGGATTGTTGAATCGCTGGTTCGTTCGACCGATCCGTGCTCTTGGCAGGGGTTCGTCTCGGTCGGTTCCCCCGGTTCAAGATTATACCCCTGAAGATTTTTATGAACCGGAGTTTGAAGAGCAGGGGAATTTTGAAGAGGATGGTGATGCTGATGAAAGTCTGGATGTGCCTGTGGAACCAGACATCTCCCCAGACAGACCTTCTGGTGTTTCCCCTCCTAGGCTCTCTGAGTCCCCTCCACACAATCAGTTTTACAGAAAGGTGGCTGAAACCCTCCAGCTTCCTATGGAGGAGGCTGTGGTGGATCAAGAGGAGCCTGAGTTTGTTGAAATGATGGACATCCCAGAGTCCAAGAGACTGTCTATTCTCCTTCATAAGTCCTTTGGGAAGCAGACACAAAAAATTCTAAAGTCTCCTAATTCTGTTCCTCCTGTTGACAGAAGGATGGACAAGAGGTATAGTTTATCAGGCTCAGATATGGAGTTTTTCTACCAGCAATGCAGCCATGTTGGGGTTGTGCAGGCTGCAGCCTAGTGACAAGGCTAATATCCCCTTGGCTTCACACCCCCCCAGACAAAGACTCCAAGAAGATAGATGCCATGGCAAAGAAGCAGTACATGACATCATCTTTGGGACTCAGGCAGGCTAACTTTATGGCCTATACAGCCAGGTACCAGAAGTCCAGGTGGGACACTGTACTGGCACTGGCTAAACAGGCCTTCCTCAGCTGACCAAGGAGCTGGAGGTGGTGGCTGCTGATGAAATTGAGGCATCAAAGGTACAATTTCATGCTGCTATGGACTCCAATGATGTGTCATCAAGAGTCATGGCTACATCTGTGGCTCTATGGAGGCTGGCTTGGCTCAGAAGTACTAGCCTTTCACAGGACACCAAGGCTAAGGCCATGGATTTCCCTGTGGTGAGTAATTCTCTCTTTGGGGAGCAGACAGAGAATTACATGAAGAAAATGGATGAGTACAGGACCACTTATAGGAGTGCACATGCCAAGGAAAGGCAGGCAACTCCTCAAAAGCAGCAAGCTTGGGGCAGGGGCAGGCCTTTTCACAAGCCTTCCTACCAAGCACATGCCTCTTCTCCTTTTTCTCAGAGAGGGTTCTTTAGAGGGAGAGGCAGAAGGGGGATGAGCAGGGCTGCATCCACTCCTCAGCCTAAGGCTCCTGCCAAGCAGACACCCTGATGTGTCAGCCCGGGTCGACTCCCCCATCCCTGTAGGGGGCAGGCTGGCTTACTTTGTCCAGGACTGGATGTCTGTTGGGTCCTGGAGGTAGTAAG
Source organism: Neoceratodus forsteri (assembly GCA_016271365.2). Taxonomy (NCBI): domain Eukaryota; kingdom Metazoa; phylum Chordata; order Ceratodontiformes; family Ceratodontidae; genus Neoceratodus; species Neoceratodus forsteri. Next base: position 93,918,521 of record CM028129.1, on the reverse strand, counting down.
CCAGGGACTGGTTCTCAGTTTCAAAAAATTTCCGAAAATGAGAACCAGATCCTTTCCACCTGCAAACACCTCAGAAACTCTTGCTCTGGAGGCAGAGGTTTCGTCTCTGTTGGCCTTAGGGGCCATAAAAAGAGTTCCTACCCTACACAGGGGCAAAGGTCTGTACTCCAGGTACTTCCATACCCCCAAAAAAGACAGGGGAGTGGTGACCCATCCTAGACTTAAGATACCTGAACAAACATCTTTTAAAACCAAAATTCAAAATAGTGACTCTGGGAACAATTCTTCCCTCTCTACGGCCAGGGGACTGGCTAGCCTCCCTGGACCTCAAAGATGCCTACTTTCACATTCCCATCAGGTGCTCCCACAGAAAGTACCTCGGGTTCGAATTGCCCTCAGGTCATTATCAGTTCAAGGCAATGCCCTTTGGCCTAACATCAGCCCCAAGGGTGTTCACAAAGTGCCTGGCAGTAGTAGTGGCCTTCTTAAGAAGAAAAAGGATTTAAATTTTTCCATATCTGGATGACTGGCTCATTGTGGGACAGACCTCAGACTAAGTCAAGTCAGATCAGCAAGTATTCACTTCCCTGGGGTTTCTTCTCAACCTTCCCAAGTCAGTTCTCAAGCCAGCTTCTCACCTTTATAGGAGCAGAGCTGGATACTGTCAAAGTAAGAGCTTTCCTTCCCCTGGAAAGGGCAACATTCATTATACAGCTGGCTTCTTCCTTCTGCCTTCTAGTTTCTCGACCAGCAAGGCACTTCCTCCAGCTTTTGGGCCACATGGCAGCCTCCACAGCAGTGGCCCAAGGTGCCAGGTTTCAGATGAGGGACATTCAGTTCCATCTGAGGGCCTCTTGGTCCCAAAGGAAAGATCCTCTTACCAAATGAGTTCTGATTACTCAGACTCTAGTCCAGGCCCTTCAGTGGTGGCAGGATCTGGACAATCTAAGGCACGGAGTTCCATTTGTCACTCAGACTCACTCTGTGGTCCTCACCATGGATGCTTCCCTATTGGGGTGGGGAGCCCATCTGGGGTCTCTCACAGCCCAGGGACTGTGGTCCCCTCAAGAATCCCTCCTTCATATCAATCTCCTGGAGCTCAGGGCAGTTTTTCTGGCCCTGCAAGCCTTCTCTCAGTCAGTGCAGAACAAGGTGGCTCAGGTCCGGATGGACAACACCACCACCATGAGGTACATCAACAAGCAGGGAGGCACTCAGTCCACGGCCTTGTGCACGGAAGCCATGAAATGGTGGTCCCTAGCTTATTCTCTACAGACCTTCCTGGTGGCAGTCCACCTTCCAGGGAAGGACAATGTGCTAGCAGATGGATTGAGCACGATCTCCCAAGGCCATCACGAATGGTCTCTGGATCCTCTGGTGTTGAACGTCATATTTTTGAAGTGTGACACTCCAGAGATAGCTCTCTCTTTGCAGCCCCAGACAATCACCAACTTCCTCTGTTTTGTTGCAGACCACCAGTCTTGGGCTCAGTCCCTCTGGATGCTCAGATTCTGAACTGAGAAGGGAAATTTCTCTATGCCTTCCCTCCCTTTCCTCTACTCTTCAAAGTTCTGGTCAAGATAAGGGCACAACCTTGCAAAGTGATTCTGATTGCTCCAGACTGGGTCAGGCAGCCTTGGTACCCCCTGTTGCTGTCCCTGGCAGTCCATCTTCCCCTGTCTCTTCCCAGGAATTACAATCTGTTATCCTCCTCTTGGGGAGGATTTGGTACCCTAATCTTTGGTCCCTCAATCTCAAGGCATGGCTCTTGAAGAGTTAGAATAAGCAGACTTGCATCTGTCCCAAGGGGTTCTGGATATTCTCAAAGCCTCTCGAAAGCATGCCACCAGAAAAACTTATAACTCCAAATGAAAGAGATTCAGCATTTGGTGTTCCAGGAGTCACATATCCCCAGACACTGCTGATTTGTCTACTGTCTTGGATTATATGGTTTATCTTAATGGCCTAGGCCTCAGACCAGCTACTCTCAAAGTGCATCTGTTAGCTGTTTCTGCTTTTCTGTCAGTGAGAAAGCCTTCTTCACTGTCATCTCACCCTGTATTCTGTAATTTTTTTAAGGGATTGCTTCATACCCATCCCCCCTTTAGGGATCCTGCTCCTGCCTGGGATTTGAATGTTTGCATTGTTCAACTTTTGCAACCTCCCTTTGAGCCTATGTCCTCTGCAGAGCTTAAGTACTTGACTTGGAAAACTGTGTTTTTGGTAGCTATTATCTCTGCCAGACGTATCAGTGAATTGCAAGCTCTGTCAGTGGAGCCTGACTTTATTTCATTCCATAGAGATAAAGTGGTCCTTAGAACCAATAGGGGGTTGTTACCCAAGGTGGTCTCGGATTTCCATTTAAACCAGTCTATGTCTCTTCCTGTATTCTTCACTGATCACTCTTCCTCAAGAGAGAGGAGGTTACACAGTTTAGAGTTAAAAGAGCCCTTAGTTACTACATAGAAAGTACAAAGGGTCATAGGTTTGACTCCCTCCAGTTGTTCCTCACTTATGGAGAAGTGAGTAAGGACAAACCTGCCACCAAGAGAACTACTGCCAGGTGGATTGTATCCTGTATACAATTCTACTATGAAAAACTAGGAAAAATTCCACCCTCAGGCCTGAGGGCTCATTCCACTAGAGGTACAGCTGCTTCTCTGGCTGCTACCAGGGACATTCCTTTGCTAGAAATTTGCCAAGCAGCCACCTGGAAAACAGTCCATACCTTTACCAAGCATTGCTCTCTGGCTATCCAGGCTAGGAATGATGCTCGGTTTGGCACAGCAGTACTTCAGAGCCTATTCCCAAAGTAGGTTCTGTCCCTCCCCCGTGGAGGTACTACTTGGTAGTCTGCAATTGTCAGAATACAGCAAGACTTCATGTTGTATGAAGAAAAAATTACTCACCTTAGTAATTATGTTTCTTCTAATGGAATCTAGATGTATTCTGACCTCTCTCTCCCTGCCTTCCCTCTCAGAACCTGTTTTTTGGGAAGTGGTGGGCAGGTGCAGTGTTGCACCCTAGTGGTGTCTTCAGCACACTTCCTTTGATGTGGGTGCTTTGTGTTTTATTATTTAGTAATCTTTTTCATGCTTTACTACTTGTTTTTTTTATTTTTGGGTTTCCTGACCTGAGTCTTCTTTTAGGAATCTTAAAAACTTTTTGTCGCCAGTTGGCTAGTAGAAATTTTCAATTTCCACATAGATAGGTCAGTGAGTTTTAGCTCGTAAGAATCTGACGGTTTGGTTTCAAAGTGCTGCAGACAGAGTCTTTAACCGAGCTCGAGCTCAACGTTCTATGCCCTGCATAGAAATTTAACCCGCTACTCTCCGGGGCAGTTCAAGTGCTAGAGCTAAGTGCAATTGTCAGAATACAGCAAGACTCCATTAGAAGAAACATAATTACTAAGGTGAGTAATTTTTCTTATCTTTTGTAAATTATCTGTTATGTGACTCCCTGGCATATATCCTTATTGATGACTGCTAATTAGGGAGGATACTATTTTGTATAGGCGTTGCTTGCTAAAACCTTTGCAAATATTTTTGCATCAAGGCTGAGTAAGGTTGTGTGTGATAGTTCGTACAAGAGGTTCTTCTTTTTGGGGCTTGAGGAGTAATGCTATCAATCTTTCTTCCATTGATTTTAGTACAGACATCTGAGTGTATGCTTCCTTTTTATACTAACTTTAAAATGGTGCTGGTTTATCTTTGAATTTGAGTTTACTTGGAAGTCTGGAGTGTAAACATCCATTTCTGTGGCTTTCCCAGGTGCTGTTGTTTTGATGGCTTTCAGAATTTCGGCCACTGTTATTGGAGCTGCTAACAGTTGTCGCCCTTCTTCTGTAATACTTGGTAAAGGTATTTGGTCAAGGAACCTCAGAATGTCCTTTTCTGTGCACATGCTCTCTGCTGTGTAGACTTTTTGATAGAACACCTCAAATGAAGCATTGATTTTATAGGGATCTGTGGTCACCCCTTCTGACCTGTCTAGTTTTATACTTTTAATCGTTGATTTGTGCTGCTCTTGCTGGAGCTGTAATGCTAGGATTTTTGTGGCTTTTGGTCCACTGGTTATATATTTCATTTTTACTTTCCTATGTGTGAACTCAGCTGATTCTCTTAAGTTCTCATTATACTTTGCTTTACTGTTCCCCATGCCTCCCAAGTCTCATCTGTGTTTTCTGTTTCAAGTTTGGATTCTAATTGTTTTATTTCCTTGTGAAGCTTTTCCTGTTGTTCTGCTTGTTGTGTTTTTTTTCCTGTGTGTGCATATGCTAATTAGTTTTCTTCTTAAAGTGTGCTTCCCAGCTTCCCACGTGGTGGTCCAGCTGATGTCCTTTGTGTCATTCAGAACCATTAAACTTTCTATGTCTTTTTCTAATGTACCTTGATGGACCTATGTTGTAGAATGAAATTGTTCCGATGCCATTGTGGTGTTCTAAATCTATCTCTAGGGTAAATGTCACTGGTGAATGGTCTAATATCATGATAGGAAGAGTCTCTATTTCCCTCAGCCCTGGTACTCCCTCCATGGCTAGCATCCAGTAGTCTATTCTTGATGATAACTTATGATATTGAGTGAAATGCATACCCATTTTGCATGGGGTAGTGCAGCTGCCACAAATTTACCAATCACATTTCTTCCATTATTCCATTGCATGCCATCGTCATTCATGATGATGTTCTTGTGGTATCTGAGCTGTTCATTTGTGGGTTTAGTACCACATTCAGGCCCCCTTCCATCAGAATCAGGTGGTATGGATGGTTCCGGAATTGTTTATGTATTTAACCAGTGAATGTAGGAGAATCACTGTTGGGACTATGTATGCTTGCTAAGACCACCTTCTTGATATTCAGAAGCCACTTCACCAGCAAGGCTCTGCCCCCTGGGCATTGTCAAGTGCTTAATGACTTTAAATCTGCTTTCCTGCTTATTAGCAGTGCTATGCCTCCCCTATTTTTAAAAATTCCATCAGTGAATGTCTGACCTACCAAGTCTTCTCTGATTTGCATTGCATCATTTTTGAGCAAATGCAATTCTTGCAAGTAAGCAATTTGAACTCCTATTCTTTTTGATGTTGTAGCACTTGTTGCTTCTTTTTCTTCACATTAAGCCCTTTACATTACCGGTTACAAAATGGACATTTCCATGCCCCACCATCCCATATTTTTTTTTTAGTATAGTTCAGGAATATGTGAATACATCCTCCTTCTTCCAACTTATTCTGTCTGTTTAGATATTGAACCTCTAATGTATCTGTCGTGCTCATGTTATTCATCCCCTCAGCATACCCACAGTAAACTCATGACCAAATCTCTATTGTTGCATCCAGGTGGACCAGGTGGCATTGCGTCTGGGCTGCTCCCATCAAAGTCCTCCTATCCATTTTTGCTCCCTCCTGCTCAGGGAGAGCTGTACCTCTTTAGGCACATTGGACCAGATTTTCAAATGTTGCCAAATGCCGTAAGACCTGGGTGCACCAGTTATATGGTGCATTCTCCCAGCCTGCAATCAGAACTTGCTATCCCATGTGCCAATTGCAAGTTAGACCAGCTTTTTCCAGTCTGGCTTGCGGCAATCTTGGGTACTCTTTTTATGGGGCTTGCACCAAATATTTGGCACGAGCTGCTGTAAATCGGTAAACTGTTGCAACAGTGCATATCCTACTAAAATCTGGCACAGTTGTGGGATTATTGATGTTTGGAGTCTATGGTATGAAAAAAGTCCCATCTGCCAGAACACTTCTTCAAGTTTTCTGAAAATAGTTCTCAAAACGTTTGGCAAGATGGTAAGTCAGTCTCTGAATTTTCTTCTTCAGCAAAATTCAGGGTTTTTCAGAGAAAAGCTCCTTTCCCAAGAGTTTTCTCTTTCTTCTTCAGTGAGGCAAAGTTCTCCTCACTAACCAGTAGTTCTTTTTTGGCTAAGACTTAGCAAAATTATACCAAAAAGCACTGTTTTCTAGCTGTATTCATGTTTGATACCTCAAGTGATGTCATTCTAGCCTACCCTTTTGATTGGTCGACTATTCAGACCAGGATGTTTCAGCAGTTCAACTCTTTTTCCTGGAGATGTCTCTCTCACTCCACCCTAGTTTCTCCAGAGTATAACATACCAGAAAACTAGCCCTCCCCCACTGTGGTCTAACGAGTTTAGTTTAGCACATTGACCCCCTGCTGAACGGTTTCTGGTAAGAGATATTCCTGCCCTTTGATCTCAGGAAACCTTACCCACAACATACAGTACAAAAGGACCTCAGATGTCATGTCACCATTCTCCCTGTTGTGAGGTCTGGACATTCAAACACAAATTAAGTTTTAAATGATGCATTTAAGCCAGTCGAACCCTCTCGCAATGCACCCCAGCATCCTGTTAGCCTTGCTGAAGGCCTTGTTACATTGGCTGGTTTGTTTAAGGGTGTCACTAATGATGACTCTCAGGTCTCTTTCCACTGAAAGTCTACATAAGTTGGGTGTCACTGCATTTTAAGAATATTGCTTATTTTCCGTCTCCTCCTCTTTAAGATCAGCTTCCACACCACATTCCCCAAGGAGCCTGTAATATTGTTCTAGGAAGCTGGCTCCCTTCACCATGTCCTAAATTTCTGCTTGGGATTTTTAAGGAAAGTACTCCTTGAAGATAAACCATAGCTCTTTGTATCGCTTTATGCCTGATTTAATGCTTGGATAACAGGGAGGCCCAGCTGATCATTATAGTATAAGGGGGGTAGTGGAAGTCCTTGGCTCACCCCCTTCAATTCCTTACTCTTCTAAGTGTGGTAAAATACCCTCTCACCAAGTAGTGGAGACATGAGCCAGTTCTATGTTTTAAATTACTTAGTATCTCTAATCAGAGGACAGCTTTGTTTTAGATATCAGATATGTACCCTGCTCCACACTAAGTGAGCTGTATACTCCACCAAGCTGTCTTCGCTTGTGAATCACAGGCACTTAAGGCTCCTCCTCCTCCTACACTCCTTATCTCAGGCTCTGTTCACCCTAACCCCAGCCCCACATCCTCTACCGATTTCACCCCTCACGCCTCCCCTAAACCCACTAAACAGCTCACTATTGCTCACCTTAACGTGCAAAGTCTTTTGGCAAAAAAAACCTTAACCGAGTCCAGGGTGATGGCTAACACTTTTGGTGTCATTGCCCCCTTCGAAACCTGGCTGAAGGAGGACATCTCCCCCAATGAAATCCTCCTTGAAGGTTACTCAGTCTTTAGAAAAGACAGGGTGGGGAAGTGTGGGAGAGGCTGCCTCATCTGGGTTGCCGATCACCTCCTTGCCACTGAATTCAACCCCCCACTTCCCACCTCCTCCCTCGAGACCATCTCAATTAACCTCCTCCTCCTTGGAGCAGATCACAGTCAGCATGGTGTACCTGCCACCCTCCTCCTCACCTCATGATCTTGACCTCTTCCTCAATATCAAGACCTCCCCCCCAAGGGAGAGACTGGATGATCCCAGGGGATTTCAACCTAAACTGGCTGTCCACTCACTATGACTCCACCAAGGAATCCATACTTGACCTTGGCCTACACCAGCTCATCACTGAACCTACCAGGACAAACTACAAAACTGGATCTCAGTCCCTCATTGATTGGGTCCTGGTCCCACACCTCTCCCATGTCACCACCTCCGGAGTTCTTCCTGACTCAGTCAGTGACCACTGTGCTGTTTTCTGCTGATGGTCCATGAAAGCACCACTCCCCTGCCCACACAAATTCATCCAAACCAGGCAATTGAAGAAGCTGGATGCCTCTGAGTTTTCCAAAGCCACCCTAGCCCAAGACTGGTCCTTCACTGAAAACATTTCTGACATCTGCAAAGCACTTGAAGCCTTTAGCAATAAGTTCCTTGCCCTCTGTGACCATTTTATCCTGCTTAAAAAAATCCAGATTAAGGGTTCTAGCCAATAATGGGTCACTCCCAAGCTTTTCAAACTAATGAGTGATAGAGACCGAACCTGGAAGTTGAACAGACAACACAAAACCCCCCAACTGCTCCAAGACTTCAAGACCCTCAGGAACAGGTGAAAATCTTCCACAAGATCTGCTAAATCCTCCATCATCCTGGAAAAACAACGTGCTGCCCAGGGGAACCCTAGGAGGATCTGAAACATTCTTAATAACCTTATTGGTAGAGGAATTTCCAAAGAACATATTTGTCTTACCTCCGAAGGGACAACTACCACCTAGCTAAGTGAAATAGCTTCCCTTTTCAATAAATACTTCAGTGACCTCAACCAGTACAAGCCCAGCTCCACTCCTACCCCGTTTACCTCTGCACCCCTCCCAGTTTCTCACCCTAAGTTCCATTTCAGGTACGTAACCCCTGGTGAAGTGGTAAAGTTAATCAGAACAAATGACCCAAGACCACCCAAGGGCACCAACAACATTGACTTCAGAGTTCTCCGTCTTGTCTATGACTCCCTAGCCATCCCTCTTACTAATATCCTTAACCACTCCCTCTACACAGGTTCCTTCCCAAAAGCTTAGAAGTGCACCATTATTAAACCTCTTCATAAATCTGGTTCCAAGGATCTAGTATCCAACTACCGTCCCATCTCTCTCCTTGCCCCCTCTCCAAAATTTTAGAGAAAGTGGTCCACAGGCAAACCTCGGAATTCAAGTTCACCCACTCCATAGACAAAGCTAACAATGAAGGAATCTACACCAGTGTTGCATTCATAGACCTCACCAAAGCCTTCGACCTCGTTAATCATGAAGTCTTCCTCCGTACCCTGGCTGGCCTCCATTTCTCACCTGAAGTCTGCCTCTGGTTCATGGATTACCTAATGGGCAGATTCCATCGCACCATTCTTGGTGGTGTCCTCTCTGAATCCTGCCCCACCAAATATGGCATCCCCCAAGGGTCCATCCTGGGCCCTCTTCTCTTCTCTCTGGTTGTTAATTCCCTGCCTGACCTTTGCACCACCTCTAAACTCGTTCTCTATACTGATGATGCAGCCCTTTTCTGTCAGGACAAAACTCCCAATGCTCTCATTAACAAACTCCAATTTGATTTCAGCAGACTTCATACCTGGTTCACATCCAAAGGTCCTGTACTCAACTCCAAAAAATTAAGTTCTTGGTTTTCTCCAGCCCCCACAAACCCCTTGGCTTTGACTTCTCCCTCTATGATAACCTTGGTAACTCCATTGAAAGAGTCAGTGAATTCAAGTACCTTGGCTTACTCCTTGGTAGCCACCTCAATTTCAATGCTCACACTAGCCTCACAATCAAAAAAACCCACCAATGCCTCGGTGTCCTCTACAGAACCAAGTGTTACCTTAACAGGGAATCCAAATCCCTCTTAGTCTCCGGCTTCCTCCTTCCTGTCTTCGACTATGGCTCACTTGTCTCCCTCCTCCGTCACTCCATCAAAAATTTCTCTAGACTTTGAAGCTCCTACCACAACGCTATCCGCTTTGCCTTTGGTCTTCCTAAACTCACACACCACTGTGACCTTTATAAGCTCACCAGTCGGCCCTCCCTTGAGGCCCACCTCAACTGTAAGATGGCCACCTTCTTCTTCAAACTCTCCCGTGGACTGCTCCCTGATTGCCTCACCTCTCTCTTCCAGACAGTCGCCACCACTAGGACCACTAGACTGTCCTCCACTCTCTCTCTCTCTTTCACTGTTCCTTTCTGCTGGACCACTCAAGGCCAGAAAATACTCTCTTTTATGGGACCCAAGTGCTTCAACTCTATCCCTCCACAAATGTCTTCAAATAGAATATCAGGAAGTATTTCTGTCCCACCTGCGCCTGCTCACAGCCCTAATTTGGCTCCCTTGCTGCATCTTTTTCCCCTCACTGTCTGGTAATCCACCTCAGGCACTTGTCCTCTCTTTTTTAGCACTTGTAGTATTGTTAATCCACTTAGGCTAGTTTTTAGATTGCACTTAAATGTTTTGTTTCCCACTGTTATATTATATTATTGTTAAACCCTCACATAATGTTCAATGTCACCTTGTATTTGTTAATTCACCAAGGCTAGTTCATGGTTTGCCCTTTAGTCTATGTTATCCTAATTTTATGTACCATTTTATTAACCCTCACTGTTAGTTAAATGTTTTAGCCTATGTCATGTCTCATGATTGTTGTATGTAACTGGACGCTTGTATAAATGGGCAGAAATGCTCACATGCCTTTCCAGTATAACCAATAAAAATTAATGAAATGAAATAAATGAATGTATTTAAAAACACTCTGAGTCTTTGATCAGGAGAGAACTTAACATTAAACAGTGGGTATGTAGCCCATGTCACTTGCTGCAAGCTTTGAGAGGACCCTTTATGCATGTTTCCATGTCCTTACTGCGTGGGGGTAATTGAGCTGTTGCTGCAGCTCATTGGTAGTACCAGCACTGCAAGCTGTTAAAAATGGTAGCATGTGTTCCTGGCTCATTACTTGAGCAGGCCCAACTACCATTGCATTAAGTTCCACAATCCATGCATACATATTTAAGCAATAAGGCACAACAGGGTGTGGGTTATTGGGGATTTACCCATGCCTTGTGTGGTGTGACACGAGGCGCAGCCGAGTGACTTAACCACACAAGAAGTGGGTAAATCACCCAATAACTCACACCCTGGAGTTCCTTATTGCCTTTATACAATGGACCCATGTGTAAAATGGATTTAAAATGGGTTTAATTAAGTTTTTTTTATAAATGCCATCCTCAGATGTGGGTTATGCAGATTTACCCACAGTCATGTGACATGTTTTGACCAATGAGGGTACACGATTTTCACACACCATTGTATAATTATTTTCCTCATTTTGTACCATACTATATTGGATCCCTCCCCCCCCACACAGACAATTGTGTATTAGTTTGTATTAGATTAGCTGTCTGGCAACCCCCACCCCCAACCCCGGCCCTGACCCCCTGTACTTATTCAGGTCAAGTCAGGTGTGCTTTGGTGGTTCACTACTCACATTTATGACAGGAACATTGTAGTGAGTTGGTTGTTGCCATAAGATTACCTCTGAGTAGCTAGTTGTTCACCACTACTGCACTGCTGTTCAATTGTCCCATTCAGTAGTTTATTCTTCTGGTATTATTTCAATATGTTCTCAGGCTTAGGAAGCAGTGTCCATGTCTCTAAATGATGAAGAGAAGGACTCATCAGATTCTGCTGCTGAATTGTAGGGGTCAGTTCAGCTCCAATTACTTAAGTCCAAGTGTATGCCCAGCTGGTTTCATCGGGCAGGTATAAGGAAATACACATTGGAATTCCTCTGCAAGAATCGAGTTTGCATGTCCTGCTGCTGTTAACATCTTAATCCATTTCAGTTTTGCAGGGTGCATCACGTGGAGCTTCACATTTACTTTGTGAAGTCCTGATTTTTTGTTAGTGAGTACTTTTCGTTTCGCTCTCACTTCCTGGCCTGTGTCATTATAGCGATGTAGTTGCTTACTTTGGAAGGTCACCTTTGACAATTTACAGCTTCCCGCTGGACATGCACTTTATTTTGAAATCCAAGGAACTGAATTATCAATGCCCTGGGGCTTTTTTTTAATACTTGCTTTATTATGATGTTTATCAATGTACAGCTTACATAGCAGAGCATACACTTTACACAGTGGGAATATGGTCAAGCCGCCTTTTCATACCATCTTCCCTTCCTATGGAACAACCTCCCACCCATCTTTCGCCAGGCCTCCTCCCTCCCAGAAGTTAGGCAACTCCTCAGACTCCTCCCAACCCCTCCTTGACAAAGATGCGTCTTGGGACCCACCCCTACATGGCACTAACTCCCGCACGATGAAGCCTCAGTTGGTCAAATATCTGCCTACAATTATCTCAAGCTATTATTAATTCCTGCATCCCTACTGTGCTACTCCTGCATCTGTTTATACCATATTGCAAGACAAATGCTTCTATTGTAAGCTCTGTATGTTGTATCACTGCCTGTAACCCAGAACTCTCTGTGCAATTCTGTCTGTAACAAATGAATTTGGTTTACTTATTTCCTCTGGATAACTTCTATGTACACCTCTGTACCAGGGTCACACCTGGAAATGAGCCTCGGCTCAGTGTGCCTTTCCCAGTCACCAAATTTTAAATAAAAAAAAATATATATTTCATATTAGTCAAGTAAGCCATCTGTTTGTTATCCATCAGCTTTTTGCTATAACTAATAACACTGAACATAACTGCAAAACAAAACCAGGGCACATTGTACATAATATGAGTAAGTATATCTAGCAAAGAGAGCCCCAAACCATGTGGCTACCTTGTGAGGGTATCCAGTGAGGACGGTGACTGAATATGAGCAGCCGTCAAAACGGCGACTCATATTCAGTGCGTTCCTCCTGGGCTACCCTGGAAGGATAGTGACCCTACATGAATGCAAGGGTATTACAGGGCAACAGGAGGGAGGATAGCGAGGGAAAGGGAAGGGAGAGGGAAGGGGTTTTGGGGACTGGTGTGCCTGCTGCCGCTGAGCTAGCCGTGCATTGTAGTGGTGTGGGTGGCTAGCTCAGGTGCAGTAGGTACAGGGTTTGGGACCGAGTGTGGGAATTTTTGCCACTGACTGCAGCTGCGACACTTAATTTTTTACTGATTCAGGGATTTTGCCCCTTCCCCGACATGCACCTCCTTGGAGTCGAGAATCCTTATTCAGTAGGGTACAGGGGATGCCGCCTCCCCCCACCCAGTCAGGTCGCCTGGGAGTGTCCATTGCTGATTTTCTTTTTGGTGATACACACTCGCCATAATAGTGATCGCTATTTTGTGATCGCTATTATGACACGGAACCCCTTGTGGGTCTTTCATTGGTGAGAAGTGAGGGAGGGCAGAGTGTCTATCTGAGGGCTATAGCTGTAATATAGTGCCCTCTGTGGGTGTGTCAACCTAAGATAAATTTAAAATGATCTTTTCCTCGTACCTACCATTAGAACACCTATCCTTCTTCCATTATCCATTTGGCCCACATCTTCATAAATGGAACGGATTATCTCCAATTGTAGAGACTGCTGTTGTTTTTGTGCACTGGAGTTTCTCCAAAGAATTTCCCGACGATTTTCTTACAGCGTGTGGATGTATGGACTTTGCAGTCTGACTGTTTGCAGCTTGCGCACTATATTCTATCTATGTGTGCCTTGGAATTGCTTGAGCTGAATTTTGACTTTGTGGAATGGATTCGTTGGTCCTGTGAGTGGTGCACAAACCATGCGGTCTGGTGTTTTTCCACCTGGGAAAGTATTCATTTGAACTATAATGATGATGGTCTGGGTGGATTAAGAAGAGCTGCTGCTCCCTGGTTGAATTATCATGGAGAGATCCAATGGAGTATTTAGGACTTGGAGCTTTGACTGCTATGGAGAAGTCTGACGGAGTATTGGGGAATCAAAGTCCTAACTATTTGATGTGGTATGGTGAGCCTTTGAACCTGTGGGGAGTTTATACCTAGTGGATTTTCTGCCTGCATATTTGTATTGGTTGGATCCATCACTGCATTTTATTCTGTGCTATTTGGATTCTGGGCAACTGTGGATGTGTATTGTGGGGTGAGCTGCCTTGGGTATTCGTTGCTCTGGCTGGGGTTGGGGCAGGTGATACTGGCTCTAGGCCTGCTGAAGAGTGGGCAGGAGTAATCAGTGCCTCCTAGGGGATCTGCTGGTGGGTGGCTTCATTTCTGGGTGCCACAGTCCTGATCTCGGATGGGGGTGGTGATTTCCTATTTGGTAGCTATTTTCCCTTGCAATTGGACTTTTATTTCTGCTGGCCTGGAAAGGCTACTACATTGAACTAGCCACGAATCAATGGTATTCTTTTAAGATTTCTGGTGAGAGCAGAATCTCAGAATATAATCTAGTGTGGCTGGGGAAGTGAGAGTTCCTTTAGCCTACAATAATAAAACATTTAATGGTCATTTTCCAAATAATGCTGCCTATTGTTGTGATCTGTATGAAATAATCTGGATAAAAAGGGACTGGTTTCCTTATGGGATTTATGGGACTTAATCGGACTATAAGCATAAATAATTTGTTTATTTATTTTATTTCTTATGGTAATAATTGTTTGTTTAATTTACTGTAAATTGATTTGTTGTAGTGTGTAAGGTTTGATAGATTGGATATTTGTGTGGATGTGTGCTTTGGATATTGATGTATGTGTATAACTGATAACTATACCATTGCAGTGAGATAGTATACTTTGATTAATATTAACTGTCTGGTTATTTACTGACTGCTTGATTAAGATGTGCTGGGAGGGCGTTTCTAAGACGGTCAGGCATTATTCTCCCACTCAGCTTTGGGATCTCCGCCCTTTTCATTGTCCCCCTTTATTAGCTGATGTCTATAAAAGATGTTGTGCACTGGGGATAGTGAGAAGACGTCTGAGGGGTGGATGGACTGGGCAGAGTGGGAGAATGGAGAGGGGTGGGCAGGTAGAGACAGTGGGGACTAGGATACGCCCTGGGGTGAAATGGGATCAGGAGAGGGATCATCCGTGTCTGATTCCCATACCCAAGGGCTCCGCAAATTGTGGGCAGGTATTGTGATCCTCCTTGAAAACCCATCCAACCCGGGTGGTGTTGTGTAATGCCAGGTCAATTAGGAACAAGACCACTATAATAGCTGATCTTGTTGCAACATCTGACCTGGCATGCATCACCGAGACCTGGCTAGATGAGAATGCAGGCCCTATATTGGCATCTGCTGCTCCGTCTGGGTTCTCCGTGAAACACCGCCCGAGGTTCGATCATAGGGGTGGGGGAGTAGCCTTTTTTTTTTTAAATGGAGCTGGGTCTTGTGGATGTACCAGTGGGTCACACTCGATCCTTTGAGTGTATCCTGGGAGCAGGTGTAGGGTTCAAGATTCTCCTCATCTACCATCCACCCAGATGAGGAGAATCCTGAACCCTACATCTGCTCCCAGGATACACTCAAAGGACTGAGTGCGACCCACTGATACATCCATAAGTCCCAGCTCCAGTTCAGGATTCTCCTCATCTACCATCCACCCGGCTATGGTGGAGAATTCCTGAAGGAGTTTGTGGACTTCATCGTCAACGTGGCATTGGAGTCACCAAGGTGGTTAATACTCGGCGTCTTCAATGCCTGGGTCGACGATGAACTCTCGCACTTTGGGGATAACCTCCTTCAACTTATGACTATGTTGGGCCTTACACAGGTGGTTACCTCTGCTACACATATAGGGGGCCACTCATTGGACCTAGTGTTTCTCCTAGAGATGGAGGTCATGCAGTTGGGGGTGGAACCAAATGCTTGGACGGACCATCACACCATAAGATTCAGCTTCGGGGCACCCCCAAATAGGCCTGCCTCTATGGAGATAGTCCAGTATCACCCTTTGAGGAGAATTACTCCAGAAGGCCTTTTGGCGGTACTGGACCTACTGAGTGTTTCAAGTGAGAGCATGAGTCCATGGGATCTCATACTTGCCTATAATAAGGCGGTGGGTGATGCCCTGGATTCAATTGCTCCTGTTCGCGTTCGCCCACTCACTCAGTGCCTGAGAACCCTATGGTTTGATGGGTCCTTGAAGGAGCTGAGGAGAGTAGGGCGCAGTCTAGAGAGGGCTTGGCGGAAATCAGGCCTTGATGCTGACAGGCTTGGATTGACGGATCATTATGGTGTCTATCAATCAGCAATCACCCGTAAGAAGGCAGAGTTCCTGTCCAGGGAGATTGCTGCTGCACGGAACCGACCGGCTCAACTCTTTCAGACTGTCGACAGATTGTGCAATCCACTCTGTCTGCAGTCTGGAAGAGATTTTTCACAAATAAACTGTGATGAGCTTGCTCGGTTCTTCGCAGATAAGATTGCCAGCATTAGGTGGGGCATCGGCCCAGCTCTCTCTGTAAGGGATTGTGGAGATTGGCGGGAGGAAACAAACACCCGTGCTACCTGGTTTGACTTTAGTAGGCCGGAGTTCATGGATATTGTGAGGATTGTTCAGACTGTATGACCAACCAGCTGTAGTTTGGATTCAGGCCCTATGCCACTATTATTTGGTTGCGTATATGTTATCTGTCTGATCCTTGCTGAAATTGTCTGGAAGTCTCTGGAGCAGAGGGTTTTTCCTGATCCCCTAAAGGAGGCGGTCATTCAACCACTTCTTAAAAAACCCACCTTGAACCCAGACTGTCTAGCTAACTTCAGACCTATCTCTAACCTGCCCTTTGTGGGCAAGGTTATTGAAAAGGTGGTTGCGATACAGTTAGACGACCATCTTACAAATCACAATGTCTATGATACTCTCCAGTCAGGGTTTAGGAAAAGACATAGCACCGAGACCACTCTTGTCCGGGTCTTAAATGACCTCCTAATTACGAGAGATTGAAAGGCTCGTACTATTCTAGTCCTTCTTGATTTCTCTGCAGCATTTGATACTGTGGACCATGGTGTGCTTTTAGAGCACCTGCAGCTCTTTTGTGGACTGTCTGGTATAGATCTGCACTGGTTTCGATCTTTCCTCACAGGCCGGATACAGAGGGTCGTCACCAGAATTTATCCCTCTGATGCCATCTCTCTGTCCTGTGGGGTGCTGCAGGGCTCCATTTTGGCGCCCATGTTGTTCACAGTTTACACGCTGCCATTAGGAGACATCATTAGGCGATACAGTCTGGGTTTTCACTGCTATGCAGATGATTCCCGGCTGTATTTGTCCTTTACTCCCGGACAGGATGATGCGATCTCTATGCTTAACAGCTGTCTATCTGAAATCAAAGACTGGATCAGTGCTAGCTGGCTGAGGTTAAATCCGGATAAGACCGAGGTGTTGGTTGTGGACCTGGGTCGCCTTGAGGTGGGTTGTAGGGCTAGGGTTCCATCAGGCCTATGGCTTGATGGTGTCCAGCTCTCAACCTCAGACCAGGTGCGTAATCTGGGAGTTATTATTGATGACGGTTTGACCCTGAAATCCCAGGTGTCTGTCGTTATCAAGTCCTCCTTTTACCATCTTAGGAATATCGCCCAGGTGAAACACCTGGTTCCTCTGGCTGACCTTCCTACTCTGGTCCACGCCTTCGTGACCACCCGCCTTGATTACTGCAATGCCCTGTACCTAGGGCTACTGGGGGTTGATATCTGCCACTTGCAGCTAGTGCAGAATGCAGCGGCCAGGCTTTTGACTGGGAATCTAGAAATAGTCCTATTATGCCTGTGCTGCATGGACTGCACTGGCTGCTGATTCAGTGGTGGATCACTTTTAAGGTCAGATTACTGACCTATAAAGCCCTACACGAACAGGGACTACACTATCTGCAAGATCTCCTTACTCCTTACTGCCTCTCTCGTTCACTCCAATCCACCGACGAGGGATTGCTAGAGATCCCCAGGGTTCGTTTGAAGACATCTGGGGCATGTGCATTTTCCTACGCTGCCCCTGCCCTGTGGAATTCTCTACCTCGTCGGATACGAGAATGCCTGACCATCGAGAGTTTTAAATCGGAGCTCAAAACATTTTTGTTTTATAAAGCATATGGAGAATGATTTTATTTCTGTTTTAATTGTTGTTGTCATTTAAGTGCTAGTTTTAATTCTGTACAGTGCTTTGGTTTTTGAAAAGCTGCTTAAAAATTAAAATTTTACTTACTTACTTACATCAGCAATTTAAAAGACAAAGGGACAAGGAGCCACCCTAATTTCTTGAGCACTTCACAATGGTGCATTTTGTTAGGTGCAAGTAGTGCAAATTTCCTGTCTTTTGTATTAAAACTGATTTCATAGATGTGGTACTTAAAGGGACATTATATGTTATTATTGATGCATAATTTATTATTGGCATGAGACCCTGGTTGGCTATAGCCAATCTGGTTTCTGTTATCGAGTAACTATGCAGCCTATATAAGTGTAATTTTAGAATGTATTTTATTTGTTAATGTTTGTACACAAGGAGCAAAACTCAGGGTAGGGTCATAAAAAACATAGAAATATAGACTTTGACAGCAGATAAGGACCTCTGGGCCCACCCAATCTGCCCATTTCCCTACCTATTGGATAAGCTGCAGATCCTAGTTAACTAACAGCCTACTTCCTCCTAACCTCCACCAGAACTGCCTTATGTCTGTCCCAAGCATTCTTGAATTCCCACACTGTTTTGACCCCACAACTTCCTCAGGAAAGCCATTCAGTGTGTCCATCACCCTCTCCATGAAAAAATACTTCCTCACGTTGCCCCTGAGCCTCCCCCCTCTATTTTCAGATTGTGCCCCTTGTTCTTGCACATCTCTTTTTCTGAAATATGCCACCCTCTTGAACTTTGTTGATTCGCTTGAGATATTTGAAAGTTTCTATCCTGTCCCCCCTCTCCTTTTCCTCAAGGGTATACATATATTTTTTTTCCAACTTTATCTCCACCGACTCCAGAACTCTCTCAGGCCACTTCTCTGGCCGATGCCATTCTATCACCCACTGTGAACTCCGCCAACCTCAAGGATGTCACTTTCTCCCGGGCACCCCGAGGGGGACGAAGGGTCCCGAGGAGATCGAAGGGGGAGTTGGTGGGGCTCCAGTGTTGGGCATGTAGCAGCAAGGCTCTGGAAGGGCCGTCGCCTATCTGGGCTGGAGGGGTATTTGTATTTGTTACGCCCCCGACTTGGGACGTGCAATGCCACCCAGCCCCGACGTGAGTGCTCCCACTCACTTCCGGAAGGCAGCTGCCCAACGTCTGCCCCAAGCTTGTAAGCCCCTCTTGTGTAACAGTGCCACCGGTCTCCACCAGGGGCCACTGCCGCACTGGGCTACCCTGAATCCCTCCCCAAGAGAGGAGAGCAGTCCCTCGGATGCTCGATCCTCTCTCTCCCCTGCTGACCCCAGTGGTCCGGGCTCGTTTCTGAACCTGGTTCGCCAGCATGGCGCGAGGTGTGGCGTCCAGCGCCTCAACCCTCAGTGCCACTGGGCCCCAAGGGTATACATATTAAGCTCCTTTAGTCTCTCTTCATATGGCTTCTGGTGCAGACCCTGCATCATTTTAGTTGCCCTCCTCTGGACTGCCTCCATCCTGTCTATGTCCTTGCAGAGTTGGGGTCTCCAGAACTGCACACAGTACTCCAGATGGGGTCTCACTCAGTGCTTAATTTGTGTCAGGGCTCAGCCCCAACACCTTTTTTCATGCCAGGGCTGAGCCCTGGTACCTCTTCTCCCTGACACTGCCCTTTAAATATTGTTTTTTTGTGTGTGTACTCACTGTTCAAAACTGGCTGATTTGTTTGTGCTGCCGCGGTGCCGCAGTGGTGCAGATCGCAGTCAGTTCCACCTCCTTGCAGTCATCCTCTCAGCTGAGCTGCTGCCTGCTGCTGTTTGCTTCCTCCATGCTGCTCGCTTCCAAGTTGCTTGCTCTGGAGGGGGGTTGGGGTTGCCAGTGATGGCGTGCATGACCACTTTGCATTTGCATGCTTGTGCTTCATTACTAGACACACACACAGTACGGGCATCACCTGACCAACTGTTCTGTGGTCAGGTGTCTCATGTTGCATGTGAACATCATGGGAGGAGTCAATAGTCATCGTCTTTTGCAGGCTCTGGCTGCGTCTACTGTCATCTCGTCGTGAGGAAAAATAATCCGCGTACTGATGGATTCTGAATAAAAAATCAATTATTCTGAAAGTTAAATTTACTTGAGGAGTTGTTAAGTTATACTGAGATCAGGGAGTCTGTCAGGGGTTGCTTGACTAAAAAGGAGAAAGGAAAGTCGGTCATTGGGTGGGCAAGGCAGGGAGTGGGCAGACTGAGGGATCGGGAAACAGAACACCCAGGTGGTGGGAAAGAAGCTGTGGCTGGGAGTGACTGGGACAGTCAGTTAGGAGTAGATACCTGGCTTGGGGAGGAGATTCAAGGAAGTCAGCAACATTCGGGGTACTCTGAAGTGGTAAAGCATTTAGGCAGAAGCCAGAAGGCAAGGAAGTAGCGAAGGAGAAGTGCAGGGCAGAACAGAAGAAGCCTGCTTCTGTGCTTCAGGCCAGAACTTGAAACGTACTACCTAAAATATGTTCTATCCCCACACCAGGCACTTGGGTTAATATCCTAATACTGACACTGTAGTGCAGCATGAGGGGGGTGCTGCACTCCTGAGGTGCCGTCTTTCAGATGAGACATTAAACCCCGGTCCCGTCTGCCTGTTCTGGTGGTAGTTCAGGTGGATGTAAAAGATCCCATGGTACTTCTCGTAAAGAGTAGGGGAATCTCCCCGGTGCCCTGGCCAAATTTCCCTCATTCACTAAAAATACCACCAACAGCTTAATCTGATTCAAGGTCAGTTGGCATTCATCTGTATCTCCCTCCCCCAGGTCGTGCCTGAAAATAGGCAGAATCTGCCTAGTGCACTTACCCGGTCAACAAAATCTAAATAAATAAATAAATAGAACTAACCTAAAATAAGTAGCAAGCTAAAGGAAAAAAATATTTAAAACCTTGGCTCTTCTAACAATTTAGAGTCAAGAAGCAGACTGCATTGAGGCTGACAAGTTTTGTTGCCTCAGTAGAGAACTCATCAGCTCGGTTGTGTACGAGCTTGGTAAATTCAGTCAGCAGTCTGCCTGGGTTTGATTAATTATTTTTTCCTAGTTCTGCACAAGCTGAATTAAAAATGAACCCCCTAAGGCTATACAAAGGCTGAGGAGCTGTGTGAGACTGGTGGTATATCCGGTAGACTGACAGCCTAGTGTTTCATTCCTACCACACTTGTGATTAAACAGGGGCTCTGGTGCTGATAACCAGTAATTCCCCACCCCCCCCCCAGAAAAACTCATACGTGTAAGAGGAGCTGTGTCTCTGTGTGAGTCTGGTACATACAGCAGATAGATTGGGTATAAAATAAAACAGGTTGACCAAAAAAAGGTTACATAAGAAAGGCAAAGGAGCAGCAGTGTGTGAGCTTGGTACATACAGCAGACTGTCTGGGGTTCGTTAATTATTATACTTTCCAGTTCCCACTCCACCAGCTAAAAAAAAAAAGAAACTAAACCCCTAGGCTAAAGGATGAGGAGCAATGCTAGACATTTTAGTAACCTGTTCTGACTAGGCCCCAGAAACTCTAGGGTTTTAGATGGTCTGTTTTGAGCAGAGGAGTGCACAGAGTCAGTGAACAAAGGGGGAGGGCAGAATCCCCACAAAGCTAGGGAGGTATGGGGGCATGTATAATTATATTATAATTTAGTTGGAGGATGATTTTTAACTGGGGGGGGCGGTGCCAGGGTGGCCACACACCCCCCGCGCACACATATGATTTTGAGTATTGTGTCTTTTATTGAAGATAAAACACACTTCTGTTAGTTACAGGTTCCCTACCCCTGACTCCTGGGGAAGAAATATTTTTTTTTCACCTGGACAGAGTCAGGGTATTGGAGACTCTCGCTGGATTCCTTGGCAACCTTGGTAAACCTCTCGAGCTGCGCTCTCGAGGTTTACATGGGTTGCCAAGAGAACCACTCAAAGCTCACATAGTGTTGTTGTTCATCGATGCCCATACATTATACTCTATTTTCATAATTGCTGATCAGTTTATAAACTGCAAGCTCATGGTAAGGTTCCATTGCAGGGCCACACACACTGATGCTACAGAGTCCTTGGGGCCCCAGCACCTTACTATTGCATTCTACATGCCCGCAGTCCTTTACCTATAGAAGACTTTTCATGCCTCCGTTTGAATGGCTTTTATGGCCACCAACTAAAAACTGGACCCTGCAAGATGCGCTGTAGTAGATTTTATTGCTTAATAAGGTTAGCCAGAGTCTCAAATACCCTAATTCCAAGAGGGAAAAAAATTCTTGCGGTAGGCCAGAAGCTCTTGGGTTAAATGCTCTGTGATGAGTTTTGGGTCTTTTATTGAAGATAAAGTACACTTCTGTTACAGGTTCCCTACTAGGAAACCTTAGTAGAAGCATACTTTATCTTCAATAAAGGTCCCCCAAACTCACCACAGAACATCTAAAACCCAAAAGCTTCTGGGGACCTACTGGCCCCCACTCCCCTGGCCTTTGGATCACAGTGCCGTGCCATTGCTTCTACATGCCCATGATCCTTTACCTATAAAACCTTTTCATGCTTCAGTTTTAATTGGCTCTGCTGCTACTTGTACCATGCTAGATGCTATGTGGTACATTTTGTTGCTTAGTAAGGTCAGCCAGAGTGTCCAATAGCCTAAACCCCCCAAAAAATGTCCCCCTGGATTCAGGGGTAGATAACCTGTAATAGAGGTGTACTTTATCTACAATAAAAGCCCCCAAACTCCCCACAGAGCATCTAAAACCAAAGAGCTTCTGGGGGCCTACCGTCCCCAGACCCCTGACCATTGGGTCACAGGCACAACACCTTGCCATTGAATTCTATATGCCCACAGTCCTGCAGCGGTCAACCAGACTCTCCAATACCCTGACTCCCCCCACCAAAAAAAAAGAAAATAATTCCCCTGGAATCAGGCGTAGGGAACCTAACACAGAAATGTGTTTTATCTGCAATATAAGCCCCCAAACTCACAACAGAACATCTAAACACCCACAGCTTCTGGGGACCTGGTGGCCCTCAGACCCCCGCATTTGGGGTTTTGACTCAGAGCCCTGGCACCTCTTTCTTTACAAATTAAACACTGGTCTCACTAACTGTACAGAGGGATAACAACCTCTCATTTTCTACTGGTGATGCCTCTCCCTATACCTATGTAACACCCAAATATTTTATATTAGGGACATTCCCGTACAAAGTTCCATCTTGGGAAACAACATGAAGGCTGTCACCACTGTCCTATGTGTTCCAAACACCATTGTTTTAGTTTTTGTCTTGTTTAACACTAAATTGTGATCCCCCCAACCAATTCTGCATTGCGCTCAATTCCCTTGTTAGTATCCCATCCAGTTCCCTAGTAGACAAACCAGTAGTATAAATTACTGCATCGTTGGTGTACACATAAGCAATAAGACACGATGGAGTGTGCGTGGAACAGATTTTACTGCATGCCCAGGAGTGTAGTGAGGTACGAGGCCACAGGACGAGTGCCTTCAGCCCCCAGAAATATGGTAAAATCTGTTCCATGCACACACCCGAAGTGTCTTACTGTGTTTATAAAATGGACTCCTCTTTTTTTTTTACTTTTTACTGTTGGGAAAATCATGTTTATATGTAGAAACAATAGATTTACTTTTGTGCATTTATGATAAAATAGTCCTTCCGCCCACTGCAAATGATGTCATTGATGATGTTTGTTTGTTTATTTGTTTATTGAATAGAATCAGAATTACAAGTTTGCCTTTGCTGGCACCAAGATTCAAGATATGGAATGTTTATCATGGAATGTTTACCATAGAATACATGCCATGGATTAAAAATTTTGCTCAGTTATTCTGCTCAGTTCCACTGGCAGAATGTACCTTTCTTAACATACTGTACACAAACGCACAAAACAAAGACCTCTTCTACAGCCAGAGACTCAATTATCTCACTGTCAGGGCAAGCAGAAGAGATTTTCCTGATGAGCAGGTAAAGATAGAAGGGGATTTTTCATTATCAGTAAAGAAACAGTAGTAATAAAAACTATAAACAATACTTAATGTTCCCAATTTGTTTATGTGTGTAAGGAAAGTGCCATGATCATGAAAACAACATTTGATTAATTTGTTTTATTTTTTTATTTAAGGTAGTTTTATTTTTAGGACCCAGTTGAAGGTTTTTTACAGTGTAAAGGTAGCAGCCATTTTTTGTGATGAAAGATAAATTCTGGTTATGGGAGACTGATGGAAGACAGTTCTGGTTGTAGGAGGGCTGATTTGCTCATTGTGTGATGACTGCATGAAACAGATTCCATGCAGAGTCACATGATATATTTTGACCAATGAGACTTCTTTATTTTGGATGCCCATTTTATAATAGTAATTGTGCTCCATTAATAACAGTTGTTACAGGGTTGAGGCACTGGATGCCACACCTCGCACCACACCAGTGATCCAGGTTCAGGAATGAGCCCGGGACACAGGGGGTCAGCTGGGGAGGGAGGGAGGATGCAGAATTGAGCTGCCTCTGGCAAGCTCTCCTCTCTTGGAATGGGTTTCTGTGCTTCCTGGTGCATCAGCAGCACCCAGTGGCAGCTGGATGCACTAGCAGCCAGGAGCACATCAGAGGGGGGAACGGAGGAGGTGGAGGCTTATGTAGGTTGCATGGGAGCATGCGACCTGGCATGCAGGCTTCATTGCACGTCCTCCTCCTGGGGCACCATACACAAAGAAAAGCCCCACTCACATGTACAATATGAAGCCCCTGACAGGCTACCGCACCTTCCTCCAACCAAACAAAGCCCAGTATAAGTCAGGGCAGGGGCTACAGGGTGATGTTGGTCTCTCCCCCATCCCTCACAGGGGGCCCCCTCCATAGGGGGTAAGCTGCGATCCTCCCCGCAATGCGGCTGAGGTGGAGGCTGGTTGGTGGTGTGTGTTGACAGCCTGCAAACAGGGCAGACTAGGGGATAATTCCCCACTGCAAGAGTGGTGATTAACTAGAATTGAAAAAAAAAAAACAGTTGTTACAGAATCGAAAAATAAGGAAAATAATATTGGCCTCAATATGGAGCCTTACGGGACTCCACATTTCACCCTTGCCTTATCTGACAAACATCCCCCATATTTAACAGCCTGCTGCCTCCCTGTTAAATAATCAGTTAACCACTCCAGTACTGGTTTCCTCAGGCCTAACTGTTTTATTCTCTTTATTAGGAGAGCATGGTCGACAAAGTCAAATGCCTTGGTCAAGTCCACCAATGTGGCACCAGTCAGGCATCCCCTCTCCATGCCATCATGGACCACGCTCATGAACTTGACCACGGCAGTCTCAGTTACACGCCCTCTCCTGAATCCATGCTGACTTTGTGACAGGAGATCACAATTTTCAACATATTTGATAAGCTGATTACAGACCACCTTTTCCAGTATATTTGCAAGAGCCAACAGAATTGATATTGACCTATAATTACCAAAAACAAAAGTAGAACCTGATTTATGTATGGGCACAATATAAGAGAATTTCCACAAGTCTGATACTTGTCCTAGAGAGAGGGATAGATTAAATATTATACTAACCGGGTAGGACATCTAAGGTGCTGCCAGCCGTAATAGTTTTGGTGCCAAGTTCTCAGACCCACCAGATTTATCAGACTTTAACTTATTTAATAATTTGAGTACTTCTTTTCTTGTTACAGCTTTCATGTAAAATTGCGGTCTACCCAAAGGCTCATCTAGATCTGTGTCCAGTGAGCAATCATTCGACTTCTTGCAAAAGTTATCCAAATTTGAAAACATTTCATTAAACTTGTTTGCTATGGACACTGGTCTCGTCATTATCTCATTGCCTTTCTTCTTGGCCACATTTACTTGAGTTAGGGGATTAACAAACCCATTAATAGTTTTCCAGAATATTTTAGGATCTGCTAGGCTCTCAGTTTGTTTTTTTAAATATTCAATTTTTTCCACTTTTATTTTGGTTTTACAATGATTTCTCAAAGTTTAATAATGTTGCAAATCAGCCAGTATTTCATTCTGCTTATATTTTAACTGTGCTCTACCTCTTTCTTTCATCAGTTTAAAGAGATAGAGAGTTTACCACCTAGTCTCTTTTCCACTAATGCGCCTTCTGATATAAGGGGTATGTAGGTCCAGAACTCTTGTAAACTCACGAATGAAATAATCCAAGGCACAGTTTATACCTGGAATCAGTTCTAAATATGAACAATCTACTTCCTGGAGGCTCCCTTGACATTTTTGTTTATTAAATCCAGAAAAATTCCTAAATACAGAAACCTTAGGTTTAAATTTTCTATCACTAGAGCACGTCCATATGCAAAATATTGGATGGTGATCACTCAGTGGGTCAGCTATCAACCCCAGCTTGAGTATGTGGTTGGGCCTGTTTTAACCTAGTGGGGGACTTTATTGTTTCAAATGAGTGTCTGTTAAGACACTGCTAAGGTTTGGGATCTCGGCTCCAGACCAGTTTGAGTAATGGGCGGAGCAATGGCAGTTGTTCTTTCTCTGCAAAAGTGGGTTGGTCAGGTTTGAGCCATTTTTGGGTTATAGCTTTTCCCACCGCCGCCATGCATATATACCACAAATAGCAAGAGTCATCTCCACACACAGGTGGTGGGGGCGTGCCCAAAATCAAGTCAGCGAATGGCAGTGGAGTAGGACTCTGGAAGAGGGTTGCGAGCTTGTTGGATATCTCTGCTTTGAAACTGTCCAGGACTGGACATGTGAAAAAGATATGGGTGTGTGTGATGGTTGACTCCCCACATTTTCTCCAGTGTGCTGACATATTGGTGTTATTCCATTTAAGCTTTGAGGTGGGGGGGGATAATAAAATATTGGGTTTTAACTTTCCAAGAGAATTTCTGCCAATGTGGCGAAGAAGAGGTTTTGAACAAGCCTTTCCAAACCTTTAGCCACCCCTTCTGTGCAGGGGCGTCGCCAGGAGTATAAAGTTGAGGGGGCTAATGCCCCCCAGTCAAAATCCTAGCAAATCTGGGGGGTCCGGGGGCATGTCCCCCCCGGAAAATTTTGAGATTTTTACCTTCAAATGGTGGCTTTTCCTGTATTTTAATGGTGAAATATATGTTTGAGAAGCCTGGTTATCATGACATCTATTAAATGGTACATGTGGAAACATTTGGTTACTGGACCAGTGAGAACAATGGAAAGAGACACCATTATCCCAGCAGATCTGCTGGGAACATTACAGGACCCCAGAGGAAAGTAATGAGTATGCTGTCAGAAAAATGCCCTTTATCAGACAGAACTGAGCCTAACACAAAGCAGGGCTCAGGGCCAAAATCTATGCCTGCTTCCAAAGTACTACTGACAAAAAAAGTTTTTGAAGCAAAAACTAAATCAGACTGATAAAAGCTTAGCTCACAACCTGCTTGCCTGCCCTAGCTCACTCTGTATAAAAACAAAAAACAAGGGTTATACTTAGGCAGTAGTTTGTAACACAGGCTAACCTTAAGTTGCCACAAAGTCACAACACAAACCCCTGTCTCAGAGTATAAGGTGATTAGGAAAAGGTGAAGTGCTGTTATTTTTTTTCTGAGCTCTAGCCTCTCAATTGTAGCCATTTTCTGGTGAAAGCCTTAATTTTAAACCCCTTAACCCACAACAAAATCCCCCTCCTCAAAAAAAGTGATGTTATTTCTTTCTGAGCTGGAGACTGCAAGAGCCTTTGATTTATCTATCACCAGACAGGGTACAGGTACACTACTGACAGTAAAAACATATTATCTATCGCACCTTCTTACAGCACTCCGAGTCTCAACACATGGGTAGTTAGCGCTCTTCTCATAGGCTGATGCACAAAAGAAATCCCAAATTCAAAATCCGATCCTTCTCCTCCCTTGTAGTTCTTTTTGTGCATCTTCCCAGGCTGGTCACGTTTCCTTCTGGCTCTGTGCCAAACTAACAAAGGTAAGATTAATACTCCCACTATTCACAAAGAATTTATGCATTAGCCTCAGAAGCTAACTTACTTTCATTCAAGCAACAGAGGTTTGCTTACTAAGGGGTTACAACCCCTCAAACTAACATTTAGAATGACCATTGTCCAGCTCTGTACTGCTAGTGTTTTTTGTCTTTGCTTAGTTCTAACTTAGTCTACGTATTGGCGTTAGGGTTAGCTTAGGTGTACTGGTAACTAGAAACTGTCTCCATCACAGCTGCTGCTCACCAAACCCCCCTCGGTTTAACTTGTTCAACCGGGGAGGGGGATGAAGGCTGCCACCAAGACTGAAGCTGCTGCTCACTAAACCCCTCCCCCTCGGTTTACCTTGTTCAACTGGGGAGGGGGATGAAGGCTACCACCCAAGACTGAAGCTGCTGCTCACTAAACCCCCCCTTGGTTTACCTTGTTCAACCGAGGAGAGGGATGAAGACTACCACCCAAGACCAAATTTTGGACCTCCCAAGCCCCCTGTCAGCTTATCAAAGGTGGTTACTATAATAGGGAAGCACTGCACTCCCTTTCTGGTCAGGTCCCGATTCTACTCCTGGGGGTCGTGGTTTACCTTGTTCAACCGCGACCACCACAGGAACGCCCCACCAGATGACTAGAGAGCACATTCCAGGGTTCTACCTGCAGGGCTACCTCCTCATTGGATGCCGATCGGTGTGACCCCCTTCCTCATCCTGCCAGGAGCCTTCTCAAAGCAGTGACTCCTATGTTGAAGTTCCCCATGGCCATTTCTCAACGGGGAGCCTTCAGCCACGAGGTGCCCTGTGGGACCAGAGGTCGCCATCTTGATTCGTGCTATTTAACACGAGAAAATTCCAGCCGAGATCTCGCAGGGCCTTCCTAAGAGATCCGACCAGGGATCTCTCTTTCTAGATGGTGACGTCAACGACCTGTGTACTCCTCTCCCAAAATGCTGCTGGTAAACATGCCAGCTATCTTAAAGGGACACAACCCATCTTAAAGCTCATTTTAAAAGGCAGAGCTCGTTATCAATCAATTGAACCACCATTGTGAGCTAGGTGTTTAAAGGGCTATGTGTTGGGATCTTTGACAATATTTGAGTTATCCTGTGTATGTCTGGCAAAACGTTGGTGCCCCCCAATATTTGGCTGACTTCTTGTTTTGAATTGTCTACATTTGTGTTAATTCACTGATGTTTGAAGCCCTACGGTCGCCCCGACTGGGGCTACAAACTAGTTTTTTGGTATTAAGATAACCTAGCCAACATGGAATCAGGGCCATCTAGAACAGTGTATTAATGTATTTATTTTGTGCCATTCCCTATGGAATTCGTACCCCCCCAGTTTACCTCATTCTACCAAGGGAGGGGAACAGGCACCTGGATCAGTTGTCCTGAACAGTCTGTAATTTGCTACCAGTGTCTTCTTCAACCTTAGGTAATGCCCTCTGTTCAGTGTATGCCCCCGAGTGGGGCGTGGCACTCCCCCAATTGCCTCATAATTTACCGTGTTCAGGGGCAAGCCTGCCATTGGGGATTCAGTCTCTCCTTTCCCCTTATGCCCTTTACTTCGGAGGAATCAGGCAATATAGTGCAGTGGTTTAAGGCTCTTGAGTTGTACATCTGGAGACCTGGGTTTGAATCCCACAGCCCACTCCTGCATACTGTGTGACCCTAAGCAAGTCACAGCCCACTCCTACATACTGGGTGACCCTAAGCAAGTCACTTAACTTCTCTATACTCCCAGGGCCACACTGTGTGCAAGGATACCCCACCTGAGTCCCTAATGTTCCGGCTATTGGCAGGGACTTCCCCGGTCCCCGCACTAGAGCCTCCATACATTGTGGGATGCCTGACGTGTGCATTTTGCACCACCATCCTTGGGAGCTACATCGCACTTCTCATGATGCTTCTGACCTCCCAGGCACCAAGAGGATCCTCCACATACAATTCCACCTCTAAGATGGAGGCGGCCAACGTCTACACCACCTAAGATGTTGGAACCTAGAGGCACCCTTAAAGGGGCCATACTCCTCATATGTTTTAAAGGGAAATGGAGCACATATAAACCATAAATCAATAGACTGAAATGTTAAAATAAAAAGCATCAAGTTATAAGCCTACCTCTCGGAACAAGAGAAGCCGGATATATATCCTCCAGGCCTTGATAGACAGGAGTTTATTGAGTACCATTTCACTGTAGGTACCTAGTTTAAAAAAAAAAAAAGGTGGATTCAGCATCCCTTCTATGGCTCAGCCGGTGTAGGCTTAAACACGTTGTGTAGCAGGAATGAGTACCATCTCTTAGTGAGAGAGAGAGACTGGGTTCTCTATCCCCACATGCAGTACAGTACTAACAAAAATACTTGGCTCAATATTGGCACCCCGCACAACCTTTTCACACTTCAGTTATGCTCCACTCAGACTGGAAGCAGTGTCAGTACCTAGGCAGCCCTCAGTAAACAGCTGCAGTCAGAGACCTCACAGAATGCCCCTTTGCTCCAAATGCTTGGCATGCCATCCAAATGCCTCAGCAGGACTTCTGACATTGGTGGTCTGGACAGGGTGGTTCACTAGCTTCAGCCCCTTCGAGAGGCTACCCTCTATGGGCTTATCCATCTTTTCATTACAAGTACAGAGCTAAGTAGCCCCTAGCATTGTTAAAAATCTCTGAGCATGATATAGTGGGCCATCCCACATACTTAGGGGAAAAGTTTGTGTGAAGTTGTGAACTGTAAGGACAGAACTATATAGTTAGTACAAAGTTATATAGTCAATCATCTGAATGTACATAATTAAAGAGCAAGGAATACAGTGGCCTAAGGAAGGTCAAATACATCACAGGTTGTGCATGTGCTATTCAGCCACAGTCATGACAAGTTAAGAAAACAAAGAGCATCTTTGAAGGGGATAGTACCCTTAATAAGAAAAGGGCTGGCTGTACAGTGATACATCTCAAGGGCAATTAGTTTTTACTCTACATCCAATTCTGCTACAGCAGTAGGCCAGTTTATGCCAATACTGAAGCCTGACGGATATCCTCAGGGCATCTGTTGGATATAATGATTGCCACAGTGCTATGTCCACCCAGTAAGTCACAATCTGTCTCAACCAATGTCCAAGGCAGCTTAAATATTTGCAGACAATAACAATGGCATCTAGAAGCAGGATGCATTTGCTACTTAAAAATCCACTCTGGGGTCCTTATTTTTCCTTAGCATACTATGACTCATGGCAATGGCCATTCTGTCATGTTTCCCCATAAGGCGAAGAGCCACAAACTTACTGTGAACGAGGGTCCCCAAGAAACAACTTGGGCCGAGTGGTGGCAATTCCACTCCATTGACATTAGTTTCTCCATGAACGCCAAATGTTAATGCTGTGCAGCTGGCCTCCCTCAGATAAATACCACTGGCATCACCACGGCTCCGGTGTAATCAATAACTATCCATCACCACCATCACTTTGTCAGCTGGTGGACTTGTGCCTTGACTGCTTTTTATATCTCCACCCCCCCCCCATGTGGCTATGTTTGTCCCTGCTCCATTCAACAGGGCATACCCCAACACATCTGTGGCCATTTCATTCTAGCCATTCTTCACCTAGGGATGCTACCATCAGACTCCACTCCTCCCCCCGTGACTGCCCTACCAGTTGACATCCCTTACAGACTACAGAAACAAAGGGGTGTGGTCCTAAGCTTGCCCTCAGACAAGGGGGACTCTCAGAACAGGAGCCACATTAAAATCACTGGTTACTACTTATAGCCAGTGAGTTTAGGGACAGAGGTTGGCAATTCCAATCCAGGTTGCCCAAACCACCATCATCCTCCTCGCCTGTATCAGAGGTCTAACAGATATTCAGTGGGAGGCCAAGGAAGAAAAGGAGACAAGAGGAACAGAACTTAGAAGCCCTATCAGGGGAGACACAATATCCCCCAATATTTACTGCTATGACAAAAGAAGACTAAAAGGGGCACACATACAATATATCCCTACATGGCAACGTTTGCCCAATACAACCATACCACATGCAGCATAATGAACTCAATTACACTCATCGAATAAGCAGGCCACACTGTGTGGAAGCCATAAGGGGATAAAAACCCAGATGATAGCCATATTTTTTGCTCAGTCCAGCTAAAAACGTATGACCCAGATACTCTTGTTAACAGTACTTTTGCAGCCTTCTCAGCTGTGCAAGCAAACAGTCATGGAAAGCAGGTAATTGGAGTGTTTTAGTGCAATATAGGTCTCGTAAGGTAGCAGGTGCTGAAAGTCTATTTCATGGACCCACAGACATTTTCAAGACAGAAATGTGGGATGTATTCAACCTCTATTGACTTGCCATATGTGCTGGTAGATATACTCCTACCCAGGCATCCATACATACTGTATTTATAGGTAAAGGCACCTACCCATATACAGGTCGATCAATCCTTCTATCTGCCTAGACGTATAGCCAGAGTTATGGGCACCGTCACACCCACTCATTACACCAGGGTGCAGTACTGGATTCGGAAGCTCAGTCAGGGTAACACACAGTCCAGGGTCAGAATGACCAACCAGCTTTGATGTATTGAATATCGTGTACCATATGACGGCACGTACACACACCCTCACCACTAGCAACCAAAATGCTAAATATGTGCCTTTAGTACTTTCAGCAGGGTGTAAAGAAGTGATCAGGCCACTGGGTAACCCATGGTCAGCCTGGGCCAGTGACCCCCTGCAGCCTTCACTGCAGCGACTCCTAGGAGTGACACCCTCCTTCTCCACATCACATATTTAATCCAGATCTTGGAGGAAGGAACAGGGGACCTTCTTAACATTAAATCCAGGAATGAATGCAGATCAAGTACAGCAGACACTGTTAACACAATCATACTTGGCCAGAGGCTACAGTTGATTAGTCTTATGCAGTTCAGTATGGTTCTGTAAGTTTCTCAGTCCAACCGCTATTGTACAGTCTACACTGTTCATATGGTGCTCTCTCACCAGTGACCACAGTTCAATACTCTTCTGTAGACAACACCAATCTAGACCTCCAGGGGCAAATCTGGCACATAGACCCCTCACCACTGAAACTGCCAGCATGGCCATTCAGAAGGCTACACTGTGGAACTTAGGGGTATCCAGTAAGGTGACGGACACACTGATCCAAGCCAGTCAGGAGTTCACTAACAGAACTTATAATGACACGGGCATGTATTACCAGTGGGATACCGGACTAACAGGAAATTCAGAGTTTGGTAGCAAGGCTGTCCACACAGCTTTGAGTCATCTCCTCCTCCTCCCAAGACAAGTCCAAATACTGCTGTATAATCACCCATGTGTTGAGACTGGAGTGCTGTAAGAAGGTGCGATAGATAATGGTTGTTTACTCACCTGGTAAAGGTGATTATAAGAGCACCTTCTTACAGCACTCCATATCCCACCCATTGAGGAGGAACATAACAAGTAATAAAATGGATAATAGAATAAGGGATTGTATCTTAAAGAATCAATGTGCAGTACCAACCAGTAAATGTAGAGTAGCGCACACTCAGTCCTACACTGCCAGTAACAGTGGAACAGGTTGATACATTGATTGGTATACAATGTAAGGTAAATAATTGTCCGTTGCATAACATCAAATTGTGTTGTCTTTCCCTACCCGCCAGCTTCCCTATGAGGGTGGTTGAGGGTCCTGTATGGTTGGATTTTTTATATTATGTTTCAAGGAGTAGCATAATCTCTGGAAGATTTCATACTGAGGATTCTGGGAACTACAAGGGAGGAGAAGGATCGGATTTCGAATTTGGGATTCCTTTTGTGCATCAGCCTATGAGAAGCGCGCTTATAACCCATGTGTTGAGACTCGGAGTGCTATAAGAAAGTGCTCTTATAATCACCTTTACCAGGTGAGTAAACTACCATTTTAAATAGTGTCACTCACAGGCTGTCTGTCTGAGCGAGTGAGCTTGAAGTTACCCCTCACAACACAATACAAACCCATCCCCACCCCCCACCCCCTTGGCTGCCTGTCTGCTGTCTTCAACCAACTCTGTAGGTAAAAAAGAATCTTTATTTATTTCAGAGCAGCTCAAGTTCTCCAATGTATAGCCTTTTACTTTTATCAGTATATCATGGAACACAATAAGCACAACTGCAACTACTCTGTCAGCGACAGCCTTTGACAACAACAGTTTGCTGCACAGCCTTTTGGAGTAGTAGTAGTCTGTACTGTGTGTCAGAAAATGAGAAAAATCCACCATCTTGCCATGTTAATTGGCAGCTGTGCAGTGTGCAAGTAAGAGCAATGTTGTTGGCTGGCAGGGCTGTAGAGGCGGTCACCAGCCCTCCCCCCATTGTCAATCAGTCTCTGGCTGGCACTGCGTGTTTAAGGAAGTTGTCCATTTCCCTCCTACTGTGCAAGGCAGAGATGCCCCTACCCACCATCTGACCCACCACTTGTGCTGAACTGTGCGACAACCATAAACCCATCCCACCACTCATTGATTAATAAAACAAAATCCTCCTATCGGAGTCCTCTTTCGTAGTCCCACCAACCTGCCAGTCACTCAATTGTTCCCAGTTCTCTGCCTCAAGCTGTAATATGTGTAATCTCTCTGTGGAAAATTCTCGTGTTGTGGTCCCGATGGCTCCCGTACCTGTCACCCGATCTGCTGATTTCATCAGCAGCAGCCATCAGTCCCGCACGGTGCGTGCCATTCAAAAGTCTCGGACTACTTTCGTTTTTCTCCGTTGGACTTCCTGAGCACTCGACAAGTGTTCAGGAACTCCAACAGAGAAAAACAAAACTGCGCTCCAAGGGGTGGCACTGTGAAATGCCACAACTTACGAAAAATTAAAAATTGTGGCATTTTTATTCAGTCAGGAGCCGGACATGGGCAACGTTTCCTCAATGGGGAAAATGATTGGGGGGGCTTTAACTTACATTGGGGGGGGCTTCAGCCTCCCCAAAATCTGCGTGATGACACCACTGCTTCTGTGTAAGATGGAATCCATCTTCTAATTCCCACTTTCGTTAGTATGTGATGAGACACCTCTTTCCTGTGGAGATTTAAGACTTGATATATGCAGGATAACACTCTGTTAGGAGTTGTTATGGTCAGCAACTCTCCAAGTGTGGGTCCTCCTTCTAGGGATACCTGCATTCTGTTGATGTGTCTTAATTAGGCCTGTATATAGTTTCTTAGATGGAAATATTTAAGTCTGACTGTGTGTTGCCCTCTATCTCCCTAAAGGCTCTGCTTGCCCTTAATCCTGTGAAGGGAGGTTGTCCAGATGTCTTGACCCTAAGTTCCTTTTTCTCTCTGCACCTGCCATTGCTCTGCCCATTACTCTGCTCCTCAATCCTTCCTTTACCTCTGCAACTGTTCCGGATGTTTGGAAACATGCCATTGTCATACCTCTTCACAAAGGTGGTGATCCCACCGCTCCTGGTAACTTCCATCCTATATCTCTTCTTCCCACTTTGGCTAAGTTACAGGAACACATTGATCTTTCTCAGCTCACTTCCTTTCTTGACAGCTCCTCCTTTTTCACACTTTTCCAGTCTGGCTTTAGGAAATCCCACTCCATTTGTACCTCCCTCCTTTTTCTCTCTGACTACATACTTACAGGTATGGATCAAGGACTGATTACTTTCACCATTTTTATCGATCTTGCTAAAGCTTTTGATACTGTGGCACATCCCCTCCTTCTGGGCAAACTTAAAGCTGCAGGTCTCTCTGACTCTTCAGTCAGTTGGTTTTGTTCTTACATTGGTGGGATGTCTCAAGCTTTCTGGATAGGAAAATCCATGTCATCTCCACTTCCCATTAGCTCAGGTGTCCCTCAAGGGTTTGTCCTAGGTCCTATTCTCTTCCATTTTTCTGAAGTGACTTCCCCACTGTCTGTTCCTCTGTGTCCATTCATATGTATGCCGATTACACAGTTCTTTTTGCTTCAGGCTCCTCTTCCCATGTTCTAACCTCCCAGCTGCAGTTGGATTTTGACAACATTCAGCACTGGTTCAAGCCTAACCAATTGCCCCTCAATGACAAAAAAATAGTCTCCTTGACTTTTGGCACCCACCAGAGACTTACTTCTCTTCCATTATGTAGTACCCTTGATGGCACTAAGATAGACGATGTTTCCTCCTTTAAGTACCTCAGGATCAGCTTTCGCCAGCATTTTGATTTCAGGGGTGCATATTGACGCTATTAAGCCATAAGCTGTGCCCCTAAGTTTGGAGCATTGTACAGGAATACAGCGAGTATTCCACTTCTTGTCTGCCTAGAAATTGTAGTAAAAATGATTCCCCCTAGCCCCTAATCTTTCCTTGCCAGACTGGACCCCCTTTCTCCATTCTTTCTGTTGTTTTGCTTTAGACTGCCCCCTTGTATTCACCACTGCTCTCTTTACTCATTACATTTTCCCTCTCTCTTGATGCTAGGTGCCTTTCCCATTGTGAACCTTTTATATCCAAATTCTGTCTCAGCTCCCTTCCCTCCTATTTTAAATCCCTTCTGTCCTCTCCTCCTCCTTCCTCCTACCTTCTCTATAACACTGATTCCCCTTCTTTTTCTATTCCTTCTAGAAAATCTTTTGGACAATCTGCTTTTTCATACCAATTTCTTAAACCTTGGTCCTCCCTTCCCCTTGCTATTTGTTTTGCCTCTTCTCTTTCCTCCCTAAAATCTATTCTTTATGACTTTTGTTCTCCTACCTGCAACTGTCTATGACCCTCTCCTCCTCCTCTTATTCCCTTTCTCTATACATATGAGTGAGTTTTATTTTCTACTTGCATTCATTTATTAATTTGCCTCTAATTATTTATATTTATGCTTCATGTATTTCTAGACTTTACTTTATATATTACTTTTTTTTAGTCCTCCTATACCAAAATCACCCCCATTACCGTTACCAGCTACTTATTTTATGTATGGGTTACTGCCTGTGTTGCTCCCCTGTTTCCCCACCCTTGTCTATAAACTGCCAATTGTGACTTCCAAATGTTTTTCCCTGTGTATGTAGCTTTTTGTCTTAAGAATAGCTAATGTATTACTGTGTCATTCTGTATGTAAATGTATTACTGTTTCATTCTCTATGTACCGTTCCCCCCAGGTCACACCGGGAGATGAGCAACTTGTTGCTCAACGTGCCTTCCTGGTGAAACATTTCAATAAATAAAATACTACTGTAATTAACTTCTTATTTTCATTTATTGTATAGCTCTCTCCTTCTCCCTTCCCCTAAGACATGTCTAGAAATTAGCTGTTCTCAGCTGAGTACAGTATGTCTTTCCTGGTTACATTTTTAATTAAATAAGTAAATAAATACATACTGTACATACGTACATACATACATACATACATACATGCATGCATACATACATAATTTCTCTACAACATTCTTCAAACATGTAAATGGTGTCACCCTTTAACATTTGTGCTGGGTATTGTAGGCCATGTTGTGCCTGCCTCCCATACCGTAAATCTAAAGAACCCGGAGCAAAATCAGCATTCCAGGCAAACCAATGGTATCTCCACCCATCCATACAAACTAATGGGAAGTGCTGGAAGCTATCCCAAGTGTAAAGAGTAACCTTAATTGCTGAGTAGCATGTGTCCATGGGTTGTCAATGTTGCAAACTGAATAAAGTAGCTAGGAGCTGCCTATCTCCAATAATTATTCCTCTAGAGTGTGCCAGTGCTCACTAAATTGTGCTTGCACCCATAGAAGTGCCCAGTGGACCTGTGTAGAGAGTCAGTATGCATCTACTTCAGGGACTTTCCATCCTCCCCAATTCTTTTTGGCCAGGAGTAGGTTACTTCTTACCCTAGGTCTCTGGTCTGCCCAGATGAATTTGTATATCTTCCTCTATATATCCATTAACCAGTTTTCAGCTAACCGCACAGGGGCACACTGGAATACATATGAAAATCTATGCAAAAGGTTCATTTTTACTGCTTGAACAAGTGCATGTAGAGGCAGGAGAAGCAATGCCCACCTCTAAATGTCCTCCCCTAGTTGTTTAATTAAGGAGACATAATTATCCTGGAACAAGAACTTATTTAAGTTTCAGAGGGTGATACCTAAATATTTTAAGCAGGGGAGGGTCCACTTCATGGGGTAACCTTTGAATTTGTTGAGCTGGTATGAAATTAAAGTTGAGTAACTCTGTTTTAGTCGAGTTAAGGGTATATCCTGAGATATTGGAGAACTCTGTAACCATATACATTAACCTTGGAAGGGACTGTTCGGGATTAATGTATAATGGAATATCATCAGCATGGAGTGCTACCTTATGCTCTTGTCTTCCCACAGTTACCCCCATACTCCCCGGATCTTGACGAATCCATTGCACCAGGGGTTCTATGTACAATGCAAACAACAGGGGTAACAGAGGGCACCTCTGTCGAGTACCTCACCCTAGGCTAAAACATTGTGAAAACTGACTATTAGCTCTCACATACGCTTGTGGGTCCATGTACAATGTTTGTATTGTTTCTATAAATGGCTCAGAAAAGCCAAACCTGACCAGGACCCTGAATAAATAGTGCCAATCAACCTGATCAGATGCCTTCCTGGCATCTAGGCTCATGATCAGTGTTGGAGTTTTAGTGGCATTAAGATGGTCTATAATATGAAGTGTGCGCCTAACATTGTCAGCTGCCTAACACCTGGCTACAAAGCTTGTTTGATCAACTTGTACCTGTTAAGGAACAAGTCCTTCTAACCACTTAGACAAAATAGCTGTTAAGAACTTATGGTCTACATTGAGAATTGATATCGGGCAGTATGAGGTGCATGAGGTGGGGCCCCTGCAAGGCTTTGGGATGACAGAAATTGCTGCCTGTCTCCAAGATGATGCTAGAACACCCTCTTTTGTCAAAGTTTCCTGATAGACCACCTGTAACAGTGGGATAATCTGGTCTCAGAATTTTTTTATAAAATTCAGCAGCAAGGCTGTCATTGCCGTGGGTTTTTTCTCAACACCCTGTCTCATTCTCTGGGCTCTCCTGTGTACTAGCTGTAGCAGGAATGTCATAACATGTGGGGGTAGGCCAAATGTGTCTATTAGTCATTTCTGGGAAAGTTGAGGGGGTCTTTACCCTCAGCACCTTTGGGAAGTCCAAAATAAAGTAAACTATTTCACCTGGACTAATTTTCTTGATATTCAAGCTTTCTTCCATCCATTTTCTTTTCCCTGGAGTCTGTGATTTGTTGCTGCCTCTTGCATGCTGGAGCATCATCTAAACTAGAGAGTCACACCTCTGCTTCTGATACACGACACATTGTAATAGTCATTTCTTCTTCCACAACCTTGACAGCCTTGTTCAACAGTTCTCTGGAAACAGGAGTGGTTCCTGAGGACTGAAGAAGGGTTAACATGGTACCTCTACATAAGAACAGCAGCAGGTAGGAAGCTAGAAATTACAGACCAGTCAGCCTAACTTCAGCGGTGAGGAAATTCATAGAAACCCTACTGAAAGACAGGCTGGTTAAGCAGCTAGAATCCAGTGTTCAGCAGAACCACAGTCAGCATGGATTCAAGAGGTGGGGGGAGGTCATGTCAAATGAGTCTGATAGATTTCTTTGACTGGGTGACCAGGGAACAAGATGAGGGGAGGGCAGTACACATAGCCTCTCTGGACATCAGAAAGGCCTTTGACACTGTGCCACACTCAAATCTAATCAAATCAGCTTTATTTTTATAGCGCTTTTCGGAACCAAGGCGCTGTACATAAAATCAGATACAAAAAAATAAAATAGACAAGAACGTTAAAACAGATCATCCATGACTAGGGAAAGCTAAGCTAAATAAATAGGTTTTTAACTCAATTTTAAATCTATCGACAGTTGGGCATTCTCTCAACCGACGAGGTAGAGAATTCCACAGGGTTGGCACTGCAAAAGCAAAGGCACGAGAACCAGATGTCTTCAATTGAACCCTGGGAATCTCCAGCAATCCCTCATCAGTGAAACAGAGAGGATGGAGGGGGCAGTAGGGTACCAAGACATCTTGCAGGTAACCAGGTTCCTGATCATGTAAGGCTTTAAAGGTTAGCAAGCCAACCTTAAAGGTGATCCACCACCAAACAGGGAACCAGTGCAGCTCATGGAGCTCAGGCATAATATGACTGGTTCTAGAAGTCCCAGTCAAAAGCTTGGCTGCCGCGTTCTGCGCCAGCTGCAGGTGGTGGATATCAACCCCTGGTAGCCCTAGGTAGAGTGAATTGCAGTAATCAAGACGGGTAGTGACAAAGGCATGGACCAGTGTTGGAAGATCATCCAAGAAGGAGGGTTGGAGAAACAATGGGGAGTAATCAAAACAGCCATCACAGAGGCAACAAGCCTTTGTGTAAAGCAGATCAACAAAACACAACGAAGGAAAAAACCGCTATGGTTCTCAAAAGAGGTGGCAGGGAAGGTTAAGGAGAAAAGGATAGCATTCAGGAAATATAAGGAAACACAGAAGGAGAGGACAGAGAACTTTATCAGTTAAAGCAGAAAGAGGCTGGGAAGGCAGTCAGAATAGCAAAGACCCAAACTGAGGAAAGGATTGCCAACTCTGTTAAGAAGGGGGATAAGACCTTTTATAGGTACATTAGGGAGCGAAGAAAGACCAAAGGAGGGATACTGAGGCTAAATAAAGGGGAGGGAATGTGGGTAGAGGGTGACAATGAAAAAGCAGGGATACTGAATGAATATTTCTGCTCAGTATTCACAAAGGAAGAGGCGGGAGAGGTACCTAAACCAAACAAGAGAAACACTCTGAAGACGGGTGTCGATACCAGTCCATTTACAGAAGAAAGGTTTCTGAAAAAACTAATAAAATTGAAGGTGGACAAAGCAATGGGGCCTGATGGGATTCACCCAAGAATTCTAAAAGAACTAGGGGTAGAACTAATGACACCGCTGACTACTCTCTTTAACAAATCATGGGAGTATGGGGTGGTACCTGAGGACTGGAGGAGGGTGGATGTGATTCCTCTTCACAAAAGTGGGAGCAGGACAGAGGCAGGAAACTACAGACCAGTTAGTTTGACCTCAGTGGGTAGGTAAAATGATGGAATCACTTCAGAAGGAAAGAATTGTTGAGTACCTAGAGGCCAGTGGGGCACAGGACCCAAGGCAGCATGGATTCACGATGGAAGGTTAAAGTTGACAAATGTAATAGATTTCTTGACTGGGTGACCAAAGTAGTAGACCAGAGAGGGCTGTGGACATGGCTTACCTAGATTTTAAAAGGCATTTGATACAGTCCCACACAAAAGATTAATACACAAGTTAGCCAGCCTTGGAGTGGGTCCCAAGGTGGCAGCCTGGATAAGAAATTGGCTAGACAACAGGACGCAAATGGTAGTAGTAAATGGAGTCCACAGTGAAGAAAGAAGGGTTACTAGTGGGGTACCGCAGGGTTCAGTACTGGGACTGGTCCTTTTTAATGTCTTTATAAGTGACATTGCAGAGGAACTGGAAGGAAATG
Organism: Neoceratodus forsteri; assembly: GCA_016271365.2. Classification (NCBI taxonomy): domain Eukaryota; kingdom Metazoa; phylum Chordata; order Ceratodontiformes; family Ceratodontidae; genus Neoceratodus; species Neoceratodus forsteri. Next base: position 93,877,618 of record CM028129.1, on the reverse strand, counting down.
TATGTCTCTTTGCAGATGACGCAAAGATATGCAACAGAGTTGATACACCAGATGGAGTGGAAAGGATGAGAAGGGACTTGGCTACGTTGGAGGAATGGTCAAATGTATGGCAGCTCAGATTCAATGCAAAGAAGTGCAAGGTAATGCACCTGGGAAACAAAAACCCAGGGCAAGAGTACACAATGGGGGGTGAGATACTGACAACAGTAAAAATGGAAAGAGACCTGGGGGTAATTATATCAGATGACCTAAAGGTGGGCAAGCAATGTGAGAAGGCAGTAAGGAAGGCTGGGGGTTACTGGGATGCATAGGGAGAGGCATCAATAGTAGAAAACAGGAAGTTGTTATCCCTCTGTACAGATAGTTGGTGAGACCCCATCTGGAGTACTGTGTGCAGTTCTGGAGACCCCATCTCCACAAAGACATAGACAGAGTGGATGCTGTCCAGAGGAGGGCAACCAAAATGGTGCAGGGTCTGCACCAGAAGACACACAAAGAAAGACTAAAGGAGCTTAATATGTATACCCTTGAGGAAAGGAGGGAGAGAGGGGACATGATAGAAACTTTCAAGTATCTCAAGGGAATCAACAAAGTCCAAGAGGGTGGCATCGTTCAGAAAAAGAGATGTGCAAGAACAAGGGGCACAATTTGAAGATAGAGGGGGGAGCTCAGAGGTAATGTGAGGAAGTATTTTTTCACAGAGAGGGTTGCGGATGCATGGAACAGCCTCCCTGAGAGGTCATGGAGTCAAGAACAGTGGAGGAATTCAAAAATGCATGGGACAGACATAAGGCAGTCCTAGTGGGGGGTAGGAGGAAGTAAGCTGTTGTTTAATTAGGATCTGCAGCTGATCTGTTAGGTAGGAAAATGGGCAGACTAGATTGGCCAAGCAGTCCTTATCTGCTGTCAAATTCTATGTTTCTAGGGGAACCAGGTGTTTCACCTGGGTGATATTCCTCAGATGGTAAAAAGAGGATTTGACACAGCTGACACCTGAGATTTTAGGGTCAAATCATCATCAAAAATAATGCCCAGGTTACGCACCTGATCTGAGGTAGTGAGTGACATACCACCAAATAATAAGCCTGATGGTTGTCCAGCCCCCAAACCCACCCCCAGATGACCTGCGTCCACTACCAGCACTTCAGTCTTATCTGGATTCAGTCTCAGCCAGCTGGAACTCATCCATGATCTGATCTCAGTAATGCAATTATTTAGCACAGAGAGTGCATCATCCTGTCCAGGCAGAAAGGACATATACTGTACAGCTGAGTATCATCTGCATAGCAGTGAAAACTCAAGACTATATCACCTGATGATATTTCCCAATGGCAGCATGTACACTGCAAACAACATGGGGGCTAAAATGGAACCCTGCAGTACCCCACAAGGCAGGGAGTGAGCACCAGAGGAACAAATTCCAGTGGCAACTCTCTGAAACCTGCCCGTGAGGTAAGAATGGAACCATTTAGGGACTGTACCAGACAGCCCACAAAAAAACTGCAGGCGCTCCAGCAGCACACCGTGGTCTACAGTGTCAAATGCAGCAGAGATCAAGAAGGACCAGAATGGTACATGCCTTTCAATCTCTAGCCATTAGGAGGTCATTTAATACCCGGACAAGAGCAGTCTCCATGCTATGCTTCTTCCTAAAACCAGACTGGAGAGTATCATAGACATTGTGAGTTGTAAGATGATCATCCAATTGCAACGCAACTGCCTTTTAAATAACCTTACCAACAAATGGCAGGTTAGAGATAGGCCGGCAGCTAGCTAGACAATCTGGATCCAAGGAGGGTTTTTAAAGGAGTGGTCGAACGACCGCCTCCTTGAGGGGTCAGGAAAGACCCCCCCCCTCCAGGGACTTCCAGACAATGTCAGCAAGGATCGGGCAGATAACTTCTACATATCCCACTAGAAGGGGTGTAGGGCCCAGATCCAAACTACAACTGGTTGGGTGCAATGTTTGGATGATCTTCACAATGTCAGTGAACTCCAGATGGTGGAAATCTGACCAGACAGAGTGCATGCCACATCCTGTCAACCACTGCAATCCCTTGTAGGAGAGGTCGGACCGATGCCAGACCTGATGCTGGCAACCTTATCCGCAAAGAATCGAGCGAACTCCTCGCATCTCAGCTGAGAAAAAGCTTCTCTGGGCTGGAGACAGATTGGATTGCACAATCTGTCAACAGTCCGGAAAAGCTGAGCTGGTCAATTCTGTACGGCAGAAATCTCCCTGGACAGGAATTCTGCCTTCTTACGGGTGATTTCTGATTGATAGCGATCATAATGTGCCATCAACCTAAGCCTGTCAGCATCACGGCCAGACTTCCGCCAGGCTCTCTCCAACCTTCGTCCAACTTGCCTCAACTCCTTCAAGGAGCCATCAAACCAAGGGCTCCTTGGGTGAAGGGTGAGAAGGCAAACACGAACAGGAGCAATCTTGTCCAGAGCATCTCCCACAGCCTTATTATAGGCTAGTATGAGATCATCTGGACTCATGCATTCACCCGACAAGCCTGATAGGTCCAGTACCGCCGATAGGTCACTAGAGTTAATACCCCTTAAAGGGCAGTACTGACCCATCTCCGTAAGGGCAGACCTATTGGGGAGGCCCTGAAGCTGAACCATATGGTGTGATGGTCAGACCAGCTGACTGGTTCCACCCCCAGATCAGCAATCTCCATACCCAAAAGAAAGATCAGATCCAACGAATGACCCCCCTGCATGGGTCGAGGAGGTAACTACCTGCATTAGGCCCAGTGTCATCATCAGCTGGAGGAGATTTTGACCAAAATGTGAGAGTTCATCGTCGACCCAGGCATTGAAGTCCCCCTGAACTATCAATCTGGGGGACCTCAACACCATATCAACCATGAAATCTGCTATCTCCTGCAGGAATTCTCCACCGTCTCCCGGTGGACGGTAGATGAGGAAAATCCCACAACCTACACCCTCTCCCAGGATATATTTGAAGGACCTGGTACTTCCCATTGGCACATCCACAAGGCCCAGCTCAGTCTTAAACATAATGGCCACACCCCCACCCCTACGATCCAACCTTGGACGGTATATCACCGAGAACCTGGCTGGAGTTGCCGAGGCCAATACAGGGCCTGGATTTTCATCCAGCCAGGTCTCGGTGATGCAAGCCAGATCAGTTGATCCAACAAGATCAGCTATAATAGCTGTCTTGTTTTTAATAGATCTGGCATTGCATAACACCGCCAAGGTAGGATGAGCTGTCGGGGAAGATCTCGGCACCTGCCCACTAAGGTCGGAGCCCTTGGGTATGGAGACAAGACAAGGATTTAGTTATTTATTTATTTAGTTTCTGTTAACCGGGTAGGTGCACTAGCCATAAAATGACTATTTTCAGGCACGACCTGGGAGAGTACAACAAAAGGAGAACAGTTGAACAGCAGCAACGTGGGTACAATAATACAAACAGAGGAACAGCACAGCAGTGCTACAAAAATACAATGGGTAGGAACAACAACAAATAATGGCAATCATTATACAGATAATGGCAGTAAGATATATAATAAGTGCAGAAACCATGCACCCGACCTGTGGAGTGAAAGGGTTAATAAGATAGTAAGGTTATATAGAGAGAAATGTGAGGAATGATCAAACAAATAACAAGAAAGACTGACAGAAGGAAGGTCGGGGTGGTAATTGGCAAAACAACAGTGGATGGTCAGCAACAAGGTTCAAGAAGGAAGAGAGCTAGTAGTCAAGAAGTTATTTACAAAGAGAAGGAAAAATATGGGAAGGGGAAGAGGAGACAGTCTTGGAGCTGGATTAGAGCAGGGGTGACATTACTGGTAAGTCTCAAGAGCTTCAGGTTGGGTCAAAGCATGTACAAGCATCAGCTAAGGATAGATAACGACGATATTCACTTTTAAATCCAAAGTGAGACTGAGACAGCCGGAGGTTGAGTGGAAGAACATTCCATAGCATGGGAGCAGAGAACTGGAAGGCCCCTGTGCCTTTAGTCGTCCGACATCTCGGAACATAGAGCAAGGATTTGTCAGCTGATCGCAGACCATGGGAGGATGGTTGAGGAACCAGCAACGCCACCAGCTGGGATGGTTTTTTTTCCCGGATGATCGAGTCCATTAGTGATCCAAGGTAGTATTGTGTACTAGCAGAGGGTGAGAGCCAATTCAGATCCTTATAAAGAAGGCAGTGATGTTTGAGTCGAGGCGACGAAGAGGCAAATCGGCATATATTATTATAAGTTACATCCCATTTTAGTAGGGAGGTTTTATGGGCAGAGGTAAGAATGGAGGCACCATAAGTAAGGGTTGGGAGTAGAATACCTCGGGCAATTGCTAATTTGGCTGAGGGTGTAAGCATGTAGCTCGTTTTGTAAGCTACTCCTAGTTTCAAGTTTACAGCTTTGCACGAGGACTGAAAGTGAAGATTAAAATCCAGGGACTGGTCCAGGAGGATCTCAAGGCACTTGAAGGAAGTAACATTTTCAAGTGGAAATCCTCCTGGGTGAAGAACCTCCAGCAAACTAGAACAGGTCTTAATCTTCGGTGCAGAACCTAGAAGCATGGCTTTCATTTTCTTTTCATTTAGTTCAAGCTTACGGTCTAGTAGCCAGTCTAAGACCTTATTGAAGTCTGTAGTAAGTGATGTGTTTATGCAGGCAATACTAGAAGAACTAGTGTAGATGATCAGGGCATCAGCATAGAGAATAGATGAGCAGGATTCCAGGACCTCAGCTGCATTGCTGATAAAAATTGAGAAGAGAAGGGGCCCAAGGATAGAGCCCTGGGGGACCCCAAGGTTGATAGTAGACGTGTTGGACAGGGAGGAGTTAAATTTGACAGCTTGCGACCTGTTTAACAGGTAGCTACAGAATCAGTCCACAACAGGGGTAGAGAAATGGATAACCTCTATCCTGACTCCATTTCGCCCCAGGGTGTCTTCTGGACCCCACAACTCCAATCCACCCTCCCCTTTCCTGTCCCCCACCAGGCCCAGCTCTCCCCCTTCTTTTGCACTAAGATGCCCAAAGCACAACACTTAAAATAGGTGTCGGTTGACAATGGGGGACATTCAAAAGGGCATAATTCCCTGAGCCTGGTGGGGGAATAATGCCCAACTGTCAATGAACCTCCCCAACACATTATAATACTATACAAAAAACAAATAAACTAAAATCAAAAACCTACCCCAAATAAAATAAATAAATCTTAATCTTAATACTAAATTAGATACTTATTGATATTTTTTTTTTGTTTAACATTTTTATTGGGTTTTACACATATACAAACCTTAACACACATGACAACAACCAAAAGAAAAAAAAACAAATAAAAAAAGACATTACATAATCCATCTAGCAGCCATATTCAATAATACTTTATGCATTAAAATTATATCATCTAACGATACTATACGAAAAGGAAAAAGACTAACAACTCTACTAACTATTTACAGTTGTCCACATCCTGTCGCAATTTCATAGATTTTGTTCCTTAAGAATCATCTCCCATTACTCAATCAGCATCCATAGTCCCTATAAGATTCCATTCTTTATATGCTATGTGCCACCTACTCACAATTTTAGCTTAATTAAGGTTAGGTCAGGGCCCTTCGCCGCCACTTCCTCATCCCATGTCCCCATTTACAGGATCATCACCTCTTCTACAGATAGTGTCGACAGAAGGGGGGTCCATATAGTAATGAAGGACTCCATCCTGCCCTGAATTTGATGTGCCCTTTTCTCCATTACTAGGGCGCCAATTATCATAGCACGCCATTCTTCAATAGAGGGGTCCTTTGCTGACACCCATGTATTCAAAATAGCTTGTCTAGCCTGTGATAACATAATCCTGATCCATTTCTTATATGGGGCCCATTCTTCCCCCGCTCCCATCTCCACACCAAACAAAAGGTCAATCGGGTGCAGGGAGATATCTACCCCCAAGTTCCCCTCCAGATGCTGCACCACCTTTTTCCAAAAAGTTTGCAATTTGGGGCATGCCCAGAAACAGTGCAGGTATGTACCCTTCTGCTCCTGACATCTACTGCACATATCTGATATCCCTTGTTGATATTTATGCATTACTGTCGGGGGTTAGTACAATTTATGGATGAACTTATAGGCCGATTCTTTGTATTTATTCGACAGCAGTAGGCCCCTTTGCATTTCAACCATAACTCCCCAGTTGTAGTCTGAGATTGTAAGCCCCAGGTCTCTCTCTCCCATTGCTCCTTCATACTTCCTGACTTCCCTCGTAGACAATCCCGAAGTATACGGGCCACCCCTCCAACCATCCCCTTAGGATCTTCTCTAGCTTTACCAATCAGGACCTCTATCTGCTGTAATGAAAGTGGTTGGGGCTCACACTTCCTCAGCTTCATATAATAGTCTCTAGCCTGGAAGAACTGAAACATGATTGTTAGGGATCCCTCTATTTTCCTTTAACTCCTGAAAAGAGCTTATGTTTGATCCACTGAGAAGGTCCCCTACTCTATGGATCCGCCTATTGTTCCATTCCTCAAAGCCCTGATCCTCCATCCCAGGCCAAAAGAAGGGATTTCTATTTAATGGAAGGAGCAGCGTCTCTACTTCTGCACCCCCCACCAATTTCTTAATCTGCTCCCAGCTTTCCAATGTCCAGACCGCCATCGAATTTGTCCGTCTCTGAGCCAGGTAAGACTTCTTTCCTCCTCTAGCTAGATATGCCGATAGTCTGCCCTTCCCCTCCATTTCTTCTAAGTTTATCCAGCTGGCAACTTCCGGTTTCGCCATCCAATCCTTTACCACTCTCACCTGAGTAGCCAGGTAATAATTCTTTATATCAGGAAAGTTCAGCCCTCCCTCTTTTATGTTCAGTTTTAACCTGCTCAGACTGATCCTAGCCCTCTTTCCCTGCCATAGGAAATCAGAGAATCCTCTCTCTAGCCTCTTACTGTCTTTCCTGGTCAATTCCATCAGAAGCATCTGCAGTAGGTGCAAAATCCTTGGCAGCACATTCATTTTCAACAGGTTCATACGCCCTATCCATGATATTGGTAGCGCTGTCCATCTTTTCATATCTGCGATCATGCCATCAACCATTGGCCCATAATTCAGCCCGTATAGTTCTGAGATATTTCATCCAATGTTCACTCCCAGATATTTAAAGCATGACTTGACTTCTCGTAATCTCCACCCCCCACTTCCGCTTATTTTTCCTTTTCCCACATACAATACCTCTGATTTATCTAAATTTATTTTATAACCTGAAAAACGGGCAAATCTGTCTATCAAGTGTAAAATTAGGGGATAGATCTCTCTGGATTACCCAGGTATAAAACCATGTCGTCCACATATAACGACAATTTATGCTGTTGCCCTCCTGTCCTCCCCTCGACTCTTGCATCCTGCCTTATGGCTATGGTCAGAGGTTCAATTGCGAGGTCGAACAATAGTGGAGAGAGAGGGCATCCCTGCCTCGTTCCCCTAGACAGACTAAAACATTGTGATAGCCCTCCATTAATTAGCACTGCTGCTTGCAGAGAAGTATACAAAGCTCTCACCATGCCAACAAACCTTTTCCCTTATACCACACCTACTCAGAACCTCAAAGAGGTACCCCATTCAGTGCGGTCAAAAGCCTTCTCGGCGTCCAGTGCCAAGACTGCTGTCACCCCTGGACACCGAGAAGAGCTGTGCACCACATTTAGCACCTTTCTCACATTGTGATAAGAGTGTCTGCCCCTTATGAAGCCCGTCTGGTCCGGGTGTACCAACTTCGGCATCAACCCTTCCAATCTCCCTGCTAGTACCTTGGCATAGATCTTCACATCCACATTTAACAAGGATATAGGCCGGTATGCGGCACATTCCTGTGGGTCCCTTCCGTGTTTTGGAATAACACAAATTGTCGCCATCCCCATGGTGGGAGGGAGTGGGTTCCCCTCCCCTGCTTCCCGAAACACCTCCCAGAGCAAATCCACCATCTTTTGCCCCATTGCTTTATAGAACTCAGCAGGCAGTCCGTCCGGTCCAGACGCCTTACCTACCTTCGTGTCCTGAATAGCTCTCCTAATCTCTTCTTTAGATATTTCTTTGTCCAACTCCTCCCTCTGCTTCTCAGTAATTTTCTGGAGCTTAATCCCATTGAGAAACGTTCTCGCTTCATCTAGCTGGCCCTCACATTCACTCTCATATAGGGCCCTATAGAATTCCCTGAACCTTTCTCTAATGGCTTGGGGTTCCTTCAGCAGCTTTCCTCCGTCACCCTTTATCTCTTGAATTCGTGTTACCCCCTCCTATCTCTGATGAGGTTAGCCAACATGGGTCCTGGTTTATTACCCCACTCGCAAAACTTCTGCTTCACAAGCCATGTCTGGCTCCTTGCTTGTTCAGCCAGCATATTGTTAAGTGTCCCTCTTGCTGTCGCCAACATCTGGGTACTCCCTTCATCTCCCCCCACAACCCTACGCTCCAACTCCTTAACCTGTTGGAAAAGCTCTTCATACCGTCTATTCTGCTCCTTCCTGTATCCTGCCACATACCCTATGATAGCCCCTCTTAAGTAGGCCTTCCCTGCATCCCAGAATACCTGCCTGGATGGCACCATGTCTCTATTGAGTTCTACATATCTCTCTACTTGTTCCTTCAAAAAATTCCTAAACTCCTCCTTCCCCATCAGGTATAGAGGGAACCTCCATGAAGTAGGCCTCGACCTCTCAACCTCCATTTCCAATGTCATTGTCACCATGGCATGGTCTGAAACGTGTATAGGCTTGTGGCCCACCTCTACCATCTGGTGGTACCAGCCACCTTCTATATAAATGTGGTCTAATCTCGACCATGTTTTGTAAGGGTTAGAAAAAAAAGTAAACTCCCTCAAGTTCGGGTTAGCCGTCTTCCACGCATCTATTAAGCCTAATTCTACCATGCCCTCTCTCCACTGCTTCATACATCTTCCCCCCACCCTTCCCTCCCGAGTGATCCATGATTGGGTCCGGTGTACAATTGAAATCAACCCCCATGATCATCCCCTGAAACTGTTCCCTCGTTAACATATCTAGTAAATTTCTATAGAACATTGGTTCAAAGACCACAGGGGCGTAAACACTCCCAAATGTTACCTGAGTCCCAAATAACCTTCCTCCACAAACACATATCTCCCCTCCGTTTTGTCTTGTACTACTCTGAGGACCTTAAAAGGGAGGTGCTTATGTATCAGTACTGCTACTTCTCTTACGAGAAGAGAAGGATGCAGCATAGCACACACCCACCCAATTCCTCGCCATTTTCTGATGTTCCAAGGAGGTCAAGTGCATCTCCTGTAGTAATGCCACCTGAGCCTTTACTCTTGAGGGCTGTAATTATAGAAGTACGTTTAATCAGGGAAGAGACTCCTCGCACATTCCAGGAGGCTACCTTCACTCTCTCCTTTAGGTCCATCTCTTTACCGAACAGGCCTCCGCATCCCTCGTGCCTCTGACCCTCCCTCTTAAGTTCCTGGTGTGTGGCACATCTTTATATATTATCTTTCTTAATGTGGACATAACATATAACATTCGAACAACATTTATAACAAAACCTTTAAACATCCCTTCCCCCAACTTATATACAGTATATATTCCCCCCCCCCTTCTGAAACATACAACATTCTTGCGAATAGTATGCTCTCCCCACAGTGGTTCGAATAGAGCTTGATACAAAGAAAAATCTTACTATCAACCTTTTCTCCCAACCCCCCCTGGGTTATATACTTCTTCTTACCACCTGCCTCCTACTCCATTCATTCTGCATGCTTTCAGTACATCTCAACCATTTATTTATTGCACCTTTTCTCCCCATCCTTCACAACATTTTGATTTCCCTCAGGATTCCCCTGCTTTTAATTTTAGGTAACTCCCTCCATAGTCTGCAACATTGTTAACCCAGACGTTCCTCACTTCTCTCTCACCCAGCACCGGAACGTTAAGTATCCACGCTCATATATGCTTCCATTCTTCCCTTCGATCCTACTGACAAGGTTGGGCCCCTCAAATCCAATCAAATGCGCAGGCCCTCCTTGCAGCATTCAGATACTTCCTCCCTTCCCCCCTACTTCTGGTGGTCACAGAGCTCTCCCCTGCCTCCCCCCCCATCCATCTTCCTTCTTCATGATCCCCTCAACAGTCCTTCCCAGTAGCTGCCAGATCTGGATCACATACCCTTCTTACCAGGTCTGCCAGAGCAGGCTGCACGAATCACTTTCAATGCGCAGGCCCCCCTCGTGACCGACCCTTCTCTTCTCCTTCCCGCAGCAGTACCATCGGACCTGGGGCTGCAATATTGTCCTTTATCAACGTCCTTTATTGTGAAGCACACCAGTTCCAATCATCCATATTCCCCTCTGCAAGGAACGTTTCACCATTATGTCATCCTGGGGGCGGGGAGCCCTGTCCACCTAGCCGCTCTCACAGGGGAAGGCTCTGCAACCGCTCCCTTCTCATTTTGCAGGGAGCACTCGGGAACAAAAAAAAGAAAAGCCCACTAGTCTTTTGGCCACTTGAACATGCATAACGTCACCTGCAACTCTGCTGGGTAAATCAAAGTTCCTCAACTATTTACAAGGTTGTAATATTGGCCTCTTCCTTCAGCTCCAACAACCTCCCTTCCATCGTTTTGTAGCAGCCATCACCCGATCTTCTTTTGCAGCTCCTTCATAAACTTGTGTGCTTTCTCAGCCTCCCAGAACCTATATGTTGCCCCCTCATGTTTTCTCTTCATAATCGCCGGGAAGACCATATACCATTCAACCTTTAAACTTTGACAGATGGCTATAACTTCATTAAATTCCCTTCTTTTCTTCTCAACCCTCAGAGAATGATCTTGAGATATCTACAATCGCACACCTTCATATTTCAACTCTGGTAGGGCTCTATACGCTTTCCACATCTCCTGTCTATCTTGGAAGTTGTGGAACCGGAATATCACTTGCCTTGGGGGTTGCCCATTCTGGGGCCATGGCTGAACTGCTCAATGGGCCCTTTCTAATTTATATCTCCCACCTTTAGGCTTCAGATCCATGAGCGCTGGCAAAATTTTCGCACAGAACCCCAGGATGTCAGCGCCTTCCCTGCCTTTGGGGAGACCTCGGAGTTGCAGGTTGGATCTTCGTTGGTAATTTTCCTGATAGTCTAGTGCCTCTTTCATCTCTTGTAATTGCTTCTCTAGTTCTCTGACCCTCTTTTCAAGGGGGTGGAGTATGTCTTCCGCAGCCGAGACGCGGCCCTCCATCTCTTCCATCCGCTCATGCTGCCTCTCCATTTGCGCCCCCATTAAAGCCAGCCTTCCTTCTATTTTATTCTCTAGTTTCTCTCTAGCTGCGGTGAAAGGGCTTCCATTAGTTCATCCTTCAATTCCCTACCAATCGCTGCCATTTCTGCAGCCGAAATTGAGATGGGGCCCATGTTATTCGTCTGACCTGCTGCGGGGTTTTTTTTTGCTGCTTTTAACTCCCAAGCACTGCGATTCACCCGCCGCCGACATGATAAACTCGTCCATGCTGTAATTAATTGTTGCTAGATCTATTACTACGGTTGTAGTTGCTGAGGATTTTGGTGGATTTTCAATTAATATCCACCCGGGGTTCGGAGCTCGAACAAGACACGTCCTCACGCCATGCAGCGGTCATGTGACCCCCACTTATTAATATTTAATAAAATATAATATAAAATGTCTTTAACCCCCTTCTCAAATATCCAAATAATTCACTCCTCCAATCTCTCTCTCACAGAGGGGAGGGGTGATAAAATAAAATAATAATAACAAAAATAAAAAATAGACAAAACAAAGACCTACCCACTCTCAAATAACCAGATAATTCACTCCTCCACTCTCTCTCACAGAGTTGGGGGGAGATCAAAATAAAATCCCACCCACTGTCTCTCACACAGTGGGAGAAAACAAAATATACAAACAAATGAAACACCAAACACTTAAAATTAACACATATTCAAAAAAATAAAATACTAAAAGAACAAAAAGTCATTCAATTTCTCAGTTCATTTATAAATCCCAATTAGTCCAGCACTTCTCAGTTACAGAGAACTTAAAACTCCTCTTGTCCTTAAAAATAGATGAATGTGCCTAGGAGCTCACATCTGACACTACAGGGTACCATACAATTAGACAATTCAGTTATGGGGTATGACACTTTTATGCAGTTCACTTTCAGGAGCACCACTAGTTGAGGTAGTTTATTCATGCACAAAGGCAGAAACTAGTTCAAATACAAGGCATCAGATATTTTAGGCTCACTTTTAATGGTTAAAATTAGGCAGTCTCTTATAATGATACGAATAGTCACAAATCCCAAAAAGCAGTCCAGAATCAACTTTAAAAGTGACACAAAATAACTCACATTCTGGAACAGTTTGTAATCCAAAACCGTTCCTTGATCTACATGTCCCACCACAGCCACTCCTCGCACTCGTCGTAGCCCACACATGCTGAAGGGAGTAAGGCAGGATGACAATAAGACCACTGTCCCACTTCACTGAATCTTCACCCCAGCAGGTATCGGGGCTGAACTGCAGATCAGGCACTCAAGACGTCAAATCCACGACCGGTAATTGGCTAGCACTAAGAGTGTCCCCCCCCAGTCCCCGGATCTCTCCCCACATCCGCTCAACACCACGGCCACTCACCAGCCACCGCAAAGCCGAGCGGAAGTGCTGCAGAAATGGCCACCCAACAGCAGCAGCCCTACAGCACACCACTAGGTCAAGGCCAGGGCCAGGAAAGAACTCCTCCAAATCAATTCACCAGCGTCTACTGCCAGACCAGATCGCTACCAGCTCCACTCCTTCTCTCCTCCAGCACAGTCCAACCACCAGAAACGGGCCAGTCTTTACTCCACCACCAAAACTCCACACTCTGCTCACAACACTCCTCTCAGTAATCAACATCTGAAGAAATGCCAGGTAATGGTTTCTTCCAGTTACATTCATAACTTTCTAAACTAGTAAGATGTTATTATGTGCAGACACGGATATTAATGGAAGAGTCCACTACATGATGTTCCACCCAAAATCGATCAGAAAAAAATAAAAGCAATAACGCTAAAGAAACAAACGATTAAAACAAAAATATAAAACAAAAACTAAATAAACTAATATAAACGATTCTGCTCCTAACTCCTGCTTATAGCCAGCCCAGCACGGCGGCCATCTTTTATAAGTAAGTATGCAGTATTTTCTGAAGGCTGATTAGGAAGATGACCAGTTTAGGAGTGGAATCCAGAGTGGTATATTGGGTTTTCAGCTGGTTAGTGCATAGGAGACAGAAGGTGGTGGTAAATGGCATACACTCTAAGAATGGGAGCGTGACCAGTGGGGTACTACAGAGTTTGGTACTAGGACCAGTCCTCTTCAATATCTTCAATGGGGAAGTTGCAGAGGAGCTGTAGAGAAAGGTATGCATTTTAGTAGATGATATCAAATTCTGTGGTAGGGCGGACACTCAGTAGGAGGTGAAGAGAATGTGCAAGGATTCTAGTGAAACTTGAGGAGTGGTCAAAAAGATAACAGTTGGGTTCAATGAAAAAAGTGCAATAACATGCACCTAGGGCATGGAAAACTGGTGCTGAGTATAGGATGGGGGAGGGAGGTACTGACAGTCACTAGACAGCAAAGGGACTCTTGGGTTATTATATCAGAGGACCTCACCGTGGCAGCACAGTGTTACAAGGCAATGGACAGAGCTAGCACACTGTATTACATTCTGTTACAGGAAGTGTGGTTCATGGTCATTCCACCAGAGGCATGACCACCTCTGTAGCTTGTTTTCGGAATGTTTCCACTGCAGAAATTTGTGCAGTTGCACATGGAGTACTGTCCACACCTTCGCTAAGCATTACAGTCTGGACATTGTCTTTCATAGATGAACTGGGTTTAGCCTGGCTGTACTACAACGCCTTCTATCATAAGCCTATAGGCTCCATCCACCCAGACCTTTAGCTTTTGGTACTGCTTAGAATTTACCATAACAGTTTTCATGAGAATCTCTTTCATTAGGTCATGCCGTCCCACCCTCCTTCCCCCTTCAGGACTGTGACACTGGATCTTTGTATTGCTGCTTCCATTGCTGTCTTTTCCAGCACTCTGTCTCACCTGATCTGCTGAGTGCTGAGGTCTCTTCTGGTTCCCAACAGAGAGGTCCTCCAAGCATGATCTCTGGTGGGGCAACTGAGGAGAGGAGGATCCACCCACTTTTATGTAGATCCTGGTGTATGATGTCATGGAAGGCCCCTGGCTTGCAAAGTTTCCATGTGGTTTTAGCGCTTAACGCAGATATAGTTCTAAAGGTGTAGCTTGATGAGATTCTCTCGAAGATCTACTGTTATGCTAAGTTCTTACGTAACCGTTCTTTTTATGGATAACTATAACAAATATCCATTCTTTCAGATCTAACAAAAATACAAGATAAGCCTTTTTATAGCCAGTTGGTTTCTTATATGGATACACACAATCTGTCATGCAATGAACAACATGTTTTTTTGAAGGAACTTTAGTACAAGCTTTGCCTTGGTCAGGTTCACAGACATGGTTCAGCAAGTCATAACTAATGGAATGTTAATGGGTGCCATGTTCATGGACCTGAACAAGGCATTTAATCAAATAGATCATGGCCTACTTTTGCAAAGATTGGCTGAACTTGGTTTGGGTACATCATTTATTTCATGGTTTGGGGGTTATCTTCATAATAGAACTCAAATTGTTTGAATTGGCCAAGAGATCACAGGGGGGAAACAGCCTTACTTGTGACTACTTGTGGCACACTGCCTTAAGGGTAGCTGGTCCATTCCACTGGGGTGTCAAACAGACGAGGCATACTGATGAGTCCTGGTAGGACGAAACACGTGTCTATGTCTTCTGTTAGCATCCTTTGCAAACTGTGTGAGAGGCCTTTCGGCACCATGCAATCCTGCTTAAAGTTGGACCAGCATAACATTCTGTGGTGATTTGCATATGTAGCCCATGATGCTTTGCATTGTGGGGGCATGTGTGATTTTGTATTTTCTTGAAACTTGGCTTCCCAGCCAAATGCCCTTTGGGGTAACCCTTGCCTCAGTGTCTGCGCACAGAGGTTCTTTGTCTTTACTTGTGACGTCTCACAAGGGTCCTTTTTAGGGATACTGCTAGTTTACATTTTTGTAAATAATTTGCCCAAAATGTGTGATACAATTCATACATTACTTTAAGTGGATGACACTGCTTTTTGCTTATGGAAATAATATTTTTGAAATTAACACCTCCTTGTGTCAGAGTCTTCATTCATTGCAGAATTGGTTAACCAAGGAAAAATTGGTTTTAAATGTCCCCAAAATGCAGGCAGTGCTGCTTGGATCTGCACCTAGAGTAGACAAATTTATATAGTATTTTTGTGTAACTACTTTGGATGGTGTCCAGTTGGATGCTGTTAAGGCCTTCAGATATTTAGTGTTTATATTGACTGATGACTGATGTATGATACTCCTATCAATTTTACAATTAAGCTAGCCAAAATGGCTTCTGGAAATTTAATTTTTTTCTTTAATGCTTTTTCTCCCCAGTGGTGTCAGGTGACTCTCAGTCCAGTCCCTGCTGCCTCCAACTGACCCCCATTTCCACCAGACCTACCTGCTAGTGATCACCACACAGATTCATTCCCCTCCGATGGCCCCAGGAAGGGTAGGAACCCCCAAGAGTTCAAGTCCAGATAGGCAGAGGTCCAGGTGATGGTGTGGGCAGGAGGCAAGCAGGCAGGCATTTATAAGTCAGTATGGCAGGCACGGAGCTTGGCTTCACATTCACCACGTATATAAGATTCACAACCACGAGATGCAGAAGGTTAACAAATACAGTTTATTCCACAAGGTACCCCTCCCTCAGGTACCTGCACCAGGCTGTTGGCATCCATTGTGGAATAAACCATATTTTTCAACCTTCTGTATCTTGTGGCTATGAATCTTATATTTATGGTGAATGTGAAGCTGAGCTCTGTGCCTGCCATACTGTGAGTACTTCTGATTTGCTTGGCTCTGTTTTACCTGTTTTAGCCTCCTGTACTGTTTACCTTTGGAATTCATAAAGCCAGTACCACTGCTTCTTCTGTTTTCTCCCCACCCACCTCCCCTGATGTCAGGCATAACCCCTGCAGGCCTTGACAGGTTACTGGTGTCCCCTGCCAAGGAGCAAGCTCCTGGGCCCTCTGCAGGGGTTGCCAGTGCTTCAGAACCCAATGCCATCCCTCCCTGGGCTGGGGGTGATGCTAAGCGGCAGTGCCTGCCCAGTCTCCCAGCTGGCTCCCTGAGCTTGTTTCCGAAGTTTGGTCCCTTGCATGAGAGCATGACATGCTACCTGTTGGGCCACTGAGTGGCCCACAAATTTTATTTTATTTATTTTTTTGTTTTTGTTACATTGCCCTGAGTTGACCAGCTTTGAACCTACCACACTGACAGCAGATATGTCCAAAAATAGCTTGGCAACCGATATATTTCTAACACTTATATTTTTTTATGTTTTCTATCATGGAGCTGTTTCTGCATTCCAGGGTGCTGACTGACTCTTTAGCCTCTACTCCCTCCCAAGACCGACCACCATCTACCCCACAACTTATCTGCCTTGTTTTCCCATGGCTTACCCTCTGTGGCAGGGCCAGGGGAGGGAGGGCCATCCTCCCCAACTCCCAGGGTCCGGATCTGGTTGGCAGGACCTAGACTGATGGTGCAGGTTGAGGCAGGTGAGCAGGGCTTCCTCTGTACACAGCCCCAGACGTTTTCCCATTTTTCTAGTGCCCACCCCAAGGTTGGTGCATGTACAATGGCATGGGCTTGTGACATGAGATGCCACACATACTCAAACGCCTGTGCCTGGCAGCCACCTGCCATGCCACCCAGTCTTTGCTGGGTGACAGCGAAGCAGCAGCATGCACTGTCTCCCCTCCTAAAAGGAGGAGAGCCATCTATCAATGCTCAATCCTGCTTCCCACGGTTGGCCCCAGAGTGACCCTGGTCAATTTCTGAACCCTGGTCACAAACATGGCAGGAGGTAAGGTGCCTAGCTCCTCA
Source organism: Neoceratodus forsteri (assembly GCA_016271365.2). Classification (NCBI taxonomy): domain Eukaryota; kingdom Metazoa; phylum Chordata; order Ceratodontiformes; family Ceratodontidae; genus Neoceratodus; species Neoceratodus forsteri. The sequence continues at coordinate 93,860,549 of CM028129.1, read as the reverse complement.
GCCCTCCATGCCACTGGCCAGACCCCTATATTTCTTTCTTTTGCTATATTTGCAAACATATTCTACAGCTAACAAAACTATTTCATGAAGATGGCATGGATTCACATAGTTTTCTGCATACAAACATAGAAACATTTCCACATTTTATGAAAATGACTTACAAGTCAAGTATCATAGTACCAGTAATTTACGATTTATTTTCACATTGGTGAAGACAATATAGCAAACAGCTTGACAAATGCTATATCCTTGTTTTATTTTCTCAAATGTACTTATGTTGACACCAAAAACAATGACGTCGTCACTAAAAAACATAATCGGACCCTTGCAGATTTTTTTCCATCAAGAGGCATTAAGTCTCACCTTGTAACTCAGAAACTAGCATTGGATCCCATGGTCTATTTTGTAGATTTCAAATGCTTGGATGACCATCCAGTACTGGAAATAAAATCTGAAATTTGACATGAGGTGCAGAAACACCAAGGAACCTCCTTAATGTTGTATTGATGTATACAGACACGTACAGATTTGTATCGATATGAATTATTCATATTAACATGATGTCAAGCTTTTATTTAAAAAAAAAAAACTTCTGTACAGGCCAGCCCATCAGTGCAGCTGGAGAGCTACCACTTGCAATGCCTGCAACTGGGGTTCAGGAGTGAGCACAGGTTGTCGATGGCTGACCAGAGGAATGAGGAGGCGCATAGTGTAAGTGGCTCAGCAAGTTGCACCCTTACCTCTAAGGCCAGAAGATCAGAAGGTTTGTGGGTTCTAGCCCCACACCAGGAACTTGGGGTGAAACCCAATACTAACACTGTAGGGCAGCATGAGGGGGATGCTAGTTGCCTGAGGTGCTCCGATGAGATGTTAAACTGAGGTCCCATCTGCCTGTTTTGGTGGTTGTTTAGATGGATGTTATTAAGATCCCATGGCAGTTCCTGAAAACAGTATGGGAATTTCCTGAGTGTTCTGGTCAAATATCCCCCATTCGCTAAAAAAAATCACTAATTTCACTTGGTTTCCATCTCTCCCCCCCCCCCCCATGGGACGAGCCTGAAAATACACAGAATCGTGTAGTTCTCCTTTCTCAGTAAAAAAAAGAAAACTAAATAAAAAAAGGAGAATTGAGCATCCCAGGGACAGCTTTTCTCTGGGGCAGGAAGAATGTGTGTTTCACAACACTATTACTACTTAGCGGAGGCTATGAGGTGCCAGCAGTCAGGGCCACCAGGAGGAGAAGGGATGCTACCAGATGGCAAGCACAGTGCACATTGGCTCATGCATATATTACTACATGGTTGGCTTTCATATGGGGAGAAAAACTGGAAGAGACACAGCCCTGATCCACCAAAGATGTTGCCAGCACCTCCACCCGTGGTCCCTGTAGTACTGACATAGAATCATAGAATCACAGAATCATAGAAATCTGTCGGCAGAAAAGGACCCCATGCCCCATCTAGTCTGCCTATTACCCCCCCAGGAAGACCCCCTCTCCCTCCATTACCAGCCTGCCCCTGCCAGTTAGGCCCATGTATGAATCCCAGGCTCTTTTGAAGTTGTCCACCGAATCCACCCCCACCACCCATTCCGGCAGTCTGTTCCAAAGCCATACCACCCTCTCAGTAAAGAACCACCCTGATGTCCCCTCTGAATCTTCCCCCCTCCAGCTTGTAGGTATGCCCTCTAGTGAAATTGTTCTTACTCATTCTGAAGATGCTGTCATTCCTCACCCTGTTTATGCACTTCAAGGACTTGAATGTCTCCATCATATCTCCCCTCTCCTTCCTCTCCTCCAGTGTGTACAGGCCCAGCTCTCCCAATCTCTCCTCATATGACTTCTCCTGCAGCCCCCTCACCATTTTGGTTGCTCTTCTCTGGACCCTTTCTAGCCTGTCCTTGTCCTCTTGCAGGTATGGCCTCCAGAACTGGACCCCATATTCCATGCATGGTCTGACCATTGTCTTGTATAGTGGCAGGACCGCCTCCCTCTTCCTGCTTGTGAATCCCTTCCCTATGCATGCCAGCATTCTGAGTGCTTTTCCTGCTGCTCTGTCACACTGACTCAGGATTTTCAGATTGTCTGAAATAATGATCCCCAGGTCTCTTTCCTGTTCTGTTACCTCCAGTTCCTCCCCCCAAAGCCAATATTTTGCCTTTGGGTTATTATGCCCTGTATGCATAATTTTGCATTTTTTTTTATTAAACTGCAGCTTCCAGTCTTCTGCTGTATCAAACCTATTACTACGTATCTTCATGTCCTCAGCAAACAGACACACCTTCCCTCGTAGACCCTCTGTGATGTCCCCAATATATATGTTGAAAAATATGGGTCCTAACACAGACCCCTGGGGAACCCCACTTGTCACCTTCTCTTCCTTTGAGTGCACCCCGTTCACCACAACCCTCTGTGTCCTCCCCTCCAGCCAATGTTCTACCCAGTTTGTGAGTTTGCTCCCCACTCCTAAGCTGTCTACCTTGCCTATCAGCCTCCTGTGGGGGACGGTGTCAAAGGCCTTCCTGAAGTCCAGGTAGGCCATGTCCACTGCCCCACCCTGATCCCATTTTTCCGTCACTCTGTCAAAGAATTCAGTCAGGTTCATCTGGCATGACCTGCCACCTGTGAATCCATGTTGATTGTCATTTAGGAGGCCCTCTACCTCTAGATATTTTACCATCCTTTCCTTAATAAGGGCCTCCATTAGTTTACCAACCATGGAGGTAAGGCTAACCGGGCAGTAGTTTCCTAGCTCCTCCCCTTATATGGGGGCACTACCTCAGCCCTTTTCCAGTCCCCAGAAACCCTTCCCTTGTGCAGTGACAGGTTAAATAATCTCATGAGTGGTGTTGCCAATTCCTGTTTTAATTCTTTGAGTACCCTCTGGTGAATCCCATCCAGACCCATTGCATTATCCATCTGCAGCTTTCCTAATTCTTCCAATACCCTAGCTTCTGTGAAGGGACTTGAGTCCATCTCACTACCCATCCTTCCCCTGTTTTCCAAATGTTTTAATTTAGTTTTTTTCTTAAGAAAAAAAGAGATGGCCAACACCTTTTCCATAGAAATAGCACTGTACACCTGGCAAGGGTTAGGCTCAAGAAAATTAAAAAAGACTCACGGTGTACAGCATAGGAGGTACCAAGACAAGTACACTTGACAGGTATGCTTATATTTTTATTAACTGTAGCTGAAAACAGCATTTTTTTAAAAACATTTCTCATTTCACTGCTGCTTTAAATAACAGTATTTACTTGTGACTTCAATTCAGTAGGTCAGAGTCGGTGTAGATTGGTAGCAATGTTTGTAAATCACCATGCATAGTGCTGGACTACAGGAGGGAGATAAATAATTTCTTCTTCTGAAGCAGGTTTTCAGGCTGCACATGGGAAGAGAGTGTCCATAGCATCCCACAGAACAGCAATAGGAGCACCGCTGTAGTTGTCACTAAACAGATTGAGGTCTGCAATGAGGAGAGAGGTATGGAAGACAACGCATCTCACCTAATGAGAAATGCTACACTCTGGGGGTACTTAGAGAGCTGCGGAGGGGGCAGAAAAGGCAGCGCCTCTCATGCAGCCAAATATAATTAAACTGGAGACAGAAGGGAACGGGAGGAGACAGTAAAGGAAGTGCTCTTCCACAATGACAAAAATGGCAGTAGGAGAATAATATAAAAAGAATAATTAAGAAAGGCAGACAATCCGGAGTAAAGCAGTGTAGGTAGAGGGCAGGATGGTGGCCTCTTGTGACACCAGCAACCTGGGTTCAGAAACAAGCATGGCATGAATTTCCCCCCCAATGTTTGCCCATTCCCTCCCCTGAGGTGCTACCAAGAGATGCCCTGTCATGTGCATGTGCAGATGCATGATCACATCAACATCAGGCAGCAACCTCTCTCCCTGCAGAAGGAGCTCCATGTGACAAGGTTGAATAAGGCCCTCTCCCATTTGTTATGCAGAAAGAGTTTAAATGCAAGGATCTGTTCTATCCTCTCATTTTCTGTCTCTTATCTGTCCGGTTGAGCAACTGAATGTTCTCGTGAGACCTAGGAACTGAGGGTTTCGCCAAGCCGCATCGACACCAAAGTTGTCAACATGCGGCTTGTCAGCATCCCCAATGCTGAGCAGGTGAAATTTCACCTGTCAGACATTGTGGGTTTTTCTATTGGGGGGCTACACCCCCAGAACCCCCCATGTGGGGGTGCCCCATTTCTATATAACAAACTCCGAATTGGAGTTTCTTCAAAATGGGGGAATCACTGGCAAAACGGCAACATTTTGTCAGCGGTACATCACAGTGACAGTCTCTAAAAATGTCAAGATTGTTGCTGTGATGGGTTTTTCGCCATCGAAATGTCGCTGTTTTGCCGGCATACCAGAATGGATCACTCTGACGGTCTTGCGATTCTCCGCCTGTCGCTATCTCTCTGCCATCACTTTCTATTTCTGTCTTTTCATCCCCCTTTCGTATCTGCGGTTATAAAATACATGTGAATCTTTGTGTGAAACTGTAAGTGATACTGGGATCCCTTGGTCTGAAAATGTATATAGTTATACTGTTGAAATGATTGCAAAAAGCTATTTGGAATTTAGGGGGTTAACCTGAGATGCAGTTTGACCTCCTGTCAGGCTTGTTCGCAAACTCTTTTGCAAAGCTGTCAGCAGGAGGCCAGCTTGGGACCCTGTTCTATTTGCAAGCCCGCTCTGCAAAGAAGCTGACAAAGGCATTTTGGGAAAAACGGATGTATCCTTAACAAGGTCAGGATGAAGAAGTTAATTATCAGACAAAGACTTGTTATAAAAAGAGCAGCAATCTTTTGCTGGGGAGAGACTGAACATTGGAATTACAGATACCCTCAGACGAAGGACTTTGTTTTCTCTGTTTATACTGCGTTTGTAAATAGTTATACTAAACAATTTTTATTTTTTATTTTACTGTTATTGATAATAATAAAACATCTCTTGCGAATTTTACAACTGCTCCTGGTTCTCCTATGCTTCCTGACCTGTGCCTCAACGACACTCCAGCTGTGCTACTTCCTGGCTTCAGCAGTCTTTGGGATGCTTAATCCCCCTTCCTCTGCTCAACCCCCAACAACTTGAGCCCATCGAATTCAGCCATCGATGTAGCAAGGGGAAACACTAGCATTATACTACCATTTCAGCTCAGCTCTAGTGGGTTTTGAACCCATGACCCCCTGATTCTTAAGCCAGTGCTCCCGGGCCAGTGCTCTAACCACTAGGCCACTATTATTCTACCTCTGGCTGACAAATGGCTTAAAAAACTTTACCAGTCACTGCCACCAGCCTGTTACAAATTTTCCACTGGGCTGTTCCTTTTGGCTGCCACTATAAATCCTTGCTCACAAGGTACAAGACTTGGACATTACAAAACCAGTTCACTTCAGGCATGCCTGAATGTGTTCTTATATAAGAGTGGTATCACTTTTTTTGGGAAGTACATACTCATGGGGACAGAATACAGCTGCCAGTAAAATAAATTACCTATACCACTTAAAAAAGCATAGTCACAACTGAACTGAATATATTTAATATTTACACAATGTACAAGATACATAACAATATATAACAAGATATAAATTCAGCTGTGTGAAGCCTTCCAGGGCTCCCCAGCTGAGGCATTCCTAGGACACCCGGGCGGTGGCTCTAGCAGCCCGAGACCTCAGGCGGACTCACTCCCTCACAAGCCGTGTGAAGCCTTCCAGGGCTTCCCAGCTCACCAGCTGAGGCATCCTCGGACACCGGTCGGTCGGCGCTCACCAAGCCACAACCCAAGTCCTCCAGGCTGGACTCACTCCCTCACAAGGTACGGCAAAAGCCACCATCCAAGCGGAAGGCAGGTGCTTCTCTCTGCTCTATTCCAGTTGGCCAGCAGCCCGCTTCCACTCTTGCTAATCCTACTGAAACAAAAAATTGCTGTAATTTCTTGCCTTGCTAAAAACTGTTGTTGAAAATGTACTGAATTTGCTTAGACTGTGTTAAGCTACATTCCCAGAGTGTAATTTGTGATTACAGCCCTTCCAGTGCAAGTGTTCAGCAGCATCCCAGACAGCCGGGAGCCTTTCCAAATCGCTGCGATTGTGGTGCAGATTGGACTCCCGCTGGTTTCTGCTGGTCCCTTTGTCTCTGCCACTATTTAATCCTCCCTCTCTTCTCTCCCCCAAGCCATGTGAAGCCTTCCAGGGCTCCCCAGCTCACCAGCTGAGGCATCCTCGGACACCCGGCGGTCGGCGCTCACCAAGGTGCCACCCGAGACCTCCAGGCCGGACTCGCTCCCTCACAAGGTACGGCAAAAGCCGCATTTTTTCACCCACCCTCCTATCCCCACCCCCTCCATTTATTATATACGCTTCATCCCGCCTCCCTCCCATCTGCTACGCCCACTGGAGACACGCCTACTCAAATTTTAACCATCTGCAGTCCTCTCACACTAATCTACCACCAGGAATCCATCATCTTTCAATAGTCTCTACTGGACGCTCATCAGACAGAACAACTATAGGCTCAGTATCTGATATTGGGCCGTGGACTTTCATCGCCCGATGCTGTGGTGTTTAAGACCTACCATGGGAGGGAACAGCTGGCTCCTCTGTGTGTCCCTTGTTCTGCTAGCGCACAGGGCGCTCTATCAGACCCCTCATTCCTCCCTAAAGGGGAATGAGCGTTGTGCTTCTCCCTGTTATGTGCCTTACAACTCCTCTCAGGTAGTTATACTGGATTATTAGACCTCACAGCTGTATCAGCCGGGGAGTGGGACATCTCCCGAACTGCCTCTGCAAAGTACTCCCCCCTCCCATCTCGATACTTCCTCCTTCTGGCAAATTCCTGCCAGGACCCTAGTGTCTGCAACCCTAGACCACTATAGCACCAGGAGTAGTGACAGGTTTATTCAACATCACTGCCCTCCCAGTCGCTCAAAAAATAGTGACTACAAATTAAATTTTCCTGCCTTAAAAAGGATTTTGCTGCTATTGCTATTGTGCTCAGGCAATGTCAAACTCAACCCGGGGCCTCTAGATACCCTTGCTTCTCCCTCAGACCTGGCGGGTATTAAAGGAATGTCATTTATGCATCTCAATGTCTGTAGCTTGCTGAAGAAGTTCACCTTGATCCAGGCTTGAGTGGGCCACACCCTACCTGATGTTCTGGTGATCACTGAGATCTGGCTTAGGCCAGCCACTCCAGATAGTGAAATCAACATCCTAAGTTATTTACTCTTCCAAGCGGATAGACAATCAAGTGGAGGTGGGTGGCGATTTATGTCAGGGACAAATACTCAGTTGCATGCATAGAAACATCCTCCACCCCTAAGGAATTCAAGTGCTTGACCCTAAAGATTGAACTTTCTCCTTACTGCACACTCTGTGTAATAGGCTGCTACAGGCCCCCTTCTGCGGGGTCTCATCTCTTGTGTCATCTAAGCTCTGTACTGGGACTTAGTATGCTGGAAACCATTATTCTTGGTGATCTGAACTACGACTGGTTATCAAATGCCTCGGCTCCCTTGAAATCCTTTTGTGACACCTTAGGACTGGTGCAACTCATTGGCAAGCCAACTCATCCAAATAAAAAGAATCCTAGCAACAGCATCCTCTTAGATGTAATGTTGGTTAACAAACCACACCTGTTCTCCCATGTTGGAACATTTTTCTCTGACATAAGTGATCACTGTTTCATCACTAGTATTAGATCTGTGCACAATCCACAGTTTGCAGCAAAGTTACATAGATACATAGACAGTGTCGGCAGATAAGGGCCTATGGCCCACCTAGTCTGCCCATTTGAGCTTGTAAGTTCAGTTTGTTTTCCTAGAAGTCTGTTTCCCCTTACCCCTGCCCTCTAGAATTCCTTTATGTCTATCCCATGCATTCTTAAATCCCGTGATTGTTTCAGCCCCCACTACTTCCTCTGGCAGGGTGTTCCACTTGTCCACCACCCGTTCTGTGAAGAAATTCTTTCTCATGTTTCCTCTGAATCGTCCTCCCTCCAACTTCATCCCATGCCCTCTAGTCCTGAAACATCTTTTTCACTTAAAAATAGTGTTTTCCTGCCCCTGTTCCTCCTGTAAGAAATTTGTATGTCTCTATCATATCCTCTCTCCCTCCTCTCCTCCAGGAGTACATGTTCAGTTCCTTCAACCTGTCTTCATAGGACTTGTGATGCAACCCATGCACCATCTTTGTTGCCCTCCTCTGAACCTTCTCTACCCTGTCTATGTCCTTCACGTAGGTATGGTCTCCAGAACTGTACACTGTACTCCAGGTGGGGCCTCACTAGTGTCTTGTATAGCGGAATTATGACCTCCCTTTTCCTGCTGGTGATGCCCCTGCCTATACATCCCAGCATCCTATTTGCTTTACCTGATGCCTTGTCACACTGTTTCCCTACCTTGAGGTCATCAGAGATGACAACCCCAAGATCCCTTTCCTGCTTGGTGCATGCTATATCCTCACCCCCCAACTGATATATTGTGCCAGGGTTTTTGTGCCCCATATGCATTATCTTGCACTTCTTTGCATTGAATTTCAACTGCCAAACCCTTGACCATTCTTCAAGTTTCTGCAGGTCCCTTCTCATTCTGTCTACACCCTCTGGTGTGTCTACTCTGTTACAGAGCTTTGTGTCATCAGCGAACAGTGAAATTCTGCCTTCTAGATCCTGTGCAATGTCACTGATGAAGATGTTGAATAGGACGGTCCCAGCACTGATCCCTGTGGTGCCCCACTGGTTACTCTTCCCTCTGTGGGTGACAGCCATTTACCACCACCCTCTGCGTCTGTCCAGCCAGTTACCTACCCACCACACTACTGTCCTGCCCACACCCATATTCCCCAGTTTGTGTAATAGTCTTCTATGTGGCACAGTGTCAAAGGCCTTGCTGAAGTCCAGATAGGCCATGTCCACTGCCCTCCCTGATCCACCTCCTAGTCACCCAGTCAAAAATTCAATGAGGTTGGTCTGACAGACCTCCCCTGGTGAAACCATGCTGCCTTGGGTCCTGTAGTCCATTGACAACCAGATGTTCACCAATCTCTCCTTCAGTAGTGCTTCCATGATCTTTCCCACTACCGAGGTGAGGCTGACCTGGTCTGTAGTTCCCTGCTTCCTCTTTGTTCCCACTTTTGTATAAGGGACTACATCTGCTGTCCTCCAGTCTTTGGGTACCTCCCTGTTTCCAGTGATTGGCTGAACAGGATAGCCAGAGGTTCAGCCACCACCTCTCTTAGTTCTTTAAGGACCCTGGGGTGCACCCCATCTGGCCCCATTGCTTTATCAGCTCTTATTACTTCCAGTTCCTTCAGGACCCTTTCTCGTGTAAAGGGACTTGTGTCCATTCTGCACCATTCTCACCCCTTGTACTCCCTTCAGACCCATTACCCCCTCTTCCTTAGTAAGACTGAGCAGAAATACCTGTTCAATATGTCAGCTTTACTGTTGTCATCCTCCACTGGCTCCCATCCTCCCCCTTCAGTCTCACTATCCCTCCCTTTGTCTTTCTTTCCTTATGTACCTGTAAAGGTTTTGTCCCTTTACCCACTGATTTTGCAATGTGTTCTTCTGTCTGAGCTTTGGCTTCCCTTACAACTTCCCTGCCTCCCTTTGTTTCTCCTGGTACTTCTCCCTATCCCCTTCTGCCTGTGTCTTTTTGTATTGCCTGAATGCAATCTTTTTGGCTTTCACTTTCTTTGCTACCTCTTTGGAAAACCATAATGGTCTCCTCTTCCTTTTCCTCTTGCTAACCTGCTTAATGCATAATTCTGTTGTTCTTATAATCCCCATTTTAAATACTGCCCACTGTTCCTCAACCCTGATTCCTGTCCCATTCCCCTTAATGCCTCTTTCAAGTATCTCCCCATTTTCCCAAAGTCTGCCCCTAAAATCCAGGATACGTGTTTTGTGTGGTTTGGTTCTGCTCTTTCTGTGATTTCAAACCACAATGACTGGTGGTCACTGTTACCCAGGTGCTCCCCACTGTTACCCCCATCACACTGTCCCTGTTTGTGAGCACAAGGTCCAGTATTGCCTTCTGCCGAGTTGGTTCCATGACCAGTTGCTTGAGGAAGGCACCCTGAAGGAGTCAGGATAAATCTGCTCCTAGTTGATGCTGCTGCTGGGATGCTCCAGTCCACGTCTGGTATATTGAAGTCTCCAACCAGTACTACCTCACCCTTGTCTGCCATCCTTTGGATGGCTAGCATCAACTCCTATCTGTTTCTTCCTCCTGGGCTGGTGGTCTATAGACCACACCTGTCTGAGATAACTGTCCCATTTTCCTTTCCAGCTTAACCCACAGTATCTCTCCCCCATTTTGTTCCTCCTGGATCTGTGTGGCCCTTATGTCATTTTTCACATACAGTGCCACTCCTCCTCCTTTCCTGCCTGCTCTGTCTCTTCTGAATATGTTGTAGCCAGGTATGGCCATCTCCCAGTCATGGTTATCATTACACCAGGTTTCAGTGATGGCCACAATGTCCAGGTCTGACTGTACCATGACAGCCTCCAGATCTTCCATCTTGTTGCTAAGGCTCTGGCATTTGCACACATGGCTTTCCATGATTTGACCTCCTAGACTGCTTCACTGTTCTACTCCAGCCCCTTCCTTGGTTGTCATTTATCCCTGGTTCTCCTTGCTGTTTGCCCTTCTGCTGAATTTTGCCCTTTTCTGCTTATCCACCTTTTGGACACTAATCTCCATCTTTGCACTGCTTTGCAGAGATAGCCACTCCTCTGGTTCACTGGTTCCACTACTAGCTGTGGGGGGTGAGCAAGTAGGTACCCTCCTTGCTGGCCTGCCACCCCCCTTTGCTAGTTTAAATGCTTGTCAATGTAGCATTTAAACTTATCATTGAGTGCTTGGATTCCCCTCCAGGATGGATGCAGGCCGTCAGGCTTGAACAAACCTCCATCCCTCCAGGTGGGTCCCCAGTCACCAATGAATCCAAACCCTTCCTCACAGCACCAGTTCTTCAACCATGAGTTAAAGTTCCTGGTGCATGCACTCCTATGCTCTCCCTTGCCTCTCACAGGTAGTACTTCTGAGAAAGTGACAGAAGTAGCTACTTGCTGAGACCCTCCCAGTTTCCTAAACTCTTCCTGAACTTCCTTTGGCTCCCCATTTGCCAAGTCATTAGTACCTAGGTGGATAATGACATCCAGCTCACCCTCCCGTCTTGCCTTCCAGTGATCCCAGTATCTTCCTTCCATCCCTCCATGCCGTGGCACCTGGTGAGCACCTCACCTCCTGTCCTCCCCTCCTGTGTTCCTAGCTGGATCCCTCTTACGATGGAGTCCCCCACCAGGATTCGCTTCCTCCTCCTCTGGGGTTCACTGCTTTCCCACTGAGGTCACCTCCTTGCCTAACCTCCATCCTTTCCTTCCACTTCCCTGGGTACCTCTATTTGGTTGTCCTCATTTGCCAGTGTGGCATATGAGTTCTTGAAGGAATAGGATCTGGGATGTGCCTCTGCCTGACTGCTCTAACCCTCCTGAGCCCACTGTCATCCAAGTGCTCCTCGTTCTCGGCATCCTTTGAGGCAGCTGCATTGGACTGGGTGGTCCCTGGATAGGGGTGATGGTACTCCTGACCCAGTTTAATTCCGCTCGAGTCTGGCTACCTCATCCCGCGGTCCAGAGAGATGCATGCAGATAGGGCAGCACCTCAGTGTCCAGAAGGTCTGCCTGAATAGCTGCCCCAGCCACTGCATTGCACACTCCCCACATTATACTGCAATTCCACTACTTCTCTGTACAGAAGCTCTCTTGGTTCTCTTTTATTTATTTACAGTACTAAAAATCCTGTAACTGATCCTCAGATATATATTTTTTAGGAAAAAGAACCAATAAATAAATAAATGAGTCAAAACACTTATCGTGCTGAGGTGGTCTTCTTCCCCTTATGCCCCTCCTTCACACCTCTTACTATACCCTGTGTTTAGCTCCTGTCAATCAGATTTATCAGGGCATATACACCTTCACCCAGCTACAGGACAGTCAGACAAGCCAAGATAAAATTTGCAGCAATTAAAGACAGCACAGAATTACACCACCACTATGTTTTAAATTTTCAACAGCCCAAAAACAATTATAAGTAAAGACAACACAGAAAGAAAGTATAGTGTCACTACAAGCCTACAATCTAAGTTTAAAAGAAAAATACCAATTACCAGTTACTCTAAAGCACTGAATTGAATATGTTTCCTTCCTTCACCTTCTGGCTTCTTCTGAGTTCTCAATCAAGAGGTGTAAATGCAACTTCGACTTGTTTGCCTACGTCAACGAATTGAAACATTCACCGCAATGGCAGGATTTCTTCCTAGCCAAAACGGTTAATGAGGCATACACTATTTTTCATGATATATTAAGTGTGGCCTTAAACAGGCATGCACCCATGGTTAAGGTACGTGTTAGGAACAGCACTTGCCGCTGGTTTTGACCAGAACTCAAAGCTTCCATGCTAGAAAGGGATACATTATGGAAAAAAGCACACAGAAGCAAGAACGTCTCGGACTGGTGTCAATTTAGGAGAGCTCGCAACAAATGCACCGAGTTGGTCAGAGCAGCCAAGGCCACTTTCTATCGCGCAGAGCTAGCCTCTGCCTCAAGGAATCCTTCAAAACTCTGGAAAACAATAAGGGACATGTCTGGTCATTCACCTGGTAATTCCCTACCATCAAAAATTAATTCCGGTAGTAGCATCATCTCTGACTGATCGGAGATATTGGAAGCCCTCAATAATCATTTTCAACTTCCAGGCTAGCATTTGATACATCCCCTGCCAAGGACATCTGCACACAATGAGGCTTATCAATTCACGAGCCCCCTTCTACCAAGGAGGCCTTCTCCCTCCTGCCTACCTCTCTAAAAGAGGTGGAAGGAAGAGTCACATGATGCAGGCTGCCTGAAGGCTGTGCCTACCCTGGGCTCCTACCATCCATCCGACATAATCTGATTTTAAACCAACTTCAGAGCTCTAATTTACACAATTGAAGCGGCTGGAGACTCCTCAACCTCTGCCTATTGTTCAGATTTACGTTTCTCGGCATCGCAAAGCTTTACTGCGGCGATGGAAGCAGAGATGAAACAGGCCGCGATGCGGCACACCCAACCTAACACGCCTGAGAAGCTCTCCAAGAAAGTGAGGAGCCAGGCCTCTGGGAACCTGAATAAGGTGGGCAACTCTACTTCCCCGATAATGCCCTTATCCGAGGAAAAATTCCTCCAGGAATTCTCACCTTTTCGAGAGGCGCTGGATAACATTACTTCTGAACTCAAGTCTATTAAAGGAGACCTCGCTACCTTAAGCAGCAGAATGAGCAACTCGGAGGCCAGAATCACCTCCCAAGAAAGATGGCGAGACAAAACCGACCCAGAAATTACTTTGTTGAAACAGCAAGTCCGGAAGCTCCAACTCAAAACGGAGGACTTGGAAGGGCGCAGTAGGAGGAATAATCTCCTGGTCATTGGACTACCCGAAACAGAAGAGGGCTCGGATGCCATTCTATTCCTTCAGAAATTCCTCCTCAAAGTCGTGGGGCCTTCACCATTGAACCCCCAATACCACATCGAGAGAGCACATAGATCTCTCAGGCCGCGGCCTCCACCAGATTCCCTTCCCCGCCCGATCATCATCAAGTTTTTAAGTTTTATAGAAAAACAGCATGTTCTCAACAAAGCCAGAGATCTACAGGCCATTACCTGGGGCTCCTCCAAAATAAGAATCGCTCAGGATCTCCCGCTTGAAACCAGGCAGAAAAGAACTGCTTTCCATCCAATCATGCACAAGCTAATTGCGGCGGGTATCCGATTCAAGATGCTATACCCAGCCAATCTAAAGATCACAATTGACGGCTCATCTACCACCTATGAGTCACCTGAGCAAGCCATCGAAGACTTCACTTCTAAGCTTCCCAACCTCTTTAAAGAGGGATGAACTTTGTACGGTTTCAACAAAAGGCCATACTGGCTCTGTCTCCTTTACATTATTGTGTAGTTATTTCTGCTAATTGCCTGTATGCTTTTGCTGGGAAAGGTTGGTCTAAGTTGCTTGGTGGGGGGCGGGAGGCTTGTTGACCCTGATCTTGAGGGACCGTTAACGCCCCGAATTTCCCAGGGCTGTTACCGGAACCTTTGAGTCGAGCTTTGTTCCAGCTGACTGTTTTTGGCTACGGACCACGCTAGGTCCCACAAGGAAATATGCCCCTCTGGGCATCCCGGTAGTGGCGAGATGTTTAACTACCTAACTGTTACCCGACCTAACACTCCTTGGGTTCTAGCCATACCCGTAAAGGACTCGCAACTCAGACCTGAGTTTACATATGAGGGTAAGCATCCACTTCTCAGTATTACGATGGCAAGTGACATAATTCCCATGATTAGGCTGTTCTCAGCCGCCGGCTTTGTTAATTTACTAAAGTCCTCCACTTGATCACATCAGGGTGCAGTTCCCAACTACTATGGTTAAAAGAGGATGGTGGAGAATGGCCCGGGGACGGGAGAGGCTCATAGGAAGCTGCTTTACGAGCTGAGAAAGGGGGGGTACGGCGATCTGCAGGAGATTTCTATGGGGATCTGCCATATAGTTTACTGGGTGATACAGTCAGTCAGTTTACTTCCCCATTCTTATTGCAGTAGCGTATCAGGAAGGTATTGGTGCATTGTGCTCCTGAGATCTGCCATCGGGATCTCAGTTCCAGGTACTCATTACTGGGTTCCTTGTGTCCCATTTGCCCAAACCTGGAACTACTTTGTATATAGTTCATGGTTTTTTTTTTCTCACGGGGGGGGGGGAGTGGCCACCTTTGGCCTCAGGTCATGACTCCTCGACTACAGTCCAAGGTTACTATCTTTTCTCTGATAGTTTTTATATTTCAGGGGTTTGGATGTTGTTTCTTATATAGAGTGTGCGGGCTTAACTTGGGCTCTAGAGTGTGCTACAGCTTTTTTTTAGTTTGGTGGTTCACATTTCTCATTTATCCAATTTAAATGCTCATAAATGGTTAAGATGGTGATTAAAGTAGCTACCTGGAATGTGCGAGGGCTCAGAGATAAAACCAAAAGGCACCAAGTCTTTAAACACTGTGACCTACTCAGGATTGATGTTCTCATGCTTCAGGAAACCCATTTGACTAACAATGAAACAATCTGGCTACTTAGATCTGGCTTCTCCCAAGTTTTCTCGGTGAGTGGATCTGAAGCTAGCAAAGGAGTGGCTATCCTAATTAAGAATCATGTCTCTTTTCTGGCTGAAGAGAAACTAGCAGACCCAGAGGGCAGATTTATTCTGGTCAAAGGCTGTCTCAACAACTGTAGTATCGTGCTGGGATCTGTCTATGGTCCAGTCGGAGGGAGTCCGGATTTTTTTATGACTCTGGCAGATAAGATCGGTAACTTTTTACCCTCACGGTTAATATTAGGGGGGGACTGGAATGTCCCACCATGCCAAACTCTCGATAGAACTCATACGCCAATAAGGCCAGCATCCCCAGCTCAAAAAGCTCTAGTGGGCTTCATGCAACTTTTGAGGCTATGCGACCCCTGTCGGCTTGCTACCCCTTCACTCCGATCTTTCTCTTTCTTTTCTCAGGTACATAACTCATGGTCCAGACTAGACTACATTCTGATCAGTAAGTCACTTCTCCCTGGTCTCTCCCAATCAGGTATTGAACCGATAGTGCTGTCAGACCATTCAACAGTCTGGGTTAGGATCTCATCAGACCCTAACTTTCAGCGAGACACCATTTGGAAGCTGAACACCCAACTCCTCAAAGATAATCAGACCGTCTCTCACATTAAAGACCTGATCTCTAACTTTATGGACCTTAATAAAAACTCTGCTCCGAGGATAGACTCAATATGGTGTGCTTTGAAGTGCTACCTTAGGGGGGAATTAATCAAAATTGCCTCAGTGAGGAAAAAACACAGGTTGGAGCAGGCCGCTTCGCTGCTAATCAAAATCAAGGAATTAGAGCACTCCCTTTCCCCCTCCCCCCTCTCAAGCTCATTAGAACTCCTACTAAAGCTAAAGAACGAATACGCGGACTTACTGAAAGAAAAAGCTGAATACGCCATTTTAAAAACCCAATCCAAATACATTGACCAAGGCGAAAAGGCTAGTAGATTATTAGCTCTCAGACTGCGTAAGATAGAGAGCTCGAGATTGATTCCAATGCTGCAAACCCAGGAGGAAGTAGTCAAGACTACACCCAGAGAGATCACCCAGACCTTTGAGGGATTTTACAGTTAGCTTTATAGCAGACACACCTCCCCAGTGTCTCCGTTGGGAATTTCTACCTATTTAGAAGATCTCGACCTCCCTCGCCTCCTCCCACACCATAAAAGTTCTCTCACCTCCCCCATCACATTACTCGAAGTAGAAGAGGTGATTGCCTCTTTAGCTCCTGATAAGACACCGTGCCCCGATGGTTATCCATCTAATTTTTACAAGAGCTTTAGCAGGGAACTGGCCCCTCTCCTCCTCAGGCTTTATAAGTACATGTTTGAGGCTGAGGTTGTGGATCCTACATTATTAGAAGCCACAATTGTGCTAATCCTTAAACCAGATAAACCACCTATGGACCCTACAAGCTACCGCCCTATTTCTCTCTTAAATTGCGACATTAAGATCCTGCCCAAGATCTTAGCTGAGAGGATTAAAAAGATCTGGACCCACCTTCTGAGCCCGGAGCAAGTTGGGTTTGTGCAAGGCCGCTCCCCAGTTGATCACCTTAGGACCCTCTCCCATATCTCACATACAGCCCAATCATCTCATATTCCGATGGCCTTAATCTCCCTAGACGCTGAAAAAGCGTTTGACAGAGTTAATTGGGATTTTTTATGGGCAACACTAGCCAAGATGGAATTCCCAACCTCCTTTATACGGTGGATTCGGGTTTTATACAAATCTCCCTCGCTAAGATCTATTGTAATATGCTTTCTTCACTTTCTATCTCTTTACTGGTACTAGACAAGGCTGCCCCTTCCTTCTGTTCAATCTATACTTAGAACCTCTCCTTCATAATATTAAAAGATCTCCTCATATCCAGGGATGTCCCGTATTACAACAAGAGTTGGTCCTCTCTGTCTACGCGGACGACATCCTCCTCCACGTAGCTCACCCCGAAAAGTCACCAGCACATGCCCTTCAAGTTATTACGCAGTACGGCCGCCTCTCCTATTATAAACTGAATCTAGCAAAATCAGAAGTGTTCCCATTAAATCCCTTCACGCACAAAGCTAGCTTTGCTAGATTTGGTATGAGGTGGTCCCCTAAATCGATCAAATATCTGGGCATTCACCTTACTAATGACCCACTACTACTCAGGAAACTTAATTTAGATTATCTTATGACCAACATTCAACTAGACCTCCAAAGATGGTCCAAACTCCCTATCTCTCTTTGGGGTAGAATCAACACCATTAAGATGAACGTCCTGCCCCGGATTTTCTACCTCTTAATTTATTGAGTCCCTGGCTACCCCTTTCATACTTGCAGCACCTGCATTCTATCCTCTCTCAATTCATTTGGCAAAATAAGTCTCCCAGATGTTCTTTCTCCAAGCTCTGTCTTCCTAAAGACAAGGGGGGACTTCGTCTCCCTAACCTACTTTTTTACCACTGGGCAGCTCACCTCTCCAAACTGGACAGATGGCTTCCAAATAGGGCAGAAGGATCTTCCCCAATCTGGCTCCAAATTGAAAGACAAATACTCGTAGAAGCTAATCTCTGCTCTCCGACCATATTTTTTCTTCCCAGTTCAGCACTCCCATCCTCGTTATTAAATCTGACCATCCTCACCTCCCTTAAAACCCTCTCTCAATGCCTGCAATACCTCAAAATCTCCCCAAAAAGAGACTTGGCACAGTCCCTCGTTCTCAACCCCAACATTCGGTTAGGAGGCTCAAAGATTACCTTAGATTGGCTTCCTCAAATTCGAGAAGCCATGGTTGAGAACCTATACTCTCAGGACTCTCTCCTATCTTCTCCGGATATTATGGCCAGGTTTAATCTCCCTCCAAGGTATATCTTCAAGATATATCAGCTGAGGCACCTCATTAGTGCCAATTTTGGGACGGAGTCCCGCTGCTCACAAGTGGGCCCATTTCTTTCCCAAGTTCAGGAATTAGCTTCCAAATCCCATGGAACCTCCACTATATATTCCTACCTGATGGGTCTTAAATTTCCGGACTCCCTCCCAGGCTTTAGTGTCTGGACTTCTCTCCTGCCTGATCTCGTTCCTAACTGGTCACGAATCTGGAATGATCTACACAGATATCACACTCAAGATAGGTTTAGACTTATCCAATATCATATTTTAAATAACATGTACTATACATCAGTCAAATTAGCTTGTCTAGGGCATTTGCCTCTCCCT
Organism: Neoceratodus forsteri; assembly: GCA_016271365.2. NCBI lineage: Eukaryota > Metazoa > Chordata > Ceratodontiformes > Ceratodontidae > Neoceratodus > Neoceratodus forsteri. The sequence goes on along the minus strand of CM028129.1, from coordinate 93,842,158 downwards.
CTCCCTCTCTGCACCAGATGCTCGCAATCAGAAGGAAACCTGCTCCACATCTTTTGGCAATGCGAAAAAGTGATCCCCCTGTGGCGCTCCATCCAGTCCAACTTGGACCCTCTTTTGGGTCTTGATGGTCTTTTTACCGCAGAAATATGCATCCTAGGTATCTATTCCAAAGTTGAGAACCAGGAGCGCAGATTTCACATGGCACTTATCTCTATGGTGGTTAAAAGACGGGTACTCAAACATTGGTTGGACCAGTTAACCTTAACATATGCAGAGTGGCTGAAAGACCTATCAACCTGCTTTAATATGGAGAGACTCATGGCCAGTTCTCGTAACCGTATGGACTTGTTTCATAAAAAATGGGATAAGCTATATACGCTGTATTTACATTAGAGCCTACTTGGTTCTGTCTCTGAAGCTCTCTTCCCTTATCTATCTCACCACCAATCCTATGTGCCCATGATATTATGTTAATAGCATATGATATGCCAAATATGCACACTCTGGGTGGGTTAGGGTTGGGGGGAGGGGGTGGTTGGGGGCAGTAGGGTTTTTTCTTTTTCCGGCTATATGTCTCATTTCATACTTTGGTCAAAGAGAATTGTTACCTAGCCCTATGATAGACTCGATGTTAACCTGTGTTTTGGTGTAATTCTGTAAAACTAATAAAGTTAAATTTAAAAAACAAAGAGGTGGAAGACCTACTGCTGCAATTGGATACCAAGAAGGGTGCAGGCTCTGACTCCATAAAGCCTTACTATCTGAAATGTGCATATCATGTGTTGGCTGTGCCAATCACCCACCTCTTCAACATGTCACTTTCCCAGGGGAGCCTCCCTCACAATGGAAAATAGCCCATGTCATCCCTCTGCTAAAATCAGGTGACCCCTGCGACCTAAATAATTATAGACCGATCTCCCTCCTCCCCATTCTGTCTAAATTATTAGAAAAAATAGTGAGTGGTCAGCAAAGGGCATACCTCGAGTCCAGAAGCCTGTTAAACCCTGTTCAGTCTGGATTCAGAGCAAAGCACAGCACCATAACAGCCTTAGCAAAGGTGACCAATGATTGGCTCCTTGACCTTGACAATAGGAATCATGTCTCTGCCGTTTTCTTGGCTCTAAGTAAGGCCTTCGACACAGTCGACCATAGCCTGCTTCTTTCCTCTCTAAGTAACTTAGGTCTGGACCATAATTCTATGTGCTGGTTTGCTGACTACCTCATAGAACGGAAACAACAGGTTAAAACTGAAGGTGATCTTTCACCACTTAAACCTATTCTGAGAGGTGTGCCTCAGGGATCTATCCTTGGTCCCCTCTTATTTGCGGTTTACATTAATAACATCAATAACACCATCAGTAAAGCCAATATCCATTTAGTCGCTGACGACACAGTACTTTACTTAAGTTGTCCAACGCCAGAAGCAGCCTGTGAAGACCTCCAAGCTGAATTTAACCTATTACAATACCAGCTCATTATTTATTTATTTTATTTATTTAAACATCAGTTTAACAACCTTTGAGCCAGGGGCTCATTTACAAAAGTACCTCGTCACATAGAGGACAAAAACAGTGGTACAAGAGACAACAGATAATCAGCAATACAGGTTCACAATAGGTGTCAGTTAATGTTACAGGTATTTCCAAGACATAAGTACAATATATAGGCTAGTTAGGGTTAGGGGTGGTGGGTAAGGAGGATAAGATAGGAAGATGGGAAGAAGGATGGGAGAAGGCCCAGAGAGGTAGATTGATCACGCGAGGTGTCGAGTAGGAAAGTGCAGCTCAGTGAGCATTGTCAGGGGAGGGATTTAAGGGCAGCAGCAACTGCGTGAGGTGAGCAGGTGATTTCTGAGGCTGTGTTTAAAACATGCTAACAAGGGGTGTCAGAGATACCAGCAGGGAGGATTATACCAGGAGGGTGCTCTGTAAGGAAAGCCCTTTGGCCTTGTGGTCCTAGCCTTGGTATGACCAGGCGGTCTTGCAGGAGCTGCGGTGTGCACTGTGGGATTAGCCCGGTGGACTGAGTCTGATAGGCCAGGGGGATTGGCCATGGAGGGCTTTAAAGGTGAGTTGCAGGTTTGGTACATGAGCCGCTCATCCAGGTTGAGTAGGGTGGCCATGGAATAAAGCAGACAGGTGTGGGTAAGTCTAGGAGCACTGGTTATAAGTCTACAGGCTTTGTTAAGTGTAAGGGCACCTTGCAGGACGCCGTCTGGTCTGCTGCACCATAGACAGGAGGCCGTAGTTGATTAGGGATATGACAGAGGAGGTGACAGCCAGGTGGAGGGCGTCCAAGGGGAGGCAGTTTTTGTGACGGTAAAGGATACCCAGCCGTGTGTTGGAGGCAGAGGTCAGGACAGAGACATGGTCATGGAAGGAGAGGGCAGGGTCAAAGATTATACCAAGGTATTTATAGGAGTGAACAAGTTCGATGGGGATATTGAGGGTGGAGTGGACAGCGAGAGGAAAATTGCTGGACTTATTTTAGGGGTGGGCAAAGAGCATGGCTTTGGTTTTCTTTAGGTTGATGACGAGTCGGTGCTCAGTGAACCAGGTTTCAGCGGCATCGTAGGCTTGCTGAAGAGAATTCTGGAGTGAAATGGGGTTACTGTCAGAGGCAAAGAGTACTGCATCATCAGCGTAGAGTAGGATCTTTCCTGCACATTCACTGGGTAGTGTGTTGAGGAAGAGGGAGAAGAGTAAGGGCCCGAGAATAGAGCCCTGAGGGACTCCAGAGTGGATTGGGCAGGTGCTGGAAAGAGTTCCACTAACTTTCACACATTGAGAGCGGGCCAACAAGTAGCTGGCGCACCAGGAGACTGGACCAGTGGCAAAGCCTAGATGGTCGAGGGTAGCTAACAAGAGAGGATGTGAGACGGTGTCAAAGGCTTTAGACAGGTCAATGGATACCGCACCAGCCAAGGAGCCAGAGTCCAATGAGGTGTGAAGGAAGTTAGCGAACTCCAGGAGTGCAGTATTGGTGCTATGGCCAGCTCTGAACCCATGCTGCTCAGGGCAAAGAACATCATATTTAGAGAGGTAGCCAGAGATTTGGGTGGCCACAATTTTCTCTAGGGCCTTAGAGAGGAGAGGATTGAGATAGGCCGGTAGTTACCTGGAAGGGTCCTGTCACCACCTTTGTGGATCGGGGTAACAGTAGGGACCCTCCAGACAGAGGGAAATTGTCCGAGGCAGAGGGACTTATTAAAGAGGCAGGTGATAGGTGAGATGACCTGGTCCAGGACCTGATGTAGAAGACAGGGATCTAGGGAGTCATTACCAGTAGTGTTACACTTTAAGGCTTTAAGCAAGTATGGCCTGACTTCTTGAGCGGTGACACAACGCAGGTGGAACAAGGGGCGTGAGATGGGTGGGACAGTCCTGGGGGGAGGAGGACTGAAGAAATTGTCAGGGAGCACTGGGCTAAGGTCGGTAAAGGAATTATTGAGATGAGTGGCAATGAGGGCAGGATCTGAGGAGACAGTACCATTGATGTTAAAGCGAGGGTGGGGGGACCGGGGCGACCATTCAGCTGCTTGCGTTGTCCCAGAAAGACCTGGGGTTCCCCCATGAGGAGGTAAGGGAGGCTTGATAATACTCAGCCTTTGCTTTGTGGATAGCCCAAGTACACCTGTTCCGAGCCGCAGCATAAGCCTGTCTGTCCGCTGGGCAACCAGTTTCAACAGCGAGGTGCCACAGGTTGTCCTGCTGTTTAAGAAGTAGTCACAAGGCAGGGGTGACCCAGGGGGCATGTCTTACTTTAGACCTACGAGCAGTTATAGGTCACTATGGCCAAGTTATAGGTGCAAAGATGTCACAGGCAGAGTTGAAGGTGCTGATAAAGAAGGCCAGTGCCTTGTCAATGTCAGGGGTGTTTAGTAATGGGGACCAGTCTGTGTGGGCTAGGAAATGCTTTAGGTCTTTCAACCCACCAGGTCTAAGCCGCCTCCGAAGGGTGGTTTGAACAGAGGGCTTGGGCAGAGAGGTTAGCAAAAAGCTTCTGCTCAATGTGAAAAAAAACAAAAGCAATGCTCTTTTCCCCTTCCTCATATGTGGCAAATCCTGCTTGCATGGGGGCTATCCCTCAAATTACCACAGTACTTGAAGAAAAACTAGAGTATGTGCCAAAATTCAAATATCTGGGTGTATGGCTCGATCACAAACCCTCCTTCATCGAACATCTCGAAGAACTACAGAAGAAACTAAGACAAAGATTAGGACTATTCTACAGAATTAACCACCTTCTCACTAAGGAGGCCAAGCTTCAGCTGGTTCAAGTCACCTTCATTTCATTAATAGATTACACTGACCTTCTCTAGAGCCACTGTACTGCCTCTGCCCAGGTTAAGTTGGACACCCTTTACCACAGAGCAATCAGGTTCATAACCGGCCTTCCTCTTTCCACACACTATTGCTCCTTGTACTCAGCATTGGGCTGGACTTCCCTTCATTATAGGAGAAATAGAAACGCCGCTCTATGGGCCTTCAGAGCAGTAGCCAACAAGCTCCTCCCATACGTCTCTCATTGTATTCCCCGGAGTGTGATAGGCACCTATGCTCTCAGGAGCTATTTCCCTATTCACCCTCCAAGTTCCAAAGGTCAAATCTCATTTCGGCAGAGCTGCTTTAAGTTTCTCATTGCCTGCCTTGTGGAACAGTTTGCAAAAAAACTTGAAGCTGGGCAGTCCTGTTAGTCTGAATATTTTCAAGTCGCTCTATGACCGCGACATGAAAGAATCCTGCAAATGTTTCCCACATCGCTAGCTCACTTATTCTACTGTTGCCCCCATCCATCCTGCCTCACTCCCTGCCTCTGCTCTGCCTCTCTCTCTCTCTCTCTCTCTCTCTCTCTCTCTCTCTCTCTCCCTATCAAAATATCTTCTTCTCTCACTCTTCCCTGTCTGTCTTTAGCCATGGCCAAGTTCCACCCCCTCCCATGAAGTATGCCAGTTAACTACCACTTCTCCGTCGTTATCTTACTAAACTGGTATCCCACAGCTGTCTGTCCTTAACTATGGCCAAGTTCCACCCTCTTCCCTGAAGTATGACAGAAACAATTCCTTCCCCTTCAGTATCTCATTATTCTGGTACCCCTCATACTGCCTTTCTCGTCCCTTTAAGTGAACAGGCCTGCTGTACCAACCAATAAGCCTATCTGCTGTAAAGCTCCTTACGGTCATATTTTGTTGTACATATGTTGATCTTGCTCCTTTGTATAATATTGCATTTTGTTCTACCTTGCTACTGTACTGTAAATACTGTATATTTTTCCCTCTCTGTATAATATTGCACTATGTCTACCATTTTACTGTACTGTACAATGATTTTTTTCATGACCAGGTCCACCTTGCAAATGAGCCTTGCTCAATGGTGCCCGCCTGGATAAATAAAGATTTTGATTGATTGATTGATAACAAAAAAGGGGGAATACAGAGCACACTAGACAATCAAAATAAAGGTTTTATATGAAGAATTACAAAACAGAAAAAGACTAACAGAAGTCTATTTCTGTCTTTCCTCACAGACTTTCTTAAAAAATAATTTTCACGGAGGATTCTGTTCCCAAACAGATCCCTCAGCAGACTGGGAAGGGACTGTGTCTGGGTTGCAGAACAGTGATCACTAAGCACTGTCTGTGGGTATCACTCCAACCCTCTGAGATGAGAGAGTTCCATGTTTGTACATTCCCAGCTATAGGATGCCTTGAGCTCCCATGATGCCACAAGGCTGGAACATGTGGTCACCATTAGCAACAACTTGTTTTTCAGAGATATCTGGTCTGGCCCAGGTTCTTCAAGCCATCTGAACTTTAAAGAGCTGCATTTTCAAAGCATTAAGGCAGTCCATAAATATTCAGCCATCAATGGTTTGAACTATTTCTTTGTGTTAAACAGGCTAATTAAAGTAAATACAAAATCACACATGCCCCCACAATGCAAAGCATCATGGGCTGCATATGCAAATCACCACAGAATGTTATGCTGGTCCAACTTTAAGCAGAATTGCATGGTGCCGAAAAGCCTCTCACACAGTTTGCAAAGGGTGCTAACAGAAGACATAGACATGTGTTTCATCCTACCAGGACTCATCAGTATGCCTCGTCTGTTTGACACCCCAGTGGAATGGACCAGCTACCCTTAAGGCAGTGTGCCTTCGATATATTGTGGTGAACCCATTAAAATAAAAAACTATTTAAAAGACAAAGAACCTCTGTGCGCAAACACTGAGGCAAGGGTTACCCCAAAGGGCATTTGGCTGGGAAGCCAAGTTTCAAGAAAATACAAAATCACACATGCCCCCACAATGCAAAGCATCATGGGCTGCATATGCAAATCACCACAGAATGTTATGCTGGTCCAACTTTAAGCAGAATTGCATGGTGCCGAAAGGCCTCTCACACAGTTTGCAAAGGGTGCTAACAGAAGACATAGACACGTGTTTCGTCCTACCAGGACTCATCAGTATGCCTCGTCTGTTTGACACCCCAGTGGAATGGACCAGCTACCCTTAAGGTAGTGTGCCTTGGATATATTGTGTCGAACCCATTAAATAAAAAACTATTTAAAAGACAAAGAACCTCTAAGTAGCTGACCCCACAAGGCCATTAGGTTTCCTCTCCTGTCAGAGTTGGGCTATTGTTTTAAAGAGCTCCTTTAATGACTGCCCCATGAAGTACTCTGAGGACCAGTCACAGTGTCACTGGATCTATCATCCCACACCTAGCCACAGGAGATGTGAAATCTTTAGCTTGATTAGGAGGGATAAACCTTTTAATACAAGGAAAACAATCCCAAGAAATAACTATTTCAGCAAAGTCATTTTATGTACATCTGTGGTAAGGAATCTGTTATAACCACTCTGCCTCAGAAGATGCTAAATGGAGTGTGTGAGGGGAATGTAGCCTTAGACCAGCTGAGGGGAACAACTCTGTGACAAAGAAAAGCTGTTACTCACAACCCCTAACATCATGCAGGCTCTTGGCCCAACCCACAAGGTGGAGATGTTTTAATGCAAATACACACAAGTTAGTTCTTAAAGCCATACACATACTTTTGACAGGAGGGGTTAATTTGGGCACTCCTTCTAAGCAAAGGGACCCAGGAGTCATCATAAGTGGCTCCTTTAAACAACCCAGCCAGTGTAACAAGGCTTATAGTAAGGCAACTATGATGCTGGGGTGCATCTGGAGGGGTTCTGACAGCAGGAGGAAAGAGGCATTACTGCTTCCCTATAGATCACTGGTGAGGCTTTACCTAGAATACTGTGCCCAATTCTGGAGTCCTAAACTAAGAAAATACAAGGGCAGACTGGAAACAGTGCAGCATAAGGTAATCAAAATGATTCAAGGCCAGTAGGGCAGGTCCAAAAAGATTCGTCTTAGGGCACTGAACATGTACTCACTCAAGAGCAGACAAGAGACGGTGATATGACAGAAACCGTCAGGTTCCTGAAAGAAATGAAGAAGGTGAACTGCAAGGAACTTTCAACAGGAGTAGCGAACCTAGAACCTGAGGACACGAGCGGAAGCTGACATGGGGAGGTTCAGGTGGGACGTGAGAAAGTTTTGGTTTCGGAAAGAGTGGCTGAGCCATGGAACAGTCTGGCAGTGGAGGTGATGTGTGCCAAAACCATTAATGGGTTCAAGCACGGCTGGGATAGAGTAAAGGGTTAAGTAGTTACTTGCCATCACTCAATTATAGAAGACAGAGAAACCCCGCACTCTGGACCTTCAGAGCTATCACTAAGAAGCTGCCTAAGTATATCTTGGATTGTCTTCCACTAAGCACTGTAGGCAAGTGTAACCCCCAGGTGGCGCTATCCCAAGGGCTACTACCCCTGCCTGCTTGACTACAGACAGGTTGAGGGGCCTAGGTTCTATGGCGGGTGCCTCCACCCAGAGGTCAGGGTTTATAGTGGTTAGACTAGCTTGGTCACAGCCCTCTGGGACACTGAGACACCCTTTTATTCCTAGTGGCTCACACAATGCACATCAGTTACAGTTCCAATATCCCACATGTACACACTGTTCATTCATAAAGTACCACTTACCCTTGAGACTGATTCTGAGGTTCGTCTCTGGGGACCCCCTGTAAAATAAGGTTAATTAACATACACGAACCAATACAATGCTTGATATGTAGGTACTGACACTTCAGACAGTTTACAGTTTAACAACATCAAATCTGGTTTATTTAGGGAGAATAAAACACAGGAGGGGGAGATCAGGTTAATTGGCAGAATTAAATCACAGTACTGTGCACATTACAGGGTCTAAAAAGTCACACTCTGGGTACCCAGGTTGGGGGAGGGGCTAGCCAGGTCCGTTGCCGGGGGTTGGCTGGCAGGTGCCGATGGACAGGGCCCTGTAGAAGAAAATATATGCACAACACCCAATTGTAATCTGGAGCTGGATGGCTCAGTCCATGAAGCAGCGAAACAACAAGAATTAGATGACACACTTGTGATTGAAAACAGGCTGCAGGGGAATAACCTGATTTGTACTCACAATACCCAAGCTGAGAACCGGATGGTGGATGTTCTCGGATTGTCAGAAACAACAGGGCATGGAGACAAGGTCCTTGTGACTGGACCCCACTGCAGTTTATAGCAAACGGATTTAGTCCGAGACAAGCTGGGGTTTGCTTCCAACTTCAACACACAGCACACAGCACAGGAGATTGGAAATAGCGATTCCCCACAAGCACTACACACATTCATATGTAAAAGGAAAGTACTATACCAGGCAGGCTGCTCCTCGATCCTGATCGCAATTACTGCAAAATACCCGGGAGCACACACAGAAGCTTTAGTTCCTGTTAGACAGAGTGCAATTCAGCAATTTCTCCAGTCTTCTACAGGGTTAGCCTGGTTTCTACCTTTCAGACTTCCTTCTTTCTCCTCAGAAGTCAGATTCATTCCAAACTAACGCTTACAATAGCTGCAGGCCAAACCTCAGGGCCTCACATGCGCTTCCCGCGCGAAACTATACACCGCAGAAGCACAGAGCTCCTTCTCTCTTCACTGTTGCAACTGATCTGATCTTTCCAGTCACAGAGCAGGGCATTTCCTTTAGCTCCACACCATTCTGTTGGCTGGTTCTACTGTCACTCACAATAAGACTCCCTCTGTTGGTGGAAAAAGGCGCCAAGGTTAAAACTACATTTCCCAGAGTCACTGCCCATACAATCCCCTTGTGGCTGGCTCAAAATTGAGAGTCCAAGTTCTGATTCGTCCACAGGCTCCATTTTAGGGCCTCCCTATCATCCTGATTGGTCCAAGTCAGCAATTCAGGACCAAAATGAAAGAGCTACACTGAAACAGTTCTTGCTGAAGGGAAAGCAGGTTAGACAAACTGTATTTTCATTATCACTCTAACAGATTTCTGGCAAACAGTTTATATCTTTCAACAAGGCTCCCTCTGCACATGTAGCAACGGCAGAAACGGAGCGAATTGACAGCAGCTCGGGCAGGATTCAAGCATTAAATACACAGTCTCCCCATACAAACTAATTAAGTCTGCAAGCAGACAGCTCTTAAAGAGACAGTACATGGAGGCTCAAATAGCACTCACTTGGAACCACATTTAAACAACTCAGACACCGAACACCGGCCAGACTTAGAGCATTCAGGCAAGCTCCTGGAAGACTTTTGGGAACTCCCATTTACAGGGGGGTTACACAAGTACAGTATGTCCTGAGGATTGCCTCCTATATCTCCCTTACTGTACATAAGGTCAAATTGCGCTTTGGTAGGACATTCTTAAGTTACGCGCTACCCCTACGCTGGAACAAGCTGCAAAAAACATTGAAATTGGTCCACCCCATCAAATTAGCAGCATTCAAATCACTTTATGCTCATTCTTTTAAGGAATCCTGTAACTGTTTCCCCTGACTTTTGCCTCATCTCAAGTTAATAGAGTCTCCCACAGTGTCCCCCAGACCCGCCTAACATTCCATTTCTATTCACTTCCTCTTCCCCCTACTGCACCTTGGAACCCTATAATTACTCTCTGTCTGCTGCCTTCTGGCCAGAATATAGAGTACGTCACATTGCGTCCCCCTGGCTTCGGTTTACTTTCCGTGCTCTATTATGCCCTCCTCCACCATCTGCAAGTTTGGAGCCCCGTGTTTACTCTCTTCAGCTGTTGCCACCTGTCCAGAGCAAACAATGGCCATCTCTTGGGCACCCCTTCCTTCATATGCTTCCACCTTTCTACCCCCCCTCCCCCCTACTGGAATTAACCTTCTACTTTCACACCTTATCTAAGACCCTCTCACTTATGCCTACTGGCAAGCTCCGTGTATATTTTGTATATGTTTATCTCTAGGTAATTGACATTCTCATTCATTCTGTAGATTGTATATTGCTATTTGTTCAATTTATATCTGTATCATGGTTCTGTTGTAAACCTTCTGTGTATATAACCCCTTATTATATACTGTTTATGTAGCTGTCCAGGTCCATCTCGAAAATTAGCTTTGCTCGATGGTGCTCACTTGGTTAAATAAAGATTTTGATTGATTAATTGATTATTGACTCGAGGGGGTAGCAGTAAGGCAGGGAACATGGGGTTGGGTAATGCAGACAAAAACACTTGTAAATAACAGGTCTCGGGGTAAGATATGGTATTATGGGCAGACTGGATGGCTCAATGGACTTTTTCTGCTGTCGTTGTCTATGTTTCTATGTTAGACAGTAATGTGAGTTTTTCTGTAAGGGTTATGGCATTTCTTTTTCTATATAGATTTTTGTAGGCTTTTTCTCCCCATTTTCTCCTGTCCCCAACCCCGGGCGTCCGCACCCATGTGAAGGCACATGCACGCCACACTCCAGGGTACCCTCCCGCTATGCTGCCGCCCCCTTCCACCTACGCTACCCACTGGACCTCTACCCGGTGGGAGAAGAACTATGGGGGAGGGTGGTGACGACTACCCTGGGAGAGAAGAGCTGCTGTTCAGCTGCTCAATCCTGCTCCCCCCCCAAGCTGGCTCTCCTATGACCTGAGGTCGTTCACAAACCCAGGTCGCCAGCATGGTGCGAGGTAAGGCATCCAGTGCCTCAACCATCAGCGCCACCGGGCCAGCTAGGTTTATGGTATTTTTGACAGTTTCTTCCTGAGGGGATAGATAGAGGTTTAGTACTTGGGGTTGTGATCTGCTACGGGCAAAATAATTCGGAGTTCCTACAGTACAATGTTTACCAAACAAATTCAAAAATGGAGGCAGTGGGTGTGAATACAGTGCAGGCAGTCAAGGTAATCCTGGAAAAATGACTGTTTACAAAGGGAGTCAGAGAGAGCCCTAGGTAGTAGGGTGTAAGGAAACGCTCAATAAATTACCCAAGGTCTGGGGAAGGGGACTTCTTGATAGACCTAGTCACCCTTCAGACCTTAAATTACTGTTACTATAAATAGATACTCAAGGTTTGCGGCTATAGGGGTATTGTGGGACAAGGAAAACATACTTATAATAGTTTCAAGTTCTAGAAATGTATTATGGCCATTTTCTAAGGGTCAGGAAAAGGGTGGAACTAAAAGGGACAGACTCCTTAAGCAACAGTCTAAGCGAACATTCCACTGAAGCTTATTCTGCTGCGAGAGTTGTATGGGAGGCATTATGGGCGGGCTATAAAACACAGTTGGTGTCTATAATGGCCAAATAGACTACTGACCATTAAGATGGGACAGAATGATGTAGGTCAATTAGATTTAGGTGTAACATCAGGTAGTGCTTGGGATGTTCAAGGCAGGGAGCTAGCCAGACCAGACCAGAGGGAACCAGCCAGACCTGTAGCAAGCTAAAGCAGATTATGGCCTAGAGCTAGCTATTCTCAGGAACCAGCAAGCATAGGTGTTAAGGAATCACCTGAATACTAGTAGCAGGTACAGCAGGGCAGTAGGTGAGTGTAAGGTAAAGCATAGTCACTTACCTGGCTGGAATTGCCATGTTCCTCCACAGCAATGGAAAAAAGCCACATCAGTATCTAATGTACCAGCACCAGCTTTTCTGGATGGGACCACAGCCTTACTCCAAGGAACGACTGTCACCATCAACATGGCATTTTTTCACACGGACAGTTCATGACGTATTACTTGATACTGAAGAGACACTGCCAATACTATGCCTCAGGAAGGGAGTGTTAAATCTATGCTAATGTGACTTGTATGTGTAGAGGTAAAGTATGGAACATAAGGAATGCTACTGAGTGCTAAGGATATAGATAATGGGCCCTATTCACAAATGGTGCAGATGGGATACGCACAGCGTAAACCCGGCGCATATCCCACCCGCACCTGGCCATGCACACTACGCCCCCTGCACAACATTCACAATCCTGCAACCCCCCCCCCATGCACCCGGCACACTGGCCAAATGAGCAGCTCTGCATGGGGGTGGCCCGAGACAGGTGTGGGGGTGTGGCACTCCCGACATTCCTGAGGCGTGAAAGTGCACCTTGCACCAGGGGGAGATGGCTATGCCTTCTGAAGGCAGGCATAACTATTACACGCCCCCCCAGATGCTGCTGCTGGTTGCAGTGGGGATGGTGGGGGTCAACAGACCCCTCACAGGGCTGCCTGTGTCATTGGGGCACATTTGGGAGGTTGGGGGGCTGTCAACTGGGGTCCCCCACACCTCGTTGCTTTGTCCATGTATGTGCCCATCAGCAACATGGTGCCCGATGGGCGCAAGGGATCCACTACAGGACCCGGTCTGGGCAACTGATTGACTGCGCAGCTGGGTGCACAGCCCCGCACTGGCCAACCCCACGAACCTGCGCACCGGGGGGTGGGGCCATGTAACGGAGCTGGGCAGGGATCACTGTTCATGATTGCGATCCCCGCATGGATCTCCAGTGGGTGCGGAGCTGTGCGGGGGGGATACGTGCACTTCGCGCATATATCTCACTGGTAATTGTATTTGTACCTGTATCCTCAGTATTACCAATTGTTGTACTGCTTCAAACTGTGTGTTATTTGTACCCTCCTGGGTCGTGCCTGAAAATAGGCATTGCTATGCACTTACCCAGTTACCAAAAGCAAATAATAAAATAATAATATCCTTCCAGCGTTCATGAATAGGCCCCAATATTAGTAACTAAGGTATTCCACAGATAGTGCACTTGTTGTACATTTAAATGGTTAATGGATGGTCTGAAGCATGTGGGAAAGGCCTGGCAGTCATCCAGACAGATTTAAAGCAGCAGTGATAGCTGGTGAACATGGCCTTCTCTGCCCTGATGCTGAGTTAGCATATGAAGCCACTACCTGCCCTCCCTTTGTCCTTATTTGAGTCACACATATGCAGCACTGATGCCACCTACTGGCACAGTAGCAGTTAATATACAACAGGGACTATTTTTTTTTTAACATTTTTCTTTTAAATTGTTGAGGCTTTTTCCTCCTAAATTTAGAAGTATATAGTTATTTAAAAACAAAATACCCTTTTTACTTTAAAGGAGCCATTTCGTAATCTCAATAAGGCACTCCAGGGGATGCGTTATGGTGGGATAATGGCCCATCTCAGGTGGTGGAAGCACTCAGCTTCACCTTGTGCTTCAACCCACCCGAGGTGGACCGTTATCCCACCTTAATGCCCCCCGTGGTGCCTTATTGCTTAATTAATGCATGCCCTGGGTAGTTGTTAGGCTTGAGTCTGAAGGACAAGTCCCCTTACAACCACCAAGCACATGCATGAAGTGTGCTTTAACCCACAACAGGGCATGCATGTATCAAGTATCATGAGTGTGGTAGACACCAGGAACAGACTGCCAGCCAAAGTGGTGGAGGCAAAAGCAGTAGAAGGGGGAGCTTCAAGCATGCATGGGATAGACATATGGGAATATTACTAAACAGACTTGAAGGAGGGTGGATTACCAGAGAAACTTAGGGTCTATGGAAACAGAACTTGCAGGGAGCATCTGAGCAGGCTGGGTGGGCCAAGCTGTCCTTTTCAGCAGACAAAGTTTATGTTTCAAGCAATAATGCATGCCTCAGGCAGTTGTGAGGCATGAGGCCTAGTGCCCCTACAACCACCCAAGGCATGCATGAAGGCCTGACACACCCATGCCCTGTAGTGGGTTAATGCACTTATAAAATGGACAGATGAATAAAAGGATAAATGTAAAAAAATACAAAAGTCTTTTTATGCTGAAGAAGTGAAAAATATTTACTGTATCCTTCCACTTGATTAGTTCGGTAATGAAGTTCATTATAATGCAGCAAGGTAACTTTGTATATATTAAAAAAAAGTAATGCCGTCCCGCCGGCGCAGTGGTAGCACTACTGCTCGTGACGCCAGCGACCCGGGTTCGGGAACAAGCCCAGGAGCTGGAGGGCCAGTCTGGGGGAGGAGGCTGAGCATCCAGGGGACAGCTTGCCTTCTCCGGGAGGGAGGGGCGGGATTTTGGCTCGGGCTTGACTGCCCCAGGCAGATGCCTGGGGTACAGCAAGTACCCTGCCATGCACAGAGAGGAAAAAGGTGTGGCGGACCCCGGCGGTTACGCCTTAACATTGGGGCACACGCCACGCCCTGAACACCGGAAAATCACTCCCTAGGTTTCCAGAAGATGGAACACCTTGGCACAGACCCACAGCCCCCTCGCCTGTCCTGGTCCGGTGCCCTGACAGATGGAAGATGTTCAGGGGTGTACGGGCCCCCACCTTGTCCCAGCATGGGGAGCAATCCACAGCTACATGGCGGGACTACTGCAGGCTCCAGGTAAGGCAAGGAAGGGCAATTGGTGACTCCCAAGGTGGCGGAGCTTAGGGGGCAGGGGGGAAGTATAAACAGAAAGTTCAAAAAAAAGAAAGGTAAAATTAACTGTAGTGAAAAGTAATAATTGATGTTATTGTTGCATTAAACTGCACTTTCTGACTTTCACTTTAATATGCTTTATCAGTTTCAAGATGATTTTGCTTTTGTTTTTGGTTTTTTTGCCCCTCAGAATGTCAGTGTCAGCATCAAAATAGTAATCAACCCAGTCACTTACTCTGTTATGTCCAAACATTAAGAAATTAGGTTTGGCATGTCAATGGATTCTGATGGTTTGCCGAATCAGTTTTTGCTGTGCTTCTTTGAAGTTGTTAAACAATGGCTGTCTACTGTTTCGGTTTTGAGTGTTTGGGGGGTATTGCTCTGTGGTTAGTACAAAGGCTTTTTTTTAAGGTTGCTATAGTTCGGCATAGAAGTGTGCAGTAGTGTTGCATCACTCAGTGGTCAGATGACTCATTTCATTTCATTTATTAATTTCACCACAAAAAGGCACCATTGAGCAAGTTCACTTACAAGGAGGTCCTGGGCAGGACAGCATATAGAATTAAAAACAATTATTCCTTCTCAAAAAGTGTGCACAAGGAAACATGGTGCACTACAGCTAAAACAAATCACAGCTGCAAACCAAAAACTGAAGCGCTCTCACCCATCTTCAAATACTACCAGGCTCTTCAAGTAAATTTAACATTTTTATTAAGTATAAAAACGACACAAATTGCGTGACCCGTTTCGGATATACTATCTATTTGAGAAAGGATAGTATATCCGAAATGGGTCAGGCAATATGTGTCATTTTTATACTTAATAACAGTTTAAAATTTACTTGAAGAGCCTGGTGGGATTTGAAGATGGGTGAGAGTACTCCAGTGTTTGGTTTGCAGCTGAGAACTAAAAACAATGAATTACAGAGCATCGAGCTATAAATACATAGTTTAACTCACAAAGAATATATCTCACAAAAGAATGAATACAACTTACATTCAATTGCCTGTATATCATATCCATATAGGAAAGCTATAACAGATAGAACAAGCATTTGTCAATGCCGAATGTCATCGCACTGGCATTGGCATTGGCAGTGCCGGAGCTAGAGACGCATAATAGGAATGGCAGTGAAGTATTGAAGTGATGCCAACCCCACCCTCACCCTGCAGAGAGCGACAGGCATTGGGGTGTGCCTTTGGGTCATCAGCTAAAACGCTCATGCCATTGTACCTCACCCTACCCTGTAGACACTGACAAGTGTCGGGGTGTGCTTTGGGGTCTTTGGGCATTATACTTACCCCATTCCATAAGGAAATACACTGATGCGGGTGCAGTATAGGAGCGTGGGGTGACCTTTGTGGCCGAACGGTGCAAGGCACACCATGATGCCTATCAGTGGCTGCAGGGTGGGGGTGAGAGGTGGAATGGCGTGAGCATTACATCTGATGATCCCAAGTCACACCTCTGACGCCTGTCAGTCTGTACCGGGTGGGGTGTTACAGTTGGAAACCCTAACACCGTAGGCGTGTGGTGGTAGTTTTACTCCACATTTTCAACATGGGCTGCTTGTTAGGCCACCTCATGAAAAGCAGCACAATCACTTTGTTAGCTGAAAGGTGGTTTTGCACAGCGGCTATGCCATTTGGCGACAGAGGGGCGAAAACACATTTTTGGGCAGGATGTGGAGAACGACAACTGTATTGTTCATGAAGAGGCATAAAAAAATGGCAACGTTGAAAATCTGGAGTGACAATATGAAATATTGGTGAAGCAATGAGCATGCATACAAACTGCGCAACACATGTCCATAACCCAATTATTTTTGGGAGTTTGGTAGTCACATTTGTAACATAAGCATTTTGGGACCTCCCCTTATGAACAGTGGTGGTGCGATTTTGTTAATCTGTCCCAAAAGTTGATTTCCCACATCGACCACGCCATTGTGCGCCACAGGTGCAGAAACACATTTTGGGCAGGATGTGAAAAATGACAGCTGTACTGTTCATAAGGAGGTGTGAAAAAATGCCAGTGTTGAAAATCTGGCGTGGAAATATTGCAAAGTTGCGGAGTTACAAGGGTGCCTGGAAACTGCGCAACGCACGCTTGCAACACAGTCATTTTATGGATGTTCGGCACCAAATTTTCAATATAGGCATTTTAGGACCCCTGCTCATGAACAGTGTCACCGTCATTTCTTCAAACTGTCCCAAAAAGTGATTTCGCACAGCGACCGCGCTGTCCTGCGCTGGACGTGCGAAAACACATTTTGGGCAGGATATGTAAAATGACAGTTGTACTGTTCATCAGGAGGTGTAGAAAAATGCCAAGTTTGAAAATCTGGAGTGAAAATATTACAAATTCATGATGTAACGAGCGTGCATAGAAACAGTGCAACGCACACTTGTAAAACAGCCACTTTTAGGAGTTTTGTCACCAAATTTGCAACATGGGCTTTTGGAAAGCTCCCCTCATGAACAGTGGCACTGTTATTTCATTACTCAGTCCCGAAAGGTGATTCCATGCAGTGACTGTGAAATCACCTTTCAGGACCAAATAATGTCATGACAGTGCCAGAATTCATGAGCAGGGGTCCCAAAAACCCCATGTTGAAAATTTGGTGCCAAAATTTCAAAAAATGCCTGAGATATGCATCAAAGTTGAAAAAATCCTATTTATTCCATTATACGACTTACTGGCATTTCCTCAGTTCGCAGTCAGCTTTGAAGAGTGCAAACGTGTTCCCGGTCCACCGAAGATCATCGCGCCAGGACTCCGCAGGTAAGTATGGGGTGAAAGGGGGTGTGGGGAGGCAGGGTGCGCAGTGGGTAGGCGCGGGTTGTAGAGAGCAGGGGAGACCACTGAGGGACCGCTTCCTTTTTCACAGGTAACAAAAAAAAAAACATTGCGGGACTGTTTTTCTGTTTACAGGCATGTGGCATGCTGGGGTGGGATCCCAGCATGCCAACGGAGCCTTGTTTTTGGGGGCAGCTGTAGCTGACGGGGATTGGGCACCCTGTCGGCACACAACAAAGGGGGTTACTTTATGCTGACGAGTTAGGCACCCCGTTAGCACACAAGAAAGTGGGAGGGCAAGAGCCAGGGATTGGGCACTCCCCGTCGGCCCACATACATTGGGGCAGGAGTGGCCGACAGGGGATTGGGCACCCGTGAGTCGGCAATTGGTGGGCAATGTGCCACCATGTTTGTGTTCCCGGGTAAGCACGTCGGGAGGTCCGCTGCGTGTGATGAGCTTTGCACGCATTGCAACAGACCTTTCCTTAGATGTGTTCGCTTGGGTGGTGTGGCGCCGGCATGCAGGCTGATTGGGGAATGAAGGTCGCACCTACTGATGCGTGCCCTGCACTTTCCCACTAGTGACCGCGCCTCCAAATCTGTACTGCCGCAAGATGCTGGCTGCACAAGGGTGCCAACATAAAAATAACAAGTTCTATGAGTTATAGAGCATGGAGGTATAAAGACATAGTTCATGCAGAAAATAATTTCCATTTACATTCAGTGCCTGTTTATCATAACTATTTTACACAAACTCTATGAAAAGCAAAAAGCAGATTATATACTAAGTAGCTCTTTTAATACTACTTCCTATGCAGCAGTATAATTTCTAATACATTGGGTTTGAGGAACTCACCATACAATCACACATAATTTAGGTGAGAACTAGGTACACATACAGGTTTCAATGTATACTTTTCTGATGAGTGTCTTGAAGGTATTTGAGCTTACCAGTACTGAGTTTTAGGGTGGATTGCAGTGAGTTCCAGAGGGTGGGACTAGAACAACTAAGGGCTGTCTTTTCTATCTGTGTGGCACATCCTAGCATGTTTAAGAGCATGTAGTTGTTTTTCCAAAGGGCGTAGCTGCTATGGGAAGCTTGGAATAGGATAGTTATAGAACCAGGCAGGTCATTTAAGAAAATCTTATGTGCCCATGTGCATGAAGTTATTAGTCTCCTGGTTGCTACTGAAGGCCAACTTACTGCTTCATGCAGCTTGCATCTGTGGGTCCTAGGTCTGTTAAGAATCGAAATACTTTATGGTAGAGTACATTTGGCCAATGAAGTTTCTGTATTTTATAACCATAAAAGGTGGCTTTTACCTACCCATTTGATAATGTATTTTATTCAACAGCAAAAGTGAAACTAAAGTGCACACTTCCTGACTGGTTCTTTACTACAGCAACCCCTACAGGACAAACAAGTAAAGTACACTTCAATAAATTACAGTCTTGGCCCCCCTTTTTAGTTTGTTTCTCTGGGTGACGCAGCAGTATCATTTCTGACTGGGGGACAGTGCCTCCCCCAAATTAAGGCTCTTTTTATACTGTACCTCCACCAGTGGCTGGTTCCACACCACATTTGAGCATCCAGCCATCAGGTCAAACAACCTGACACTGTCACCTCAACCACTTTAAGCCTGCAACCTGTAGCTGTGTGTAGTACCACCAAGAACATCATCTTGGTGACTCCACTGACACATGAATTCATCACAATACTTAGAAAATGGAATTGAAAAAGGACATCACAGGGCAGGAAAAAATCCTCTATTCGGTGTTAACCTCCATGTTTTTTCAACTCTGGGGCAGCAGGATGGGAGGGTGAGCTGGACGATATTGTCCACCTGGGGACAAATGATCTGGCTGGGGATGAGGTTAGGGCAGTGCAAAGGGAGTTCGTGGAGTTGGGGAGAGGTCTTAAGACAGGTGGCATGCATGGAAACCTTCTCAGAAGTGTTACCTGACTATGGCATGGGAGAGGCCAGGGTGCTCCACACTGAGGGATTCAATGAATGGCTGAGGAACTGGTGCAAAATGGAGGGATTTGACTTCATTGGGGACTGGGAGCCCACTGGGAAGGATGCAGGCTTGTACAGGAGGGATGGTCTATGCTGCAGCCATAACCAGGAGCACAGACATCCTGGATGCTCTGCAGGGGACATGCCTCAGATAGCTAATGGTGGAGTCCATCCATGAGGGAGCGATGTTGGACCTGGTTCTCACCAATGGTGACGGAATAACAGATATATCGGTGGCCAGTTATCTAGGGTCCAGTGATCACCATACAGTGTGGTTCACTGTGAAGATAGAAGAAGAGTCAAGCCACACAAAAGCAAGGGTCCTGAACTTCAAGAGGGCCGACTTTGCAAAAATGGGGGAATGCCTCAAGAAAACCTTGGCAAAAGAGGAGGGGGTAGAGGAAAAGTGGGAAAACCTGAAAGGAGCCATAGCAGAGGTAACAAGTCTTTGTGTGAAACAAGTTAACAAAGCAAAAAGAAAGAAAAAAACATTATGGTTTTCAAAAGAAGTGGCAGGGAAGGTTAGAGAGAAAAAAACTGCATTCAGGAAGTACAAGGAAACACAGAGGGAGGAGGACAGGGAACTGTATCAGGCAAAGCAGAGGGAGGCGGGTAAAGCAGTCAGGAGCACAAAGGCACAAACAGGGGGAAAGAACAGCCCATACAGTAAAAAAAGGAGACAAAACCTTCTTCAGGTATATTAGTGAAAGAAAAAAGGCCAAGGGAGGGATTGTGAGGCTAAATGGGGGGCATAGGGGGACCTAGAAAAGGCAGAAATACTGAACAAATACTTCTGCACAGTATTAACTAAAGAAGGGGAAGGGGAGAGACCACAATTAGGCAGTAGAAACGCACATGGAGGAGAGATGGATACCAGTCTATTCAGGGAGGAGGGAGTCCTAAAGGAACTCTCAAAACAGAAAGGGGACAAGACAATGCGGCTGGACAGGACACATCCCAGAACATTAAAAGAACTCAGAGAGGTGCTAGTGACACCACTGACAGCCCTATTCAACAAATCACTAGAGAAAGGACTGGTACTGGAGGACTGGAAGAGGGGTGAATGTGATACTCCTCCACAAATGTCGCACTTGTAAACAAGCTTTCCGCTTAGTGTGCCACTCCTGGTTAAACAACTGAAAAAAAAAAGTGGGAGCAAGGTAGAGGCTGGAAATTACAGCCTGGTCAGTTTGACCTTAGTGGTGGGGAAAATAATGGAATCGTTGTTAAAGGAAAGGACTGTGGCATATTTTGAGGCCAGCAGGGCACAGGACCGGAGGCAACATGAATTCACAAGAAGGTCTTGTCAAACAAATCTGTTAGATTTCTTTGGCTGGGTGACCAGGGTAGTTGATCAGGGAGGAGAGGTAGACATGGCCTACCTAGATTTTAGCAAGGCATGTGACACTGCCCCACACAAGAGGTAAGTAAACAAGTTGGGCAGTCTGGGAGTGGGTCCCAAGGTGGAAACTGGGTCAGAAATTGGCTGAGCGACAGGACACAGAGGATGGTGGTAAACTGAGTTCAATCAGAGGAGAGGGGAGGGGTAACCGGCAGGGTGCCACAGGGTTCAGTGCTGAGGCCTGTCCTCTTTAATGACTTTATAAGGGACATTGCGGAGAGGCTAGAAGGGAAGGTATGCCTCTTTGTGGATGACACTGAGATCTGCAATAGGGTTGACACTCCGGGGGGGGGGGGATGAGAAGAGACCAAGGCAAGTTGGAGGAGTGGTCAAGAGTGTGGCAGCTTAAATTCAACACAAAAAAGTGCAAAATCATGCACTTGGGGAACAAAAACTCAATAGAGGAATACACAATGGGGGGTACTGACGACAACCAAACTGGAAAGGGAGCTGGGGGTAGTCATAAAAGATGGCCTAAAGGTAGCCAAGCAATGTGCAAAGGCAGTGAGGAAAGCCGGAGGATGCTGGGGTGCATAGAGAGCGGTATCACCAGTAGAAAATAGGAGGTGGTGGTACCACTGTACAGACAATTGGTGAGATCTCATCTAGAGTACTGTGTTCAATTCTGGAGACCACATCTCCATAAGGACATAGACAGAGAGGAGACAGTCCCAAGAAGAGCAACAAAAATGGTGCAAAGACTGCACCACAAACCATACGAGGAGAGACTGAAAGACCTCAATATGTATACCCTGGAGGAAAGGAGGGAGAAGGGGGGTATGATAAAGACATTCAAGTACCACAAGGGGATAAACAAAGTTCAAGAGGGCAGCATCTTTCAGAAAAAGGGATGTGCAAGAACAAGGGATCACAATATGAGGCTAGAGGGGGGATAGCTTAGGGGCAACGTGAGGAAGTATTTTTTTCACTGAAAG
Source organism: Neoceratodus forsteri (assembly GCA_016271365.2). Taxonomy (NCBI): domain Eukaryota; kingdom Metazoa; phylum Chordata; order Ceratodontiformes; family Ceratodontidae; genus Neoceratodus; species Neoceratodus forsteri. Next base: position 93,820,252 of record CM028129.1, on the reverse strand, counting down.
AGTGATGGATGCATGGAACAGCCTCCCTGTGGAGGTCGTAGGGGCCAAAATGACAGGTGAAAGGAATGCATGGGATATACAGAAGGCAACCCTAGTAGTAGGAAGGAGAAGGTAAGCTGCAGATCAATTAGAATCTGGATTTTATACATTAGGTAGGAAAATGGGCAGACTGGGTGGTTCATGCGGTCCTTATCTACCATCAAATTCTATGTTTCTATGTAACTCCAATTCTCTTCTCAGTTACTGAGTTGTAGATTTAACATATCTGTGGTGTAACATGAAACTGTTGGCTTTCCTTCAAGCCAAAGACCTAGTTTGGTGGTCTGGAAAGATTACTGGCTCCCTTGATTTATTATTGCACCCTTTGCAATGCCTATACCAAAGCCACTAGTGCTAAATCCAAATATTTTGCATCCACACTCCAGAACACCTTAATAACCCCTCCAAATTCTTGAAGGTCATCTTCTCCCCTCTGCCCCAGTCCCCCCCCCCATCCTCTAGGTTGGCAAGTCCAACATCACAGATCCTGCAGCTGTTGCCTCTTCCTTCAACTCCTTCTTCACCACCAGTGCCCAATCCCTCCTCCCACACACTTTCTCCTTCTCTCCCTGACAGTTTTGACCCCAAGCTTCTTCATCTATTTGCCCCTGCCATCCCCATCCCTAGTACTCACCTTCTCAAATTCTCCTTCTCCAGAGCTACTGTTCCCACTACCTGGAAGCAGGCTACTGTCAACCCCCTCCCTAAAAGGGGTTATCCTTTCTGTCTTGGTAACTACTGGCCTGTTTCTCTCCTTCCCACCCTGGCTAAGTTCCAGAAACATCTTTGTTCTCTCACAATTCCCCTCCTCAACATCTCCTTCTTCTTCACTTCCTTCCAGTCTGGTTTCAGGAAGTCCCACTCTACATCCACCTCTCTCTTCAGGCTCATTGATCAGTCCTTACTGCTATGGATCAGGGCCAGATCACTTCCATCACCTTTGTGACTTGACCTAAGCCTTCAACACTTTTGCCCATACTCTCCTCTTGGACCAGCTTAACGCAACTCCAATCTTGAGGGAAAGTCACAAGCTTTCCGTATTGGTGGCACCCTATTACGACACACACACACACACACACACTATCTGCTCAGGTGTACCCTGTGACAGGGTAGAATAGGACCCTATCCCAGTTGTTATGTAGAAAGTGTTTAAATGCAAGGATCTGTTCTGTTCTATTCTATCCTTTTCCTGTCTCCTGTCTGTCTGGTTGCGCAACCAAATTTTCCTGTGAGACCTCGGACTTGATCACCCCAACAGTTTCGCAATTCTTTGCCTCTCACCGTCTCTGTTTTCCTTTGCTGTCTTTTTTTTTTCTCCCTTGCATATCTGCTGTTATAAAAATATATACAGATCATTATGTGGAAATGTAACTGATACTGGGATCCCTTTGTTTAGAAAATATATAGTGTTACTGTTGAAATGTATATAATTATATTTTGAAATTATTGCAAAAAGCTATTGGGAACTCAAGAGATTACCTGAGTGCAAATTTGTAAGCCTTTTGTTGAAGAGCTGTGGAAAAGGGGCCTCAGCTCAGGGACATTGTGTTCTAGCTGCACATGCCTGATACTTACAAGAACAGGATGCTTGTTAAGAATGGGGGTTGGGCCGGCCTGGTGGCACTGAGGGTTGAGGCGCTGGACGCCACACCAAGAGACACGCCTCGGCGACTCCGGTTCGGGAACGGACTCCGGCGCTGTCGGGTAGGGGAAGGAGGATCGAGCGTCCCAACGGATGCTCGCCTCCTTCAGGGAGGGGTACCAGGGGTGGTTAATACACCCGATGCCCGGGAGAGCCGGTGGAAGCACTGACTCTCGGGGCAACGGCGGCTCCCTTGGGTTGGGAGTCGGGGAGGGAAGGATGCCATTGGCACTTGGCAGGCATGCGTAAGCACGTTCCGCCCGAGCTGGCGTCCTCAGCGGGTGGGAGGGGAGGACAGGAAAAACGGAAAACAACCCTTGTCGCTCCGGATGATGGCCACTCCAGCCACCCAGTCTGCAAAAACATGGGCAGACCCCACTGTGCAAGGTGCTCCATGGGAGTAAGGAGGTAGGTAGGAGACACCTGAGAGGCACTCTAGGGGCAGACTCAGTGGGGGGGACTGGTGGGCATTGAGCATGCCTGAAGGAGTGGAGTGACAAGGGCGATCAGGAGGGGATAAAAAGAGATTTCCAAAAAAAAAAAAGAATGGAGGTTGGAATGACTTATAAGAGAGCTGAGCTGCAATTGCAAAAGAAAGAGAGAATGGACACAGAGACTGAAGGAAAACTCTAATGGATCTTTATTTTATTTTGCCTTTGTAAATAGTTATACTGAACAAGTTTATTTTTTTATGTTACCGCTTTGTAAATAAATATTTTTGGTGAATTCTACAACTGCTCCTGGTTTTCTTATGCTTCCTGACCTGTGCCTCTACAACAGATGGTTATATAAGTGGGATTTACGCCATGCATACTCTAAACCAGGAGTTTTGTGCTTAGGTACTGGACCTACTACCAGGGAAGCACAGAGAAAGGTATGGATTCTGCAGCAGCAAGTCCAGGAGTGGTTAACCAGGAGAAAGGCAGCCAAACTAGCAGAGACAGAAGTCAAGTCTGAGATTGTACAGCCAGCACAAGTTATGGGAAAAGAACAGACAGTGACAGAACCTGAAAGCCTGATGGACTTTTTCAAATGGTGGGCTATACAACAAAAAGAGACTAAGAAGCAGAGAGAAAAAGAGATTCAACATTTGGAAGCGCAGAGGAGAGAAGAGATGCAGCAACAGGAGCAGCAGAAGAGAGAAGAGATGCAGCAACAGGAGCAGCGATGGCTGGATGCTTTGCAAGCTATCAAAGGCAGAGAATCTGGCACAGATCCAGATGAGCAACAAGACGCAAGCAACTTAAAAGCCATTAAACTTACAAAGTTGTGTCCCTTGGATGATATTGAGGCATACCTAACAACTTTTGAAAGAGTTGCCAAAGCAGCAATGGACAATCAGACTGGTACCCTACCAGACAGGGAAAGCCCAACTTGCCTACAGCAATATGGACACTGCATAGTCAGAAAACTGACCTTGCGAACAGCGAAATCCTGAAAAGGTATAACATCTCAGTAGAGATCTACAGGCAGAGATTTCGATCTCTGAAGTAAAACTCAGTTGACAATCCTCGAGAAGCCTTCACCCGACTCCGAGAACTCCTGAAAAATGGCTCCAACCAGAGGGCAAAACAGTCCCACAGATCATTGACACATTTGCCATGGAGCAATTCATCAACATCTTGCCTATAGATGTGCAGCTTTGGGTAAAGGAACACCGACCAGAAAGCAAGGAAAAGGCTGTTTCTTTGGTCAAGGACTACCAAATGGCCAGACAGACACCACAGCAGTGTGGTAACTGCCAAGCACTGGTAAGACACTCTTTTTCCCATGTAAACTCCAAGCCTGATAAGAACTTTGGTGGGGGTAACAAATCTGTGCCCAAAGGTGATATTTGCTATAACTGTAATAAGTCAGGCCATATTGCAGGAAACCGTCGTAAGGAGAATGACACTGGGGCAGATTTGTCCTTGGCAAATTGGGGCAAGTATTTAACAGATGTGAAGGTGGGGGATAAGACTGTAAAGGGACTCACTGATTTGGGAAGCAGACAGACCCTAGTGCATGTTGAAGTGCTGGGAAAATACAGCGCAAAAGGACCAGGTACTGGTGTCATCTGCATCCACTAGGACACTCAATACTATCCCACCACCCAAGTGACTCTGACCATTAAGGGTGTGTCCCACCAAATGAAAGTGGGGGTAGTACCTAAGTTACCTATACCTGTGATTATTGAAAATGAGTTTCCAGGATTTACTGAGTTAATCAAGGAGGGAGTAAATCTGATGTTTCAGCAGCAGTGGTAACAAGAGCTCAGGCAAAGAAAATCTCAAATGGTGGGGACACGTTTACTTTCAGTGATTTTGATTCGGACTTGTTTGAGCACAGCTCCAAGATCCAGAAATCTAGGAAAGAAAGACAATGCCTGAAGAAACTGTGGCAACAAATGACTGATGTACATAGGGGATTAACATATGAAAATGTATGTATTTATTTATTTATTTAGCTTTTGTTGACTGGGTAGGTACGCTAGACAAGTTATATGCCTATTTTCAGGTACGACCTGGGAGAGTACAATGAAAAATACAGGTTCAAACAAGGTACAAAACAACAAGAGGGGCAATGTACAGAATAACAAAAGAGCAAGATGAACATAGATCGGTACAGTAAGTAGTAATAGGTAAAATATATATATATATATATATATTTATATATATATATATACACACACACACACATACAGAATAAAACAGGCTAAGCCATTCAATAGCGATAACAGTGATTTCAGTGTATGAGTGACCCTGTTATTAGAGCCACAGAAATAAGTAATTCCTGAGCAGATAAACAGACAAATCACATGCTTCCTAGAGTTAAAGGACAGTGGGCAGCATAATTAGATCCCACAAGGAGTATCCCAGAGTTGGGTGAGACCAACTGAGAGACCTGGTTAAGGTGGCTTGGGACACACACACACACACACACACACACACACACACACAGAGGCCAGTTTCAGGTACTCAAACAGGGAATTCTGGAGGCTCGAGTGGGAGGAGGAGGAACGAACGTGGTCAGGAAGGGAGTTCCATAGCCTCGGAGCACATGTAGCAAAGTCCCTATCCCCCAATTGAGTACGAGTATAAGGAACTTTGAGCACCCATGACTCTGAGACCTGAAAGAGTAGGGAGGAGGATTCAGCAGGCTGAGATGGCTAGCTCCAGAGGGGTACCAGTTCTGAGCACCTTTCCCACAGAGCAGCCCAACCCAAAGTTCATGTGATTGGCCGGGGAAAGCCAGCCCAGTTTGTCATATAATTTACAATGATGGGTGAGGCACGGGGCTGCTAGGGCAAAGCGACAGATGTTGTTGTAGGTTGCATTCCACCGAGCAAGGTGGATCTTGGCGGTGCTAGCGAATAGGAGAAGGCCGTATCTAAGCGAAGGTAGCAGCACTCCTCTGGCCAATGCCAAGCGAACGGCAGATGTCAGATTTTTCTTAGCCCTGCAGGCAAGACCCAGTTTACCGTTTATGGCTCTGCAAACATTTAGGATGTGACACCCCAGGTTGAGTTGGGGGTCGAGTGTCACCCCAAGGTATTTTATAGAATCCGTGGTTAGGAGGGGATTGCCGTCCACTCCACTGACACACAGAGGGGCAGGGGAGGCCTTGATTTTGGCTAATGACCCAAAGAGCATGGCCTGGGTTTTTTTTAGATTAAGGATCAGTTTGTGGGACGTTACCCAGGACTGAATGTTCTTAAAGTTCTCGTTCAGCTGAAAGTTGAGAACCCTAGTGTCCCGGGAATGTGCATGGATGACAAGATCATCTGCATAAAGGGCGGTGCTACAGTTGGAAGCAGCAGCAGGGAGGTTGTTAACAAATACAGAGAAGAGAAGGGGCCCAGAACTGATCCCTGGGGAACTCCAGAGGTCACTGGAGTGGGGTCAGAGAGGACCTTGTTGAATCTGGTCTGTTGTAATCTGCCCTGGAGGTAGTTTCTAAGCCAGCTCAAGGAAGGGGGGGACAAGCCAAGGGACCGCATCTGTGAGCAAAGTAATGCATGGTCTACAAGGTCGAAGGCCTAAAATGCTGAAACTAAACTGATAACTGATTGCGATTTTCTTTCAGAACAAGCTAACAACGTTTCTCTCCAGGGTTATTTTAAGCAGCTGGGGTCGAAACCAAAACAGGGTGGACCAATGTTTAAAAAAATGTAATGTGTTACTGTACATAGTTTGGGTTAAACCTCAGATACAGAAGCAGACAGAACAAGCATTTGTCAATGCCGAATGTTTGCTTGTTGGCATTGGCAGTGGTAGTGTAGAAGTTACAGAGCTGCGTAATAGGAATGGCAGTGAAGTATTGAACTGAAGCCAACCCCACCACCACCCCCTGCAGAGAGTGACAGGCATTGGGGTGTGCCTTTGGGTCGTCAGGCATAACGGCCACGCCATTTCACCACACCCCACCCTGCAGACACTGACAAGTGTCACGGTGTGCCTTGGGGTCTTTGGCCTTTATGCGCACTCCCATTCCATCAGGAAATACAGTGAGATGGGTGCAGTATAGGAGAATGGGGTGAACTTTGGGGCTGAAGAGTCTTGATGCCTCTCACTGGCTGCAGGGTGTGGAATGGTATGAGCATTACAGGCAGAATCCCAAGTCACACCTGATGCCTGTCATTCTCTACAGGGTTGGGCATTATGGTTGGAAACACATAATACCTCAGGGATTCGTTAGTATTTCCTCCAAATTTTCAACATGGTTTTTGTGACCCCACCTCATGAACAGTGGCAATATCAGTTTGTTAGCTGAAAGCTGCTTATGCACAGCGACTATGGCATTTAGCACCACAGGTGCAAAAACATTCCGAACAGGATGTAAAAAATGACAGCTGTACTGTTCATGGGGAGGTGTAAAAAATGGCAATGTTGCAAATTTGCAGTAAAAATAATAAAAAAACTGGTGAAGTCATGAGCGTGCATAGAAACTGTGCAACGCACACCCGTAATGTAATTAGTTTGGGAATTTTTTTACAGCAGATTGTCAACACAGGGATTTGGGGACCTCCAATCATGAACAGTGTCACTGTGACTTTCTTTATCTGTCCCAAACAATGATTTCCCACAGCGACCACGCATCTCTGCGCTGAAAGTGTGAAAACACATTTCGGCCGTATTGTGAAAAATGACAGCTGTACTGTTCATAAGGAAGTGTGGAAAAATGCCACTGGTGAAAATCTGGACTGAAAATATTACAAAGTCATGAACTTACGAGGGTGCGTGGAAACTGCGCAATGCTCACTCGTACCACAGTCATTTTATGGACTTTTGTCACCAAATTTTCAACATAGCCATTTTAAGACCTCTGCTCATGAACAGTGTAACTGTGGTTTTCTTAGTCTGTCCCAAACATTGCTTTCGCACACCGACTGCACCTTTGTGCGCTACATGTGCGAAAACACATTTTGGGCGACGTGAAAAATGGCAGCTGTACTGCTCATAAGGAAGTGTAATAAAATGGCAATGTTGAAAATCTGGATGAAAATATTGAAAAATTAGCAGACCTTACTTAGGCGTATGAGGAACTGTGCAAACGCATCAGAAACAGTAATTTTTAGGAATTTTTTTCACCAAATTTTCAACATAGCCATTTAAGACCTCTGCTCATGAATAGTGTCACTGTGATTTTCTTAATGTGTCCCATACATTGATTTCGAGCACCGACTGCGCCATTGTGAGCTACATGGGCGGAAACAAGTTTTGGGCAAGATGTGAAAAATGACACCTATACTGCTCATAAGGAGGTGTGGTAAAATAGCAATGTTGAAAATCTGGAGTGAAAATATTGAAAATTCACGAACTTACGAGCGTGTGTAGGAACTGCGCAACGCACGCCCCTAAAACAGTAATTTTTAGGAATTTTTCCACCAAATTTTCAACATAGGCTTTTTGAGAGCCCACCTTATGAACAGAGGCAGTGTCATTTCATTACTTGGTCCCGAAAGGTGATTTTGTGCAGTGACTGCAAAATCACCTTCGGGCCCAATTAACGCCATAACAGTGAGAGCATTCATGAAAAGCGGTCCCAAAAACCCCATGTTGAAAATTTGGTGCAAAAATTCCAAAAAATGCCTGAGATATGCAGCAAAGTTGAAAAAACCCTATCTAACCCATTATATAGCTTACCGGCATTTCCTCAGTTCACGGTCGGCTTTGAAGAGTGCAGACGTGTTCCCGGTCCACTGAAGATCGTCACGCCGAGGTCCAGAGGTAAGTATGGGGTGAGGGGGGTGTCGGGAGGCAGGGTGTGCAGTGGGTGGGTGCGGGTTGTGGGAGGGGCAGGAGAAGCTCCAGGGACAGTTTCGTGTTGCAGGTTTATTTTTTACTGAGGCAACGAGGAGAGTTTGCCACGCTGGGGTGGGCTCCCAGCGTGGCAGCTGAAACTTTGGGGGCTGGAGCCGAAGGGGATTGGGCACCCGTCGGCTATAACACATTTGCCATGCTGGGGTGGGCTCCCAGCGTGGCACCTGGATGCTTGAGGGAGAGACAGTGGAGCCAACAGGGATTGGCATCCCGTCGGCGACAGCATCTGTGCCACGCTGGGTGGGCAACCAGCATAGCACCCTGTACTCTGGGGGGAGAGACAGTGGAGCCGATGGGGATTGGGCACCCCGTCAGGGCTATACATGTGCAGCCACGCTGGGGTGGCACCCAGCGTGCGCATGTGGAAGGCTTTGGGGAAGCGAAGCACAGCTGACGGGGATTGGGCACCCGCCGGCTATACAGTGTGTGAGGGAGGCAGCAGTATGCTGTGTGTGTGTGTGTGTGTGTGTGTGTGTGTGTGTGTGTAGGGGAGCATGCATGAGCAGGCGATATCTTATCGCTGCTCACTGAAGCGTAGCTCCCCCTTTCAACTGTACTCCACTGCATTTTGGAGCTGTCATAGACAGCTCGAGCAGGCATTGGAGAACTCTGGCCGCGCCTGCAAACACACTGCCTGAATTGGAAGAGGGCTGCCACACCTCTGAAAACTCAGATGATGGCACTATGTTTCTTGCACATGCGTGCAAGCAAACATAACAATTGGTTATAAAACAGAAGTATAGAACACAGTTGTTACAAATAGCACATGATATTTCTATGGCTGGTCACTCAGGGAGAGATTGCACCCTTGCCAGATTGCTGTATAGATTTTACTGGCCTGGAACTCATGAAGATGTTGCTACCTATTGTAATTCCTGTGCTAATGTCAGAAAGTAGCCCCGGTCACTAGAAAAGACAAGGTGCCCCTGGTACCCCTACCTTTGATAGATGTGCCTTTTGAGAGAATTGCAATGGATGTGGTTGGTCCTTTGGTCAAAAGTAAAAAGGGTAATAGATTTATCCTGGTAGTATGCAACTATGCTACTCAATATCTAGAAACAGTTCCAATGCGTACTGTCACAGTTTCAAAAGTGGCAGCAGAGCTTGCAAAATTCTCAGCAGAGTGGGCATACCTAAAGAAATTATTACTGATCAGGGTAGTAATTTTGGTGCTGCATTACTTAAGGAGCTGTACAGACTGCTAGGTATCACTGCCATGCGAACCTCCCCCTATCACTCTCAGACAGATGGTCTTGTTGAGCATTTTAACCAAACCCCAAAACGCATGTTAAAAAGGTTTGTAAAAGGGGAAGGGAAAGACTGGGACCAATACTTGCCTTACCTACTTTCTGCTTACAGAGAAGTGCCACAGGCATCAACAGGGTTTTCACCATTTGAAATGCTGTATGGTAAGCAGCCAAGACAGCCACTGGATGTGATAAAAGAAACTTGGGAAGATAACGCCACTTAGAAATAATCTATAACATCTTACATGCATGCCCTAAGAAAGAAGCTGGCAAAATATGTTGAAATTGCCCATTGTAATCAGGAAGAGGCCCCAAATCAACAGAAGGTATATTATGACCATGGGGTAAAAGAAAAAGGTTTTCAGCCAGGTGAAAAGGTTTTGCTACTGTTACCACTACAGAAAATGAACTGTTAATGTAACCCCCCTTCAGGGACTTACCCAAAGTCCACCCGCTCTTCTGCCACGTTGGGCGTCCTCCAAGTGTTCTGCGAGTGGCCGGCATTAAGAAAATGCTGCCGGCACTTTTACGTTCGGGAGGGACAACAATTTCAAACTGTCTCTCAGTGCTGTTAGAAAACTCCTGCACCTTCTATTAATATGCTCAGGTAATGTTGAGCTTAATCCTGGTCCTCCAGAAGCCATTGCATCCCCTCCCGATTTACCGAGTTTTAAAGGTATCAGTTTTATGCATGTTAATGCATGCAGTTTGTTAAAAAAAAGTTGCTTCTATTCAGTCATGGATATGTCATACCATACCTGATGTTCTGGTGGTCTCAGAATCATGGCTCAGAGCAGGAACCCCAGATAGTGATGTGAACATCCTTAACTATTCCCTGTTAAAAATTGAGAGGCAGGCCAGAGGTGGTGGTGCAGCCATTTATGTCAAGGATAAATTTACCGTATCCATTATTGACTCAACCTCTGTCCCTAATGAATTTGAATGTCTGTCCCTCAGAGTTGAAATTTCTAACTCTGTCTCTCTTCACGTGATAGGTTGTTATAGGCCCCCCCTCAATAGGGCTACAGCTTCTGAAGCACCTAAGAAATTTATTGGGACATGGGTCCCTGCAATCTATTATAATAGGGGACCTCAATCTAGATTGGTTCTCCAGTTCCTCAGTACCTCTCAATTCACTCTGTGATTCCCTCGGATTGTTCCAACTTATTAATGAAGCAACGCGGCTAAACAAAAAGAACCCTAATAATAGTACCGTGTTGGATATTATTATTATAGTAAGCAAACCTCACCTATTTTCCAAAGCTGGAAACTTTTTCACTGATATTAGTGATCACTGTCTTATTGCTTGTATAAGATCAAATTCTAAGCCACCACCTGCATCTAAATTTACATATAAGAGGTGCACATGAAACTTTGCTCCCCTTGCCTACATTGCTGAGTTAAGAAACTCGTTACGATGGCAGGACTTTTACCTAGCAAACACTGTGAACAGGGCGTATGACATTTCTTATGATATAGTGGCAGGGGCGTTAAATAAACATGCTCTATGGGTAAAAGTATGTGTGAGGAATAAATCCTGTGGATGGTTCTGTACAGAGCTGAAGGCCGCTATGTTGGAAAGAGACATGCTTTGGAAATCTGCGCAAAAAACTAAGCTGTTCAACTACTGGTGCTCATTTAGGAGAGTGAGGAACATCTGCACCAAAATGATTAGTCTGTTATCATTCTGAACTTGACTCTGTCTCTAAATGCTCAGCCAAATTTTGGAGAACAATTAAGGATTTATCTGGTCACGCATCTGGAAACGCCCTTCCTGCAAAACTTATCTCCAGAAATTCCACTACCTCTGACAGACCGGCAATCCTTGATTCCATTAACAACCACTTCACTATAGCAGGGCTTGCCTTTGACAACTCCCCTGCTAGTACCTTACATTCTTAATTTGGTGTACCAAATCAAGAAACACATGCCCCTAACCCTGCTTTCTCCCTTCAGCCTGTATCCCTGAAAGAGGTTGAAGACCTTCTGTTACATCTGGATACCAAGAAACGTGCGGGAGCTGACTTCCTAGACCCATACTTCCTAAAGATTGGTTACCATGTTTTAGCGGTACCTATCATGTATTTCTTCAGCCTTTCGCTATCTTTGGGTGTCCTCCCACCCACTTGGAAAACAGCTCACGTTATCTCTCTGTTCAAATCTGTTGACCCCAGTGACCTAAACAATTACAGACCAATCTCCCTCCTCCCAATATTGTCTAAATTATTGGAGAAAAATGTGAGCTTTCAACTTAAGGTTTATTTGGAGTCTGGGAATTTATTAAACCCATTGCAATCTGGCTTTAGAGCCCGACGCAGTACCATCTCAGCACTCACTAAAATGACCAGTGATTGGCAGCGTGCTCTGAATGATAGGAGCTTTGTCTGTACAGTATTTCTGGACCTAAGCAAGGCCTTTGATACTGTTGACCACAGCCTTCTCCTCTGCTCCCTTCAGAGCATTGGCTTAGACCAACTATCCCTGAGATGGTTTGCTGATTATCTCAGAGGCTGGCTACAGCAGGTTAAGGCTGAAGGTGAATTTTTACCACTTAAACCTCTTCTAAGAGGTGTGCCACAGGGGTCCATCTTGGACCCACTGTTGTTTGCAATTTACATCAATAATATCGCTGTAAGCATAAAAGAGGCTAACATACACCTGTTTGCAGACAACACGGTGCTCTGCCTAAGCAGACCTACGCCTGAAGCTGCTTGCTGCGACCTCCAATCCGAATTCAGTCAGCTGCAGCTCCAACTCCTAAACCAAAAGCTATTCCTAAACATTAAAAAAAACAAAAGCGATGATCTTTTCTCCCCTTCTTCATGCATCAAACCTGGCTACCACTGGAGCAATTCCACAGATTACCACAATTTTAGGTGAACCGCTGGAATTTGTCATGAAACTCAAATATCTGGGAGTTTGGATCGACTATAGACTCTTCTTCGATGACCATATTGAGGAACTGACAAAAAAAAATTGAGGCTTGGTCTCTTTTTTAGGCTCATCCATCTTCTTATTAAAGATGCTAAGTTGAGACTGGTCCAAACTACCTTTCTTTCCCTTTTAGACTATGCAGATTTTCTCTATAGCCAGGGCCCCGCTGCGTCGCTCGCCAAGCTGGATATGCTCTATCATAGAGCCCTAAGGTTTATTACTAGTCTCCCCCTATCCACTCATCACTGTTCCCTTTACACAGCTGAAGGATGGTCATCCCTCCACTATAGACATCAAAGAAATGCTGTACTCTGGACATTCAGAGCTATCACCAAAGAATTGCCCCCAGTATATTTCCGACTGTCTTCCATCATGTGTGGTAGGCAATTACACCTTGAAAAGTACTGCATATATTTCCCTGAAAGTACCCAAGGTCAAATCGTGTTTTGGTAGAGCTTCAATAAGCTATGTGCTGCCAATGTTATGGAATAAGATAAAAAATCTTTGAAACTGATCATCCCCATAAACCTGGCTGCCTTCAAATCAGTATATGTTCGCACATTCAAGGAACCTAGTAATTGCTTCCATCATCCCTAACTTGCCTCTATTTTTGCAGCGCCCTCCCGTATCCTACCTGACTTCTCCATACCTACACATGGTGTCCTGGTCCCCTTCCCCCACTGCATGCAATACCTCCCTTTTACAACTTTAGTTCCATGGAAACCGAGCCAAATACTCATCTGCTTTAAACGTTCATTATTCCGGTATGACTGCCTTCCTCTCCTGTTTAAAGCAGGAGTTGTACCTATTTATTACTTCATGTTTGAAATACGTACCCCTTGCATCTGTGCCCCTTTAATCACACTTCATTGGTCTCCGCCCTTACCCCCCTTTTATCAATTCCTCCTCTACCCCACCCGCCTCCTACTGGCCCAGACTAGTACCCCCACAAATCTCTGAATTCCCTAAGTCTTGTTGGAACTGTTCTAACTCGCTGTTGGTATATTTGTTTACCTCCCACTGAAACCTGATAACCTTTGACTATTAATCAGGTTTGGGCTTCCTGTGTATATATTATCTCTAGCTGCTAAACTGTATGGAACTTGCTTGTATGTTCAACCATGTTACTGTTTTAGCCATTTTCTTTGAATTCCTGTATTTATTGAGAACCTTTATTTTATTGTATATATATTGTGCACCTGACCTTGTATTCCACCCAGGTTCATCTTGAAAATGAACTTTGCTCAATGGTGCTCACCTGGTTAAATAAAGATTTTGATTGATTGATTGATTGATTGATTGATTAACTATGTGTGACTGCCAGTTGCGGTCCAAATCAAAAGTTCCCGGTGACAAGTTAAGTTAAAAGACACTGGGAACACTGCAGCTGCAGAAGAAATGGCTTAAAATAAATAAAATTGGCAGCTGCCACGAGCGCTGCCTCCAGGGCACCAGAGTAAAGGGCAAGAGTCAAGGCAGAAGAGGCCCTCATGAATATTAATGAGCTACAGCTGTGTATCTGGGGGCGGTGTGTTACGGGAGCTGCGACTCCCAAGGGGGATGGTCTATTTTATTGAAAGTGGATTCATTCACAAGGGGACTGTTGGTAGGGTTGCCACCTGTCAGGTTTTTTACCTGGTGATCAGGTTTTCAGGGACCCTATCAGGTAATCCGGTTTTGCTCTGTGCTGGTCAGGTTTTTGAGCCATTTTGAGTGCTCACACACCTTTGAAACAGATTTTGTTGTATCATGCATTGTTTCAGCTGCATGTCCAGGTTACAAACAAGTTCTGTTGTCAGTATAGCCCTTTGTTTGTGAAAGAAGTCCAACTGGGAGGTGTAAAGTATGGCCATTAACACCATTAGCACTTATTTAACCTAATCACTTCCACTGCATCTTAAAGTGGCATAACAGCAAAGCTGCCCCAACATTTTATAACAGTAACAGAGCCAGTTGTCTTCCACTTTCATCTGCTAGTAAACATTTTCATATATGTAAGAGTTTTCTTTTATATCTGTATGTTTATCTGGTAAACCAATGTCAATAAATAAATACATAAGTAAATAAATAATTAGGAAGAATCTAGTAAAGTAATTTTAACAGGTACAGTACAGTATCTTAACGTTTGTGTTGAACTGTTGCTTTAAGCCTTGCCTTTTATTGCTATCACAAATGGCTTTTTAGGAGGAGCAATGCATGATGAGTCATGAAAAGGGGTGGGGCTGGAGGCAGAGCTTAGGATCCGGTTTTTGCTTCATTCAAAGGTGGCAACCCTAACTGTTGGGGTTACAAGATAATGGGAAAAGCAAATTAAAATCATGTTTATTTTGGCTGTACCAACTTGGGACTGCCTGTAAAATGTGTGTTGGGACTATGCTATAACTACCATTGTGCAGCCCTGCAGCCAATAAGAAGCCTGGATCTTTGACCAGAGACTTATGGGGATTAATACAGAGTTATGGGGGGAAAAGGAGGAACATTTTCTAGGTGCCAAAATGTGAACCAATTAAGGTATTGGAACTGTTTAAGACAGTTTGGCAACCAATAAGATTTCTGAAATTTGGCCCCATATAAAAGGGGGCAACTGCTGAAAAAGGCGAGATTTGGAGAGAAAGCCCAAGAGCTCAGTGTGTGTTTGTGCCTCTGGGGAGCTTGCCAGGTCTCAGGGGTTAGGCCTGCCTGGCCTAGACTTTTATGGTCGTTTGTCTGCGTGTCCAAATTGTTCCAGCCTGGGTAACTGCTGCCTGCAGCAGCAGGGATCCGTTCCACAAGCCTGCAAGAAGAGAATCAGCCTGCATTCTGTCTGGAAGGACCAGAAAAAGACAGAAGCCTTACATATAAATGTGCTCAGTTCGCAAGTTGTTTGCGCGGTCGAGTAGTTCGAGTTGTTCTGTTTGCATGTTCTTGGCCAGTGTTCACTTGCTCCTGTATCCTGAAGACCAGCCTTTTGACGAGGACCACGAGGGAATTCTTCTCCTGCATCATCAAGGTATCTGCAACAAGTCTCATTTCATCAGATCTTCACTTGGTCTGGGTAGCATGAGTAACCATCAGGGTAGCTCCCTGCAACAAAGCTCAAATCATTGTGTGCCATCTGATTTAATTGTTTTGGGTGATCGTAATGAACTGAGCCATCCAACTCCAGAATACAAATTGTGGGTTAAAGTGCATGTTGCTTGTTTCATTCCTAAGGGCCCCAACAAAAGTTGCAACGCCAGCCTACCCCGGGCAACTTCTAGGCTAGCCCGAGTAACAACTGGGTACCCAGAGTATGTGTGACTGTGCTAGAGGGACTCTTAGTGCATGCATGTTTAACCTGACTAAAACAGATCTGAAATCAAATGCCAGATTGCTGCCCCACCCTTGTTCACGTCCCCTGAATAAATCAGATTCTATTCTTTCTGCACTCAACTTGGCTAGTGTGAACCTTTGTGGAGGGGATTCTGTATTGCCATTGCACTGTTCTATCACATGTCTTGTATTACAAGGGGTCTCCAGGGCCAGTGCAGCTGATTCAGCCCTGATGGTAAGTGTGCCAAGAGTGGGTTCAATATTGTATTTTGATGTTAAATGTGATGGTTAATCTGCTGACCTGTGTAAGCCACTAGAGGGGTTAGAGGGGGGTATCAGTGTCCTGGAGGGCTATACCCATAGCAGCTATGCTACCCTTAAACCAATCCTCCAGGTGGAGGCACCCATTCAACAAGCTCAGGGCCCTCAACCTGTGCATAGTCACACAAGCAGGGGTAGTAGCCTTTAGGATAGCGCCACCTAGGGGTTACACTAATGAAGTGGCAAGGGCCTTATAAGGTTCTTAAACGTACTGGCACTGTCAACTATGAAACTATGAGACCCCTGGCAGGAAAAATCCTACTAAGATATACCATGCTAACCTCTTCAAGAAATGGGTTGAAAAATTGCCAAAAGCTGCTTTGCTAGTTTTACCAGAAACTGATAAGGAAGAAATTGATGTAGCTTATGATAGACTGGAATAAACTGTAAATGCTGATGCTGTAAAGGTGAATGTTTCCTCAACCTCACAACAAACTGCAGAAATTCGTAATGTACTAAAGACATTTAACAGTACTTTACCACAGTACCAGGCAGAGCAAAAGGGGTCAGACTCGTAATAGTGCCAAGGAATGCTCGTCCTATTAGGCAAAAGACGTACAGGTTACCAGAGCAGTTAAGAGCTAACGTGGTTAAGAAAATGCAAAAAATGAAAGAATTGGGTATCATAGAGGAGTTGAGGAGTGCTTGGTCATCTCCAATGGTAATTGTAAACAAAAAAGAAGGGGGTGTTAGAATCTGCCTTGATTTTTTTATTGATTTTTTTTTATTTTTTATTTTTATTTAGTTTTTGTTGACCGGGTAAGTGCACTAGACAAATCCTGCCTATTTTCAGGCACGACCCGGGGGAGGGGGATACAGATGAATGCCAATTTTAGGAAACTTAATCAAGTGTCAGAATTTGACAGTTATCCTATGCCCAGAATAGATGATTTGGTGGACAGACTGGGGAGTGCAAAGTATATCAGTACCCTTGATCTCACCAAGGGTTACTGGCAAATATCTTTAGCTAAAGAATCCAGAGACAAAACCGCATTTGCCACCCCTATAGGATTCTATCAGTTCACCACCATGCCCTTTGGTTTACATTCCAGAGGTACATGGATGTAATATTATCACCTCACACTGGTTATTGTGCTGCATACCTGGATGATGTTGTGGTGTACAGTTCAGAGTGGAAAAGCCACCTGGAACACCTATGAGTAGTTATCCAAGCTATCTAAAATGCAGGTCTGACTACTAATCCTACCAATGTGCATTGGGCATGCAGGAAACCAGATATTTGGGCTATGTGTTGGGAAATGGAGAAGTTAAGCCAGAAATTTCTAAAATAGAAGCTGTAGCTAACAGCCCTGTACCTAAAACAAAGAAACATGTCAGGTAATTTTAAGGGCTGGCTGGTTATTGTCAGAGATTTGTTCCCAGCTTTGCAGAATTAGCTACTCCCCTCACTGAACTCACAAAGAAACGGTTCCCAAATAATGTGAAATGGACCCCAGAGTGTGACAAAGCTTTTCAAGCCATTAAGGCTGCATTATGTTCAGCTCCTGTTTTGAGAAGCCCAGACTCTGAGAAAACATTCTTGTTACAAACAGATGCATCAGAGGCAGGCCTAGGTGCAGTCATGTGTCAAAATATAGGTGGGAAGGAACATCCTTTTCTGTACATAAGTAGGGAACTGCATGACAGAGAGAAAAGGTACTCCACCATTGAAAAGGAATGTTTAGCAGTAAAGTGGGCCATGGAGTCCCTTAAGTTTTATTTGCTAGGAACTGAATTTGTACTTACAATAAATCACAATCCTCTCTGTTGGCTTAACCAAATGAAATATATAAATTCCAGAATCACAAGGTGGTACCTGGTACTACAGTCATTTAAATTCAAGGTGATACACAAATCTGGTAAAGAGAATAGCAATGCTGATTTTCCGTGACGATATGGATCAGGAATTGAGGGTTTTGAATGCTGAAAAACAAATGTATGGGTTTGAACTTTACTGTTTGTTGTACTGTTATAGGAAAAAAAGGATGCTGCACATTTGCTTAATTTCTGAACGTTAGAAGCTAATATTAGTAGAGAATTAATAGAAAGTTTTGGAAACCTGTTTAATAAAACAGGTTTCCTCTTAAGAAGGAGGGTGTATGTGACAGGGTAGAATAGGACCTTGTCCCATTTATACGAACATATGAAATTTGCCAGCAGATAAAGGCCTAGAGGTCTATCAAGTCTGCTCGAATGTGCAGCTAGCACTCCTTATTCTGCAGCTGCCTCCCTTCCACCCTTCCCTTCATTAACCCTACCCTTGTCCTGTCCCATCCTCATTTGAAGCAGTCCACTGTTCTCGCATACCACTTCAGCAGGTAATGCATTCCACCCAGCCACCACCCTCTCTGTAAAAAGTGTCTCTCATCTCCTCCTGAACCTTCCTTGCTCCAGTCTCATATCATGGCCCTGGTGGCCTCCCTTACTTTGAACAGCCCCTCTGTACCCATCTTGTTTATTCCTTTCATGTATTTAAAGGTTTCAATCATGTCACCCTGTCTCTCCTCTCCTCCAGTGGTACATGTTCAACTCCTTCAACCTCCTCTCGTATGATAAGTCCCCCAGCCCTTGATCATCTTTGTCACTCTGCGCCTGCACCCCTCCAGTAACTTAATGTCCCTCAGATGGACGCCCAGTACTGCACGCAGTACTCCAGGTGTGGTCTAACTAATGACCTATACAGTGGCAGAATCACCTCCTCCTCCTCGAGGATATACCCTTTAATACAACCCAGCATTTTGTTGGCCTTTGCAGCTGCCTTCCTAAATTGTGCTGAGTTGTTCATTGACCCTGTAATGAGCACACCCAGATCCTTCTCCTCCTCTGTCTGGGCTAGCTGCACTCCCCCTAGCTGGTAACTCCTCCTTGGGTTCTTCATCCCAAAATGCAGCACCTTGCACTTTTTGGCATTAAAGCCCAGTTGCCAGGTGTCTGACCAGGTTTCAAGCTTTGCCAGATCATCCTGCAACCCCTGCCATCCCCCTAGGTCATCCATCACCGCGCCTACCTTGGTATCATCAGCAAACAGACTGATCTTGCTCTTGATGTCCCATGATATGTCTGCAATGAATATCCCAAACAACACTGGTCCCAACACTGAGCCCTGTGGAACACCGCTCGTCACTGCCCTTGGGTGTGAGAGCTCCCCACCCATCACCACCCTCTGTTGCCTTCCCTGCAGCCAGTTTCCTACCCATCTCACCAGCTTTGCACCTGCCCCTGTGCCTACTAACTTCCTTCCCAGCCTTCCATGTGGCACTGGAGTCGAATGCCTTACTGAAGTCCAGATACAGGACATCCACTGCATGGCCCTTGTCCAGTTGCCTAGTTACCCAGTCACAGAACTCGACCAGGTTGGTTTGGCAGGATCTGCCACGATGAAGCCATGCTGTCTGCTGTCCCTGTAGTCCTTGGCCTCTAGGAGGGCCACCAGCCTCCTTCAGGATGTCTCCATTAGCTTACCCACGATGGATGTGGAGGCTCACTGGTCTGTAGTTTCCCGGTTCATCCTTGGGGCAAGTCTTGTGGAGGGGCACCATGGGCCATCCTCCAGTCCTGATGCACACCCCAGATGTAGTAAGGGGACATTAAATAGGTCTGCCAAAGGTCCTGCAAGGACCTCTGCCAGCTCCTTCAGTACCCTGGGGTGGATGCCATCTGGGCCTGGCACCTTGTCCACCCTCAGTGCCTTCAAACCCTCTCGAACTCTGCTCTCCATGATTTCCCACTTCCCACCCTGCTTCTGCCATTTCTCCCACCTTGGGTGTCACCCCCTTCTCTTTAGTAAATACTGAGCAGAAGTACTCATTTAGTGCCTCACTTATTGCACCCTGCTTCCACTCCAAACCCTCCTTCCTAATCCTTACTATGTGGTCCTTAGCCTTTTCTCCCTGATGTACTTAAAGAAGTCCTTCTCCCCCTTCTTAATGCCTTGTGCCAGCCTGAGTTCCGTAGATGTTTTGGCTCCCCTTACTGCCCTTGTCACCTCCTTCGATTCTGTCAAGTACTCCTCCCTGCCCTCCCCCTCACTGTTTTCTTGTACTTCCTAAAGGCAGCTCTTTTCCTCCTTACCTTTTCCATGACCTCCTTGCTCAACCAGATCGGTTTCTTAGCCCTAGCCTTCTTGCTCTGGGCTTTGCAGCAGGTTTTGGTTGCCTCCACTATCCCCAGCTTTATGAGCTCCCACCTCTGGTTAGTGTCCATACTAGATTGAATTCTGGCCAGGTACCCTTTTACCACTTCCCCCATCCTCCCAAAGTTGGCCCTCCTGAAGTCCAGCACTATTGTGCCAGATTCCACTCCTTCCTTGCCCATATCCAATGTGAGCCATACTGAGCGGTGGCCACTCCCTGACAGCGGTTCCTCCACTGTAAGTTCTCTCACAAAGTCCCCATTTGCCAGCACAAGGTCAAGGGTATTTCCTAACCTGGTTGGTTCACTGACCATTTGCAGCAGGAAGCTGTCCTGGAAGGCATCCAGCAGTACCTGCTCCCTTCTGTTCCTGGTTGTTGGGGTGCTCCAGTCCACTCCTGGCATGTTGAAGTCCCCACAATCACCACCTACCCTTCTCTTGAGGTCCTCCTGATCTGTCCACTAAGTTCCTGTCTAACTCCTCCATCTGAGATGGTGGCCTGTACACACTCCCATTCTAAGAATCCTATTCTTGGAATCCTGGATTTGCATCCAAAGTGACTCCTACTACCCTCCTCCCTTCCTCCCTTACACACTTCAGTCCTTCCTTCACATATAGTGCCATCCCACTCCTTTCCCAATCACCCTGTCTTACAAAATAACCTGTACCTGGTACAGACAGGTCCCAGTCATTGTATTGGGTGGCCCATGTTTCCGTGATGGCTACAATGTCCACCTCTCCCTCTGCCATGAGAACCTGTAACTCTGCAGTTTTCCTCCCAAGGCTCCTAGCATTAAGGGTAACCACCTTCCACCCTCCCCCTCCCATCCTGCCCTCCTTTCCTAGCATCACCAACAGTACTTGACGTTTGTCCTTTGTCACTGTTATGGGGGTAGCTCATATGGTTTCCCAACCTGTGGTCTCTGCATATCTCTTCCCCAACTGCCATCCCCCACTCCTAGTTTAAATTCCCAACTTCCTCTATGTACTCCTCCATCCTCTATTTCAACACTTTCTTTCTTTCCCTCCTCACTCAAGTGTAGTCTGTCCTTGGCATGAGAGTACTGTCCTCCCAGGTCCCTCCCACCCCCCTAGCAGCCCATACCCTTTAGCACAACGCCAGGTTCTTAGCTATCCATTAAATTCCTCTATTCTCAGCTTTCTTGTTGTGCTTGCCTTTGGCACGGAAGTATCTCTGAAAAGTTACTGATCTTCTGCCCCTCACATAGTGTGCTAGTTCCTCAAACCTTCTGGACTGTATCTACTGTCTTGTCAGCCAGGTCGTTTGTCCCAAGATGTATAATTAAATGAGGCTTGTCCCTACCCTTCTAGCATATTTCAGAACAGACTGTCCCACCCTTTCCGCTGTCATTCCTGGCATGGCCTCCACCCAATGCGACTATGCTCTCCCCTTGCTACCCACCTAACTCCTCTTAGTATTTAGTCCCCCAGCACTCGATTCCACCCTCTTACTCCTGCTTGCTTCCATTCATCTCCTCTCTCATTTCCAGCTCCTCTTCTTCCTCCTCCTGCACATTATTTCCCCTTTTACCCTGTTGCAATTCTCCCAGCGAACTTCCCCGCTCCAGTTTGGTCTAGGCATTTATCAATTACTCCTCTAATTTCATCATTTCCTCCTCCACCTTCTTCCTCTCTAGCAGTGCACAACTATTTTCTGAAGGTCCTTCACAATACTCGCTCCCTCTCTCTGCATAGTAACCTGTTCTCTCCTTTCCACTCCACGACTTTTGCCACTTCTTCGCCTCCCCTCACAAGTCCCTATCTCCTCCTTCCATTTGTCTTTTGTCTCCTGACCTGGTTTCCCCGGCAATTGTTCTTCCTGGCCTGGGCCCCTTTGTCTCTGCTTCCTTTCTTCTGACCCTCTCCTCACCACTGTTGGCTTAAATCGCCCTCCCTCATCTCCCCTTCTTCCTCCCTCCAGGATTGGGCTAAACTCACTCCCAATCTGCCTTGCCTGTCTTAATTCCTCCTGCAGACCCTCAATCTCCTTTCTAAGTTTTTCTATGTGGTTGCACACTAAACATCCTCCCATACTCCAGGCAATATTTAGAAAGATTGGTGCACCACAGTTGTTGCAGCCTACCACCCTACCCATTGCTGTCGTTGCCCACCAGCGACCCCCCACCCTTCCAGATGCAGGATACCAAACACTCCCCCAAGTCTCCCGTCTCCCTCCTCTATCAGTGCAAAACATTTTCTTTATTTCCCTTACCTCCTTTGTTGCACATGTTTAGATATATTGAGCAACTGCTTTTTATATTCCTATCCTTCCTATCCACACTCAAAAACAGACTTTAAGTAGCCATTGCACAACCTTCTTCAAACTCCTACTCCTCCTTTCCCCAATGCAATATCAATGTGAAGAAGTAATAATGAAAGCTCCTAGATTTGCATTTACTTCCCTTCCACTGAGAGAGCAGTCACCTCTTCACTTGCTGCTATTCCTTTCCTGGATGTCTGCTTTTGCTATGACAGGTGCATATCCTTTGCCTGTTTGAGGAAGTGATGTCAGAACCCCTGGTATAAAGGAAATAATGGACCAAGGGTGGGACCAGCCCAAGTCTTCCAGAAACAATCAGGTAGCTGAGGCCTCTGGTCAGACCATTAACACCCTTCCCCCACTCTGCACTCAAACTTTGCAGCTAGTGAAGCCAGCAACAATGAATCACAATTCTACTCAAAGCCCCCCAAATAGGTTTGCTACCCAAAGAAACAGGACTCCAATTCAAACAGCTTCACCAACAACACATCAAAATAGGCTTGGAATTAGAAGATATATGTCTCCAGTTCAATGTTCTGTTCTATCCTTTTCTTGTCTTTTGTCTGTCTAATAGTGCAACCAAATTTTCCTATGAGACCTCAGACTTGATCACCCCGACAGTTTTGCAGTTCTCTGCCTCTCATTGTCTTTCAGTTTTCCCTTGTTGTCTGTTTTTTTTTCTCCCTTGCATATCTGCTGATATAAAAATATATGCAGATCATTATGTGGAAATGTAACTAATATTGGGATCCCTTTGTTTAGAAAATATATAGTGTTTCTAAGCTGTAAAATTGCACAGCACCTTGATTGAAGAAAGGCACTTTATAAATATAGTTATTATTATTATTACTGTTGAAATGTATATAATTATATTTTGAGATGATTGCAAAAAGCTATTGGGAACTCAAGAGGTTACCTGAGTGCAAATTTGTAAGCCTTTTGCTGAAGAGCTGTGGAAAAGGGGCCTCAGCTCAGGGACATTGTGTTCTAGCTGCACATGCCTCATACTTACAAGAACAAGATGCTTGTTAAGAATGGGGGTTGGAAGGACTTATAAGAGAGCAGAGCTGCAATTGCGAAAGAAAGAGAGAATGGACACAGAGACTGAAGGAAAACTCTGATGGATCTTTATTTTATTTTGCCTTTGTAAATAGTTATACTGAACAAGTTTTTTTTTTATGTTACTGCTAGTGTAAATAAATATTTTTGGTGAATTCTACAACTGCTCCTGGTTGTCCTATGCTTCCTGACCTGTGCATCGACGACATACCCCAAGGCTCCATCCATGGTCCCATTCTCTTTTCCATCTTTCAAAATTACCTCCCTGATACCTGTTCACCAGTGTCCATCCACATGCACACAAACCACACTGTGCTTTTTGCCTCTGGCTCCCCTGCCCGACTGCACTGCTTATCTTCAACTGGACTTTTGACAACATCCGGCACTGGTTCCAGACAAACTTACTGTACACCTAAGTGGCAAGAAATTGGTTCCCTTGATTCAGTTCAATTCAATTTTTATTTAACCAGGCAGAACATCGTTGAACAAGCTCATTTACAAGATAGTTCTGGGAAGACAATAAAAAATACACAGATCAGCAGACATTTTCAAGTGAACATACATTGGTAGCACATATATAGTACATGGCAATACACATACATAGTGTCACATATGACTACACATAACAAAAGGTGCATGAGAACAATAGGCTTTACAGTGGATTACACAGTGGTTCAAATACTTGACTACAAGAAGTGGACATAATGCCAAGGTGTATCCAATATCATAGCAACATCGCATCCTTTCACAAGATACAATAGAAGAGAGGCAAGGTAGGTAAGATAAGTATACTTAAGTACTTGAGGCATGAGTATACAGGGAAGTAAGTGGGTGTAGGTGGTATGGTGGGGTTGTGATGTCGGGGAAAGTAGAAGGAAGGGATGACAATTAAGAGGTGGGCCGGGGGGGGGGATTGAATAATAAAAGTAATGGGGTGGAGGAGAAGAAGGAAGAAAACAAGGGGGGCAATAAGATAGGGTAGGTGACAGGGGAGGGAGAACAGAAGATGGGAAGGTAGATGAGCTAGAATGGGAGGCATTTAAAGGTATTGGACAAGGTGGAGGGAGAGAGTGCTAGATGGTGAGGTACAAACGCAGAGTACATGTGATTACCATACCGATACTGTCGGTATGGCTAGGGGTGACAGGTGCATGTTTCATTCAGAGAGTGATTTAGCAGGGATTTAAAGAAGGATATTCCAGGTATCGGAGTAAGTCTTAGTGATTTCTGAAGGGCATTCCAAAGAGAGGGGAGGGTGAAACTTATGGATGCGACACCAAAACATATTCTTACCTTAGGGACATCGAACATGTCAAGGGAGTAATGCCTCCAGCAGTGGGACCCCTGTGTATGTGTGACGGGCTTGGATATATATAGGGGGAGTTCATTTATGATAGCTCTATGGATCCAGAGTGAGGCATTCCTCAGCCTCCTGGCACGGAGTGAGGCCCAACCTAACATCGCATACAGTGTGCGATGGTGTGTGTTAGAAGGGGCATTGGTAATTAATCTCAGTGCATGGTGATACAGTGTGTCAAGTTTGGTTTGGGTGGTTTCTGGACAGTGGCTATAGAGAATTTCAGTGTAGTCAATCAGTGGGAGAAAGGCAGATTGCAACAATTTTATTTTAGCCTAGTAATTGAGGAGATGTCTGATGCAATAGAAAATGCCCAGCCTGTGATGTAATTTTTTGGCTAGCTCATCAATGGGTGTTAAGAAGGAAAGCATACGGTTGAGCCAAAAGCCTAGGTATTTAAACTTATCTACAATTTCCAATGGCTCCCCAAGCAAGGTCCTGATCTGTAAATTGGATTTCCGTAAGTTGGAGTTTGTGGATTGTATGGAAAAGGAGATGAACATAGCTTTTGCTTTTTTACATTAAGCAGTAGTTTCAGCTGTATAAGGTTATGTTGCAGGGCATCAAATTCTTGCTGCAGCTCTGGGCAAGCTAGCTCAGAAGTAGGTCTGGTAGTATAGAGTACTGTGTCATCTGCAAATAGATGCACGTTTGCAGTACTAATGTTGGAGTCTATGTTATTTATGTAGATTGCAAACAGGAGGGGTCCCAGTATTGATCCTTGTGGCACCCCTCACGGGAGAATTTTAAGCGGGGAAATATCCCCTTGTTCTTTAACTTGCTGTTTTCTGTCAATAAGACAGCAGTTGAACCACTTCATAGCAATGTCATCTAGGCCGAGACAACACAACAAGGACAGGAGCAGGCCATGGTTGACGGTGTTGAAGGCCTTACATAGGCCTCGACTTTTGGCTCCTGGCAGAGGATCACCCGGCTCACCCCTCACCCCTCCTTCCATACGCTTGATGATACTCTAATTGAGGATGTTTCCTCTTTTAAGTACCTTGGGGTCTGGCTGAACCACCATCTCGATTTCTATGCTCATGTAGATGGTATCCACCACAAGCTCCAATGCAAACTGAGTGCATCCAGCCCCCTGTGAGATCATCAAGATGACCCTCCCTGTCTTCATCTGTGACTATGGTGACATCGTCTACGGCGCCACCCCCAAGTCCACCCTTGCCAGGCTATACCTCATTCTTTAGCAACTTCTGCCATTTACTGCCCTCCCCATACCCACTTCTACTCTCTTTACTCCTCCTCTCACTTCACTTACTGCCACACACCATGCCCACTGTGCCTGGTATCCAGTGATATGGGTGAAGTAAACTTAGTGACTCAAATATGAGCGACTCAATGTGCTCACCCGCCGGAATAGCTAGTGTGTTAGAATGTCGATGGGAGGGAATAGCGATTGAAGAGGAACAAAACAGTGAAGGCAAATCATGAGGGAGGGTGGGGTGATGTGGGTTGAGTGAGAGAAAGAAGCATGCTGCAGCCGAGCCGGTCACCTGGAGTGGTGGATACGGCTAGTGCTCGGAATGCCGATGGTTCCAGGTTCAGGACTTCCCGCAGGTATATCTTTGGTTGGGTTGGGTGTTAGTTTTTTTTTTGTGTGTGTTGCCTGTCCCCTGGTTCCCCTGACTGTGGTGCCCTAGCGGCAGTAGCCCCCCTCTCGTGTATTCCCCCTTCCCCCAGTGTCCGCTCCCCTGGAGTTGATCATATTATTATGGGGGGTGCGGGGGCCCCCCACATTAAATGTTGGAGTATCTTGTGTTGGCCCTGTATTGTGTACTACCATAGCTGTAAAGGGATCACTGTGGTACTCCCCTTCCCCAGTGTCCGCCCCCTGAGTTGATCATATTATTATGGGAGTGCGGGCCCCCATTAAATGTTGGAGTATCTTGTGTTGGCCCTGTATTGTGTACTACCATAGCTGTAAAGGGGATCACTGTGGTACTCCCCCTTCCCCAGTGTCCGCCCCCCTGGAGTTGATCATTTTATTATGGGGGTGCGGGGCTCCCACATTAAAGCTGGAGTATCTTGTGTTGGCCCTGTATTGTGTACTACCATAGCTGTAAAGGGGATCACTGTGGTACTCCCCTTCCCCAGTGTCCGCCCCCCTGGAGTTGATCATATTATTATGGGGGGTGCGGGGCCCCCCACATTAAATGTTGGAGTATCTTGTGTTGGCCCTGTATTGTGTACTACCATAGCTGTAAAGGGGATCATTGTGGTACTCCCCTTCCCCAGTGTCCGCCCCCCTGGAGTTGATCATATTATTATGGGGGGTGCAGGGCCCCCCACATTAAACATTGGAGTATCTTGTGTTGGCCCTGTATTGTGTACTACCATAGCTGTAAAGGGGATCATTGTGGTACTCCCCCTTCCCCAGTGTCCGCCCCTGGAGTTGATCTTATTATTATAGAGGTGGGGCCCCCATTAAGCGTTGGAGTATCTTGTGTTGGCCCTGTATTGTGTACTACCATAGCTGTAAAGGGGATCGCTGTGGTACTCCCCTTTCCCCCAGTGTCCGACCCCCTGGAGTTGATCATATTATTATGGGGGGGGGCCCCCACATTAAATGTTGGAGTATCTTGTGTTGGCCCTGTATTGTGTACTACCATAGTTGTAA
Organism: Neoceratodus forsteri; assembly: GCA_016271365.2. Taxonomy (NCBI): domain Eukaryota; kingdom Metazoa; phylum Chordata; order Ceratodontiformes; family Ceratodontidae; genus Neoceratodus; species Neoceratodus forsteri. The sequence continues at coordinate 93,793,012 of CM028129.1, read as the reverse complement.
AGGGGATCGCTGTGGTACTCCCCCTTCCCCCAGTGTCCGCCCCCCTGGAGTTGATCATATTATTATGGGGGGTGCGGGGCCCCCCACATGAAATGTTGGAGTATCTTGTGTTGGCCCTGTATTGTGTACTACCATAGCTGTAAAGGGGATCGCTGTGGTACTCCCCCTTCCCCCAGTGTCCGCCCCCCTGGAGTTGATCATATTATTATGGGGTGTGCGGGGCCCCCCACATTAAATGTTGGAGTATCTTGTGTTGGCCCCGTATTGTGTACTACCATAGCTGTAAAGGGGATCGCTGCGGTTGGCATGTTGCAGATTTTGCAATCGGTGAAATGTACTCGCTGTTATGCTCCATTTTCGCCATTATGACATGGAACCTCTATGCCACATACATATTCAAGTTCTGGCGCAGTTCCTCTCCTCCCACCTCCCCTTTCCTCCTACCCCCTCCATAACACAGTTTCCCATTCCCTACTGGGCATCTACTGTTGGCCAACCACCTCATATCACTTCCCTTAGTGCTGCGCTTCTTTTCCCCTGCCATCCACTCAGCCTTTCCTCCTCCTTCTTCCTTAAGTTTCTTTTTCATGATTTTACTTCTCCTTCCTGCAACTGTTCCCAATTTCTATCCTTAGTGCAGTCCTCCACTTACGGCTTGTATGTTAGCGATGCTATGTTCTGTGAGTCCCTTTCTCTGCCTGGTTATGGGGTTGCTCACTACTATCTTGTGCAGTTCTACCTACCGTTGGCACCTTGTTTGAAGGGTTTTACCTTGCACCAAACATTGATTTTGCACATCTGTTAATGTATTTGCACCATTATACTCAGCACTGAATACTCTGGCCACCAAAGTTGATATAGTTTGACTCTTGCACCTGTATTTATCTACTCCCCCCCCACCAGCAGCTACCAGCTCAGCAGATCTTCCTGGTAAAAGTTTTGAAATTAAGCAATAATGACCAAGAAGCTGGTCATTTCTGAGGGATTAATGATGAGCTGAGGGATAGATGGTATAAGGCTCAGCCAAAACGGCACCTCCCTCCAGCCGGTCGTTAATCCAAGGGAATAACCAGTTACGAGGTTGTTATTGTAATTATAAATCTAATCGCAATAGCTTTCATTTTTGCTTTTTTTTTTTTTTTACTTACATTTAGGTTTTAGCTGTGTGGCACCAGCCACGTATGCCACAGCGTCAGCTGGATCAGTCAGTTCTAAGATGTTAGTGACCAATCCAGCAGCCAATCAGGAACCTCGCAAGTGCATGAATATTTAATTAGACTTATAGTTAAGCAATAACAACCAAGAAGTTGGTACCTTCTGATGGATCAATTAATGGTAGGAGGATGGATTGCATGAGGCACAACCGAGGGCCACCTCCATCTAGCTGGTCATTAATGCAAGGAAATGACCAGCTTTGAGATTGTTATTGCCATTACAAGTCCAGGCTCATGAGTAATTAGACTTGTAATAAGTAATAAATAAATGTGTGGACATCCCACATTTTACCCCAAAAACTTGCTCTGTCCCCCATGGAAATGGTCCTGCCCACTAAGAGAATGTGCTACAAATTTAGACTTTAAGGAGGAACTTCATAATATACTAAGAAAGATGCTAAATCAAAAATAAACTTTGTACTGGTAAACACAATGGTCTCCTCAGAGTTCTGAGCTTCCACAGTGCTCCCAGAATAATTTGGCATTTTTCCTGTAATGCCAGAGCAATTTTCCAGTGTTTTCCTGTAGATTACACTATTTCCCACGGAAGCAGAATTGCTCTGTTTTCCCACATAACTACTGCAAGTCTACGGAAACAATTTCCTTGTAAACAGCTCCATTGCCCTGTAATATACAGGAATCCGTTAGATATGGAAGCCCTGAGCTTGCATCTCCACGTTTGATTATGTGTCCCTCATTCATTATAAAGGTCCCCTCATTTTGAGTGTCCCTGTCCCTCATTTCAGTGACAAAAGGTTGACAGGTATGATTGTTCTGTATAAAACTCTGTGGTTCATCTCCTTAGAACTAGAAGAAAAAGACTAGAACAGCAACACCCATCAGTACTGCCGAGCGCCAGTACATAAAACACGGCACCATCTTGTGGATGCAAAATCCCGGAAAGCGCTCATTGACAGCTCAGGATTTTCTGGGAGTGCTTCATTTAAATGTAAAATTTTAACACCCCAAGCCCTAACCATGTCTATATGGGGTGTTCATGTGTAGACCAGACTCTGTGGCAAATAATAATGCTGACAAGGTGCACTGCATTACATTACCATGGTCATATGTTCGTTTTTAACTGCAGCAACTGTACTCAGTGCACTGTCTATCTATGGGAATAAATGTGGCTATACACATTACTCACTGGAGTTCAATAAACAGAGTTCAACCAAGGTAATTTCAAGTTTTTGTATATAATATTACTATTATATTTAACTGAGAATTTAATTGGGCGGAGCTGTGGCTAAGAAGCTATGGTTAGAAAATGCAAGTTTTCTGCACTTGGGCAGGTGGTGTAGTGTGCATGCATAAAGCTGGCAATCAAACACCAGGGCACAAGATTGAAAAGCTAGCACAGGCAACTGTCCAGCCCCTGACCCTGGTCCATTGACCCTATGGATGCCCTGGTGTCCAGTAGCAGCACTCCGCACACTATGACCATTGCCTTACTTATTTAGATTTCTTTGTTGTCCCTTGGCACCCTCTGCCACCCTCGACTGTCCTGTGCTGTCATGTCAATGATTTCCCTAGTGTCTGGTGTCATCCCCCACCCTCATGTCACCCGCTACCATAATAATACTGATTGCTGCGGTATGTAGTTGCACCACCCACCCTTCCATTGCCATGAGCCAACATGCTGAATTAATCCCTTGTGTCCACTGTGACCCCTATCCCACTAGACACCCATCCCGGTGCCTCCCAGGTGACTAGTAGCCCCCTCCCTGCACCAAGCACATCATCCAGTCCCCCCCGTCATAGACACCAGTGACTAACTAAGCATGTTGGGCAGTGGTACTGGAGGGCAGGGGGTGCCAATACACACCAAGGACAGTGTTATGGTTACCAGGACTGGTGGTCGCTGGCCTGGGTGACCACTAGAGACGAGGTACATCTGTAGTAATATAGCAGCTGTTTCTTTTTTTGTAGTCCACATACTGTTTGTGACAACATATGCAGAACTCTAAAAAGATAAGTACAAATCCTTGGTTAATATGTACATTTCTCAATACTGATTGCCCTGGTGTCCACTGGTACCCCCACCCTCTAATCACCCAGTGGTATATTACTACAGATGTCCCTGATATCTAGTGACCCCATGACCAGTGATCACCCATCCCCATAACCATGATATCATCCCAAGTGTGTATTGGCACCCCTGCCCTCTGATGCCCCTGTCTGACATGCTTAGTTAGTCCCTGGTGTCCCTGGACCCTATACTGTAGACTGTATGCATGCTTCTTGTCATCACTTATGGCGGCTGGCTGAGGAGGTTAGAGTAGAGCTGTACAACAACTACTGAGGTATGGGTGGGTGGCTGGATAATATGCTTGGTGCAGGGGGCTGCGAGGAAGGGGCCACTAGCCACTGGGGAGGCATGGTGGCACCTGGATGGGTTTCTAGTGGGAGAGGGGTCAGAGTAGACACAAGAGAGTAGCTCAGCATATTGGGCCGGGGCATCAGAGGGCAAGTGGTGCCACTACACACCACAGCAATCAGCACCACAGCATTATTAATACTGATTACCCTGGTGTCCACTGGTCCACTCCACCCTCCGATCGCCTGCTGCCATATTTCTACCGATGTACTTGATCTCTAGTGGTTACCTGTCCCTGTAACCATGACTTTGTCCCTGGTGTGTACTGTCATCCCCCACCTTCCGATATCACACCCTGGGGTCTAATTGCCAGCTTTTGCATGCATGGGTAACACCACCTGCCCAAGTTCACAAAACTTTCGTTCTTTTTTTTTTTTTTTTTTATTTTTGGTAACTGGGTAAGTACCACTAGGCACAAGTGCTTGTTTTCAGTGGTGACCTGGGAGCACTGGGAAGGTTACATGACTTGCTCAGGGTCACACAGTATGCAAGTGGAGGTTGGTGAAATCAAACCCTGGTCTTTTGAATGTACCAAGCTCAATTACAACTCGTTACTCTAATCTGAAATCCATCAGCCACCCCTTGCATACTGTGTGACACTAAGCAAGTCACTTAAGTTCCTTGTGCTCGCAGGTCACTCCAGGAAACAAGCTCCAGCTTAGTGTGCCTTTCCTGGTTAAACAACTCCCCTTTTCCCCTTCCCTCTAGGCTATACTGCCATATCTTCCTCGCCAGGGCACTGCCTCATTGACTTCTCACACTGTCTGCATTATTCTTTGCCAGAGTCAGGTCTACACAAGAAACCCCCATATAAACATAGTTATAGCTTTGGATGTAAAAAAATTAAACTTAAATGAAGCACTCCGTGAAAATCTTGCAGAAGTTAATGAACACGCTTCCAGGTTTTGACATCCACATGATGGCTGTCCGCTTCATGTACTGGCACTCGGCAGCTCTGACAGACGATGCCATTCTAGTCTTTTTTTCTAGTTCTGTGGCATGCAGTTAGGCCACAGAACTAGAAAAGAAAGACTTGAATGGCACAGCCTATCAGGGCTAACGAGCATGAGTACGTAAAGCGGGCTCCCATATTATGGGTGTAAAACCTGGAAGGGGGCTCACTGTTCGTGACTGCCAATGAATCACATATGTGTGTGAGCTGGGGAAGGGGGGTGCATGTTTTTGTCTGCCAGAAGTTCTACTGCAGTACTTTAGACAGCACCATAGCAGCAGTTCTCTGCTGTGAATCTTCCGCTTCCCGGCCCTCTGCTGTATGGTGCTCGGGCACCTGTAGGGGGTAGCTTCATCTACGTGGGGGTGGGGATGGGATACAGCTGAGACTATTCTTTGAGGGGAGGATCCAGCTACAGAGAGAGTGATCAGCGGGCGGAAACCTGAAGTTGGGGCTGGTCCAGTTGTAGGGACTATGGGACTACTGGGAAGGGGTGGAGGTTGGTCTATGTGTAGGATGATGGTTCAGCTACAGGGAGGTTGGTGAGGCTGGTCCAGCTGCAGGGAAGGTAGCTAGCTAAGGTGGGGAGTGTGGTATTGTGGGGGTGTTCAAGTTACATGTAGGCTGGTCGGGGGGCAGAGGTGGACCATGGTAGAGAATTAGGGCTAGTGTAGCTGAAGGAGGGTGGTCTTACTTTCTAGTTCTGTGGTTCTGGGACTGCATTTTGGGGGCATGGTTTCACTCCAATAGACTCGCACTTGGCACAGCTCAGTGTCAGCCGTGCACATGGCTCAGCACAGTGGCACAGTGTACATGTCACAATGTTGCGCTGGCATCATACTTGGCACAGTGTGGTGTCAGATTACATGTTGCATAGTGCAGTCTCAGTATTGCACGGTGCACAGCTCTGTGATGGAATATTGCATGGAAACACAGGACTGTAGAACTAACATGTGCACATAAGTGATATGTGGGGAAGAGTTTACATCAGTGGTGTTGATGTAGGTTTGGGGGACAGATACATGGGTGCTCAAAGGTGTGAGGAGACACTGTGCCAGGGTATGTGCATGGGAACACATGACTCTAGAAGGAATGTGTATGTACATGGGTGGTAGGTGGGGATGGGGGCACTGCAGTGGTGTCGAGGTAGGTGTGGCGGGTGAGGGTATGTGGAGACACTGTTCTGGGGTAGATGGGGTAGTGGTGGGTCAGGTGTGGTCCCAGGTATGAGGACACACCATGCCATGGTAGGGGAGGTGGGGGAGGTAAATATTCAATCCAGGATATGTAGGAGGATGGGCAGGGAGACACACAATACTCCCGTGTGTGTGGGGGGGGGTAGGGTAAATGGGTGGTCCTGGGTATGTGGAGACACCATGCTAGGGTAGGTGAGAGTGGGTGGTGAGATGGGTGGTCTCGGGTATGTAGAGACTGAGACACCCTACCAGTGTGGGGTGGGGGGTGTGTATGCAGAGACACTGGGCCATTGTAGGTGGGGTAGGGGAGGTACATATAAACCTTGCCTGGGTTGGTGAGGAGGGAGAGATACATGAGTGGGTGCCAGGGCAGGAAGGGTAGGGATGATGGCAGGCACATGTGTGGTGTCACCCCCCACCCAATTATCCCACTGAGAAGATAAATCAATATGGAAACAAAAGTCATGCAAAACCTAACTGGCTACAAAGTGCAGTTTTGATTTATTTCTTGGCCATTGGCTGGCCACCATCTGTCTGTCCCTGCCACCATCACCCAGGAGTTATTCACCCTTACCCCCCCGGACGAGTGGTCAGGGAGGGGCCTCTTCATGGACGGAGACTGGTTTATGATCTGGGAGAGTGCCTCGGTTGGCTGCATGGGGTCTGGTGGAGGGCAGATGTCCTCCTGCATAGGCAGATGATTTTTTTTTCTGGCCCCCAGAGAGGCATGGTGTGCAATGATTTAGTGGCGTGCAGAGTGCCGGACATCTGGCACGCCTCCCGAAGATTTCGATCACCGACTGTCAGACCCCTGGTCTCCACGAGGAGTCTGTCAAGTGCCAGAAGCATCCCCATTCTCCCCCACCACCCTGGAGGAGAGCAGTCATCAATCCTCCTCCCCCCAGCCAGCCCTCTGACATCACCACCTCTCTTCTGAACCCATGACGTCGGGGTTGCATGTGGAAGCTCTACTGCTGTGCGTGCATACAGTTAAAGCTCAGTTCTGAAGTGCTTGGCTGAAAAAACTAAATAATGAAAACAAATAACACAAATGAATTTTTTTGTAGCATTTTTATTGGTACTCCATGCTCATCGTAGTTTGTCATTTGTTGGTGAGTAGCACCAAATTTGGATGCGTTCTACTCACCTGTTCCTTTTTGCAGTCCTATTTAAAAGCTCATTGGAAACCGGAGTGGTTCATTATCATAAAATTCAGGCACACACAACCCATTAAGAGGGATGCCAGAACTACATTTATAATAAAAATATTTATTCGGAAATAAATAAAATAAATTCCTTACGCGTTTTGGACAGTTCTTGTCCTGTCTCAAAGTTTCCTTTGAAAAAGAATAAGCACTGTCCAAAATGTGTTAGGCGTTTATTTTATTTATTTCCGAATAAATATTTTTATTATAATGCAGTTCTGGCTTCCCTCTAAATGGGTTGTGTGTGCCTGAATTTTACAGTAATGTAGTCTTCGTTTTTATTTGGAGCACCACATTCCTTGTGCGCACTTTTAAGTGTTGGAAACAGGAGTGGTTCCAGAGGACTGGAAGAGGGCAGATGTAGTCACACTTCACAAAAGTGGAAGCAGGAAAAGCGGCTGGCAATTATATACCAGTCAGCGTGACACTAGTGATGGGAAAGATAATGTGGTCGCTGCTGAAAGAAAGGATTGTGGATCATGTTGAATCCAGTGGGTTACAAGACCCGAGGAAACATGGATTCACGGGGATACTGTCAAGCAAATCCTATAGATTTGATTAGTTCACCAAGGAAATAGATCAGGGTGGAGCAGTGGACATGACCTACATAGAGGTCAGTAAGGTGTTTGACACAATTACACACAGGAGACTAGTAAGCAAGCTGGATAGCTTAGGAGTGTGCCCAAAGGTGTTAAGCTGGATAGGAAATTGGTTAAGGGATAGGAATCAGAGGGTGGTGGTAAATGTCATTCACTCCGAGGAAGGGAGAGTGACCATCAGGGTACCTCAGGGAACAGTGCTGGGACCAGTCCTGTTTCGTGTCTTTGTAAGTGACACTGCAGACTGCCCACCAGATCAGCAGCGACACCGACAACCCGGGTTTGGAAGTGAATCTGGGGTGTCAGAGGGCCTGCTGGGGGGGGGGAGGATTGAGTATCTGTAGAACTGCTTTCTGGGGTGAGGGTGGGCAGAGCCCGATGCGTTGTCTGGCCCATGGCGGAAGTAAGGGGAAAGGTAGCTTGGGCCAGAAAATTGGGAGGTGTATCAAATGTCGGTGCATGCCATGCCTTCCCAGGGACAGGAAATCCAGAAAAAGCCTGGCTGCAGGATGAAGAGGAGCACCCACAGGCTCCGCACTCGACCAACTGGGCATGCCAGCCTCAACTGGATCCATTCTCCAGTGGGGCTTAGGGAACTTCTCCAGGGGGTCAAACTCTGAGGAACATCAGACTGGTAGTGCTGGGGTGCCGCTCTGAAGGGGCTGTCTGGGAGGAGGGAAGGGAAAAATAAGTGACATTGCAGAGGAGCTGGAAGGAAGGTCTACCTCTCTGTGGATTACACCAAAATCTGCAGCAGACTGGACACTCCATGGGGGCAGGAAGGAAAGAATGTGCAGAGACCTGAAAAACTACAGTGGTCAGAGATATGGCAGCTAGTCCCCTCCCAAGTTTGATGCTATACCCCACACTGTCCCTCATTTGGAGTGTCTTTGTCCCTCATTTAAGTGACAAAAAGGTTTTGTTATTTGGACTGGCTTTGTGCTTTCAAACTCAAAACCGCCCCCCTCCTCCTGCTGGAACCCACACCCTCACCCCATCCTTTTCCATGTTCCCCACTGGCTGTTCACACCACACACAAGAGGAGTGATTTCAGGTGAGACAACCCAGAGGTACGTGTGCCATTCGAGGATGGCATCTAATCCTTTAAGGTGCCTGTATCTGTCTGCATCACTGCTAGACATGCACCAGCCTCACTCCGTCACAGCAGTCGCTGGGTCTGGGACCCCCCCACCCAAGCAGCCCCCTCCCAGCACACATAGTTGAACAGCATTTCTCTGCTGTGGATCTTCCACTCCCTGGGCCTCTCCCAATGGGGGAGAGAGGTTGGCAGCTGCAGGGGGTAGCTTGTCCATGGGAGATGGGTTCCTGCTGTGGGGTGGGGATAAGATAGGAGCCCTACTGAAACAATAGCTTGCCAGGGACCTCAGACAGGGCATAATAGGGTGCTTGGGGACCCCTTTAGGGTCCTATTCCCTTCTCCCCTGGGATGCATCTGGAAACAAGCATGTCTGGTTAGTATGTCATTCCTAGTGAAACTTTTAAATAAATAAAATCTAGTTAGCCCATGTGAAAGAGATGTGAGAGGTTCACTGGGGAAAACATACAGTATGTTTATTTAGGTATTCTGCACGCACAAGGGCTGGCAGTATAGCCTAGAGGTTAGAAGAACGAGGTGTGAACGAGCTTGATACATCCAGCAGACCAGACCTGAGTATGATTCTCACAACCTCCACTTGCATACTGCGTGACTCTGAGCAAGTCACTTAACTGCCCATTGCTCCTAGGTCACCCCTGAAAACAGACACTTGTGCCTAGTGGGCCTTACCCGGTTACCAAAGACTAAAAAAAAGGTTGCCAGTAGACTACCAGGGAATCTGGGGAGTTTCTTTCTACAGAACGTTCGGGGGTGGGAGGGGCCACTAGACTACTGTGGAAATGGTTGATGATGTATTCAGATGCAATCAGGCTTCAGGGATGGAAGGGGGGTACCACTAGACTACCGGGGAAATGGTTGATGATATATTCAGATGTGATTGGGGTTTGGGGTTGGGGGCCACTAGACTACCAGGGAATCTGGGGAGTTTCTTTCTACAGAACGTTCGGGAATGGGAGGGGCCACCAGTCTACCAGGGAGGAATTTCCATAATGACAACTACATTTGGGCGATGGGTGTTCGGTGCTGTTGGGTGGGCACACAGCATGGGACTGGCCGGGGGGTGGGGGGGTTTGTAGGCTGCCCGGCATATCCTGCCAGGCACATCCCTACTACACACTTGCAAATGGGGCCATAATGACATGCCAATGGCCCCATTTGCATCTTGCATGCCTAATGGCCCCATTTGTATGTTTCGGGCTGAATATCTGGAACTTGGGCACGGCGCATCCTCAAGATGTGCTGTACGTCCCCATTCCAGGTATTCGAGCTGAACAGGGGAATGCACCGGCGCATTGTTGGTGGCACACATTGGCACAACTCACTTAATCTACTATATATTGTCAGTGTCAGTGGCTCAGCAGGTAGCACACTTGCCTCTGAGGCTGGGAGATCAGAAGGCTGTGGGTTCTATCCCCACACCAGGCACTTGGGTTAATATCCTAATACTGACACTGTAGTGCAGCATGAGGGGGGGTGCTGCACTCCTGAGGTGCTGTCTTTCGGATGAGACATTAAACCGAGGTCCTGTTCTGGTGGTAGTTCAGGTGGACGTTAAAGATCCCATGGCACTTCTCGAAAAGAGTAGGGGAATTTTTTATTATGAAAACCACAAAATCAAAACAAATGATACAGTGTAGGCATACAAAAACCCTAAAAAGGATACATTATACATTACACACATTACAGACATAGTTGACATAAAATTATGACCTTTCATTTGTATGTACACCAATTAACTCAAAAGTCTACATAAAGAAAAAAGCAAAGAAAACAACGTCCCCCCCAACTCAAAGAAAGCCAAAAAGGAAAAACCCCTTACATCAAGGCTTTTAAATCATATACCATTGCATGACTTTCTACTTTCTTTTATAGATTTCAAATCCATGGTACATTTCCCACATATAATGATACTTTCTAGGTTCTAAATGTGACCTTTCTTTTCTTTCTGTATAAAAATTGCTTTTTCTATCTGTTTAATTAAAATTATTATGGGTGTATTAACATGTTGTAAAGAAAACGTACATCTTGCCTGCCATAGATAACATTTTATACAGGAAAAAAATCAAGTTTAAAGTACTGTAATGATACCGTGTGGCTAGGCCAGAGTAATCCCCTAAAATTAGACTTTCATAGGTTACATGCTGTACTGGTCTCCACTGCCATCTGGTGGCCAAATCTGCCTAAAATAATTTTGTATGTGTACTGTACAAACAAGAAAGAAATGTTCTATAGTTTCTTCTAATCCCAAACACTCTGCTGTGATAACACTGTCTCTCGGACACTGCTTTGTGCTTTAGATTACCCTTTACCCCCAATTTCCCATGACAATGTAACCATGACACATCCCATCATGCTACTGGAATTCTTTCATCTGTCAATATTTGAGAGCCAGGCCTACTCTCATAGGCACACATTTTGGAAAATCTACTATTACTGCAAAACTTTGGGCCATTATCTTACCATACAAAGCTTTCCTTTGTGAGTCTTGTACCTGTAACTTTGTAACTTTCCAAAGTCTTATTTTTCTGATAGCTGGAATAGCAAATTTGAATTGCAGCAGTGAGTCTAGGGTACTCTGTCTCCCATTTTGTCAGAAAGGTATGAAATAAGTCTTCCGACCATACTTCCCAAGGGTGTTTCTCCCTCCCATTATGTACCCCAAAATTGGAATGTAAAAAAAGGATAGATGAAACACTAAAGGGTGTATCATTCCCAAACCACCTCGTGTAAGTTTCAGACAAGTGTAATCCCTTTTCACCGGATTCAAGCGGCTTCCCCATACCATCTGAAAGGAGCAGCTCAATACCCTTGTTTCTAAGGTTGTTGGAATGGGAAAGATAGAACTGATATGTAGGAAAATCGGCAGCTAAGATCCAATTCCTTCATTTTAATTGTTAAACAAATGTCATCTGCATATGCAGTAATTTTTTGGGGTGCTATTGCAACTGTTGGTGAAATTCCCCAAATGTCATTGTCCTGTATGATCATCCGAATAACTGGGTCCAATACGAAAGTATACAACAACAGACTCAATGGGCACCCCGTCGTACTCCCCACTTACTGTATAAACCCTTTCCGACTAGTCCATTTACTGTGGGGTACATTAAGGCTCTTGGATACAAACTTTTGATCCATATCCTAAGCTGTTTTGGAATCCCATATTTCTCTAAAACTATAAGTAGGAAATCATGTGACACTTTGTTGAAAGCCTTGATTTGATCCAAGGCTATCAAGTATCCAGAGATTTTGTTTTGTCTTCCAAACTCACAGACATCCCTTATAAAAGTTAAATTTTGCTGTATTGTCCGACTTGGTATAGAATATGACTGTACAGGATGAATCACTGATGGAGCTGTTTTCTGTAATCTATGACACAATATTCACTTATTCATTACAAATCGGGTTTACAACCTTTGAGTCAGAGACTCATTTACAAAGGCACTTCGTCGCGGGGGGGGGCAGACATCAAGACAGTTATTACAGTGCAGATTAAAACAGCGGATAACATTACAGGTGCAGTAAAAGGAACATTTAACATAGATACACTTAGGTTACATAATGTAGTAGTTTGTATGTTACTTAGGTTACATAATGTTACAAAATTGTGAGTTACATTCATGGATATAGTAGGTCCTCAGAGAAGACAGTGGGTTACATCCCTGTTTGGACCTAGTAGGGAAGGGGTAGGTGTGGGGGAGGGACAGGCTGTCCAGTGGACGTTGTCGAGCCAGGGGGCAAGGCGGGCGGGAACCACAGGTTACAACAGGGGGTTAGTTGCACCTACAACAGCGAGTATTAAAGATATGGTTCCAAAGGGCTGTTTTGAAGGAGACAATTTTGGCAAGTTGGAGATGCAGCTAGGAGGGAGTTGAACCAGGTGGGGGCTCGGTAGAGGAAGGATCTCTGGGCAAGAGGTCTTGGTTCTGGGCACTTTAAAGTGGCCTTAACAGAGCTATGGGTGGTGATGGACGAAGATGGCTGCTGTAGGAAGTGGAGACCCCGGGGAGAGTCCTAGCAGAGATTTCTTAGCTAGAAGGCAGGTTCGAGAGCAGTCTCCCTCAAAGTTGAGCAGATTGGTGGTAGTATAGAGAAGGCAGGTGTGAGTACGGCTGGGGGCACTGGTCAGGAGCCTACAGGCCTTATTGATGGAGAGTTGGGTTTTGGAGAGGGCAGTGTTGTCAGCTGCAGCGTAGCTGGGCAAGCCATAGTCCATGAGGGACAAGACAGAGGAGGTGATGGCCAGCCTGAGGGCAACCTGAGGCAGGCAGTCCCTGTGCCAGTATAGCAGGCCAATCTGAGAATTAATGGCGACTGACAGGGCATTAATGTGGGTGTGGAAGGAGAGGGCAGTATCGAACGTGATGCCTAGGTACTTGTATGTGGTCACTTGTTCTAGCGGGTGCAGAGTGCTGGGGATAATCAAAAGGAGGGTATTTTTAGCTTTATTTTGGTGGTGGGAAAAGAGCATTGATTTGGTTTTCTTTAGGTTAATGACCAGTTTGCGGCCTCCGAACCACCTTTTGGCTTGGTTGTAAGCTTGCTGGAGGGATAATTGGAGGGAGATGAGATTGGGATGTGAGGCAATGAGGACTGCATCATCGGCGTAGAGGAGCATTTTACTGGTACATGAGCTGGGAAGGGTGTTGAGGTAGAGACTAAAAAGTATTGGACCCAGGATGGAGCCCTGAGGGACCCTGGAGCAAACAGGAAGAGTGCTGGAGAGGGAGCCGCTGATCTTGACACGCTGGGATCTAGCTGACAGGTAGCTAGAGAACCAGGAAATGGGACCACCAGAGAAGCCAAGTTGGTGGAGAGAGTCAAGTAGAAGGGGATGACAGACAGTGTCAAAGGCCTTGGAGAGGTCAATGAACACTGCTCCTGCAAGGCTACCAGAGTCGAGAGCAGCATGCAGATGTTGGGAGAATTCCAGGAGAGACGAGGTTGTACTGTGTCCTGGGCGGAAACAGTGCTGCTCTGGGCACATAATGTCATACTTGGTTAGGTATTCAGAGAGCTGGATCAACATCACTTTTTCAAGGGCTTTAGAGAGTGGGGGGAGGATGGAGATGGGCCAGTAATTGTTGGGGGTGGATCGGTCCCCACTCTTATGTATGGGTGTGATCTGAGCAGTTTTCCAAGCACTTGGGAACTGACCCAGGCATAGAGACCGGTTTAGAAGGTCAGTCAGGGGGACTAGGACTTCGTCCAAGACCATACAGAAGATCCTGGAGTTGAGGGGGTCACTGCTGGGGTTATTGCTGCCTAAGGCTTTTAGCAGGTGCGGCCTGGCTTCTTGGGGGGATAGGGTGTGCAGGTAGAATGGTGGGCGATGCAGGACCGGAGGGAGAGAGGTGGGGATTGGGTCAAAGAAGCTGCTGGGGAGGACCGAGCTTAGGTCAGAGAAGGCAGTGTTAAGGCAATCAGCTATGAGGAGTGGATCTATGGTGGGGGTGCCATTGATGGAGAGCTGAGATGGTGGGAGGGAGGGAGTGGGACTTCTCATTTAGCTCTTTCATATTATCCCAGAAGGTCCGGGCTGAACCCCAAGTGGAAGTGAGGGTGGTCTGGTAGTGCTCTGCCTTGGCCCGCCTAATGGCCCAAGTGCACTTATTGCGTTCCACGTTGTAGGCCTGCCTGTCAGACGCCTTTCCAGATTCTACAGCAATGTGCCAGAGATTATCTCTGTTTTTGAGTCTCTGGAGGAGGGGTGGGGTGATCCATGGGGCATTGCATTTTTTGGAGCGGATCCTGGTGAGGGGGAGAAAAGGTCACAAACCTTACAGAAGGCATTTGTGAAATGGTCAAGAGCTGAGTCAATGTCAGGGGCGCACTGGATGGGGACCAGTCTAGCTGGGCTAGGTATTGTTTTAATTTTCTGAGGCCGCCGGGCATAAACGGTGGTGTAGGTGGCCTGGGACACTGGCTTCAGGTGGAGGATGACCAGAGACAGAGGACTGGGGAGTGATCACTAAGAGAGTTGGGGAGGACAGTGACATCCCGGATTTTGTAGGGGCAGTTTGATATAACATCTAGGAGAGTGCTGGTGCCAGTAGAGTGGTTGAATCTGGTGGGCTGGGTGACTAACTGGGACATATCCAGGGCAGCAAAGGAGTCCCTTATATGGGAGGCAGTGGAGGCAAGCAGAGGCTGTCCAGAGGAGGGCAACCAAAATGGTGCAGGGTCTGCACCAGAAGACCTACAAAGAAAGACTAAAAGAGCTTAATATGTATACCCTTGAGGAAAGGAGGAAGAGAGGGGACATGATAGAAACATTCAAGTACCTCAAGGGAATCAACAAAGTCCAAGAGGGTGGCATCTTTCAGAAAAAGAGATGTGCAAGAAAAAGGGGGCACAATTTGAAGATAGAGGGGGGATGGCTCAGTGGTAATGTGAGGAAGTATTTTTTCATGGAGAGGGTTGTGGATGCATGGAACAGCCTTCCTGATGAGGTTGTGGAGTCAAGAACAGTGGGGGAATTCAAGAATGCATGGGACAGACATAAGGCAGGCCTAGTGGGGGGAGGAGGAAGTAGGCTGTTGGTTAACTAGGATCTGCAGCTTATCCATTAGGTAGGAAAATGGGCAGACTGGGTGGGCCAAGCGGTCCTTATCTGCCATAAATTCTATGTTTCTATGCAGTATTAGGAAGCTCCCTGTATGCATCTTTTAGAGTATATGTTCTGATTATTTTTTGTAAAGCATGAGTATCACAGTATGTTTTTTTCTGTATTTGGCCCCGAATTTTAAAATCCAAGCTACAATTAAAATCCACTCCCCATATAATGTGTTTTTTTTGTAAACAGAAAGGGTTTTACTACATTGAATACATCTATACATGCAGTTTTAACCTGTGGCGCATATGTACTTATTAACCGCAAAGAGAACGTTTTGTAAAAACAATCCACAAGTAGCACCCTCCCAGGTATTAAATCCACCATCCTTAAAACTTGAACATGCGTATGACCAAATAAAATCCCTAAACCATCTGCCGTATCTGTACCATAAGACCAATATGAGGGGCCCTTTAGCCAGTTTTTTTTTTTTTTTGCTTGGGCCACATCCTCCAAGCTATTAAACCTAGTCTCTTGCAAGAAAATTATATCTGCTCCTAAATCCCTGCAAAAATGTAGGCATGCTAATCTCTTTTTATAATATATCATGCTGCAGGCATTTAAAGAGACTAGGTTTAATGTTGCCATACTGATTTACTGTTTATCTCTTTTTTTCTTTCTTCCCTGTCTTTTTCTTAGTGCCCTTAACTTCTGTAATCCCTTCTTCCTCAAGCTCCATTTCAGATATGGCACCGGATTTAGAGGAAACGTCTGACTCTGAGCCCCCTTCCTGATCCTGTAAGACCTGAAAAGTTTTGTGTACTGTAACAGCAATGGGAGGGTTCCTCTGTCTGCTGGATGCCCTGGTAACCCTTTTAGGTGTTTGAAAATCCACTGTTTGGGGGTGGGCATTACATTACTTTCTGCATTGTTCAAGTTACCTGGTATAACTGTTTGTGCAGAAGTCTGTGTGCCCTCAGGTGACTGTTCTGTAGTAGGCCTAGCACCAGAATTAGTTTGGTCAGGTTCAGTGTCAGAGGCAGTAGGCCCTGTTTGGGGTGTGTCCTGATTAGTAAAATAAGGCCTATACCTTTCCCGTGGCTGTGCAAGAGTGATTAAATCTTCCTTGTTCAGCCCTCCCTGCCTATTCCGACCAGCCCAGGGGCACTGGTGGTATGCCTGTCCCTGTTCATCACATAGATTACAGCGAAAGACATTTTTACATGTCCCACTGTCATGGTCAAAATCTCCACAAAAAGCACATTTTATTTTTTCACAAACACTACTAGGTACATCAGCAAGCGTAGAAAGACAAAGGGAGGGATAGTGAGGCTGAATAGAATGAACCATGGCTGGGCAGAGGGGAAAAGTGAAAAAGCAGGGATACTGAACGAATATTTCTGCTCAGTATTCACAAAAGAGAAAGGGGAAGTGCCTAATCTAATTAATAGAAGCACTCTTGATAGGGGGGGTCGATCCCAGTCCTTTCACAGAAGAAAGGGTTCTGCAAGAACTCCTAAAACTGAAGGTGGACAAAGCAATGGGGCCTGATGGAATTCACCCCAGAATTCTAAAAGAATTAAGGGGGAACTAGTGAAACCACTGGCTACTCTTTTTAATAAATCATGGGAGGATGGTGTGGTACCAGAGGACTGGAGGAAGGTGGATGTGATTCCCCTTCCCAAAAGTGGGACCAAGACAGAGGCAGGAAACTACAGACCTGTCAGTCTGACCTCTGTGGTAGGGAAAGTGATGGAGTCACTTCTGAAGGAAAGAATAGTTGAGTACCTAGAGGCCAGTGGGGCACAGGATCCAAGGCAGCATGGGTTCACAGTGGGAAGGTCATGTCAGACAAATCTAATAGATTTCTTTGACTGGGTGACCAAAGTAGTAGACCAGGGATGGGCTGTGGACATGGCCTACCTAGACTTTAGCAAGGCATTTGACACAGTCCCACACAAAAGATTAATAGTCAAATTAACCAGTCTGGGAGTGGGTCCCAGGGTGGTAGCCTGGGTAAAACATTGGCTGGACAACAGGACACAGAAGGTAATTGTAAATGGAGTCCACTCTGAAGAAAGAGGGGTTACTAGTGGGGTACCGCAGGGTTCAGTACTGGGTCCAGTCCTTTTTAATGTCTTCATAAGTGACATTGCAGAGGGACTGGAAGGAAAAGTATGCCTCTTTGCAGATGACATAAAGATCTGCAACAGGGTTGATACACAAGGAGGCGTGGAAATGATGAGAAGGGACTTGGCAAGGTTGGAGGAATGGTCAGAATATGGCAGCTAGGATTCAATGCAAAGAAGTGCAAAATAATGCACCTGGGAAACAAGAACCCAGGGAAGAATACACAATGGGGGAGGTATTAACAACAACAAAAAGGAAAGGGACCTGGGGGTAATCATATCAGATGACCTTAAGATTAGCAAGCAATGTGAGAAGGCAGTAGGGAGAGCTGGGGGTATACTGGGATGCATAGGGACAGGCATCAGCAGCAGAAAACAGGAAGTTGTTATCCCTCTGTACAGACAGTTGGTGAGACCCCATCTGGAGTACTGCGTCCAATTCTGGAGACCCCATCTCTGCAAAGACATAGACAGGATAGAGGCAGTCTAGAGGAGGGCAACTAAAATGGTGCAGGGTCTGCAAGAGAAGCTGTATGAGGAGAGACTAAAGGAGCTTAACATGTATACCCTTGAGGAAAGAAGGGAGAGGGGGAACAAGATAGAACCTTTTAAGTACCTCAGTGGAATCAACAAAGTCCAAGAGGGTAGCATCTTTCAGAAAAAGAGACGTGCAAGAACAAGGGGACACAATTTAAAGATGGGGGAGGCTGTTCAGGGGCAATGTGAGGAAGTACTATTTCACAGAGAGGGTAGTGGATGCATGGAACAGCCTTCCTGAGGAGGTTGTGGGGTCTAAAACTGTGGGAGAATTCAAGAATGCATGGGACAGACATAAGGCAATTCTTGTGGGGAATAGGAAGAAATAGGCTGTTGGTTAACTAGGATCTGTGGCCTATACTGTAGGTAGGGAAATGGGCAGACTAGATGGGCCAAGCAGTCCTTATCTGCCGTCAAAGTCTATGTTTCTATGTTTCTAAGGTGCCTTCTGCTACCACACTTGTAACATGCTTTGGGCTGTCCTTGGTAAAAGCATACACCTCTATCCTTCCTTAAAAAAAAGCTATTCGGTATATGTGCTACCTCATTACTTAGTATATGTAACTTAACTTTAAACCTCCAGCTAATGGTCCATATGCCTTCTTCATCAATTATGGCTTCTAGAGGCCCCAACACATTACATTTTTGTTCAAGCCAGAACTGTATGTCCCCCACATTTACCCCTTCATTACGAAACATGGTATGTACAGTCTTAAATAAAGGTTTTGTCAGCAGGATTGCCCAAAAGGGAATCCACAAAGGCATTGATTTGCAATATTTTTGCCAAAATCTGTCCAAGCTTGGAAAAGTTTTGAAACTGATGTCAAAGGTATCTTCGCTCCTGATGTTAATTAGGGCGTATATTTCAGAGGCTTGAAAGTTCATTGACTCTTTTAATAGTTTGCGCGCTACATATGCTGTGTCTGGGTCTCTTGCAGCCCTCCCCTATAACGGAGGTAGACCACATTTTACCTCGGGGCTTGCTCCAGTCTATTATTTTTAAACAGGTCAGAGAACCTGGGACCAGGTTTTCTGGTGTCCCACCGTGGGGAGGGGGGAGACTCATCAGGCGTTGCCTCCAGAATTCCATCATTAGCCTGAGTTGTATTATTTTCCTCTATTTGTTCCCCAACACCCTCCTTTTCAGAAATGAAAACATTCTCATGTTGCTGACCTCAATTGTTTGATGTGCAGGGGGCCCCCTGACTCTCTGGCTGCGACTGTGTGAAAGACTCCCAATTTGAGTCTGGGATCCATTTCCCATTCACACAAATCCACCCTGCATTCAATAAAGCCTCTTCCTTCGACCAGCAGTTGTCAGACTTCGCTGTGTCAGTAGTTGCGCTCTTCCATGTTCCATCCGTGGCCACGTCAGCACTGTGACTTACATTCCTTAACAACATTCAAGAAACAGCTGTTCTGTCACAAATTTCCATTAGAGCTGTTGCACTCTGCGGTTGCTCGCTCACCGTGACATCGGGCAAAAGATCTGTGGACTGGTTTCTCATTTTCACTTTCCCCGCTGCATGGACAATACCATGCAAATCACTCCGGTTCTGTAGCTCCTCTCCTGCGAAATGCAATACTTCTTCATCCCCCCGCACAGTCCTGTCCAAAATCGGGGATAAAATCTCAGCCTACAAGGCTATAGCATCTGTCTCCTCTTACTGTCCAGCACTGTCTGCCATTCTGCAAGCAGAGTAGCAGCTCCCCCTGCAGCTCAGTAGGGGAATTTCCCTGGTGTCCTGGCCAAATTTCCTCCATTCACTAGAAATACCACCAATGGCTTAATCGGGTTCAGTTTCAGTTGGTTACCATCTGTATCCCCACCCCCCGGGTCGCCCATGAAAAAGGGACTTCTAGTCTCAACGCGCTTACCTGGTCAACAAAATTAAATAAATAAAAATCATATTCAGATGAGATGCATGATCGCGCATCTTGTTTGAATATAGCATGTTATTGCGCCGGCCCATTTCTTCTGGGTGGCACATCTAGCTGCGTGATGCAGACATGGACTTTGAATATGGGTGCCTACGTATTTAGTGCTTGTTCTAGCTATGCAAATATACGTGGAGATTTACAGATTCATGGAGGTCATGCTAGTTAATTTTCAGTTTTTATTTGATATTTAATAAGTCAATTGATCACTGCTCTGTCTAACATGATTTTCTGTTGTAAAATAAACACTGGCAGATAGACAAGAGGGTTACATATACAAATATGTGCAATACCAGAGCCCAACAGGTTGTGCATCATGTGTGCCAAACCAAGAGATTGTCAAATTCAGTGAGACAGTGCACCATTGCTAGCCAACTTAATGTCCTGTGTTGATGAACCACTTGTCAAGTAGTGCTGCCCCGACGACCCACCTCTGGTTCCCCTTTGCCATCCTTTCATTGCTGCAATGATTTACAGTAAGGGAGCCTTAGTGGTGGGTAATTGGTGTCGTGGTCAATCACTACCACCAACAGGGATTTGGCTGGGGCTGCAGGTGAAGCTACTGTATGTCATGGAAACTGGGCTGGGGCTTTGTTGTTGGGGGTGGCTACTTACAGTTGGAAGTAAATGGCTGTGGTGGGTCAGCCATGGCCATGTGGGGGTGTCTTGACACAGGTGTGGGGGGTTGGCGTATGTATGGGGATAGGGACCGGCTGGGAGGAAGGACCAGTAGGCACCATTGGCGTTATCGGTGTTATGGGGAACTGTGATGGAGGGGTGCCAGCTCTAGGAACAGCTCATGGAATGGGAAATGTTCAGTGGTAATGGGCCTCCAGACCTATTTAATTGAGCTCATAATGGCCATGCAAATGGCCCCTTAGTCCCTTGAATGCCAAATGGGCTCACTGGCATGGAGACTTTTGAATATTGCACCTTCACTGGCCATTGCTGGGGCCCTATTTGATGGGTGCTAATGGTGTCTAGTGGTACCTACCCCTACTCGATCTCTGTCCCCCTCACCCCCCTATGGCCATAGCCATGAACATCCGATGTCAAGTAGCCCCACACCCAACAACAAAGCCCCTGCCAGCCACCTCCACTGGCGGCAGTGTTCCACCCAAAAACCCACCGCACCAATGACCCACCTCTGGGTCCCCTCTTGCTATCCTTTTCAGTGCTTCAACCACTTACAGTAACGGAGCCTTGGTGGTGGGTCATCAGTGCTGTGGGTGGGTGGGAGTCAACCACTACCAACAACTTGGGGTTGGCTGGGGCTGCAGGTGAAGCTTTTTCATGGAAACCAGGCTGGGGCTTTGTTGTTGGTGAGGGGGTGCTACTTGACATCAGAGGTACACTGCTGTGGTATGTCAGCCATGGCAGTGTGTGTGTGTGGGGTGTCATGATGTGTGTGGGGGGGCTTGCATATGTACAGGGACAGAAATTGTGTGGCCCTACTAGACACCAGGTCCCTCCCCCACCAGATCCCGTCCATGTACATATGTAACCCCCCACCCATGTCACCCTCCAATTCAACATCCACCTACCCCTTAATTACACACTGGGGGTCCGATGCCGTTATCCTTTCTTGGCCGCAGACACATCTTCACTCTTCAATGTCAGACTGCAAACTGAGGAAATTAGCTATGCAGTTCAATGTATTTCAATAGGAATTTGAACTTAGTGGCATAACTTGGCCATTTTTGAATATTTTTTACCCAAATTTTCAACATGCCTTTTTTGGGACCCCAACACATGAACAATTACAGTGAAATTGGGCAAATCTGTCCCAAAAAGTGATTTTGCAGTTGGTACACAACATCACCTTTCAGGCAGTAGTTGAACATTTTCTCTGCCCTTGTTCATAAAGTGGGTCATAAGACAGCTATGTTGAAAATTTGGTGTAAAAATACTGAAAAACAACAACATTATGTGCCTACACTGAAATTTGCAAATGCAGGCTCGTAATTGGGTAATTTTCAGTATTTTGACCCCAAATTTTTAACATGGCCATTTTCCCGGTACCTCATGAGTGGGGCAGCTGTCAATGTTCAAATCCTGGCCAAAATGTGTTTTCGAACTGAAAGGTGATTTCGTAGTCGATGCATGAAATCACCTTTCAGGCAGGAGTTCAACATTTTCTCTGTATCTGTTCATGAGGTGGGGTCATAAGAAGACTGTGTTGAAAATCTGGGGCAAAAATTTTTAAAACAACATAACCATTTCTTCACAGTACCTCATGAATGTGACAACTGCCATTTTTCAAATCCTGGCCAAAGTGTGTTTTTGTACCTGTGGTGTGAAATGACGTTTTGGCATGGATTTGAAAATCTTCCCCTATCGGATCCATTATTTGGGGTAATAAGAAGGCTATGCTGAAAATCTGGTGTACAAATACAGTAAAATGCTCAGGTTATGACTGAACATTACACAATTTCAACATTCACTCATAATTTGGCTAATTTTCAATATTTGGACTCCAAACTTTCAACATAGCCATTTTTCCATACCACCTCATAAACATGATGTGTCATTTTTATAATCCAGGATGTGATGTGTTTTCGCACCTCTGGTGGCAAATGACATTTCTGCCAATAAACTATAGTTGGTACATGTCATGTCTATGTGGCGAATCCTAAAACAAGTATCTTCAATAGTTTGGGTCAAAATTAAAAAAAAATAAGAAATTTTTCACTAAGCATCAAACGTTCATCATTGACAAATGCTTGTTATAATTGTGATCGGTCTGCCTGCTTCACTTACAGGATTATCCTCCAAGCCAAAAGGGATTTTAACTTTTTGCTGCTGCTACTGCTGCAACAAGGCAAGGCTATGTCTACTGGAGTAAAGCCTCTTCATTTTGGCATAATTGTACCACGCTCAGTAAAGACATACACTTTTATAATGATCTGACTGTTCTTTTCCTCCTCGTGGCACCATGTTTACCCGTAGTGTCCAAGCCACCCAGAGTTCTGTGCTTCCGGTAACATAAGGAGGTGAATACATCTCCATGTGGGAGTGCGTGAACTTGGAGACTCTTGTGTTTGTAGGGAAGACAAAGTGTTATGCTCCACCAATCAGGAGCGATGTCTGCCATTACCGCAGCATCCACACACTGTGTCCTTAGTGACGTCCCTAACTCAGCACGTGCAATCTAGTAGGACGCTGTGAGAGAAATAGTGAAGCACTCAAAATACAGATGTCTCTCACAGTGTCCTTGTGTATTGGTGAAGTACCATTTTGTTTGGTAACATGCTTGACAAGTTCATCTTCTGTACACTCGCTAAAATGAAAAATTGTGGCAGTACTTAGTTTCTTCATTGCTTGCCTCCAAAGTTGAACTCTCAATCCAGTAGCATGTCTTCCGGTCAGCACCGTTACACTGTAGGTCTGTTTATTTAGGTCTCCTACACATGTGAAGCTTGCCCTCATGTTGGAGAGCTCAACTTTGTAGGCAAGCAATGCAGGAATTAAGTATGGCCACAGTTATTCTTCTTAGTGACTGCAGAGGATGATCTTGTCAAGCATACTACTAAACAATTATACTTCAGAAATACACGGGGACTAGCCGGCCCAGTGGCACTGAGGGGTGAGGCATCTCAGCCTTACCTCATGCTACGCTGGTGACCTGGGTTTGGGAATGACCTTGGGTCATCGGGGTGCCAGCAGGGGGGTTGTGGTGGTGGTGGATCAGGATCGAGCCTGGTGGTTCTTCTCTTCAGGGGTGAGAGGTCACTATCCTGTAGTCCTGTCATCACTGAGCGGAGGTTCAGTGACGGTGCAGGCGGGTACGCGTGACTGGTAGGGTGGGGCATTCCGTAGTGTGTGGTGTGCACATGCCTCCACATGCATGTGCTCATGCCAGGGACTCTCAGGTGAACTGGCATAACAGGAAAAAACAATAAACAAGATAATGAAAAAAAAAAGAAATACACAGGGACAGTGTAACAGGCATTTGTATTTCGGTTGCTGGGATGCTTCTCTCACAGCGTCCCACTAATTTGCATAGCCACAGCTATGAGCGCAGTCCTGCCTACAACTCGCTATGGCAGCTGTTCGGGCAAACAGAGATACTTAAACCCCCCACACACAAAAAAAAGTGAAAAAGACACCGTACAAAGGTAAATGGGGTTTTGTATTTCTACACACCCAAAAGAGACTCCCATTTCACACACACCCCATGTAGATGTAGTCCCCTATTCGCCTCCTCATGTCAGCAGAACAGAACTCTGGTTGGCATGAGCATTGTGGGTAAACATGGCGCGAGGAGGAGAAAAAAATAATAGGATCATTATTAAAGTTGATGTCTTTACTAAGCATGGTAAAATTATGCCAAAATGAAGAGCTTTTACTTGTGGAGATGTAATTCAGGGGCAGTGGAACCCCCAGCGATGGCACATTTGTCTGCGGACCCGCGCTTCCACCCTGACCACCACTGTCTGAACTAGACTGTCTTAGGTGGAGATGAGAGGATGGCCCTCCCCAGACCTCATCACAGGGGGAATCCGTGGTGGTACCCCTCCATGAGTTAGGCCCAAGGGGAGGCAGGGGCCAGTCTATAGGGAGAGGCATAGGACTGAGAAGCCCCCCCATCCCGCCAAGGAGATAAACCAATATGGAAAAAAACAATCATGCAGAACCTAATGAGCTGCAAAGTGCAATTTATATTAATTTTTTGGGGGGCTGTTGGCTTGCCACCATCTGTCCAACCCTGCCCTCTATCTCTTGGGACTTACCCACCCCACCAGAGTGTACCCTGGCTTACCCCCCAGGGTGAGTAGTTGGGGGGGGCTGTCCATGAAAGGAGACTGATTCATGACCTGGGGGGAGTGTCTTGGTTGGCAGCATGTGGTCTGGTGAAGGGCGGACGTCCTCCTGCATGGGCATATGATTTATTTTTTCTGTCCCCCAGGGAGGCGTGGCATGCAGTGACGAAGAGGTGTGCAGAGCACCGGACATCTGTCATGCAACCCAAAGATCTCAATCAATCACGTCAGACTCCAGGTCTCCACCACGGGTCAATCAAAGGCCGGAAGCTTCCCCATGCCCCCTCTCCCGGAGAGCAATTCTTAATCTTCCTCCCCCAGTCGCCCTTCTGACAGCAGTGGCTCGCTTCCGAACAAGGAATGTCGGCGTCACAAGCGGAAGCTCCACCGCTGTGCTGCCGGGATGGTAAAGCTCAATTCTGACGTGCTCGACTGTACTCTTTATTGATTTTACCTGCCAATTTGTGGCAAAGACAAAATAATAAATGAAGACAAATGACACAAATTAATTCTGAGTAGCATTGTGATGTGTACTCCTTACCATATTTTGTTATTTGTTTGTATCAAAATTTGGTTTTACTCACCTCCATTCAAAACAAAGAAGTACAGTACTCACTCTGAAAAAAATCTTATCTGGAGCCCTACGTGGCACAGCACAATGTTGGCATTGCACGTGACACAGTGCAGTGTCTGCACTGCATGTAGCAAAGTGTGGTGTTGGTATCACCGTGGCACAGCATCAGTATGCTACACAGCAGTGTTGTGTCAGCATTGCACGTGGCTAGTGAAGTGGCAGCCCACCACCTGGCACAGTGCTGTCAGCACCACAGTGTGCCACGTGGTCTGCCATCACTGTTCTGTAACACGTGGCTTGTCATTACTGAGCTGCACCATGGGCACAGTCATCACTATGCTATGCCAGTTGCACTTCTGTTACTGCGCTGTGCCATAAATTGTTTCATATGAATGGCTGTCACTGCATTGTGTACCATGTGCTGCCAACTCTGCCATGTACACTGCCATTCCTGTGCTGTGCCACATTAACTATTGTCACTGCACTGTGCCACGTGCACAGCTGTAACTACACTGTGGCACATGCACTGCCACTACTGGTGCCCAGAAGGTTGGCACAAGCCCTGCATCAGGAAGGGGAGGTGCATGCCCCTGAGTAGGGAGGTGGGTGCAGGCCCTTGCTTAGGGAGTGGAGTTGCAGACTTTTGCTGGGGAAGTAAGGTGCAGTCCCATGAGTGGGGAGGATTAGGAGGTTGCAGGCCCCCTGTGTGAAGAGCCACATGGGATGCCAACACTGCACTATGCCATATGCAATGCCAACGGTGTCCAGTGACACATAAACACTGCTCCACTTGAAATGAACTATACTGTTCCATGCGCACTGCTGACACTGCACTGTGCAACGTGCAGTGCTGACACTGCACTGTGCCATGTGCAATGCTGACACTGAATTGTGCCATGTGCACTGTCGACACTGCACAGTGCCACATGCAGTACCAACGCTGCACTGAATCATGTGTATTGATGACACTGCACTATGCCACGTGCAGTGCTGACATTGCCTTGTTCCAAGTACACTGCTGGCATTGTACAGTACCATGTGCAGTACCAACACTACACTATGTCGTGTGCACTGCCAACACTGCTGTACCCTGTGCAATGCCAACATTGTGCTGTGCCATGGGCAATATCAGCAGTCGCTTTACCACACATAAAGTAACACCATGAAGTGGAGGGACAAACCAGATGCCAGGGCTGGGTGTGGGGACCTAGGTTCTAACAACCAATGCCGAGTGGGATTTGGAATCCAGCTGCAAGTGTTGTGAAAATGGGATGCTATGGAACCTGCCGCCATGGTGTGGGGCAGTGAGCATGTTGCAGAGGCAGTGTGGGCCTCAGGAGCCTGTGGCGGGGGGTGCTAGGTAGCTAGAAGTCAGTGATAAGTGGTGGACTCAAGAGGTGAAGCTGCTGCAGCTTCATGAGTGGGGATGTACACTGTTGTATGGTGAATGTCCTAGGGGCCAGAAGGGAGGTGTCCAGGGGGCCAAAGGAGTGCAGTGGGTGTTGGGGTGGCACTTGAGTGAGGCGGTTGTCCAGGTGCCAGGTATATGTTTGTGGGCCCTGGAGGGAAGTGAGTCCAGGGGGTTAGGGAGTGCGCTCTTTAGTATGTCGGGGTGGGAGTTGTTGGGGGGGCAGGAAGGATGTCTTCTGAAGGAGGAGTGTCTAGTGGGTCAGACAGGGAGGTTCTGGTTGGCCAGGAAGGGAGG
This sequence comes from Neoceratodus forsteri, assembly GCA_016271365.2. Classification (NCBI taxonomy): domain Eukaryota; kingdom Metazoa; phylum Chordata; order Ceratodontiformes; family Ceratodontidae; genus Neoceratodus; species Neoceratodus forsteri. Next base: position 93,766,156 of record CM028129.1, on the reverse strand, counting down.
GAAGCATCCAAGAGGCCATGGAGGGAGTGAGAGTCGAGGTGGTGGGGACTGTGGAAAGAGCAACAGGCTATACTGGGGGTTTCTGTGATGGATGTAGGGATATTTACTGGGGCTGGGCTGCAGGTGGGGACTGCTAAGGCATACTGTCAACTGGTGTTGGCAGAATGACTGAAATAAACATGTTTTTCCCTAACTACCCATCATATTACTGCACCACTGGGCTCCTACACACATTTCTTTCCCCTGTGCTAGCTAAATGGGCCCAAAGGGGTTCCCCAAGCACCTTAACATGCCCTGTGGTCCCAAGCAAGCCTTTGTTTCTGTAGAGCCCCTGGACACTGCTATTTGAGGGCACTATATAGTATACCCTATCTCCACGCCATGGTAGGACCCCCTCACCTCTTATGAACCCCTCTCCTATAGACAGCCCCCCCAATACCGCTCAACCTCCTGCCTCATAAATCAGGGACAAGGCTTAAACAAATCAGGGTCAAAGGACCAAAATTGGTGACACATGTTCAAAACTGGTGATAGTCACTCAGGAAGCTGCTAGAATAAGTGGCTTAGCGTAAAATGCATTTTCTAAGGAAGAGATCTAGAAGCAAATGATTTGATACATTTTATTGGACCAAAATAGATGTTGCACAAAAAAGAACAAAATGCTCTAGCTTTCAGACCAACCAGGTCCTTCTTCAGAATTTGCTTCTGGATCTGTTCTTACAAGGACCAATACGGCAACTACACTATTTGTTTTTCTAAGGAAGAACACATCTGTAACTTTAATGTTTGACATTATTTTGTGCTTCCACCCCCCACGGTATGGTCACGGAAACACAGTTTTTATGAGGGACAAAGTAAAATTTTGAGGCAAAATCAGGGATAGTTGAGAGGTATGCCCCCCCATCATCCATTGCAGAGCTAGGCTGCCTAGGTGCACACATAGGCATCCAAAAGCCCTGGCAGCATGTTCCCCTAACACTCTTGCTTCCTCTGCAGTCCTCTCCAAGACCCATGCTCCTGTTAGCATCCTTGCAGCCAGTAGCCCCACCGCAAATCTGCTTCAGAATAAACTGATTTCCCTCCCCTGCAATCAGTTCCCCATCACAGCCCAAGGCAGGGCTGCTTTAAAATGAGCTTATTAGCGCCATATTATACATTCACCTCCTAAAACTACAGTTGATATAATAAAAAATGAGTCCCAGCCACATAAAAATGCCCAAATTGAGCAGGTTATCTATTCAGAATGTTTAAAAAGTATATTTTAACTAAGCGCTCCGCCAAACAGATGTTGACGTCAATGAGCTGGCTTCCAAAGGTTGACATCCACAATATGGCGACACACTTTAAGTGCCTCTGAAGGGGGCTTTGCCATTCTAGTCTTTTTCTTGTAGTTCTATGTTTGCCTCCACAGAACTCAAAAAAAAAAGAGATTAGAATGGCAACATCCATTGGCAGTGCCTAGCATGAGTACGTTCAGTATGCCACCATCTTTTAGAGGGCAAAAATAGTGCTGGAAGCACCTGGCAGAATGCAGTAATATATGTGATTGCGAGCTGAGGAATGGCAAATAAAAGTAGTTTAAAATGCAAAATATTTGTGGATTTAATTTTGTTATGGAGCCAGGGATCATTTAAAGCGGTTTGAATTACTGGACCAAGGTAGCACTGCAGTTCACATGTCTTTATGGCTATATATACTGTACATAAGCAGATTGGTTTCAGTATATGATGTTCTGCTGTGTGTGAGTGGGGGGTTGTATTAATGTCTTCAGCAGTCAGTATGATCCAAAACACATATGAAAGCAGTGTTCTAATTTATTTAATGTCAATATCAACGTTTGCATATAAATGTATGTATGTGTTGCTGCCATGTGCCCAGTAATTAGCCATTGTGATGGGGGTGCTTGCTCTCATTCAGTATGCTAGCCATTCTTGAGAGTCTGGGATGGGAGGGCTGCCACACGAGGGGTGTGTGTGTGTGTAGGGAGGGTGTTAGGGCTGGTGGGGATTGGTAGCCAGCTACAATGCCTGTGGTGAGGGTGTGTTAGGGAATATGTCGGGGGGTACATTTTTGAGGTTTGACTTGCATGGACTGCAAAGGTAGGGGCACAGATTGTGATCATCTTGGGGCGGAGACTATTCTGGTAGGTGCAAGGAGGTTGGTCAAGGGTATGGGTGGTGGTCCAGCTCATGGGGGGGGGGGTTAGGTGATGTTGGTTAGGGTACTTGAAGGGTGATTCGAGCTGTACTCATAGTTTCATGCCCAGTGATGGGTGATACCTCTGCTGCAGGTACTGTAGATAACAGGTGCGGTTGAGCAGGACTGTCATATAGGTGATGTCACAATCTCCTTCCATTGCCATACCGTCCAGCAGTTGTCACACTCTGACACACACCCATATTATATACCTCTTCCACACCCATGCATTGTATTACGCTATACCCCACATTCCCTGATACACCTGCCAACCACGTGCATAATGTAGTTTCACAAACACAGACCTACCCCATGTACATTGTCACTACCGCCAACCACATATACACACCAGCACCATAGCGCCATGCACGCTTTTAACACACAAATTCTGGCTTTCCTCCAAGCATTGTGTTGCATCTATTGAAAATTCATGTTGCTCCCTGTCCTTGCATTTAAGTTCACATCTACCTCTCCATGACTGATTGAAGCACCTAATCTGATTGACAACACCTCTACCAAATGTTATCTGACAATTCTAGATGATGCAATACATGACAACACTTGCAAGTAATAACAGCTGATAAATAACAGTTAACAGCTTACCATCTAGCTAAACACGTTGCTCCTGTATCTGTCATTACTGCTAGGGCCCCTGTATTCAAAGGAGATGCGCGGTGCATCCCAGCATGAAACAGAGATGAGCTGCGCATCCTGCACAATGTGCCAAAGTGCAGTATTCAAATGGAGTGATGTGTCGCCCAAAGGAGAAAGGGCCATGACTTATAAATAGCATTATGTGGTGCATGTAGAGAGGCATTCCTTGAGATGTACTCTTGTATATTCAGTGGGAATGCACCCCACAAAAGCAACAACTTTGCTGTGCAAAAATAGGCTGAAAAAGCTGACTTACCTTTGCGGCCACCCACAGGCAGGCTACAGAGGTACAGACAGGTGCACAGCAGCTTGCCTGCCCCAGTAGTAAAGTGGTACCCCACCCATCACTGATCCACAATCACACTACTGTCATACCCCATTACCTATTTCCATAGTGTAGCAGTACCCCCCATCCCCAATCGATGTAACATCATGCCCCGCACCCATTTCCATAGTGAAATAGTAACCCCCACCCAGCCCTGATCCCCAATCGACACAGAAAGCTGCCCGAGCATTCCCCATATTGCAGTGTCTCTCCCCGCCAGCCCCGATCGACACAGAAAGCTGCCTTTAGCATCCCCCATATTGCAGTGGTACCCTCTGCTCAGCCCTATTCGAACCAAAATCCCACCCCAAACCTGTTTCCATAGTGTAGTGTAGTGGCCCCCAACCGCATCAGGATGAGACCCTCCACTCCCCCCCAACCAGTGCTGGTGACTGGCTCAGCCCTCTGCACAACACCACAGCCAGCTGTTGACAGGACTGTAAGTGCAGTCTGTCACAAACACACTCCACAGGTCAGGCCCTCTGCTCCCACAGTGCCAACCTGAGAGTGCAATAGTGTGAACAGGTAACAAACAGGGTAACCCTCCTGTTTGCTTTGGGTCTGAATCACCTTTAGCATCGAGTTCTAGAGGGATTCAAATTGTGAACCTTATGCTAGCGTACCCAATGTACAGGCTCAGAAATGTACCCTCGTCGGGACTGCAGTACAATCTTTCGCCAGGGGCACCAAACCAGGTATCCAAAATGAACCCTTTTTACCTCTATAGAGACCTAGGTAGTTCTTACCTTTTAGCTTAGTAACACAATCAAGCTTTTCAACAGCTGTCAGACTTAACCACATATACATCACATGCAAAAAAAGAAACTAAAAAGACACCCAGGCAATATTTCAAAGAAATGGTTTACTAAAAATATGATAAAAAGGTAAACTTAAACACAAAACAATATATCATACAGCTTACAATCTTGTAAAACAAAAAAGGAAGTTTTGGAACAAACACTCCTACCACAGATAATTAATTATTTTCTAGCTATTACCTTTCTAAGTGCTTTCCCAGTCAGAGTCTAGAATCATATGTCACCATCCCGTATACAATGTTTCATTTGTAACTCTATCTGTCCCCACCCCCTTTTGATGAGGTCAATTAGAACCTCCCTTAGATAATTTCTGACATAAGTGACTCTGAGGATGTGAGTCATTGCTTTGAAAAATCCCAAATATGACAGTCTTTAATTAAACATTTTCTCTTTGAATTTAACAATCCCATACTCATGTCCTCTTGGACTGATTTCCTGTGCTAGTGTGATCGGAGGGATTTTATGATTCTTCACACATTGCTAGTTATATGCTAAAAGGAGAAGAACAAGCCCAATTACTTTGCTTCCTGCAACGTCATAAAACTCACATTTGGTTTTCAACTTCCAAAGCCTGGGAAGATCATAAAAGAGCAATAAAATACACTTCTATAAGGCAGTCTTAATTAACTGGTTTTTCTGGCCTGTTTTACAACATCCTGTGGTTACTGCTACTGACCTTGAAAGTTAAAGGCCAAATCTCTCACAAACTGACATTTCATACACAGACCATTTATTTATAATATAAATATAATACAGTTAACCAGAAGCAGGGGCAGAACGTCACACTCCTCTCAACCTAGACTGAATTTGGGGGCTCTGTCACCTGCATGGGATGAGCTCCACAAGTCAGTTCATTCCTCATATAGACGTGACAAGCCATCTGCATTCTGACTGGCTGCTCCAGCCCTATGTGAGATCATCATGTCATACCTTTACAAGGCAAGACTCCATCTTAATAGCCTACCATTCATTTTTCCCATTTGTTTCAGCCAAACTAGGGGGTTGTGGTCAGTTTGTACCTCAAAATGCTGCTCATATAAGTATGGCTTTAACTTCTTTAGGACCCACACTATGGCAAGACACTCTTTTTCCACAGTAGTGTATGCTTGCTCCCTGGGAAGTAACTTTTTACTCAGGTACACTACGTGGTGATCTTTCCCTTGGTTGGATGTCTGACTCAGTACTGCCCCAATACCCACATCTGAGGCATCAGTCTGAACTACAAAGGGTCTTCTGTAGTCTGGACTTGTCACTACAGGAGCACTGCACAGTGCCTCCTTCAGTCTGGTAAAGGCGTTTTCACAGGCTGGTTTCCAGGTAACTTTCTTAGGCATCCTTTTATTTACCAGGTCAGATAGGAGAGCAGTCAGGGCACTGTAATTGGGTACAAATTTCCTATACTACCCTGCTGTCCCTAGAAATCTCCTGACCTGCTTCTGCATTTCTGGTCTGGGCCATGCCTTGATCGTCTCTATTTTTACTTGGTTAGAATGGAGCTGTCCCCGACCTACAACATGCCCAAGGTATGCCACTTCAGCCATGGAAAACTGGCACTTCTCAGCTTTGACAGTGAGCCCGGCCCTCTGTATCCTGCCCAGCACTTCCCTAAGGTGGGACAGGTGTTCCTCCCAGCTGGCAGTAAAAATGGCAATGTCATCCAGGCACGACACAGCATACTCCTCAGCACCATTTAACACCTGGTTCACCAACCTTTGGAAAGTGGCTGGAGCATTCTTCATTCCGAAAGGCATTACTTTAAATTCAAATAAGCCTATTGGAGTGATGAAGGTCTACCTCTCCCTTGCTCTGGCAGTTAACTCTACCTGCCAATATCCCTTTATCAGGTCAATAGTTGTAAGGTAAGACAACCCTCCCAACTTGTCCAGGAGTTCGTCCGTATGTGGCATCGGGTGGGCATCTGACTTCGTGACTGCATTCAGTCCATGATAGTCCACACAAAAATGAGTAGAGCCATCTGGCTTGGGAACAAGGACTACAGGTGATGCCAAATGGGCTGTGGGATTTCTGGATTACCCCTAAATCCAGCATTTCCTCCACCTCCCTCCTAATGTCCTTTTGGACAGCCTCAGACACCCGATGTGCTGTTCACCATATGGACGCCTGCACCCCTGTCTCCACATCATGTGTTGCTAAGGGGGTTAGTCCAGGCTTGGCACTAAACAGTGGGGCAAAGTCTGCTAAAACATCCCTTACTTCCTGGATCTGGTCTGGGGTCAACTGGGGCGACATTTTAACTGCCTTCCCAGAGGACTCCCACTTGCTTTCTTCCAGCAAGTCCAGAAGGGGGTCTCCTTCGTCCATCCTCTCCCCAGAACTACACACTGCAAACACCATGTCAGCCCTATTAGTATATGGCTTCATCATGTTGACATGGTACATTTTCTGTGTATGACTTCTTTCAGGTAACTCTATAATATAGTTCACATCATTTACCTTTCTGACTACTTTGTATGGTCCTGCCCACTCGACCTGCAGCTTGTCTTTCTGGACCGGGATGAGGACCATGATTTCCTGACCCACTGTGTATGAGCGAGCTCTGGCTCTGCGGTTGTACCACACTTTTGGTTTTTGGGCAGCTGCCAGGTTGCTCTGGGCTGTCCCCATAAGCTCCCTCAGCCTTTCCCTAAACCTAAGGACATAATCCACTATGGGAGTTCCCTGGGTGGCATGCTTGCCTTCCCAGTCCTCCCGGATCAAGTCTAGGGGCCCAAGTTCCCGAAGTCCATATAAGAGTTTGAAGGGGGGAAAACCCTGTTGACTCTTTGGGCACCTCCCTATATGCAAACAACAGGTGGGGAAGGTATTTCTCCCAGTCCCTCCCATACTGTTCAACAAACGCTTGGAGCATTGACTTAAGGGTACCGTTAAATCTTTCCGAAAGCCCAATGGCTTGTGGGTGATAAGGTGTTGTGCATCTCTGCACCACCCCACACTTCTCCCACAAACATTTCATCACGTCCGACATTAAGGAACCCCCTCGATCGGTGATAACCTCCTGCGGAAACCCAACATGGGAGAAAATCCCAAGTAAGGCACCTGCCACTTTGTCTGTCCTCGGTGAGGATAGGGCGATGCCCTCTGGATACCTCCCCAGTGAATCCTTGTACAGTCACAAATTGATTGGGTATAAGCTCACCAGGCTCTACCAGATCCCCCTTTTACCAAAGTCAGGGATGCCCCCATGTCTCTTAACCCTTGTGTCTGTACACCATTCACAGTGACTGGGTGCATGTGTTCCCTCATATTTAGTGGCAAGCTTTCAGGGACACACAAACAACAAGCTTCTTTTCGAGTACCACTTTGTGTACTGCTCGCCCTTTTGCCTTTTGGGACACTGTCTGACCATATGCCCAGTTTCTTTGTAAACCCAACATTCAATTCTTCTCTCAGGAAAATCTTTTCTTTGAAACCTGGGGCTACCTGGTTTCGGTGGAGGCAGTGAGGGTTTTAGCTGCCCTGAAGGTGCGCTTTTCCCTTTCTGTGCTGCCATGCCAGCCCCATTCGCTCTCATAGCAGGCTTGCTCCTGGCATAGTGGTCTGAGAAATCAGCAGCCTCTTGCACTGTTTTTGGATCTCAGTCCTCCAGCCAGATTTTCAGCTTTGCTGGGCATGCTCCCAAAAACTGCTCTAACAGTACACCATTTTCAATTTTTTCAACAGAGTCTGCTTCAATTCCTTCCCCCCATTTTAAAAACTGACGTTGTTTCATGGCTAGCTCCTCATAGCTCACGTCAGGGCTTTTCCTGAGCTTACGGAATTTAACTCTGTATGCTTTTGCACTTAATTCATACTTTTTTAAAAGTGCAGCTTTAAGTTTGCTGTAATCATTACTGTCCTCATTGTCCATTTGACCCAATGCATCCCAAGCTTTCCCGGTAAGTAGCGGGGATAGCTGGAAGCTCCAGCACTCTAGGAATATTTGCCCGAATATAAACATTTTCAAAGGAATTTAAAAAGGCATCCATATCCTCCCCTCTTTAAATTCGGCTATCAATTTGGAGTTTAATTTGTAACCTAGTCCTGTAGTTCTAGTTAAACCCAGGCCACTAACCTGCTCTGGTGCTGGTAGTTGTAGTCACAGCTTCTCCAGTTCATGTTGCCTCTTGCACTCATGCTCTTCACGGTCAGCTTCTCGCTGGTGTCATTTAGCCTCTCGCTGTTCTTGCTCCGCTTCTTTACGTTCTCGCTCTGCCTCTCGCTGAAGCTGTCTCTCTTCTCTCTGGAACTACAGTTTCATTCTCCAAAACTCTCTTTGCAGCCTGATTGCTTCTGGCTCCAGAATGTTGGTGACCTTCCCCTGCTGCTGTGGCCCTAGGCTTGCACTGGCCCTGCTGTCCTCCTCACTGGATCTGGACATTGTACTGGACACTGGCCCCTCCACACCCAAGGTTTGGTCCATTTCAGTGACTGTGACTCGATGCTCTTGGCATCGGAGGCCAGCAGAGCGTCCATGAGGTTCTGCTTGCTGGCTTTCCCCTCGTACTGGACTCCTCTGTCCTGGCACAACTGCCTCAAGTAGTCTGCAGTGTACCCGCTGTAGGTGGAAGCCATCTTCTTCTCTAACTACAGCTACTCTAACTTACACTCAAAAAAAAAAAAAAATAAAACAGGTAGGAAGTCTGACTGTAAGCAAAATGATCTAGTTCTGTTTACTTTCAAAAAAGTCACTGCCTTATTTTGCATGTGAGCTGTACAGTATTAATCTGACACACTGAACTGTTAAAGCTTGTGTAACCAATACTTTTTAAATCGCACCGCTGCCAACCAAATCTGTCACAAACGTATTCTGCAGGTCAGGCCCTCTACTCCCACAGTGTCAACCTCAGAGTGCAATAGTGTGACCAGGTAACAGACAGGGTAACCCTGTCTGCTTTGGGTCATAATCACCCATTAGCCTCGAGTTCTGGAGGGATTCAAACTGTGAACCTTATTCCAGCATACCCAATTAACTGGCTTGGATACATACCCTCTTTGGGGGGATGCAGTACAATCCTTTTCCCAGGGGCACCTAGCCAGGTTTTCAAAATGAACCCTTAAAACTCTATATGAGACCCAGGTATTTCTTACCTTTTTCAAGCTTACTAACACCATGCAAGTCCTTACAGCTCAGACTTAATACCAGTTCAGCAATGACATGCAAAAAGGACTGAGAAGACAGGCAGTGTAATAAAGAAAATTTTATTTACTAAAAAGTTTAAAGCAGGTGAAATACAATACAGAACAAATATCAAGAGCTCACAATCACATAAAAAAATGGGAAGTTACAGAACAATGACTCCTACCACAAACTTAATATCTTTCCTATCTACCAAAAGTGCTTTCAGAGTGTAGAAGTTCCTCAGAGTCCAAAGATGATATGTCACCTATTCCACAGATACTGGGTTCATTTCAGCTCTATCTCCTCACCCCCCTTTTACTGAGTCAGCTAGCTCCTCCTTTTAGAATTAATTCTTACAAAATTATCTACAAGGAGGTATTTTAATTAATGTGAACATCAGAAAAAAAAACATTTCCCCCATATGACATCCTTTGATCAACCAGTCCCTCTGAGGTTTATAACCCCACAGTCTGTCACTAAGGTGTGAGAAAGCCAAGAGGAATCAGCCAAATGACGTCCTTTTCCTGCTGTTATAAAACTCATATTTAGTTTCCAACATCAAAGACAGCAGAAGGTGATAAGGGCCATAAACTATCCCTCTGGAAGGAAGTCTTAATTAACTGGTTCTTCTGGTCTGTTTTACAACATCCTGTGGTTTTAGCTATTGACCTTGAAAGTTAAAGGCCAAATCTCTCACATACTGACATTTCATACACAGACCATTTATTTATAATATAAATATCATACAGGTAACCAGAAGCAGAGGCAGAGCATCACACAGTCTACTGTGCATAGTATGCGCTCCACCAATGAACACGTGCTCTGTGTCATGAACGCATCCCACAGGTCAGGCCCTCTGCTCCCACAGTGCCGAATCTTGAAGTGTAATATGTTTTGCTTTAATTTTTTTTATTTTGTTTTACCAGGAGAGAGACACTAAGCTGAAAGCTTGTTTACAGCTGTGAGCTGGGAGCACAAGGAAGTTAAATGACTTGCCCAGGGACACACAGTATGCAAGTGGAGGCTGTGGGACTTAAACCCAGGTCTCCAGGTTTGCAGCTCAGAGCCTTAAACCACTGCACTGTCTCCTTGTGAACAGGAGACAAACAGGGTAACCCTCCTGTCTGTTTTGGGTCCGAATCACCTACTAGCCTTGAGTCCTGGTGTCAAATATGAACCTATCTTGCTAGCACACCCAGTTAACAGGCTCAGATATGTACTCCCTTCAGGGGATGCAGTACAATACTTCACCCTGTGGGCTCCCAGCCAGATTCAAAAGTCTACCTTTTTGACTCAATTTGAGACCTAGGTATATTCTTTCCTTTGCAAGATAGTAACACACTTTTTAAGCCCTTAACAGTTCTTGCTAGAATTATCTAATACAGTTTCAGCCTCCACATGCAAAAGAAAAGACTTGGGCAAGATTAAGGAAACCAAAAGGTTTACTGGAATTAAAAAAATAGTAAATACATACAAAACATAGAACATAAGTACTTACAGTCAGAACTAAATTGGAATTTTACAGAAACAAAATGCCTGATACTTAAATGTCTGGCCTAGCTAAGTTCCAGTTGGGTGTTACCTATTTTTAACAGAAGTGCCTTTTTGGAGTTCAGAGATGAAGCGCCTCACTCCTTTCAGCCAGGGGGATAATAATCCAAAATTGTCCCTCCTATCCTGTGAGGTCACAGCTCATGAGGTCACTGTTAGCCCGTAATTAATTTGTAAACTGAGTAAGAATATCCAAAAGGATGTTATTTTACTGCTGGCTGGAAATCTGCAAGATATCAATATTAAAATATGACAATCTCTTTGCTCTCTCTACCAGCCTCCTGGCCTATAAAATGATTGCCAGTTTATAAGTTAACAGGAATCTGTTAAAATGTCCTTTTCTTCAGGGGTTATAAAATTCATACCTTGTCCCCAGCAGATCAAGGCAGGAATATTTTACGATGTGCCATAACCTGGCATTTGGAAGGAAGCCCTATGTATAAACAGAGAAGGAAACTAGCCATCTGCTACTGTAGTGACTGTGTTGGGGTCAATGGTCAGGCCCCTTTTCAAACTGCTAGCTGTTATTCTCTAAGCAGACATTCACATAACATATATTTATATCACAAATATTATACAACATAATGACAAGTAGATAGCAGAGTGTCACACTATGCACAGTATACTGCTTTGATAGTTCAGTCGGTGGCTGACCGTGGTGGTGTGCAAAGGGCTAAGCAACTTGCCAGCACCAGTTGGGGAGGGGGGAGTGGCATGGGGTCCGGTCCTGATGAGGTGGAGGGGGCACTACACTATGGAAATGCATGGGGACCATCCTTTGCATTGTGACATCGGGGATCAAGGTGGGGGTACCATTGCAATATGTATATATTAAAAATAATACTTGCCGAGTTGAACATGGCCCATCCTTGCAAAGGAGTCCAACCCTCTTCTTCGGTGTGTGGGACTGTGTTTCTCACCTACAGTTATGTGTAGTGGGGGATCAGTGGCAATGTCTCAGTGATGGCAGCTATGTTAACCTCTCCTTTGGCCATCATTGCCTGTAGGTCTGCTGTCTTGTTGGCCAGACTTCAGGCATTCAAGGAGTTCACTTTCCAGCTTGAACTCTGCCTTACGTTTCCCCTATTCTTTTTATGTCTCCCTTCCCCCCTTATCTTTAACTCCTCCTCTTTAGGTGCCCCTCTGATTGCTAGGGTTCCCCTATCCTGTACCATGCATGCCTGAATCACTCCACTATGTTTGTTCACACCACCGCGGTTGGGAGTCTATTCCATGCATCCAACACTCCTTCTGTGAAGAAATAATTCCTCATGCTATCCCTTAGTCTATCCATTTCCAACCACATCATGCCCTCTCGTTCCTGGATATCTCCTTTTCTGAAATATGCTACACTCTGGAACCCTATTTATGCCTTTTAGTAAATTTTAGGTTTCTATATCTACTCTCTTTTCACTGCACCAGTTCAGAGTGCTGACGGCAATGCTCCCATCATTAGGGCACCAAATACTGGAATTCGCCTCCCCCTCACTGAGGTCCGCTCCCCCCCCCCGGGAGTTGGTATATTTAGAAAAGGGGTTGGGGGGCGCAGTCCCCAACCAAAAGATGGGTCGGCGACTTTGAAACTTGGCGCCCTAATGACTGGGTGCACTGCTGCCAACGCCATGAATGGGTGGAACCATCTCTTTTTTCCTCCAGGGTATACATATTGAGGTCTCCCAGACTCTCCTATGACATTTGGTGCAAGCCCTGCACCATCTTTGTTGCCTTTCTCTGAACTGTCTCCACCCGGTCTACGTCCTTACAGAGATTCGGCCTCAAAAGCCGGACACTGTATTCCAAATAAGGACTCACTAATGATCTATTCTTTCTTCAGTTTGCACCTTTGTACTCATTACTGCTTTCCCTACTTCCCTCTGTTTCCCCTGATAACACATCCATTAGTTTTGCACATTAAAAGACAGTTAGGCCTGGATATTCAAAAGGGTTGTGCCAATATGCAGCGCAAGTGCGGGGGGCGTGCCCATGCATATGTGGCACATCCCGATATTCAGCCCAGGATGTGCGGCACACATGCTGGTACAAACTCGCCTTGCGCTGCTCAGGGGGGCGCAAAGATGTGCCTGGTAAAACCAGAAGCAAGTCCTGGCCACCTGCAGGTGAGCTGCCGTATTGTAGGGCGCAACATGACCGCCTCCCACCAACCCAGAACACTGTCCACGTGCTCCCTGCCCTGGGAGCGCTGTCCCCCCCCCCCGCCCAGTCGTGGGCATCCGTAAAATTAATCCCTGGTGGTCCAGTGGACCGTTCCCCATCGCCCGATCGCGGGCATCTGTAAAATGAATCCGATGGTCCAGTGGACCGCTCATAGCCCGATCATGGGCATAAGTAATAAATGTCCCTGGTGGTCCAGTGGACCCCCAACACCTGATCCGGGCATGCATTGATGAAATCCCCTGTTGGTCAAGTGAAACCCCCCACTGCTTGGTCCCCGCCATCCCAGCACCCCCAGTCAGCAGCGGGCGGCAGCACCTCACCTGCATGCCACCCACCGACTGACTGCATACAATATGGTCTGTACACCTATTGGTCACTCGTGGACCAGCGAGATGCAGACCATGCTTCCTGAGCCCGATATGTGAATGAGCGCGTTCATTCAGCAAAAACCTATATAGTCAATATGGTCTACATGCCCATTGATCCGCCAGTGGACTAATAAGCATACAGACCATACTGTATGCGATCAGTTGATGAAGCGGACGAGAGCATCTTGGGTGGGTGCTACCACGCCGCTGACTGGGGACTACAGGGTGGGTGGAGAGGGAGGTTTCCACTGGATCACCAGGGACATTTCATCACATATGCCCGCGATCGGGCGCTGGGGGAAGGGTTCCACTGGACCACCAGGGACATTTCATTACTTATGCCCACGATTGGGCGAGGGGGGGGTTTCCACTGGACCACCAGGGATTCATTTAACAGATGCCCGTGAACAGGAGTGGGAATCGCCATGGGACTGCAGGGTGTCAGTCCCCGACAGCTGCAGCCTGGCAGAGCACCAGGGTTTGGCGCACCGCATGCAAATGGGGCCATAATGACATGCAAATGGCCCCATTTGTGCCTTGCAAACATAATGGCCTCATTTGCATGCCCAGTGCTGAATATAGTGGGTGATGTGCCTAGCGCAACTGCACTTGCGCATCCTCCTGCTCCCGTTCTGCCACTTATGCTGGTGCAGTGCCACTGCGCCGTATGCAGTGCTTGCGCCCACAGTGCCATATTCAGTGGTGCTGAACCATGGCGCAACACCGTTGAATATCGCCATGTCCATGCCCTGGCGCAGCCCAGTTGCGCTGCACCTGGGCTTGCGCTCCTGCCTAGCGCAGTTTGACTCCAGGCCCTAATATATAACATATCATTTATTGAATGTATTTTTAATGTCTGCCTGTTGCTGCATTGTGCCCAGTAATGAACCTGTGAGTGGGGTTGGGGGCTGTCATTCACTGTGCCACCCATTTTTTGGAGGTGGGCATGGTAATCTGTGGCTGTCATGGTGGGCCACCACAGAAGCAGTGGGGTGGGGGTGCCAAAGCTGATTGGGATTGGTAGCCAGCCACAAGGGCTGTGGTGAGGGTGGGCTTGGGAACATGCTGTGGCGGGCGGGTTAAAAGTTTTAGGCCTGATGACATGAAGGGACTGCAAGGTAGAGACCAAGAGTAAAGAGATTGGGAACCAGAGGCTGGGGGGCCTGTGAGCAGGAATGGAGTGTTATGGTGGGGTGGGGGTGTCAGGGCTGGGGTGCTTGGAAGTCTGCCTTCACAGCTGTGGTGGACTGTGGAGGCTGCCACCAGAGCTTGGGGTTTAATCAGGAGCTTGCTATCAGGGCTGGGGGGGAGGCTGTGAAGGCTAGTTGATGCTTGAGAATCTGATGTCAGGGCTGATCATGCTCTGGAGGCTGCCGCCTGGTCTTGGACTCAGGTTAGCAGGGTTTTAAATAATTGATTAGCAGTTTTTATCTTGGGACAATGCTAACTGTACAGAAAGTATTTATATAGGTTTTCTGGAAGTCTTGTGCTTGTTAAATACAGTGAAGCAAGTGCTATGCATTTTCACAATGTTTTAGCACTTTTATGAGCAAAACGCTAATCAATTTTTTTGAGTTAAATAAAACCTGGGTTAGGGAATCTGCTGCCAGGCCTGAGGAACAGAAGATGCTGCTTTTCGAGTGCTGTGGTGGGCAAGTTTGCCCACCTACATCTGTACTACCACAGAACTTGAAAAAAAGACAGACAAGAATGGCAACACCCCTTGGTAGTGCCTAATGCAAGAATGTTGAGCATGGCACCATGCTGTGGATGGTACACAACACTCAACACAGTAATGTGTGATGCAAGCACAGACCTCGGAATAAACGGCACAAAAAAAACAACCTTGCACATAACTTTTCTAAGCCGGGGAAGAAGGACTTGCAGTGAATATTACAGGGCCATGTATTCACTGCATAATAAAAGGTTTGGGGACTTGTATAAAACTGGAACTGCTGTATTTTATCAGTGAGTTCATAGCTTGGTAGGATTAAATAAGTAACAGTACCTATATTTATGTGCATTTTGTTTGTAAATCTACATATTGAAAATGCTGCATCATGCTGAGTAATAAGCCCAGTAAAATTGTGCAGGAGTGTGTTTGTGAGGTATGTGTACTGGCTTTATAGAAATAATTCTAAGAACACCTTGCAGTCGCCATCTAGTCCTTGTGTGCGATTCCTGGGCCTGAGGGATGTAGACTTTTTTTTTTGAGGGTGGGTTGGTAGCTGGTCCCTGGGCAGGAAAAGGATCCAGTTGCACAGTGTGTGGTCATCCGGGTGAGAGACAGTTCTGGTAGGTGGTCATCTGGGGGAGGAGGCTGGTCCAGGATATGGGTGGAGGTCCCACTCGGGGAGGGGGGGAGTGGTGGTGTTCAGTTGAGGGTATGCTGGTCAGGGTACTGGAAGGGCGGGAAAGAGGCCAGAGCATTGAGGGTTGGGAAGGAGTAGGATGAGTGTCCAGTGGTCTGCTCTTCTATTCTGTGGTGGGTGGTGTGAAGATGTAGGTACAAATCTGACCCATGACAGTGGCCTGGAGTCAGTGCGCTGGACTCCTCCTGTGCATGCGGGTGTGGTGCTTGACAGATGTCAGTGCAACCACTCACTGGAGTCAACCTGGTGTGCCTCACGCAATGTTGCACGACCAAATTTCAAGGGGGGGTGGAGGAGGTATGGATTGTGGGAAGAGTACTAAAGGAAAAACACACTGCATCAAGCTTATCAGGAGCTGAAAGGCGGCCTGTGCCAGTCCTGGTACCTAGCTGTCTGGAGTGCCATACACTAGAGAAAAGGGGGGTGCAGCAGGGTTGTGGGATGTGAGTTGGTGGGTGGGAAGGGGGCTGTTTGGGTAGGAAGCAGAGGATCAAAAGGGAATATTTTAGAAAACAGAAAATGGGGGTGTGAATCAGTGGATCACCAGGGTATCGCACCATGACAGGGAGTTTTGGGCAGATGGCTGCAGTCTCCCTGCCTTCGGGAGGGAGCAGCTAAGCACCCGATTAAGTGGAGGTTTTCGATGGTGGTAAACAGCTCTGCTTGGGGAGCTCTTTACTGCTGCCACAAAGACTTTAATATCTCACTGCACTGGTATTCAAAGGGAGATGCCCTCATTTACATAGGTGCAGCAGTATGGTATTGCCTTGGTTTAGGGGTGCTCCCAGAGCCTCTGAATATGGGCCCACCAGAAGCGCTCTTGCAAACTCTGGTTAGCGCCCATACTAACAATGACACATTATGTTTGCATTACCATACTAGCACAGGCGGTAACCTTTGAAGATTGGCTACAGCTAGTTTTAATTGATGATTGCATTTTTTAACTCGTTTATAATGCATATAAGTTTGATCATTTAACATTATGCATGTCACTACTAATATGGATGTTGCTATTGTTGGAAGTGTTAACACTATCATTAAGACCCCACATTTAGTACCATACATATGTGCACCGCAGCCTGATGTGTTGCCCTTGCAATAGCACATGGCAGGATGCGTGCAATGCATGCTAGTCTAGCGGCCCCCCCCATCACCCATCCTTAATGTTACCTATGTTTCCCTAGCAGTCAAGTGGCCCACCACACTTCTGGTCACCAGTCGTTCATGTTACCCAGGTATCTCTAGTAGTCTAGTGGCCCCTGTCCCCCATCCTATCACCAACCACCAACAAAGCCAACTGCTGAGGGTCACTTACAGGCATGTGCCTCCCCTCGCCCCAACAACCACCACTCACCATTATGGCAGGGGGTAGAGTGGCAGCTGGCACAATCCTCCTTTCACCTGTGCCAGACATTGTCCAACAGTCACAGAGCACAATCTCATTATTGGATGTGCGCTGTGAGGGATGCATCAGCCAATGCTCTGCTTTTAATGATACGTAGCGCTTGTGTCAAAGGGTGTGCAGGGGTAGCTGGCAACCGGCTGTTGAGGTGGTGACTGCATGGAGTGGTGGAGGACTACTGAGCTACTATGGATATACAGGATATGTGAAGGATTAGTGATCAGGTGGGGAAGGGGGGACCACCGAACTACTATGGATATACAGGATATGTGAAGGATTAGTGATCAGGTGGGGAAGGGGGGACCACCGAACTACTATGGATATACAGGATATGTGAAGGATTAGTGATCAGGTGGGGGAGGGGGGACCACTGAACTACTATGGATATACAGGATATGTGAAGGATTAGTGATCAGGTGGGGTTGGGGGACCACTATACTAACAGGAAAATATGAGTAGCGTTAAGGATGGGTGATGGGAGAGCAGCTAGACTACCATGGCAATATCAAATGCAAAAAGACCAAAGTAACTCGCACTCCAGAGCAGGGGAGTGATACCCCAGTGAAGGAGTCAAAAAAGCAATAAATGCTAAAAATATGTTGTTTTTGAAGAACATCCTTGTTTATTTTTTTATATTATACATGCCTTTTTTGAACAAAATACCTATCTTGAACAAATGCTTTCTGCTTTTTATTTTGTAAAGTTTTCATTGAGGTTTTTGTCTAAATCATTGCCTTAAAGTAGAAAAGTATGTATCTCTAAAGCAATAAGCATTCAGATGACAAAAAACTTAGAATTTGTTGATTTACAAATACTGCATTCTGATTGGTCGTGAACATTTTCTTAATATTTTCTTATATTACTGTTTTCTTCGTGCATGGAATTGTCCAATATTTATGAAATGTAATTTTGTTTTAATATTAAGCCTTCTTATGGGCACAAAATGAATGTAAAACAATGCTTGAATTTGACTGATTGAAAATGACAGTGAAATACTTACTTATATGCCTATAAAAAGTTAGTCCATTAATAGGTGCACATCCTCCTGATAAAGACTTAATTGGCGAAGCGCCAGGTTAACTACAGGCAGAATGCTCTACTGTGTCTGGAGCGAGTTTGGCAAAATTAAACAAGGATTTTCTTCGAAAAACAACAGATTTCTGGCATTTTTTCACTCCTTCACTAGGGTATCACTCACCTGGTTCTGGAGTGTGAGTTACTTTGGTGTTTTCTGTTATATTTGGCTGGCAGCCCTTAACTTGCACCCTGCCTAGCCTGATGCGCAGTATTCATTTGTTTTCTTTCAATATCAAATGCAGCCTGCCGCGTGCTATCGCTAGCGCAGGATGGGTGATGTGAAAGGGACTGCTAGAGTACCATGACTGTGTAACTGCCTATGTCCTGCATTGTTGTGATGGAGTGAACGGGCACTCTGCATTGGCAGTGAATATTGCACAGCATGGAGCTGGCAGTGAACTTGCCACATCACTGATGGCAGTTCACATGACAATTCACAGTGATGGCATAACGCATGGCATAGTGTGGTTTTGGCAGTGAGTGTGGCACAGCAGAGTCGGGACTGCATGTGGTACCACACAGTGACAGCAATGCATGGTGGTAATGCACAATGATGGCATGGCACATGGCACTGTGTTGGCAGTGAACGTGACACAGGAAGGAGTTAGCAGTGAACTTGGCACAGCAGATTCAGCAGTGCATATGGCACCACACTGAAGGCAGTGAACGGGTAATGCACAGTGAAGGTTGAGCCCCAACACCAACTGGCCAACCACCCTCCCCATCACTGGGTGGGTTGGAAGTTTCCCCATGCCCCCCCCCCAACCTGGAAGAGAGCAGTCATCGATCTTCCTTCCCTTGGCAGTCCCTCTGACATCAGTGGCTTGCTTCCATAGCAGGGACATCAGTGTTGCAAACGGAAACTCTACCGCTGTGCCGGTGGACTGGCAAAGTTAAACTCTGAAGTGCTTGGCTGTGCTCTTCATTAATTTCACCTGCCAATATGTGGCAAAAAAATATAATAAATGAAGACAAACAACATAAATAAATTTTTGGTAGCATTTTAATTTGAACTCCTTACTATAAAAGTTTGGTTTTACTCACCTCTGTTCAAAAGTGAGAAGTACAGTACTCACTCTAGTTTATCTGGAACCCTGCGTGGCACAGCACGATGTCAGTGTCACATGTGACACAGTGCAGTGTCTGCACTGCATGTGGCAAAGTGTAGTGTCGGCATCACCATGGCACAGCAGTGTCAGTGTGCCATAATGCAGGGTTGTGTCGGCACTGCATGTAGCATACTGCAGTGTCTGCACTGCATATGGCATTGCGTAGTGTTGGCAGAGAACACACCACCGTGTATAACACAGCGCAGTGCAACATGTACTGCTGCTACAGTGCAATACCATGTGCACAGCAGAAACTGCAGTGTGCTACATGGTCTGCTATCACTGTTCTGTAACACGTGGCTTGTCATTGCGTAGTCACACCATGGGCACGGCCATCACTGCGCTAATGCAAGTTGCACTATTACTGCACTGTGCTATTAACTGTTTCATATGTTAGGCTGTCACTGCACTATGCTGCCAACACTGCACTGTGCAATGTGCACTGCCGTTACTATGCTGTGCCACATTAACTGTTGTCACTGCGCTGTGCCACATGCACTTCCACTACTGGTGCCCAGAAGGCCGGCGCAAGCCCTACATAGGGAGGTGCAAGCCCTGCATTGGGGGCAGGCTGCTGAGTAGGGAGATCGGGTGCAGGCCCCTGCATAGGGAGTGCAGTTGCAGGCTCCTAGTTGGGAAGCGAGGGTGCAGTTCCATGAGTGGGGAGGGTTAGGACGTAGCAGGCCACTATATGAAGAGCCACGTGGGATGCCAACACTGCACTGTGCCATGTGCAATGCCAGCAGTGCTCAGTGACAAACGGTGCTCCACACCACTATTCTACGTGCATGGCATACACCGTACTGTGCCACGTGAAATGCCAACAGTGCGCAGTGAGAGATAAACACTGCTCCACATCAAATGCATCACTATACAGCTGGCCCAGTAGCGTGGATGGCTGAGGCATCATGCCTTACCTCCTGCCATGCTGGTGACCCATGTTCGTGTGCGAGCAGGTTGCCGGGGGCTGGCCGGGGTGGAAGAGGATCGAGCATCCTGAGGACAGCTCTCCTCTCCCGGGGAGGGAGGGACACGGATGCTGATGCATCTCTGACACCTAACGGTGGCTGGGTGTCGGAGCACCTTGGTCCCGAATGTAGGGAATGGGGAAGAGCAGTCGCTGGCGTGATGTGTTCGGAAGTGCGCGCTGCTCGGCCACTGCAAGCACAAACATTGCTCTGCCTCCAGTAGGGGTGGGAGGGAGTGAAATGGAAGAAAAAATTGTCCTGTGCGCAGTTGGATGATGCCGACCCCTGCAGGCGCCGCTCCCGTGAAAATGGCAGGCACCTCCCAAACTGGATCCGTGTTTGGCGGGTTGATAGATCCTTGCTGCCCTGCCACGGGGAGCCGTGGAGGAAGATGGAGATGCTCTGCGAGAGGGGACTGGGGGGGTCAGCGAGATGAAGAGCCGCCCAGGACGGGGAGCACAAAAAGCAAGTATAAAAAAAATAAATAAATAAATAAAATACCACTATACTGTTCCACGTGCACTGTGCCACATGCAGTGCTGACACTGCATTGTGCTGCAAACTCGTGTTATCGTCCGTGCTAACGATGTTACTTTACATTTTCATTTAAACCATGTCAGCGCAGGTGCTAACTTTTGAATATTGGTCACAAGTAATTTTAGATGATAATAATTGCATTTTTTTCACAAGTTAGTTTGAGCATTTGACATCGTGCATGTCACTGCTGATATGGATGTTGCTGTTGGAAATGTTAACACTTTCATTAAGTCCCCATATTCAGTGATGTACATATATGCTCTGTAGCCTGATGCATTGCTCATGTGAAAGTACATGGTTGGGTGCATGCAGTATTGCCAAGGTAGTCGAGCAGCACCCCCATCACCCTTCCTTAATGTTACCCTTGTTTCCCTGGTAGTCTCATGGTCCACCATGCTCCTGATCACCAACCCTTCACGTTACCCATATATCTCTAGTTGTCTAGTGGCCCCTGTCCCCCATCCGATCACTAACCACCCACAAAGCCACATGCTGAAGGCCACAGGCATGCACTGCCCTTTGCCCCAACCGCCACTCACCATTATGGTGGGGGCAAAGTGGCAGCCATCAATCTCCACTCACCTACTGTGCCAGATGCAGTCTGACAGTAACAAAGAACGATCTTGCTATCGGATGTGCTCCATGACCTCTGTGCTGGTTAGTGCTCCATTGTTAATGATTAAGTAGCGCTTGTGTCAAGTGGTGGGTGAGGTGGGGGTCCTTGGCCGGGTCTGGATGTGGTGATCGGACAGAGTGCTGGAGAATTACTACACTACTAGGGGTAATATGGGTTATATGAAGGATTGATGATCAGGGGGTGGGGATCAGTAGACTAACAGGGAAATACGGGTAACATTAAGGATGGGTGATGGGGGCCGCTAGACTACCGTGGCAATGTCACACACAGACTGCCACGTGCTATCGCAATCGAAGAATGGGTGATGTGGGGAGGGGACGCTAGACTACCGTAACTGTGTAACCGTATACGTCATGCATTGTCACTGGAGGGTGAACCGGCTACACTGCACATGCATCCAGCACTGAATAGAAGAGCTCTTCTAACAGATTGTTAATGCTTCCAACAACAGCAACATCCATATTAGCAGTAAATTGCACAACTACAAAAGCTTAAACTTACATACATTATCACAAAACCCATCACACAATAAAATCTACCTTGGGAAACATTTCACACAGGACAACTGAATACATTTCTTACCTATGACTAACAATCTACCTGCCTGCAAAGGGTGTGTTGCCATTGTGGTCTTTTTTCCTAGCTGTGTGAAAAGCTTTATCAGTCGATGGCTATAAAGAGAAAATATTGACCCTGATGGATGAACTATGACCAACAATAGTTATGACTATTGGTAGTCAGCAGTTCATCCTGAGGAGTCAAGGTTTTCCCATCATATACCCAAAACATTCTGGTTCATCCACAGCAACCCCCATCATCAGGTGCTGATATGCCCCCACATGGCCAACCACCCTCCCCACCACTGGATCACCCGTCCAGTAACCAGACCAGGCTTCCCTCTGCAGCTGACCATTTTCCATGCAGCTGGAAACCCTTCCAGACCCAGTCTTCCCCAAATTAAGTGACCTCCCTGGAGCTACACCACCCCACAGCCTAGCTTCTTCCCCAGCTGACCAACCTCCCTGCATCTGGGCGAGCATTTAACCTCAAGTCATGCAACCTTTGTGTAGCAGTATTACCCCAAAGTTCCCAGACTGTTCTCCTCCCAAGCAGGCAACTGTCTCTGCAGCGGACATCTCAACCATACCAACTAGCACACCCCCCTCATCTACCTCTGTATCTAGAGCTGGACCCATCCTAAGCCCTGTACCAGCTCCCTAGCCTGACCACCCACCCTGCATCTGGACCTCCCTTCCATCCCCGGGACTGCCCCCCTTCCCCCCCAGCAGCTGGAGTACCCTTCCATGCTCCTCACCGGCAACCCCCAGCAGACATTCCACCCTACAGCTGGACCTTTCCTGACCATGGACCAGTCCCCAATTCTGAGCACCTCCCCAGGAGCGGGACCATCCCCAGACCAGCCTCTAACCCCAGATGACCACCCTCCCTGGAGTTGGATCCACCCAAACCAACATTTCCAATTCTGATGAACAGAACTAGTCACATTTCCTGCAGCCAAACCATGTTACCAGTCCATAGACCACCCTCCAATAAATCTCTCTGCAGCTGGAAGTCCCCTGCGACCATCTTTCCTGAGCCAGGACCAGCCCTACCCAAACTGAGCACCCTTCCTGGCTGGAGCACCCCACCACCAGGTCCACCTTCATCTACGGGAACAGCCTCCCCCATACCACTCCCTCACCCTCACAATGCTGACTTTCCCCGAACCTTGCCATCGGGTCGAGACAGCACCCCTTCCCCCCGCGCTTTTAACTGAACTCCCCATTTCAGCTGGATGCCCCACGCCCGCAACAGCTGGAAAAAAAGACTACACGTGTCACTGTGCTCCCTAGCCCCCATCTGCAGTTTGGGATGGGGAACGGAAAAATATAGCTGAGGTTTTCGGCAGCACTGCTGTACCAGTGCTCAGTGGCCCCCGATCCACAGTTCGAGAGGGCCAGTGCAGCTTAAAAAATGGAGTGAACGCGGTTTCGGGGGGTTAAAACACTAAGCGGCTAAAACCGAAACCGCATACAAAATTAGAGCTAAACCCCGGAGGCAGCGCGTTTTTGCCCTCAAAAACATGGCGGCGCTTTACGTGCCTGAGAAGGGGCGTTGCCATTCTAGTTTTTTTTCCAGTTCTGTGGGTGGCTCCCCAGCAGTGAAGAGTGCCGGAAACGGCTATGGGTGAAGCCGGCCCTTGCTGAAAGATGCCCCTACCTTGTTTCCGTTCTCACCCGGTTAGTTGCTGGTGTTGCACCCGGAAATCAGCTAAACGTTCAGTGCCGCCGCCGGGAGCTGCCACGTCTGAGTGCTGAATACAGGGTCCAACAGTGACAGTTGTATAGTAAGCTATCGGCAGCACCGCTCGGAGATCCGGGACAAATCAGGAACATGGTGAGGGACCGTGTTTAAAGGCTATGGAACATGTTCCTTTCAAATCAATCTGTCAGAGCGGGTTCTCTGTAACCTGTGCCGCTGCCATCGCCTGCTATGGCGAGAGGAGTGGGAGCATGTACTAACTGAATGTCTTGTTTTACGCGAGTTTTCTTTTAACTCGGCAGTTGAGCAGGCCTCTCTGGCAGCGGTTGCCACCTTTTGTATTAGTGTTCTGGATTTCTACAGTGCCGGTGGCTGCTTGTGACGTTTGAGGTATAGCTGGGCTGAAACCAAAGTTACGATTGTGTGAGTCAGTGCTGCTGCGGAGCAGTAAACTCAAAGAATTAAGGAGCTCATAGCCACACTAGGGCTGTCATATGGCATAGATATAGGCGATTTAATTGGGCTAAAGAGTCGAGACTCGCCCACTTGCTCATGTAGCGTTGCTATTCATATACGTTCAAACGTGTGTGCGGAGCAGCAGTTTGTTATGATGGGCAGGATCATGTATTTTAATTGTCATAGAACGAATTAGTAGTCTTCTTGCCCGAGGCACACCTGTTTTTATGTCAGGCTACTTATTCCAGCATGTAAGTTGCCCACTGGGCAGCCATTGATTCTAAGTATCAGTCACTTAATTTAGTGACCTCAGCTGAGGTTACAAGAAGATGGCACCAGGAGGCTACCTGGTTACAGAAGAGTTAGTTTAATTTGCTGCTTGTTTATATACACTTACAGTTTTGCATAAAGATTGCTAATATAGTGACTACTTAAGTATTTGTACATGTCTACAGATATTACTTCCACTCTACATCTGCAGAAAACTACAGATGCATTCTTGGACATGATTTAATACAGAATTGATTTGACTGGTTGCCCCCCCCCCCCCGCACATTATTTTTGACTATTAAAAGATGATTGCTGCTATGGGGAGATGTCATTATTGTTATGGGAGTAGTCCTTAAACAGGGTTATGAATGCAATAAGACACAACAAGGTGCTAGCACTTGTACCACAGCTACGTAGTCCAGGAACATGTTAGGGCACAAGTTAGTAGGTCAAATGCCTTCCAACTTTGGAAGTGCAGTTGAGGCACAAATGACAACACCCTGAAGTGTCTTATTACACTTATAAAATGAGTAGATAAATAAAAACTACAAAATTCTACACTTCTAAACAATTAAAAATGTAAATATATTTAAATTTATTATAAAATAGTTCCTTTGCCATAAGGATTCCCTAATAGGAGCTGTCTGGTTTCCTGTTACTGTGCTAGTTGTTTGCAGAAAAAATGACTACATTCTAAAAGAGTTGCTAGCATATTGCTTTCACCTGCTCTATGCCCAGTTGGGCAGTACTTGTGTTTTGCTGTTAGTAGTGGTCTCATGCACAGCTGAGGACCAATCAGGTTACAGCACTTCCTTACCCATTTAATAACCATTGATAATCAGCCAAGTGGGTCATTACAGGGATTTGTTTAACTCTAAAAATTGGTTAGCGTTTTGCTCATAAAATTGCTAAATCTTTGTGAAAATGCAAAGCTCTTGCCTCACTGTGTTTAACAAACACAACACTTCTAGAAAATCTGTATAAATACTTTCTGTACAGTTGGCATAATCCCAAGAAAAAACTGCTAATCAATTATTTAAAACCCTGCATTACTGTATTATTTAATTATTTATTTATTTACGAGTTTTACCAGGAAAGCATACTGAGCAACATGCGCGATTCCAGATGCGACCTGTATATAGAATAATAGAGAGAGAAGTATGTATTACAAGGTTGTAATACCATTGAGGGTCTCTAGTGACATGAGAACCTAAAGAATGTAGCTCAAGAGGTTCCTACATGTCACCAGAACCTCAAGATGGAATTAAAGCCGAGTAAGGCTCAGTTCCCTGTTTGGTTTTTTTTTTTTTAATTTTGGGACCCGAGTCGTTTTAGGTAGAAAATGCTGAGAAAAAATCCATTGGACTTATTAGTGCATGTCTTCCACTTCTGCCTGTCTGACTGTGCATCACACAGAAACTCACTGTAGTCGTGGCCAAGAGTCTGACAGAGCAGATTCTACCTCATACTGACAGCTGGTAGATTTCTGTCGGCCCCAAGCACAGCCTTAGGTCTTCTCATACTCTCGCTCAGTCTGTCTATTATGAGAGAGGTGGTGTCACAAAGATAGCATTACACGATTTTTACTCTTTCCTTTTGGAAAAACAGAGTATCCAATATATTACAGCCCGTTACCTAATGCTTTATTGAATCTGTGACATTAGCGATTATTGCTATTGATAACACTAGCAGAGTCTCAGTGTTATATGATTTTTTTTTTTTTTTTTTTATATTTATTTTTTGTTCTCTCTGAATAACTTGGCGGTCACCATTACGTACATATATTGAGGTCCCCTGCCTTGCACCTTTTTTTTAAATTAATTTTTAATTGGTTTCTAAAAAAAAGTCCTACAGCACACAAATCGAGAAGCAAATGGTTTGATACCTTTTATTGGACCAATATAGATGTTACAAAAAGAAAATGGTGTCTAAGTTTCGGAGCAACCAAGTCCTTCCTTGGAGACTTATGACGACGATGGGGGTAACAGTGGGGGAGCACCTGGGAAACAGTGACCACCAGTCATTGTGGTTTGAAATCACAGAAAGAGCAGAACCAAACCACACAAAAACACGTATCCTGGATTTTAGGGGGGCAGACTTTGGGAAAATGGGGAGCTGCTTGAAAGAGGCATTAAGGGAAATGGGGCAGGAATCGGGGGTTGAGGAACAGTGGGCAGTATTTAAAATGGGATTACAAGAGCAACAGAATTATGTATTAAGCAGGTTAGCAAGAGGAAAAGGAAGAGGAGACCATTATGGTTTTCCAAAGAGGTAGCAAAGAAAGTGAAAGCCAAAAGATTGCATTCAGGCAATACAAAAAGACACAGGCAGAAGGGGATAGGGAGAAGTACCAGGAGAAGCAAAGGAGGCAGGGAGGTCAGTAAGGAAGCCAAAGCTCAGACAGAAGAGCACATTGCAAAATCAGTGGGTAGAGGGGACAAAACCTTTTACAGGTACATAAGTGAAAAAAGAAAGGCAAAGGGAGGGATAGTGAGACTGAAGGGGGAGGATGGGGGCCGCATGGAGGATGACAACAGTAAAGCTGACATATTGAACAGGTATTTCTGCTCATTCTTTACTGAGGAAGAGGAGGGTAATGGGTCTGAAGGGAGTACAAGGGGTGAGAATGGTGCAGAAATGGACACAAGTCCCTTTACACGAGAAAGGGTCCTGAAGGAACTGGAAGTAATAAGAGTTGATAAAGCAATGGGGCCAGATGGGGTGCACCCCAGGGTCCTTAAAGAACTAAGAGAGGTGGTGGCTGAACCTCTGGCTATCCTGTTTAGCCGATCACTGGAAACAGGGGAGGTACCCAAAGACTGGAGGACAGCAGATGTAGTCCCCTTATACAAAAGTGGGAACAAAGAGGAAGCAGGAAACTACAGACCAGTCAGCCTCACCTCGGTAGTGGGGAAGATCATGGAAGCACTACTGAAGGAGAGATTGGTGGAACATCTGGTTGTCAATGGACTACAGGACCCAAGGCAGCATGGTTTCACCAGGGAGGTCATGTCAGACCAACCTCGTTGAATTTTTGACTGGGTGACTAGGAGGTGGATCGGGGAGGGCAGTGGGCGTGGCCTATCTGGACTTCAGCAAGGCCTTTGACACTGTGCCACATAGAAGACTATTGCACAAACTGGGGAATATGGGTGTGGGCAGGACAGTAGTGTGGTGGGTAGGTAACTGGCTGGGTGGCAGGACACAGAGGGTGGTGGTAAATGGCTGTCACTCCACAGAGGGAAGAGTGACCAGTAGGGTACCACAGGGATCAGTGCTGGACCGGTCCTATTCAACATCTTCATCAGTGACATGGCGCAGGACCTAGAAGGCAGAATTTCACGGTTCGCTGATGACACAAGCTCTCTAACAGAGTAGACACACCAGAGGGTGTAGACAGAATGAGAAGGGACCTGCAGAAACTTGAAGAATGGTCAGGGTTTGGCAGTTGAAATTCAATGCAAAGCAGTGCAAGATAATGCATATAGGGCACAAAAACCCTGGCACAATATATCAGTTGGGGGTGAGGATTAGCATGCACCAAGCAGGAAAGGGATCTTGGGGTTATCATCTGTGATGACCTCAAGGTAGGGAAACAGTGTGACAAGGCAGCAGGTAAAGCAAATAGGATGCTGGGATGTATAGGCAGGGGCATCACCAGCAGGAAAAGGGAGGTCATAATTCCGCTATACAAGACACTAGTGAGGCCCCACCTGGAGTACAGTGTACAGTTCTGGAGACCATACCTACATAAGGACATAGACAGGGTAGAGAAGGTTCAGAGGAGGGCAACAAAGATGGTGCATGGATTGCATTGCAAGTCCTATGAAGACAGGTTGAAGGAACTGAACATGTACTCCCTGGAGGAGAGGAGGGAGAGAGGGGGATATGATAGAGACATACAAGTATCTTACAGGGAGGAACAGGGTGCAGGAAAACACTATTTTTAAGTGAAAAAGATGTTCCAGGACGAGAGGGCATGGGATGAAGTTGGAGGGAGGATGATTCAGAGGAAACATGAGAAAGAATTTCTTCACAGAATGGGTGGTGGACAAGTGGAACACCCTGCCAGAGGAAGTGGTGGGGGCTGAAACAATCACGGGATTTAAGAATGCATGGGATAGACATAAAGGAATTTTGGAGGTCAGGGGTAAGGGGCAACAGACTTCTAGAAGAATGTAAAGGGAACTTACATGCTCAAATGGGCAGACTGGGTGGGCCATAGGCCCTTATCTGCCGACACTGTCTATGTATCTATGTACCATACTTATGACTTACTCATTGCTCCGCCTACTTGGGCTGTGTGGCTGGGTGTTTGAGTTTGTCTCTGTCAGTAGTTTAGTTTGTGGATTTTCATGTGTTTCGGCTTGGAGGAACTAGACCATTCTTGGATAAGAGATCTATGAAAATTTCCTGGACTAAGAAACTGGAAAACATCACCAGCAGATATTGGGATTCTCATTATAAATCAACTTTTTTGGAAGCCATCATAATCAAAGTAAGTACAGCTAAGAAATTCTACAAGCTCTGACCTGGGGAGTGCAAACTGAATCCACATTTCCATCTACCTTGTTGCTAAAGGGATCTGCATGTCTTTGAGAACCATTCACAACTATTTAAACAAAGGGAAGACACTGACTAAGAGTTTTAACTTCCTGCATATGCCCCAGGCCAGTGTTCCAGGAATTTAACACATCCTTTGTCTTGTTACCGTAGATCAAACAGTTTACTGGTCATTTTCCTGTGGATTTGATTATTTTACATCATTTGGCAATGGGGCAAATCCTCCCCCTGGAGGCACACCACCAAAATTGATCTGTCCCTGCTCATGTGTGAGCCTTGGGCACATCTAGCCACATCGTATACAACTATTCCAATGTTGCATTTTCGACATTGCCACCTGGCATACTACTGTTCAAAAAAGAAACTCAACCTTTCTCTGACTGAACTCCGCC
This sequence comes from Neoceratodus forsteri, assembly GCA_016271365.2. Taxonomy (NCBI): domain Eukaryota; kingdom Metazoa; phylum Chordata; order Ceratodontiformes; family Ceratodontidae; genus Neoceratodus; species Neoceratodus forsteri. Next base: position 93,736,905 of record CM028129.1, on the reverse strand, counting down.
CATGCACCCTGAAACTTGTGCTCCTCCTCCTCCTCCTGCTGTCAGGGACTGTACACCCTAACCCTGGACCAAACACCTCCAACCAAAACAAACCAACAGGTACTCTCTCAATCATGTGCCTGAACATCTGCAGTTTACTTCCTAAGCTTGATGCACTGCAAGCCTTTACCACCCAACACAAACCGGATATTCTGTCAGTAGTTGAAACTTGGCTCACCCCAAAGATTCCTGACCAGACAATCACCCTTCCTGGCTACAATGTCTTCCGGGTTGATCGTAAGTCCAAAAGAGGTGGAGGGTGTGCCTTATATGTGAAAGACACTTTCCGAGGACACTCCATTGATTCAAATCTTCCAGCAACTCCTGCTCAGATTCTTTCCATCAGACTCCTATTAGGCGCCCACAATAAAGGCCCTCACAGTTGTCACTGTTTACATACCTCCTAAGGAACAGGGACCTGGTCTAACGCCTGTCCTTGACTTTGTCAAATCCCACCCATCGGACTCTGAAATCATCCTTCTTGGTGACTTTAACATTAATTGGCTCTCAGCTGAAGGTGGGTCATTTAAGGACTCCGTTATATCAGCTAACCTGACTCAAATGGTTGACTATACAACCAAAAAGAACTACAGAACTGGGAACTGCACCCTACTCGACTGGATCCTAACCAACCACCCCTCTCGGATCACGAAAACCTCAGTCCTCCCTGACTCACTCAGTGATCACTCTCCCATCAGCTGTACCTGGTCAAACAAATTCTATAAGCCCCTTCCAAAAATCTTCACCAGCAGAGTCCTACCCCGTGGTCAGCTACCCCACCTCAAATCGCACCTCCGTCTGCAGGACTGGTCCCCCATCTTCAAGGCAACAGATACTAATACTGCACTGGAGCAATTTATTCACATTTTCAGTGAAGCCTGTAATAAATTTGCCCCCCTCAAAAAGCATAAAGTTAAATTGCTCAGTAACCCTTGGCTGTCAGGAGACCTCCTAAAAAAAACAAACAAACAAAAAAAAAAAAAATCCAGGGACCACCTCTGGGAACTGGCTAGAAACTCCGGTAAGCAACTCGGCATATAGAATTATAAACGGGCATGGAACGACTGCACCAAATCCATTCGGCAACAGAAATCTGACTACTATAAAAATACCCTCACTAACTCCTGGGGAAATGGGAAGGATTTCTGGAAAAACATTAAAGATGTCACTGGGAAGCAGTTAAAATCTTGGCCGAACATACTCAACATAAATGGGCACACTACACTCGACTCTAACACCATTGCGAACACTTTTAACATCGCTTTCACTGACCTTAGCAGTGTTCTCCCCTCTGACTTCTTCCAAGATGCGTCAACTCCAACCCCCCCCCCAACTCCTCCACCCAGGCTTGTCACCCACCTTTCTACTTTAAAGCACTAAAGAAACATCAAGTCCGAAACTACGTTGCCAAAGCCATCAGCAAATCTAGAACAAGCAATGACGCACTTGGCCTCAAGCTACTGGCCGTAACGCTTGACGAGGTACTTGGGCCCCTCACCAAGATCTTTAATCTCTCAATTTCCCTTAGCCAATTCCCGGACAAATGGAAAATGGCCACTGTTACCTTGATTCACAAAAGTGGTGATAAGACTGACCATGCGAACTTCCGCCCTATATCCATTCTGCCTCCCCTATCGAAGGCACTGGAATGTGTAGTAGCGGACCAACTTACCGAGCATCTGGACAATTATAATATTCTCTGTAAACAGCAGCATGGCTTTAGAAAAGGTCATAGTACTTCCTCTGCCTTACTTGAATTCACCAGCTCCATTCACAGCTCCCTCGACAATGGACAACTAACTGGAGCTATTTTCATCGACCTGACCAAAGCCTTCGATACTGTCCACCACTCCCTCCTGCTGAGCCAGCTAAAAAATGCTGGTCTCCAATGATTCAGTCACTTGGTTCAAAAGCTATCTTGAAAACTGCTCCCAGCATGTAAAAATCGGGGATGTGCACTCTGATTCCAAACCTGTCCTCTCTGGAGTCCCCCAGGGTTCAATACTGGGCCCCCTACTCTTCAGCCTGTTCCTTAACACCCTACCAGACTCCTGCACTGAACATATCATCCTGTATGCCGATGATGCAGTAATCCTTGCCACACACCAGGACCCGAAGAAATTGCAAGAAAATCTCCAACTCGGCTTCTCCTCAGTTGAGAATTGGTTCACAAAGCACAAGCTGATACTTAATCAAAAAAAAAACAAGGCCATGATCTTCAGCAGCTCCCATAATAAACATAAGCACTTCCAACTCTCCGTTATCACCAGACAAGATGCCGCACTGGAACAGGTCAAAAACTTTAAATACATCGGGATCACTCTTGACCCTCACCTCTCCTACAATGCCCACATCGACCATGTCACCAAAGCTGCTAACTCCCGGCTAGGCCTGCTATTCAGTCATAGGAAACACCTGACACCTGAAGCCCTCGCTGTCGCTGGCCAGAGCTCCATCATATCCATCATTGATTATGGCATTATCATTTACGGCTCTGCTACAACCACCACACTCAAACGTGTATCCACCGCCCTCAACAAGGCCTGTCGACTTGTCACTGGCTCTCCAACGCCTAACTCACACCTGTGATCTCTGTTCTCAAACTGGATGGTTGAATCTTGCCAAGCGAATAAAACACCAAGCTTGTGTTACTACTAAGAAAATTGCTGACTTTGCCCCCCACATCGAGTCTGTGCCCTCATAACCGAGAATCCACACCCACCATACCAGGGGATCGAAACCTCAGCTTCTGCAAATCCCACATTGCCGCACAACACAAGGCCAAAGATCCTTTGCTTACCGGGCCACTAGTTGGTACAACGGTCTTCCCAGCGACATCTCATCCTCACTATCGCTCAGAACTTTAAGACTCTGCTTTGCCTAACTCACTGCCTCCAACCTCTGACTGTTGTGGCTAAACATGTCTTTTGGTTCCATAGCTGAAGATGCCCTTTTGGATCCACATCTACTCCTGCACTTTGCCAGCCCCCCATCTTCACCTCCCCTGCTGGCCCATGACAAATGCCACCCAGCTGCACTACCTCTGTTCTTACCCACCTTCTACCTCTCCTCTCTCTGTCCCCCCCACCTACCTCCCCTTTTCTCCCATCCACTTAGTCTCCCTGATTTCACCCTCCTTCTTTCCCTTTCCCCTCCCCAAAGTTTCACCTTATTGTTTTTTTTTTTTTTCCACTACGACTGCTTTTTTTTTTTAGTTTTATAAATTGTTATCTTTGCTTATGTTTGTTTCAATTGTACCAATGACATGGAACCTTTGTAAAAGAGCCTCGGCTCAAAGGTATTTGTAATCCTAGAACCAATAAAATAAAAAAATAAAAATAAAATGACTACAACATACAATTAACAGTTAAAATGTAAAGGTATACTATTGGGGAGCTCATGGAAATCATGAGCTCCCCAATAGTGTACCTTTACATTTTCAAATATCAGGTACAAGTGGTTTCCCATTAAATTGTAATAAATTGTTGCCCCAAAGTGGGCGATGTGGTGAGGCAGCAGGATTCCAGTCTAATTATTTGGCTGTGATGCATTAACCAACATCCTGATTATTACGTTTGTTGTTACTGACCCTGAGATTTTAGAGAATAGTCTTTTTATCGAGAACCATTAGTTTATTTTCACCAGGAAAGGTGTACTGAGCAAAAACAATTTGTTTTTTAGATGCGTCCGGGGGGGGGGGGGGGTGTGCAGTAGACAATACATTTGATAGGTAACTATTCATGGCACAAGGCTGGGGCAGGTGGCAGGTCCCGAGGAGCAGAGAGAAGAACAAATATGTAGGCAAGGACATCAAGCAAGCAAAGAAAGGGAGGAGGGAAGCGGGGTAGAGATTGCAAAGAGAAGGGCAGGGGTGGAAGAAGGGCAAGGATTAGTAAGAAGGAGGCTAATAAGAGGAGGTGGGGGAGAAGTGATACGGGAGAGCAGGAGGAATAGGAAGGAGGGGAGAGGGAGAAGGGTAGGCGTGAGGGAGAGGCAGACCATTCTGACCCTCTGGGATACAAACCCCACAAGGGTCAGACATGGTTGGATGCACACCCAGCCCATGTCCTGGGTTCCAGGCCCGCACAGGAAAGGAGAAAGATAGGAGTTGGGAGAAGAGATGCTAGAGTTTGGGGGGGGGGGATAGGAAGGAAGGAGGAAGGGAAAGTAGAAGAGATAGGGGAAGAGGCATCCCTTCAACCCTCTGGGATGCAAACCCCACAAGGGCCAGCCACGGCTGGATACACACCCAGCTCATGATATGGGTTCCAGGCTGCAGCAGTATGAAAAAATAAAGGTAGGAGTGGGGAATGGCAGGAAGTAGAACTAGTAGGAGCAGGAGAAAAAACTGGTGGGGGGGAGAGCGATGCAGGGTAGGGCTACAACTATGGCCAATTACAGGAGGGAGCAGTGAGGACTGTGAGTAGAGATGAAAGAGAATGTTTGGAGGTTGCAGAGCGAATGGCTAGGGAGACAGACTTCCATATTTTAGGGAAGGAGAAGGCTGCTTGACCAGCAAGGCATTATCAAGAGGGGAGCCAGTCGGAATTATGGAGTGAGTATGAGGAGGGGCGGGGGAGGATGCCAGCCAGAATTTGGAAAGGAAAGAGGCACAGTGGGTGGTATGATGGTCTGTCAGGGAAGGTAGGGAGAGCGCAGAGTACAGGGAGCAGTGGTGAGTGTGGGGCGGCCAGTCCAGGACAAAACAGCAGGAGTGAAACAGGGGGCCCCAGTCTGGCCAGGGTGGACTTTGGGGGCAGCGCCATAGATTATATCACCATAATCATTGATGGGGAAGATCATTTTAGTAATTATATCTCGGCAGGCAGGTAGAGGGATGCAACTTTTATGCCTAAACAGAGTGCCAAGCTTTGGGTGGAGTTTTTTATGTGTGGTGTCTGTGTGCTATAAAAAGTCAAGTTGTCGGTCGGGCCAGACCCCTAGGTATGTCCATGGCTATGTGTGAGTGTTGATGTGTGATATGGGTGCCACTACACATTCAGTAACTTCACTACCAGTCTAGCATTACTTGTAAAGCGCTTTGGGATACAGTGTGTATGAAAAGCGCTATATAAATACTGATTATTATTATCATTATTCTGTTTAATGAGGGCATGTCTTCAGTTGTGATCCCATCCAGGGTGTGGTAAGATGGGAGTGTAGGAAGCCTGATAAGTCTCAGGTTCCAAAAGACATATAGACCATTTTTTTTTTTTGCATTAAGGGATAGCTGATTTGAGCTGAACCAATGCTAGACTGCATCAAAATCAGTTTGGAGCCTGGCTGTTAACTCAGCTGGGAATGCCCAGAGGCAAACGACTGTATCATCTGCGTACACGTGGATGGCTGCAGATGAGCAGGCAAAGAGATGGTCTCCACCCTCCTATCATGTACACTGTATTTGTTTCCATGTCAACAGACAGCTCTCTTCCTGTAGCTGTTAGGGCTATATGTGTTTGTTTTAGTTTGTTTTCACTGTTCGTGGTAGCCCCCTGTGACTACCCTGGGGGTCTCTATTTTATGGTTGTTGAAATCTCATTGTCTGTGGGAGCTTCATTAGCATATGAGAACATGATGTCGAATTATCACCCATTTATACCATGCATTTGTATGCTGAAAGAACAAATACCCTGCAAAAACTCTCTGGAAGCACATACATTGAATACAGTTTGAAGGGAAAAACCCCTGCATTACAACTTGGACGGTCTGCAAAGCTAATGGAAAGTAAATGTAGTATATCACACCTTCCTGCAGCGTGTTTTTTTTTTTTAGTTATTTATTTTTTATATAAAGTCTAATTAAGCAGACAGGCATACTGTGGAGTCTAAAGGGTGTGATTACACATCATGTTCTCATATGCTAATGCAGTTCTAGGGGACAATGAGATTTCAACAGCCAGCAAATGGAGACTCCCAGGATAGTTACAGGGCCTAGTGTGAAAACAAACTAAAGCAGTTGCATACATCTCTAACAGCTACAGGAAAAGAGTTGTCTGTTACATGGAAACAAAATGTGCAAGATATGAAAGTGTAGTTTTCCTTTAAAGAATATGGAGAACAGTAACGGGCCAAGGATGGAGCCTTTGGGGATGCTGGTACTGATGGGGGAGAGGTTGGACAGGGACTCATCGATTCTTACCGACTGAGTTCTTCCCACTAGGTAAGAACTGAACCAGCTAGTTGCAAAGTCAGAGAGACCAGTAGATTTTTAGCTTACAGAGGAGAAGAGGATGTGAAAGTGTTGAAAGCTTTGGCTAAATTGACAGAGATGGTGGCAGTGAGGAGGCCCTGATCCATGCCAGTCAGGATAGTCAGTGAGTCAGAGGAGGTGGCGATGTGGTGTTTCCGGAAGCCAGACTGGAAGGGGGTGAAGCAGAAGGAAGAGTCGAGGAAGGTAGAGAGCTGCGAGAGTACTGTGTGCTGTTGAATTTGGATAGAGTTGGAAGGTGAGATGGGGCAGTAGTTTCCAGGGGCATGCTTCCAGGTGTCCGGGATGGAAGCCAGAGAGAAGGAGAGGTTGAGAACGGAGGAGATAGGAGAGGCAATGACAGGGGCAGAAAGGTGAAGGAGCTTGGGGTCTAGCCCATCAGGGCTTCCACCTTTCTGAGGGTTGAAGGCCAGGATGTAGCTTAAAGTAGTAGCAGTGGTAATTGGTGAGGAGGAGAAGAAGAAGAAGAGGAGAGGAAAGAGAGGCAGGAGGGAGGGTGCAGGGTTCATTTCTGGGTGGGGGATTGGGACAATTGTCTCTCGGTTATTAATTTTTGACCCACCTTTTTTTCTACCTTGGGGACAATCTGCTTACTGTTACAGAGGTTTTAAACTGCAGTTTTATGAATCTAGGCTTGGCTGAACAATGTGACCCATTGTTTTTTCACTTGACCCTTACTTTTTATACCCAGTGGGTCAGGGTTCCACATAGATAAATATCTGAAATGAACCATGAGGCTGATTAGAAGAAGGAGTGGAGGGGGGAAGGCCAATAGGAGAGAGGAGGCGCAGGGAATGAAATAAGAGTTAAAGGCCAATGCCACTAGGGCCTGGCAAGGAAAAGTCTTTGGCCTCACAACCCATTTTCAAAAGGCTTTTTGAAAGCCTTGGCCGTTTGTTCCTACTAGTGAGAGACCCTGTCCTGCTTTGTGACCTCAGTATATACTTTGCACAGGTTATGGAGGCTCCCTTCAAGCCTATAGAAACTGCTGACCTGAAGTATATCACATGGAAAACCACATTCCTGATTGCAATGATCTCTGCTAGGAGAGTAATTGAATTGCAAGCCCTCTGCATAGAGCCAAATTACATAATCTTTTATAGGGATACGGTAGTTCTTCGAGCCAACAGTGAATTCCTACCTAAGGTGGTACCTGAATTCCACCTGAATAAGTCAGTGACCCTGCCGTACTCTTTCCAGGTTAGGAAAAGTTACATAGCCTGGACCTAAAGTGGGTCCTGTCTACTTGGACTGGACAGATCCTGGAGTAGCCAGCTTTTTGTTACCTGTGATGAGACTGGCAAAGGCAAACCAGCTACAGTGAGATCTGTCTCTCACTGGATGGTGTGTTGCATTCAGTTCTGCTATGAAAAAGTTGTAAAAATGCCACCAAGAGACTTAAGGGCACACTACACAAGATGTACCTCTGCATCAGTGGCATCTTCAAGGGGTGTCTCATTGTTAGACATTTGCAAAGCAGCTACCTGGAAAACAGTACACACTTTCACAAAGCACTGCTCTTTGAACATAAAGTCCAGAAGGGATGTCACCTTTGAAACTGCTGTCTTGCAGAACCATTTTCTTAATTCGGTTCTGGACCCAGTCTGTTAAGGTTCTGCTATTTCTTCATAAAGTATAAACATTAAGTGAGGGATTCCTGGGGTTTGAAGAAAAAGTTGCTCACCATAGTAATGTTGTTTCTTCTTAAGGGATCACTCTACGCTTCTTCCCCTTGTAGAACCTGAAATAGGTTCACACAAGGATCAGTTCCTTTTCTCATTGAGGTTGCTTGAGCATTACTATTGCAGTTCCTACAGTTTTAAGTTTGTTTTATATGGTAACATTTCACAAGTCTTCTTCAGTTTGTTTGTTTTAGAATTTGAGTAACATTTTTCTAAAAAAAAAAAAAAAAATATTTGGGTAGCATTTTGAGGTAATTTTACTAGCTGCTACTCCACTCTGGCTTGGAAAAAGATCTGAGCAATGGCCAGAGTGGAGCGCAGATGCAGAGTTTGAACCTACATACCAAATTCTAACATTTTATAGGTTCTAGCTCTGGGGCATCAGTCTCAGCTGAGATGACTGCATAAAGTGTAAACATATTGAGTGATCCTTTATGAAGAAGCAACATTACTGCATGGAGTAATTTTTCTTCTATGTGGTCTGTTCCCCTCTCTGTCTACTATGAAAACAGCAAAAGTATCTGTTCAGGATATCTGCTTTTTCCTGATCCTCTTCTGTACAGTCTCCATTTGCCCTTCTTAACCTCGCAGTCCTTCCCCTTGCCTTCATATTTTTGCTTAGGTATCTAAAAAAGGTCTTGTCCCCTATAGTTACCCCTTTGGCTAGACTTTCCTCAGTTTTTGTCTTTGCGTTCCTTACCACCTTCCCTGCTTCCCTCTGCTTTTCCTGCTACACCCCCTACCCACTTTCCTCTGCGTCTCCTTATACCTCCTGAATTCTACCCTTTCAGCCTTTACCTTTGCAGCCATTTCCTTCGAGAACCAGAATGGTCTCTTTTTCCTTCTGTTTTGCTCACTTTTTTTGTACAGAGTTTTTTTTTGCCTTCATTATGTCATCTCTTAATTTGGCCCACTGTTCTTCCATCACCCCAGCTCTGAGGCATTCATCCATTTTTTTTTTTTTTGTAATCTGCCTCCCAAATTCCAGAAACTTCATCCTTGTGTGGTTTGCCTCCGCTGCCATCCTTATGTTAAAACTCAGTGATCACTGGTCCCCAGGTGGCATCCCACCTTCATGTCAGTCTGGAATACTGTTCTTGTTTGTGAGTACCAGGCTCAGTATTGCCCCATCATGAGTGGGCTCTCTTGACTAGTTGCGTGAGAAATGCCCCCTGCAGGGAGTATAGGATGGCCTTGATTTTAGCCAGTGCTGCGGCTGGGGGGCTGTGGTCTACATCCAGCAGATTGAAGTCTCCCAGCAGCAGCACTTCCCACTTTTCTGCCATCATGCTGATGACTTTCCCCAGTGCCATATCCAGTTCTTGCCTGTGTTGGAGGTCTTTATATCACCCCAGTGTGAACAGTGGCTCTGTCTCCAGGGTGCTCCACAACACCTGCTCCAACCCCTTTCTTCCCCTTCGCTTGGCTCCCTTACATTTTCATTGCTTTGATACCCTCTCTCACATTCGGGGCAACTCCTCCACCCTCCCTATCTATATTCAACTGAGTGTAGCCTGGTATGTCCGTGTCCCAGTCGTGGCTCCCTGTGCACCATGACTCGGTAATGGCCACAAGAGCCAGAACTGCCTCTGCCATGTTGGTCTCCAGGTCGGGAATTTTATTTCCAGGACTCCTTGCATTTGCACAAATGGCCCTCCACATCTTGCTCCCATGCTGCATGTAGCCCTCTTACCCCCTTGGGCCCTGGTTGTGCCCTGCCTAATTTTCTCATCTCTTTTTTACAAAATTTTTTCCCATCCCCCTTGTCTTCTACTACTCTGCTGCTTCCTTTTACCTGTTCCCTTCGGGAGTTTTCTCCCTTCAGATCCTCCTGCCCTACTGCTTCAGTCTTGGGGAGGGGGCACTTTATGTCTCCATTTGTCTTCCTTCACGCCCGCAGCTTGTTTAAATGTTAATCAAAGTATCATTTTAAGCTATCCAGTGAGGACTGCATTTCCCCTCCCAGACTGATGCAGGATATAGCCTCTGTATAGACCCACATCCCTCCAGGTTGATCCCCAGTCCCACCCCTCCTCTCTGCACCATTCCTTCAACCATGAGTTGACGCTCCTAGTACGGAGTACTTTGTCCTCCCCTCGACTGTAGACAGGTAGCGCCTTGGCGAATGCCACCATGCATGCTACTTGCCTTAGGCCCTCCCTAGTTCCCTGAACTCTCCCTGCACAATCCCAGCTCTATCACTTGCTAGATCATTAGTCCCCAGGTGGACAATGACGTCCAGCTCTCTCCCCATGCCCTAGCGCCCTAGGGATCCTTAGGATCTGATGTCCATCTCTCCGAGCCATGGCGCCTGGTAGGCTCCTAACCTCGCTTTCTCCCTCGCCTCTTCCTCCTTCCAGGTCTACCCCCTATCAATTGAGTCCTCCACCAGAAGCTGCTTCCTCTTCTGCTGGGGTCGTCTACCTCCCACACTGGGGCCTCCCCTTTGAAGAACCCTCACATCCTTCCTTGACGCTGCTTCGGGTGCATCCTCAGTGCAGTCCCGTCTTGCCAGAATGGCAGAAAAATTCTGTGGTGGCACAGGCTGAGTAATGTGCCCCTGACATGCCACCCAACCCTCCCAGAGCCCACTACTGTCCAATCAGCCATGGGTGTAGGCAGGCATACTCCAAGCACTCCATGGTGTGCAATTTTATTCAAGGGGGTAGCAGATAGGCTCTGAACTGCTTCCTTTTTCCATGAAAACTAACAAAGAAAATACTGAACGTTTCTGTAATTTTATTCACAGGAGTCAAAACTAGAAGGACTGGTCACTAATACTCTCTTTGCATCCCAAGGACAATACAACTTTACAGGCTGTGGGCTGGTATGTGGGTGTCTTAGGGAACAATGCATGGCATTTGTATTTACCCATGCATGGCAACAACCACTGTCACGAGATACAAAAGTTGTATTTGTTGTGCCAAATGAGGCAACAAACACGGTCCTGGTGTACATTTATGTATTGTCTGGCTACACCCGGGGGGTGGGGGGGTAGCTCACCCTAACAAGGGGGGGTGGGGTAGCAGTGAGTCCACTTGGTGTGCAGATCTGAAATCCCTGGCTATACCCCTGCAATCAGCCCTCCTTTACCTAAGAAAGAGGAGATGGCAGAGACAAACAGCATATTTCTGTATTTTTTTTTTTTTGGTAAATATGTTTTTATTGAAAAACGTTTGTGCACATCTGTAGAGATAAACATAAGGGTATAATCTTCATACACCTATAGCCGATACAAAATAGTGAATATATATAAATATAGATTACATATATATATCTGAAATGAGAGCTGGTGTGCCACTGTTCATCAATCTTCACTGTGTCTAGGCTACCCCACCCCAATTCGCAAGGGGGGGTGGGGTTGGACTCTGCACTGCTGGCCCCACTGCGGGGAAAGTGAACCCCGAGAGGTATGTGCCACAATGGAATGGGGCTGGGCCTGACCAAGAGATGGCATTCGCCATTGTGAGAGAAACTAATACATTTTCTTTTTGTTTAATGTTTTCATTGAAATTTTAATATAGATACTAAGACATAACACATCAGCAAAAACATACAAGTCAAATTACCGATCACCTTGTGCCATGTGTCTGTGATGCAAATGACAGCAAAAGTACAAAACAAAAACACAATACAAAGAATGAAACCACCCTTAAAAACTAACAAACTTGTCCATTCCCTTGAAGGACCAAAGCTGATGTCCACCAACCTGAAAAAGGAAAATTAATAATGTGCAGTAATGGTGTACTGCGCCCAGGAAAGACCCCTCCTGAAATGTAAGGTAGTGATGACGCAGAATATCACGCCCACCTCCGATCTTTCTAGAAATTATCTGGTGCCCTCCGGAAGCTGAGCCTCTGGAGAGAGGGCGATCAAGGTTCCCCTACAGAGCCCGGAGTCTAAATGGGAACAACTTGAACAGCTAATACTTATAGGGCAAAAAACTCCTAAGGGTACTATTCAGAGAATAGCCAAAGAGGGTAAAACCTGGTTTCCAGACAAGACACAGAGCACTAAATTGCTCTGGAAGAGATACCTAGGGATTCCCATATCGGAAGAGAACTGGAAACTATTAATTCAACTCCACCAGGGTATATTGTTGTGCAACAGATATAAGAAGTTTTATTACAGATTTTGTCACAAATTATATTGTCCACCATTGGTTGTTCATAAATATAACCCTGCGGTATCCTCTGTATGTCCCAGATGTAATAATAATTTAGCCTCATATTATCACTACTTTTGGGCTTGCCCTGTTTGACAGGACTTTTGGGGGAAGATGGTGACAGAACTACAAAACATAACTGGGCAGCAATATGCTAAGTCACCATTGCTGTTACTGTTTGGCATAGAAATTTTAGGGGATGGAGAATGGTCCCCTGTCAAAAGATGGCTCAGAGTGGTATTATTCATGGCTAGACACTGTATCCTCAATACCTGGGTAAATGCGGTGAAACCTACCATATCCCAGTGGAAGGCCTTAACACTGCAAGCCCTTTCGGAGCGATTGACATATGTTGTTAAAGATAAGGAGCAACTTTTTCAACGTGTGTGGCAGCAATATTTAGCCTGTTTCTCAGTTGCAGTTAATATTATGCTGAGAGAGGGATGGCTTTAACACCGAGTATCTCGGAGATCTGCTAGCCATAGATGGGCTTTTGAAAGCAAATAAGGGAGCTAGGTTTGTTCTCCTACTGCACATATGCTGGAATAATAATTTATTTTGGATTGGTTTTTAGATTACGATTGATTAAGGGAATGGATCTAATATATATATTATGTATTTAGATTAACACACAGTGTACTTGTCTAAGTATCTGTTTGTATGTTTATTATAACAAAACTCAATAAACAAATAATGTAAAAAAGGTTCCCATACCAGCAGGAAGTGTTCTGCCTTCCCCTTAAGACAGTAAGATAGCCTTTCCATTGCCAAAGACTGAATCACCAGGGTCTTCCACTGCTAAATTGTGGGTCGAGCACAGGAGACCCAAGTATTTGATATACACTGTCTTGCAAGGGCCAGAAGTACTCTAACCCAACGAGGGAAGAGAACCCATCCATCCTCTCCTGAATCTTCCATGCGAAACATAGAAACGTAGAATTTGACGGCAGATAAGGACCGCTTGGCCCACCCAGTCTGCCCATTTCCCTACCTGATGGATAAGCTGCAGATCCTAGTTAACCAGCAGCCTACTTCTTCCTACCCTCACCCCCTAGAATTGCCTTATGACTGTCCCATGCATGCTTGAATTCCACCACTGTTTTTGACTCCACAACTTCCTCTGGAAGGCTGTTCCATACATCCACAACCCTCTCTGTGAAAAAATACTTCCTTAAATTACCTCTGAGCCGCCCCTTCTATCTTCAAATTGTGCCCCCTTGTTCTTGCACACCTCTTTTTTTGAAAGATGCTACCCTCTTGGACTTTGTTGATTCCCTTGAGGTACTTGAAAGTTTCTATCATGTCCCCCCTCTCCCTCCTTTCCTCGAGGCTATACATATTAAGCTCCTTAAGTCTCTCTTCATATGTCTTCCAGTGCAGACCCTGCACCATTTTAGTTGCCCTCCTCTGGACAGCTTCCATCCTGTCTATGTCTTTGCGAAGATTAGGTCTCCAGAACTGCACGCAGTACTCCAGATGGGGTCTCACCAGCTGTCTGTACAGAGGGATAATAACTTCCTGTTTTCTACTGGTGATGCCTCTCCCTATGCATCCCAGTATCCCCCAGCCCTCCTTGCTGCCCTCTCACATTGCTTGCCCACCTTTAGGTCATCTGATATGACTACCCCCAGGTCCCTTTCCATTTTTGTTGTTGTTAGTATCTCACCCCCCATTGTGTACTCTTCCCCTGGGTTTTTGTTTCCCAGGTGCATTACCTTGCACTTCTTAGCATTGAATCTAAGCTGCCATACATTTGACCATTCCTCTAACCTTGCCAAGTCCCTTCTCATCCTTTCCACTCCACCTTGTGCATCAACTCTGTTGTAGATCTTTGTGTCATCTGCAAAGAGACATACTTTTCCTTCCAGTCCCTCTGCAATGTCTCTTATAAAGACAATGAAGAGGACCGGTCCTAATACTGAACCCTGCGGTACCCCACTACTAACCCCCCTGTTTTCAGAGTGGACTCCATTTACTATTACTCTCTGTGTCCTATTCTCCAGCCAATTCTTTACCCAGGCTGTCATCTTGGGACCCACTCCAGGCTGGCTAACTTGTATATTAATCTTTGTGGACTGTGTCAAATGCCTTGCTAAAGTCTAGGTAGGCCATGTCCACAGCCCCTCCCTGATCAACTACTTTGGTCACCCAGTCAAAGAAATCTATCAGATTTGTCTGGCATGACCTTCCCGCTGTGAATCCATGCTGCCTTGGGTCCTGTGCCCCTCTGGCCTCTAGATACTCAACAGTTCTTTCCTTCAGAAGTGATTCCATCATTTTCCCTACCCTGGAAACAACAGGGAAACTGGCACCTCTGGTATCGATCGACTCAGTAGGTGAGAAACCTCCTTCGCCACCTCTCTCCAGAAGGATTGCAAGCTAGGGCAGGCCCAAAAGTAATCAACATAGGTGCCCGGGGAATTTCCATATCTACCGTACATAGGCGATATCGTAGGATGAACCTTATGCACTACCACACGTGGTCAATGCAAATGGTGTATGAATTTATATTGGGCCTCTTTTTGTTTATTACAGAGTAAGAGATCTGTATGGGAATGCAACAGTAAAACCCAATCCTCCTCTTTAATCCGGATACTTAAATCCCATTCCCATCAGTTTTGTAGTTGGCTCCAATTGCTTTTATGTAGGTTTTTCTCTATAATTGGTTGGCATTTATTTACATTACTGTAATATTATTTTATCTCTGTGTTGTCTCTGTAATTTTGGTGCTATTTCTGCCTTAGTTGTAAGTTAATATTGTACTACAGACTTTTCATTCAGCTGTATTGTATTTCCATTTCTCTGCAACATAGAGGGGTTAACGGCACTGAGGGTGGACAAGGCACCGGGATCGGATGGCATACACCCCAAGGTACTAAAGGAGTTGGCAGAGGTCCTGGCAGGCCCATTGGCAAACCTATTTAATGCCTCTCTGGACTCGGGGTGTATACCCCAGGATTAGAGGATGGCTCACGTGGTTCCACTCCATAAGAGTGGTCCCAAAGATGAACCAGAGAACTATAGACCAGTGAGTCTCACGTCCATAGTGGGGGAGCTGATGGAAACAATCCTGAAGGAGAGGCTGGTGACCCTGCTGGAGGTCGGTGGGGTGCAGGACAGTCGGCAGCATGGTTTTGTCAAGGACAGATCCTGCCAGTCCGACCTGGTGGACTACTGTGACTGGGTGACTAGAGAAATGAACAAAGGGCATGCGGTGGATGTCCTGTACCTGGACTTCAGTAAGGCATTCGACTAGGTGCCTCATGGGAGGCTAGCATGTAAGCTAAGGGGCACAGGGCCGGGGGCAAAATTGGTGGGATGGGTGGAGAACTGGCTGTAGGGACGGCAGCAGAGGGTGGTGGTGGGAGGTGAATTATAATTCCCAAGGGCAGTGACGAGCGGGGTCCCACAGGGGTCAGTGCTGGGGCTGGTGTTATTTGGGGTATTTATTGCAGACATCTTGGTAGGCGTAAATAGCAAGATCAGTTTATTTGCAGACGACACCAAGATGTGAGCGGTGGTGGATGACCAAGGGAGGGTGGCAGGGATTGCGGGAAGATCTAACAAGGCTGCAGACATGGTCTGACACCTGGCAACTTGGTTTCAGCGCCAGAAAATGCAAGGTGCTGCATTTCAGGGCAAAGAATCCAAAGAGTAGCTACCATCTGGGGGTTCAGCTAGCTGTGACTGAGGAAGAGAAAGATCTGGTGGTGCTCATTAGGGGAGCAATGAACAACTTGGCACAGTGTAGGAAAGCAGCAGCAGTGGCCAACACGATGCTGGGTTGTACTGCAAGGGTATAACCTCTAGGAGGAGGGAGGTGATTCTGCCATTATACAGATCACTGGTTAGACCCCACCTGGAGTACTGCGTTCAGTTTTGGTGTCCTTATCTAAAGAGGGACATTAGGTTGCTGGAAGCGGTGCAGCGCAGAGCAACAAAGATGATCATGGGTCTGGGGGAGTTAGCATATGAGGTTAGATTGAGGGAGTTGAACATGTACTCTCAGGAGGAGAGGAGGGACAGGGGAGATATGATTGAGACCTCTAAGTACATTAAAGGAATAAACAAGACAGGCACGGAGAGACTGTTCAAGGGGAGGGTGGGGAGAGACACTCAGGGCCGTGACACGAGATTGGAGGATGGAAGGTTTAAGAGGGAGATGAGGCATTTCTTTACCAAAAGGATGGTAGAGTGGAACGCACTACCAGCAGAGGTGGTGGCCTGTAAAACAGTGGGATGCTTCAAGAGGGGCTGGGATAGTGCAAAAGAGAGGGTCATAGGGAGAGGGATAGGGTGGGAGGAACAGCTGCAGAGTAGGGATGCTAGCTGCAAAATCGAGCAGATGTGATAGACCAAATGGCCCTTTTCTGCTGACAGTTTCATATGTTCATATGTTGCACTGTATTTTTCTTCCAATGTCGTATCAATTTGTTGTACTGGTTGTTCATCACCTGTGCTGTATTTCTTGTCTCCGCGAAATGTTGTACTGTATTTTCATACAGTGTCATGTATCACTTTGTTGTAACCTCCTGGGTCGTGTCTGAAAATAGGCATTTCTGTGTCTAGTGCACCCTATCCAGTTACCAAAAACAAATAAATACTCCTGCTAGTTAAATCACTGAAAGAGGAACGTCTTGTCTCACAGCCCTTTGTATCAACCCCTTGCTATTCTATTTTGAGTCAAATATCAACTGTTTCTTTGGGGCCAGCGACGACTGCATGACCGTATCCTTACTCAAGCTCTCAAAATAAGCTCTAACCAGTAGATATCGAAAAAAATGTATATGGGGAAGCCCTATGTTTCCCTGCAGGTCCACAGATGAACAGAAGCCCTGTCTTGTAATAGATTACCCAAACACTTAACACCTCTATGTTCCCATTAAAGCCACCATCATGCGATCCAGGAAAAAAATACGGATTGTGTGCTACTGGTACAAGTAGAGTATTATCATCTACTGCACCCCACATTTTCTTACATGCTCCCAGGCCTCCAATACCCAGCAAACCAGAGGATCAACATTATCAAGCCGGCCGTATGTTCTACGCCTTCCTTTTGTTAGATAGGCCGATAGTCGGCCTGGACAGGCTTCCTCCAGGTCCAGCCATCCAGCCTCAGGAGTCTGATTCACCCAATCAGTGATATACCTGTATTAGATGGCTAGATAATAACACCTCAGATCTGGAAAATTTAGCCCCCCCCCGAAGTGGCAGCCTTCAAGCGCTGTAAACTCATACGAGGGTGCCTTCCCTGCCAAAGAAAGGTAAAAAAAAAAAAACATGCTCAAATTGCTGTAAATCCTTCATTGTAAAGCCCACAGAGAGCATGTGCATTATATGTAAGGTCCTGGGAAGGACATTCATCTTTAGAAAGCTTATACGACCCAACCAAGACACGGGAAGTGCCCTCCATCGAGCCAAATCATTAAGAATAGTGGTAAATAGCGGGGTATAATTCGGGCTATAATAAGGTCCTTACAGATGTAAATTCCTAAATATGTAAAGGAGATAGCAGCCTCCTTAAGCTCCCAGGTCTCCCTGCTCTGCCCTTCCCGTGGGTGGCCCAAAAAATAAAAACTCAGACTTGTGTAAATTAATCTTGTATCTGGAAAAAATAGCAACATCTGCTATAACCTGGAGCATGGCAGGCATCGACTGTCTCTGCTCTGTCACATAGAACAGCAGGTCATCCTCACATAAAGTAATTTTGTGTTGATGCCCTGTATATCCCTGTATCCCACAGATCAATACATTATTAAAACAACCCTGAAAGCAAATCTCAAATTTATTTCAGGAGGTTTAGGTCCCATGGATTCATATTGAAAAATAGTTCACTCTAGTATCTGAAACCTGACTCTCTTTGTCTTAAGATCCTCCTGATTAAGAGCTGGCCAGTCAGCTTAACAGCAGGATTATGGCTTGCGATGCTGGTGACCTGAGTACTGGAACGAGCGAGGGTCATCAGAGGGAATCCAAGGGGAGGAGGATTGAGCAGCCCAGAGAATGCTTTCTTTCTCCGGAGAGGACGGGTCACTGCCTCTGCCACAACCTAGGTGGCCATGGGTGGAAGCGCAGTGGAGACAGAGTGGGTGAGTGGATGTTGGTCAGGTTTAAGGGTGCCACATCATCGTGTGTGTTCTAGTCCTCATGAGCCTCTTACATACCAGCGTCCTACAGGACAAGAACTTGCAGGGACAAAACCCTCGACCAAGCAGGATGAAGGGAGGCTCCCACTGCAGGCTCCGCACCATCGACTGTGGCACCCAGCTCTGGAAGGTGACTTGAGGGTCTCATCAACAGCCCCTGATGACCTAGAGCCCAACCATGGGGAGACGTCATAGGGCTGAAGGAGACAAGGGGCAAGTCCCAGGGAAGGCGGGTGAGAGAGCTGGGAGGGCGTGTCACACAAGGGCTAGGCTGAGCAGAAGAGGGCATAAAAAAAAAAAAAAAAGAAAAAAAAAAAACAGATTCTACTATTTAAAAAAAACTGAGAACTTGAGAAAACCTCATCGTACCTCTTGTTTAAGGACACTGCCCTGTCATTTTCAGGGACCCCATACAAATGTTTTGCTGAATCACAGTGTGTCAAAATATCTGATTGGCATGCAAGGGATAGCTAAGAAAGTAAGTTTAAAATGGGGTTGAAATGGATAGTGTATCTTGAGACCCCCTTATCTAAGTCTGAATTCTTGAGCAAAATTTAGTTGCCGTGGGAGGGCTCCTTCACTATGGGGTTAACAGACACTATGCAGTTTTATTTTTTATCCACCCATTACCTTGTGGTACCGTTTTACATTAAATGGAGGTGGCACACAGTGAGAATGCCATTTGGTTGTTGTGGTTCAAGTTTGATAGCCAACTTGCAACTATTGAAAGCTGTGCCTGTATGAACTTTGCACTGTGGCTAGAGGGTTGGCAGTGGTGGAACTTTGTGACTGCATGTAATCAGAAGCTGCTGAACTTTGGTTGTCGGCGGTGCTCTGCTTCCTGTAGTATTGTGGTGTAAAAGTGAAACATTATTGGCTCCTGAAACACAGGTTAAATTGGATTTTTCAATTTTGCTTCCAGAGCCCACATGATGGGTCTAATTTGCTAATTTCATAGCTGTGTGGGTCCCTGTGCCTTGTGGTAGTGTAGATCAAGTAACTGGGTGATGATTACAAAAACCCTCTGCTGCAGCGAGCCACAGATTTGACAGTTAGTGCCCGCTAAATGGGGTTACACCCTTTTTTAGTGGGGACACTGCTTCTGCCATATTGGTTGTCATTAGTGAATGGAGTGTGCTGTCAGGTTTGTAGTTGCAAACAGATCCCCTGTGCAGGCACAGGGGGTGGGTCATCATCTGCATGTAGCACATGTTGATATTTGGGGAGGACCAGCACCCCTGCACAGGGAACATGACACTGACCCAAGTAAGGTGTACAGAGAGCATGGCTTAGGGCCCTTGAACGTTCAGCTAGACCCCGCTCCCCGGAAGGGCTGCGTGTCAACTACCAGGTGGCCAGTGACCAGGAACTGGTGCCCCCAACACAGAGGAGGGGAGATGGCCCTTAATAACTAATGGACCAGTATTCCAGTTGCCCATTGTGTGGGCTGGAAGCTCCAGGTACAGGCCCTGAGCCCCTGGACTCCTGAAACCATGAAGTGGGGAATTAGGATACTGGCCCATAGGCTACAATGAGGTTGTAATTTACAACACCATTTTTGAACCACTGTAGACACAAACAGTCCCACATTCACAATGTGGGCTTGCACCCCTGCGTTCTGACCATCTGTGACAATTGTCGCTGTCCGGCTTCAGCACAAACCGTTTGGCATTTGCACCTGGGCTAGTATTCCAGTATGGGGCCACAGTTTGTTTCACAACCCTACAGTCACACAGTCCTACTCCCTCAGGAACTCTGACTGTTGCTCCTTTCTTCACAACTTCTGCTAAGTAGGCATTCTTCGCCTACAGATTTGCCTTTCTCTGGAACAACTTCCCAGTCACTCTTCATTTGGCCTCTTCTTTGTTCTCTTTAAAAGCCTTGCTTTTGATCCATACAGCCCAGTCTTCAGTTGTATCTCCATGGTGCCATTATACATACATTATACACTTGCACCTCATCTAACGCTGGGTCTGGTAAATGCCTCTGAGTCTCTCTGCTTATCTGACATTTGACGTTGGGCCTCTGCTGCCCTAAGATTTTATTTTACTTACTGTACGATTAATTCCTATGTATTTGTTTTTCTCTGTAACTTCCTATGCATCTATGACGTAGAACCTTTGCAAAGGAGTCTGAGACTCAAAGGTGTATTTCCGATTATTGTAATAAAAAAAAAAAAATACATTGCAAACCGTTGTCATCAGGATCTTATGGGAAGCTTTTGCATGACAGGGCTGCTGACATCAACATGCCTACTTGCATATCGGCAGACAACTGCATCGCCTGTATAACATGGGTGTGCCCCAGTCACTTCAGATCATCATTGAGAATATAGCCTCCGTTGTGCCACACCTTTGGAACTGTAGGTGTCAGTACCACGTGGAAACGTTTGCTAGCCAGGAGCCACACATGATGTGCAACGTCAGCACCTACAAAATTGTGGGCAGCCTCATTGCTTCTCAGTCCTTTCTCCCACTGTCGATCGCTCATCAGATCTGCAGAAAAACAGTGTTGTTTTCTTCGATTTTATTATTTGTGAACATTGTCCTTTCATGGATGATGCGGCCGTAGAAAGAAGCTTTAGGTTTTGCACCTGTGGGTGCTAGATCTAAGAGGACGATGCTCACACAAGTGTCATAGCAACATGGTATTTGACAGCAGATAAGGACTGCTAGTCCCAGCCAGTTTGCCCATATTCCCTACCTGCATCAGTGGTCGCCGACCCTACTTGGTCATTGGCTTTAGCCTTTCCTTCAAACAACATGAAGTCTTGCTATATTATAGACATTAGCAGCAGTTTGATCCAGCTCTAGAACTGCCCCGGAGTGAAATGGTTAAAACCATTCCAAAATAGAATTTTGGCAGAGCAGCTCTATCTGTGTCATTTCAAACTTGAACTGTCAGATTCTTTACTCAGCCTCAGTGAACAGTCGCTCCGGAGATTTCTCCTTCTGCTCGGTTCATTTCTCGGTTTAAAAGTGTTTTCTCGGTTGGATTTAACGAGAATAGTTTTATTTAACTGCAAAACCCGTTCGGTTCAAGCTCTATCTGTGGTAACCGTAAGTAAATGAAGGTTTGTCTGTGTGGAACTTATGAGTTATCGGTTCGGTTTTGAACCGATCAGTGGGTTTAAAACTCATTTAAAACTAAAGGTTACTATTTTAGAGTGCGGTTCCCGGTTCTTATCGGTTCTAAAAAGCAGATTTATTACGCTTTTTTCCAATACCTATGACACGGTTAGGAACTGATAAGGGTGTCTTGCTCTGGCACTGTCAGCAAAGGGCAAGTTTTGGTTAGCTGGCATTATGTCTGAGAAACCCAAAAGAAAACTGGGCCCACTGGGTTTCAACACTGTGATGTTTGTGGGGAAGTCTTTGCCAAGGCTGACCCACACACACATGTGTTTATTGTCTGGGGTTTGACCACCTCCAGTCAGACTGCCAGGTATGTAAGAATTTCCTGCAGCCACCCTGGAAAAAGATTGGGCAGGCTCAGGGCGAGAGGCCAAAAGTCCGCTTGACCCGATGGACAGCCCGGTTCGGTGCCAACCGAACCAGAGGGAGTGCCCTCTGACCAGGGCCAGACTTTCTCGACAAAGAAAAGCTGGTTCTGAGGAACCAATTCCAGTAAAGAAAACAAGAAAATCAGCAGGTCTGGAGTCCAAAATTCCTTCTCCAACTGCTGCAGAGATAGCAAAAGCCATACAAATTGTCCAGTCACTGTTCAGGGTCCGTCCGAACCACCACTATCTGGTAAAAGGTCGGTTCGTCCGGTCCCAGTGGTTCAGGATTATGATATTGAGGAATTTTATGAACCAGAGGAGGGAGGAGGATTATGAACAGTATGAATGTGGCTGGGAAGGTCTGGGTGTGCCCATTGAACCGGTCATCTCCCCAGACAGACCTTAAGAATCTCCCCCTGTGCTGTCTGAGTCCCTATCTCATTTTATGTTTTATAAAAAAGTTGCTGAAACCCTCCAGCTTCCTTTAGAAGAGGCTGTGGATGAGCAAGAGGAGCCTGATTTTGTAGAAATGATGGATATTCCAGAGTCTAGGAGATTGTCTATTCCTTTACATAAGTCTTTAGGAAACAAACAATTAAAATTTTAAAAGCTCTAATTCTGTGCCTCCTGTAGATAAAAGATGGACAGAAGGTATGCTTTGTCAGGCCCTGATACAGAATTCCTTTCTCAGCAATGCAGTCATGTTGGGGTAGTTCAGGCTGCTGCCTGTGATAAAGCTAATATTCCCTTGGCTTCACATCCTCCTGACAAGGATTCCAGGAAGATTGATGCCATGGCAAAAAAACAGTATATGGCAGCCTCTCTGGGACTCAGGAAAGCAAATTATATGGCTTATGTAGCTAGGTATCAGAAATCTAGATGGGATACTGTTATGCAGTTGGCCAAGCAGGCCCATGGCCAGCTGGCTAGTGAACTAGAACAGGTGGCTGCTGATGGCATTGAAGCCTCTAAGGTTCAGTTTCATGCTGCTGTGGATGTTAATGATGTTTCCTCTAGGGTCCTTGGCCACATCTGTAGCTTTTAAGTAGGTTGGCCTGGCTCAGGTGTACTAGTTTGTCACAGGATACCCAGACTAAGGCTATGGATTTTCCTGTGGTGGGAAATTCTCTGTTTGGAGAGCAGACAGAGAATTACATGAAGAGATGGATGAATATAGGATTACTTACAAGAGTGCCCAGGCTAAGGAGGCAAGCCACTCCTCAAGGCATGCCCCAGGGGTGGGGGTAGGCCTTTTCACAGGCCTTTCTACCAGACTCAGGCCTCCTCTGCCTATGCTCAGAGGGGCTTCTTCAGAGGCAGGGCAGGCGGGGGTGGGCAGGCTGCTCCCACCCCAGCCTAAAGCTCCTAGAAACAGGCACCCTGATGGGGTGCCCAGGCCGATTCTCCTGTACCAGTGGGGGGCAGGCTGGCTTACTTCAGTCAGAATTGGGCTTCTTTAACCTCAGACAAGTGGGTTCTGGAAGTAGTAAGCCAGGGTCTGGTTCTCAGCTTGAAAAAGTTTCCCAAGTTGAGAAGCAGACTTTTCTACCAAAGTGCTTCAGAGACCTCGCTCTGGAAACAGAGGTCTCATCCTGTTAGCTCTCAGAGCAGTAGAAAGGTTCCTCCTGCATCAGGGCAGGGGTCTGTATTCAGATACTCCTTACCCCAAAAGACAGGAGAATGGCGGCCCATTTTAGAACTCAGATATCTGAACAAGCATCTTTTGAAACCAAAGTTCAAAATGGTAACTCTGGCAATGATTTTACCTTCCCTAAGGCCAGGGGACTGGCTAGCCTCCCTGGACCTCAAGGATGCCTATTTCCATGTCCTAATCAGAAGATCCCATCGAAAGTACCTCAGATTCGAACTGCCCTCAGGTCATTACCAGTTCAGAGCAATGCCCTTCGGCCTTACCTCTGCTCCAAGGGTATTCACAAAATGTCTAGCAGTGGCCCACTTAGAGGCAGAGGATTGCTGTTTTTCCCTATCTAGGCGACTGGCTCATTGTGGTCCAGTCCCCAGAACAGGTAAATCTCACCTGCAGGTTCACCAGCAACTTCTCACCTCCTGGGTTTTCTGCTAAACCTACCAAAGTCGGTTCTGGAACCAGTCCAGGTACTCACCTTTATAGGGGCAGAATTGGACACAAAGCTAGCCAGGGCCTTTCTTCCCCCAGAAAGGGTAAGGAATTTAGTGGCTCTGGCCTCTTCCTTCACTCTGCAGGTCTCTCGACCAGCAAGACACTTTCTGCAGCTCCTGGGGCACATGGCTGCATCCACAGCTGTTGTGCAGGGAGCCAGATTTCAGATGAGAGACATTCAGTTTCACTTGAGAACCTTTTGGTCTCAGAGAAGAGACACCCTTTCAAGTTGGTCCCAGTAACTTCGAACCTTGATCCTAGCTCTCCAGTGGTGGCAGGATCAGAGCAATTAAGGCGGGGGTCCCCTTCATTTCCCCTTCTCGCGACTTGACTCTCACTACAGATGCTTCCCTTCTGGGTTGGGAGCCCACATGGCGACCTTTCCACTCAGGAGTTTGGTCCCCAGGAATCTCTGCTCCACATCAATTTGCTGGAACTCAGAGCTGTCTTTTTAGCTCTTCAAGCTTTTCTGCATCTGTCCACGACAAGGTGATACAAGTCAGAACAGACAACACCACAACAATGTGGTACATCAACAAACAGGGGCACTCGGTCTTGACCTTGTGCACCGAGGCAATGAAGTTGTGGTCTCTGGCCTATTCCTGAACACTTCCCTCATAGCAGTTCATCTTCCAGGGAAGGACAATGTCCTAGCGGATGCCCTCAGCAGGATTTCCCAGGGCCATCACGAATGGTCCCTGGATCCTCAAGTGCTGGGATAGTTTTTGCCAGGTGGGGCATCCTCAGATAGATCTTTTGCAGCCCCAGACAATCACAAACTTCCTCTGTTCTGTTGCAGGCCTCCAGTGCTGGGCTCAGTTCCCTGGATGCCCTTCTTCTGGATTGGGAGGAAGTTCCTCTATACTTTCCCCTTTCCTCTCTATTCAAAGTACTAGTCAAAATCAGATCTCAGCCTTGCAGGGTGATTCTGATTGCCCGGATTGGCCAGGCAGCCCTGGTACCACTCCTTCTGTCTCTGACAGTCCATCTTCCCTGTGCCTCCCCAGGAATCACAATCTGTTGACTTGTGCCCAGGGAAAGGTTTGGTATCCGGACCTCAAATCCCTCAACCTCAAGGCCTGGCTCTTGAGGGTTAGAGTTGCTGATTTACACCTCTCTCAGGGTGTTCTTGAGATCCTAAAGGCTTCCAGAAAGCCTTCCACTAGGAGCTACTTATAGTTCTAAATGGAAAAGGTTTTCCATTTGGTGTGCTAGGGAAAAATATTTCCCAGAATCTGCTGAATTGCCCATTTTGTTAGGTTACATGGTACATCTTAATTCCTTGGGTCTCAGACCAGCTACCCTGAGAGTTCATTTGGCAGCTGTGTCTGCTTTTGTGTCAACAGGAAAGTCATTCCCTCTTTCCTCTCATCCTGTGTTTTCCAAGTTTTTAAGGGATTACTCCATACTAATCCTCCCTTTAGGAACCGGCCCTGCTTGGGACCTTAATGTTTGCATTGCCCAGTTAATGCAACCCCTTTTGAACCTCTGTCTTCTGCAGAGCTTAAGTACCTAACTTGGAAAATTGTTTTCTAGTGGCTATCACTTCTGCCACGCATATAGTGGTGCAAGCCTTGTCAGTGGAGACTGACTTTATTTCTTTCCACAGGGATAAGGTAGTCCTTAGGACTAATAGGAAGTTTTGCCTCAGGTGGTTTCAGATTTCCATCTTAATCAATCTATCTCCCTTCCAGTATTTTCACTGATCACTCCTCTTGGTGAGAGGAGATTGCACAGCCTGGATGTTAGAGAGCTCTTAGTTATTATATAGGCGTACCAAAGGTCCAGGTTGAATCCTCAACTTTTCCTTACCTATGGTGAAGTTGGGAAAGGCAAACCTGCCACTAAGAGATCAATAGCCAGGTGGATTGTCTCTTGTATCAATTTTGTTATCAGAAAGTGGGCAGAGCCCCCGGTTTGAGGGCTCATTCTAGAGGGTACAGCTCGTCTCTAGCTGCTGCCAGAGATATCCCTTTATTAGAGATTTGCGGGCTGCTACTTGGAAGCAGGTACACTTTTTACCAAGCATTACTCCCTGGATGTCCAGGCCAGGAGAGATGCTCGGTTTGGCACAGCTGTTCTTCAGAGCCTACTCCCTAAGTAGGTTCTGCCCCTCCTCCACGGAGGTAGTGCTGTGTATTCTGCTAATGTCTATAATATAGCAAGACTTCATGTTGTTTGAAGAAAAAATTACTCACCTTAGTAATGTTGTTTCTTCTAATGGAGTCTTGCTGTATTATAGACCTCCCCCAACCTGCCCCTCTCAGAACCTCTACTTGGTGGGGTGCAGGCAACTTAGTGTGGCACTACTTATGTCCTGTTAGCATTTTGTCCCTTTGGGACTTTGGGGTGTGTATGTGTGCAGCGTGTGTGTGTTTTATTATACTTATGTTCCATTTTCATGTTATTAGAATGGTGTTAGTATTTCTGGTCCCCTGACTTGAGTCTTGGGTGTTGGGACCATCAATGGTTGTTATTATTTAGGTAACCATTTGGCTAGTGTAGGTTACAGCTTCCACACAGACCTTAGTGAGTTTGGCTCGTAAAGATCTGACAGTTCAAGTTTGAAATGACACAGATAGAGCTGCTCTCGTGCCAAAATTCTATTTTGGAATGGTTTTAACCATTTCACTCCGGGGCAGTTCTAGAGCTGGATCAAACTGCTGCTAATGTCTATAATATAGCAAGACTCCATTAGAAGAAACAACATTACTAAGGTGAGTAATTTTTTCTTTCCACCTCTAGGGTTCCCTTGTGCCTATCCCATGCATGTTTGAATCCCCCCACTGTGCTACTTCCCACTACTTCCTGGGATAGGCTATTCCATCTATCTACCACCCTTTCTGTGAAGAAAAACTTCCTCACATTCCCCTTTATCCTGCCTCCTTCCAGTCTGTATCATGCCCCCTCGTCCTTGTACACCTCCTGTACTGAAAGATGTCACCCACTAGCACTTTGTTTTATGCCCTTAAGCTACTTGAAGGTTTCTATCACATCTCCCCATTCCCACCTCTCTTCCAGTTTATACACATTGAGGTTTTTTAATCTGTCCTCGTATGCCTCCTGGTGCAAGCCCTGCACCATATTTGTTGCACTTCTCTAAACCGTCTCCATCCTGTCTATGTCCTTAAGAAGATGTGGCCTCCAGAACTGTACACCATACTCCAGATGAGGCCTCACCAGCTTTTTTTTTTTTTTTTTTTACAGTGGCATCACCACCTCCTTTCTTCTGCTAATAATACCACTTCCTGTGCACCCCGACATGCTACAGTCTCTCTCTCCCCACAGCTTTGATACACTTTTTGGACACCTTTAGGTCATCTGAGATGATTATCCTTAAATCCCTTTCTTCCCTGGTAACCGTCAGCAACTCCCCCCTCATCCTGTAATTTTCCACAGGGTTTCTGCACCCCAGGTGTGTGATTTTGCATTTCTTTACATTAAATTTTAATTGCCATGCACTGGACCAGTTTTCCAGCTTTCCCTGGTCCCTCCTCATTTTCTCGCCCCACCCCCACCCTGAGTGTCTACCCTGTTGCAGAACTTGGTGTCCTCTGCAAATCGGCAAACCTTCTTCAGTCCTTCAGCAGTGTCACTAATGTAGACATTGAAAAGGACTGGCCCCAGGGCTGATCTTTGAGGCACACCACTGATCACCCCCCTTTTTCCTTGGATCCCATTAACTACCACCCTCTGCTTTCTGTTCCCCAGCCAGTTTGTTACCCAAGTTCTGTTTATTGAGATGGCCATTGAGCCGGTGTCCAGTCAGTTCAGCCCGGTGAATTCAGCCAGAGTCATTTCACCCCGACGTCAAGTCAGCTCCTTTTAGTTCTGCACTAGAATAAACATAACATATATAAACTTTATTGGTCTTATTTGGCAGCAGTGCATATACAACAGGCAGCACTTTGTTATGATGAACCCCATGAATGGTATACAGCTGCTTGAAGAGTGGTGGGGAAGCCTTGATGGTGCCATCTGCATTCCAGTGGGGTGACATGCTGAGGAATTGTAGATTGGCACTGGTACTAAATAACAGGATTCTGTGATTTCCTGATCCACTGTCAAACAAAAGGAAGACCTCACTTGCACTTGTCTTACTGTATGGAGTTTGGATTTCCAGCTCCTGCAGACTTACTGGATTACGTGGTGCACCAGAGATGGCTGCTCTGTGTCTCTGTACTGTCCTTTTCATCCTTTGCTCCTCTGGCAACCGTGCTAGAACTGCATGTGAAAGGCCCTGAGTGGCCCCAGAAATGATGGTATGTGTAGTTTTGTGTATTATGGCCACTTTTCTTTTATGATGTGTCCTGGAAGTCTGTCTGGTATTAATAAGGTACAGGAAGGTAGTATTTTCCATGGAAAAAGAAGCTCGAGGACAAGGGGGGAGGGAGGCGTATTTGACAGTGGACCAGGAGATGACAGAATCCTGTTATTTAGTACCAGTGCCAATCTATGCTTCCGATGGGGTTTAGCATAACAAAGTGCTGCCTGCTGTATATGCGCTGCTGCTGCTTCCAAATAAGACCAAGCAAATATACTTACGATTTTTGCAAGAGCCGAAGAAGCTACAACCAGATCTTAGTCCACAATCAGTAGTGACTGACTTTGAGATTGGTGCTGTGTCAGCATTCCAAGACGCTTTTCCAGGGACAGCAATGTGCAGCTGTGTTTTTTTTTTTTTTTGGTTTTTTTGTTTGTTTGTTTTTTCATGTCAGCCAAAGTATCTGGCAGCAGGTACAGAATTGTGGACTTCAGCAGCAGTATGGAGCTGATCCAGAGTTATCACTGACTGTGAGAATGTTGGCTTCACTGGCATTCGTGCCTGTAGATGATGTAGTGAAAGCGTTCGAGGCTTTAATGGACAGTGAGTATTATGTTGAGCATGAGGATTTGCTACAGCCCATGCTTGACTATTTTGAAGACATTTCGGTGGGGAGGACAGGCAGAGGACGAAAGCGATGGCAGCCCAGATATCGTCAAAGCCAGTGGAACTGCTATGATGCAACAAACCAAGACATCCCAAGGACAAACAATGCTGTTGAAGGATGCCACAACAGTTTTGCGAGCATCTTAAGCGCTGATCATCCCACAGTGTGGAAACTGATCGATGCTTTGAAAAAGGAACAGAGCCTGACAGAGACTATAATAGAGCAATACATTGCTAGCCGCCCACCACAGGAAACTAAGAGAGGGTACAAGAGCTCGGCTGAAAGAATTCAGCACATAGTTGCAGAATACCATACAAGGGAAATAGTGGAGTACCTGAGAGGACTTGCACACAATTTCATGTTTTAACTTGATGATTAATATTGTTTCAGTATGTTTTAATGCTTTCAATAAAGTTTAAATATGTTTACATATGTGGTTAGTTGTGTTTGTTCTAGTGCAGAACCAAAAGGAGCTGAATTGACATATGAGCTGAATTAAAGAGGCTGAATTGACGTGCTAATTCACAGACCTAAATTGACTCTGGCCAAACTGACATGGATTCATTGAGCCTGGGCTCATTTCCAATAGCATC